>JAVIWC010008066.1:0-600000 GCA_031894815.1 Creontiades dilutus
AATCATGAATTATTGAATAATAAACCCCAGTGAAAGAATTTGCAGCGTTTTTTTCAAGAGCGATTACAATGGAAAAATATTCTATTTGAAAATTTTAAATTTCTTAAGACGGAGCATGCATATCAGAATGATTCAACCCGTGTATCGGCTATAACCCTTTTAGGAGTTCACTCCAGTATCCACATTCACTTCATCACTAGGTTATTGCGATCAAAAAAACGCTGTTGTTTTTGTTTCGATTGTAGTAACCTAGTGATGTAGTGAATGTGGATGCAAATGTTGGCACCAAAAATCGGGCCATACATCGGGAATGGTTTGAACTACGGACCTGGGGAGGGGCTCATTCGATTCCTTATGGAAAGTTCTTCAAAGAAAGTCCAAATTTAGGCTGCCTTGACTTTTTTTGAGATTTTTAGGGATTTTACTCAACTTTGACAACCCTTAAAGCGCACTTTAGCGCTAAAGAATTGGGGCGTTGTCGGACCAATGTTGATTTTTTAAAGATAATGATAACGATGGTTCTCAAAATATGTGTCCATTAAATTGCACCGTATACCCTGTGGATTTTAGGAAAGTTAATTAAGGTTATACAATTTTCATCAGAGTTCTGAGGAATTGGATGCTCGACCGACTTGAGGTCCCGCCTGCAAATCAATAAGGCTTGTGTCCAGTAGCTGAAGGATTGACCGTGACTCACCTCGAACTCCCTGCTCTTCCATTACCCCTATTCATAAATTATAGGCCTGCGGCCTTTTTTTTCGCGTTCATTCTCTCGCGTGCGACTGTTCACCAACAGAAAGGTTTATGAGCGTTTTGAGGGTTAAACTATCTCAGTCAAACAATTGACAGCCCGATCCACCTTCCGTTGTCTATATATACGTCACGTCAATCTTCTCCTCTACAAAAGAAGATTCGTCAAAAGGAATTCGAGAGTGATCGTTTCTATAATCGTAGTCTCAGAAATAGTATCCCGTCTACGGCGTATTAATTTAATATTAGCCAACTCTGGCAAACAAATTCTATGGTAACACGGTAATAATTCAGGTAATAACGATGGCATCCAGGAGAGAGATTCTTACTTGTATGAGACGTTGCGTGATGAATGAATACAAACATACGTTTTAGGAAATAGAGTCTACCTATTATAGGAACTTGGTTAGGGCAGGCCCATATGATTACCCCTTATGAGTCGTATCATTAATACACGCTGCACACGAGCAAACCTCAAATCCTGTTATGTGACGAGACGTCTTTGGTTAACATTCGATTTCGATCGAAATTTCACGAGGGTAATGTTTTATAATGTAGAAGGTCCCCAATGAATTTAATCTCTCTTGAATCACTGTTATCTCATGTAGAAAGAATGTTCCAAAACCACGTTAGGTAGATCTAAAGATTCAGATATTTTGATCATTCTTCAGGATATTTTTGTAACCTTTAACAATAAAATGGGGAATAAGTACCTACACTTAGTAAAAAATGTCTCCTTACACCCCATGTGTACCTACTTTTTTTAATTTATACAGGAACGCTAATTCGGATGTTTACACAAGAATATAAGAATTGACGTCTCCATAAGCAAGCTGGAGTTCATCTGAATTGGTACAGGATCAATCATAACTATTCCCACCACAAAAGGAATTCGAGAGTGCTCGATTCTATAATCGTAGTCTCAGAAATAGCATCCCGTCTTCCCGTCTCTGGCAAACAAATTCTACAATGAAATATCAAAAAATCCATGTTAATTGCGTGATGACAAACATACCTATAAGGTCTCTCTATAATCGCAAACAAATTCTACGGTTGTATTAATTTAATATTAGCCAACTCTGGCTAACAAATTCCATGGTAACACGGTAATAATTCAGGTAATAATTATGGCATCCAGGAGAGAGATTCTTACTTGTATGAGACATTGCGTGATGAATGAATACAAACATACGTTTTAGGAAATTGTGTCTACCTATTATAGGAACTTGGATAGGACACGCCCATATGATTACCCCTTATGAGTCGTATCATTAACACACGCTGCACACGAGCGAACCTCAAATCCTGTTATGTGACGAGACGTCTTTCGTTTTCATACAATTTTGATCAAAATTTCATGGGGTTCATTTTTATACCGTAGAAGGTCCCCAATGAATTTAATCTCTCCTGAATCACTGTTATCTCATGTAGAAAGAATGTTCCAAAACCACGTCAGATAGATGTAAATATTCAGATATTTTGATCATTCTTCAGAATATTTTTGTGCCCTTTAACAATAACTTGGGGAATAAGTACCTACACTTAGTAAAAAATGTCTACTTACACCCCAAAAATGTGAACCTACTTTTTTAATTTATCCAGGAACGCTAATTCGGATGTTTACACAAGAATACAAAAATCGACGTCTCCATAAGCAAGCTGGAGTTCATTTTAATCGGTACAGGATCAATCACAACTATTCCCACCCGCAAAAACAACTATCAGAGGTTTAGAATCATGAAAATTGCTGTATTAGCATTTTTCCGGAGACGATTATGGAGGTCTCCCAGTACGGGGACGACTATTAGAATTGATCTTGGGGGGTGCGTCACAACCCAAACATAAAAAATAAAAATAAATAAATTAAAACTGGAATAAAAAATGGCTGTTTACAAATCCATTCTAGATCAATCCAAGGAACAATCCTTGAAAAAAAAACAACCTATAGTATTTCACGTTTGAGCATGCGTAGAGGCTACTATTGAGGTACATATCAAACCGAACGATCCCTGAAAATTTCATCGAAATTGATCAAGAACTTGGAGTTATGCGCGTAACAAGGATTTCACGTTTGCGCATGCGCAGAGGCAACCGGTTTGTGAAACTCATAGGGGACATCTACATATCAAAATATTATAGACGTAACAAATCGCACAATCCCTGAAAAATAAATTCTAAAACTGCTGGAATAAAAGCAAAATAAATTAATTAAAACTGGAATAAAAAATGGCTGTTTACAAATCCATTCTAGATCAATCCAAGGAAGTAAAAAAAAAACAACCTATAGCTATGTCTCTCTGTGCGTGCCTGCGACAAATATTATAGACGCTAACAAGCTGGCAATTCTTTAACGCTCTCCGTGGTTTGTTATTATTACTCTGTATTACTCCATGTGTAGTCTATTATTATTGTTATAGTACAATAAGTGCTTTAGAACTAGTGCCCTCAAATACCTTCCAGCTAGGTTGAAAAGCTCGTCAATTCGATGAAGTTCCGTTTGTTGGAAGTTGTCAAGCAAACAGGAGGCCCACGAGCTATTATTCCATTTTTTGAGCTCGATTTTTACTGTTCTTTGGGCTGTACGAACACTTTTTTGCCCTGATGAAAACGAATTCGTCAACGTCTGTCGTCAATTTCGGCTGGTTTGTTCAGTTGAGAAGTTGGTCGACTTGAAATTCACTATTTAAGATGTCTGTGAATACATTCATACAATTAGTATCCCGTTTTTCAAGGTTTGTGAGCAGCACCTACAATAGCAAAGTGGGTGTACGGAGACATTTTTTACTGAGCGTATCAAGATAAGAACTTAAGAATAGTTTCTTAGGACAAATTCAAAACTACAAGTTGGGAAAATGGAAAAATCTTAGTAAATAGGTTTTGAGCAAACAAAATTCACTTTTGAAAATAGTAATCCGAAATGAAAAAATTTCCAAAAATAGGAAAAATCAAATTTAACAAGAATAATTATTGCATTTTTGTGACAAACAAATTCTTTCTGTTAATAAATAGTATTAAAAAAATATACACATGTGATTCCAAAATACCTACACTCAGTAAAAATATACCAGCATGGCTTTTCGAGAATATTGTAGATGCACCTGACGACCCTAGAAGAATTGGATACTAATTTTAACAATGTGTTTACGAAGGTCTTAAATAACGTATTTCGAGTCAAACAATTTTCCAACTAAACAAACCAGGCGAAATTGTCATCAAACGTACTAAAGGCAAAAAAGTGTTCCTACAGTCCAAAGACACAAGAAAACCGAGCTTAATAAATGGATTAATAGCTAGTGGGCTCTCCTTTTTGCTAAATAACTTCCAACAAATACGACATCAACTAATCGACGAGTTTTTGAGTCGTACTGGATGGTACATGGAAGCACCCGTGCCACGCAGGTATCAGGAGTACATGCATTACCATAACAATACAATACATGAACAATAACGATAACAAATCATGAAAATTGTTTAAGAATTCTGTTTTTGAAAGTAGTTTAAGAACACTTATAGTTTTTTTTCCAACTTCGGCCATAGAATGATTTGTATTTGGTTATTGTTTTTTCTCATGTTTGTATTGACCCTCACTAACCTGGATCAATTCTACTACACTTCCCTGTATTGTGAGATGTCCATGACCATGACAGGAAAAAAAGGAAAAAAATGTAGTTGCTAATGGGGGGAGGGGGGCTTGATTGGTCATGTACTGATTCACATTAACTCCATTTCGTTTGTGGAGACTTTGTTCTTCCCCTTTTCTAAAACAAATGGCTATAGTGTTTGAGATTCACAATCAGATGATATATTTCAACTGGAAACTAGATGTCCGAATCATCCTGCCTGGGCAATTAGAAAAATGACACAATCGTAGGGTGTACGGTGACATTCTTTACTGAGTGTGATTGTTCCAGAAAAATGTCTCATGTTTCGCTTATTTGTGTCCAATCCAATATACCATATTAATGGGAATTTAAAGCCGTCTATGGCAATACACTTAACCCGTCAGGATAAGCGATAATCAACTTCCTTTGTAGTTGAAATGGTATATCTTCGAAATAGATATCATACACATCAATCCTTGAATGTCAACATGAATGCTTATAGGAATTTCGCCCAGCAAAAAGGTAGTGATGATGATTTTGCTCTCTTCTCCTTGGGCAAACGCAGTATTCATTACGCTAAATGTATGCACTTGGTTGAGAATCCTCCAGCGCAATCAACTGAACAGTCCTAAACTATTTTTGGTTCTTTCCAATTGTTATTCCACGTTTACAGTTCATCGACAACTGAGCGGTAATGCTGAAGTTATCCGTTGACCCGACCTACAGTTGCGGTCAAGACAGTGAAGGTGGCCCTTGACCAATCACCGTCTCTAGGTGTCGCTCGAGAGACAAAAAAAAAACCTCCGGAACTCCGGACTTAGAAACGGAGCATTTCAGAATCTCCGAGAGACCTCCGCCCGTCACCTTGTGGGCGATTGACGTGTCACGGGCGCCTTCCGAATCGGCGGCGACGCGGTTGGTCGGGCGCCCACATTTAAATGGCATTTCAACGACAATATTGAACGGAGAGCAGCGCTAATCGTCGGTGTCTGTGAAATTTCTGTGAGAATGTGACGTAACGGTTGGCCGGCCAAGTCGAAAGGAATTGATTGAAATTGGCAGACTAAGAAGGGGATAAAGGAGTTAACTGTCACATCAGTAATGAGTAGGAAGAAACCTCAACACGTAACCAGATACTGACCAGCTAATCATGAAACCAATCCTGAAGCTCAATCCGTGCAATGATGGTACCAATGCATCAAACGTGGATAGACCTACATCATATCTTAAGCTTATAAACACAAGGACTGAGCCCATTCACGGGTTTTTGCTGTTCCGACAGTATTTTTTCACCCTCTTTCCATTGTTATAGTCAGTTCTAGCATCAGGTCGAAGAAAAACCCAAAAAACAGAGTTTCATATAGACCCAATTCACACCTGACTCTTGACAAGAAAAAGGTGCTAAAACACATTCAGCAAGTAAGAACGTGCCTGTACCATTTCTAATATTGAACAACACGTATGCAACAGACAAGAAGACTGAAGGACTTAGTGCTCTTCTCCTGCCAAAAATGTAATTCTCTTGTCACTTCCTTCCTTATACCTCATTTAGTTTCCAATAGAATTAAAAGCAACTTGCCGAGTTGGTTGTATGAAGAGAGGTGTACCCCCTTTGTAAAAGGTATCATATGAACAAAATACCGGGATGGCTCTCCTTTCAAATCACAATTGTCTGCTAGCAGGCGTTATGATCAGAAGGCATACTTTTACATCCAACTGTAATCAATAACTGACGCACGAATAAAATAATTTTTGTGTAAAGTTGCTGCGTTCCAAAACAAAAACGCTGCAAATTCTTCCACTGGGGTGCATTATTCAATTGGCTTGCGTTCATGATTTGAATTTCTGCCAAGCTTTGGAGTGTTTCACAGGATAGAGCGATTATTGAATTTCAGGAGATATGCATGGAGCACGTAAATCTGTTCTCAACCAAAATACCTATTTGGATTGATCAGTTGATCATATTTGTGTGCCTCCTGAAATTCAATAATCGCTCTATCCTGTGAAACACTCCAAAGCTTGGTAGAAATTCAAATCATGAACGCAAGCCAATTGAATAATAATCACTGGGGTGAAAGAATTTGCGCGTTTTTTATTGAACCTCAATACCCCCCCCCCCCACCCCCCCCACAATAAAAATATCTATAATTTACCAAGTCCTTTAGCACTCGTATTGCGTTAAAACTTCCCCAAATCCAAATTTAAACGATGTAGCCTAAGGTAGACTGATGTAGAGGAGGCACACAGATATCATCAACTGATCAATCGAAATAGGTGTTTTGGTTGAGAACCGATTTACGTGGTCTATGCATATCTCGTGAAATTCAATAATCGCTCTATCACCTGTAAAACACGCACCTTCCAAAGCTTAGTAGAAATTCAAATCATGAATGCAACTCAAATGAATAAAATTGAATAATAAACCCCACTGAAAGAATTTGCAGTGTGCGGGTTTGACAGGTGATAGAGCGATTATTGAATTTCAGGAGGCACACAAATATGATCAACTGATCAATCCAAATAGGTATTTTGGTTGAGAACAGATTTACGTGGTCTATGCATATCTCCTGTAATTCAATAATCGCTCTATCACCTGTGAAACACGCACACTCCGAAGCTTAGTACAGATTCAAATCATGGACGCAAGCCAATTGAATAATAACCCCAGTAATAATATTGAATAATATTTACCTATATATTATCAGCGTTTCATGCACATCAGAATGCTTCAACCCGTGTATCGGCTATAAACTACAAGTATCCACATCGGCTATCACTCCAGTATCCACATTCACTACAACTCGACGCTATCGGCATAGGTTACAAACAAACAATAATAAACCAAAAAACGCAAATGTTGTCACCATAAATGGGGCCATACATCGAGAATGGTTTGACCTACGGACGTGGGGAAGGGCTCATTCGATTCCTCATGGTATGTTCTTCAAATAGGTAAATATTTAGGCCAATTCGACTTGTTTTGAGGTTTTTAGGGATTTTACAAAACTTTGACAGCCCTTAAAGGGCACTTTAAATTAAGTGAGAGAGCTGGCTCAAGAATTGGGGCGTCGTCGGACCAAGATGGATTTTTCCTGAAAATTTCAGATCTTTTGCTCCAGCCGTTTGGGAGAAATCGTGCGTACGGCGGACGGACGGAAAAGTTTTTATTGCAGATTCGGATTCTACACTCTTTGAAACGTAAACCATGAAATTTTCAGGGGGGGGGGGGGTTAGAATTTTTTTTTTTTTTCCAGAGCGATTACAATGGTTCATTATTGAATAATAAACCAAAATTATAGGCAGTTCAAAGAACCACTGCGGTACTATTCCAAGATTCTATGAACAACGAAAACCTCCTCCTTGTTAGAACTGAACCAAAGGCAGCTTATATTGTTCTATGAGCTTGTAATTTTCACAGCTTCAGGTGAAGATGAATTGCTGTTCATGGAGCTAGAACGATTCCAAAAGAGCCAAAACTTCAAATTCCACTTATTGCCTTTCGCTCGTAAGCCGACCATGTAATGAAAATTACTTATTGTAAAATAGTACCGTCAGCGACTTAATTCTCAAGATGGTTTCCACTTTTAATAAAAAAGTTTGTTCGACTGAAAAACAATCTGATTAGGTCATGTATTCGTTGGTACAGATAGGATAGTTGAAGGCCAATGGAAGCATAAACGCCCGCAATGGGTAGTACAAATAGCATTTTCCTTGAAGTCGGTTGTGTTCTTGACCTTCGGAAGGGGGAAACCCCTTCCTACTCCAAGTTTTCAAATCCTCTCGTTTTTCCCTCTTATTTCTTGCAATAAGAAAATGCATAATGGCGATGGCGTGAGCGAGAACTTGGGTCGGCAGTCTCGAATGACCTTAGAAAGAAGGCGGTTCAGTCCAGACCTTCCGCCGCCGCTCGGACAAATTGGTGGTTTCGGTGGCTGATGTGTGGTGGCGGAATTTGCATACGCCCAAATTACGTGTGGATTACAAAGTGGCATACTCATTCCGCCAAATTTCAACTTTTATCCCATTTTATCACTGATTAATGTACAATCTGCAAGGTTATCATCAAAGGCTACGCCTGTCTTAATTTGGTTCAACATATTGACGATGGTCTATACACTGAGGATAGAAGGATACTTCTATTCTCACTGTGGTCTATACTGCAAAGGAAAGATTTGAATAGGGTGTAGTAAAATGCACTGATCATCTTCAGAATATAGGTAAGGCTTTATTCACCAAGAGTCGAACGTAGTTGGAAGGGCTTAGAGGTGGGTAATGAGTGAGTGACCTTGTCTCAAAGAACTTCTCTTTCAAGTGAACTTGTCCCTAATGACCTGCGGAGGGAAGACCTGCAGTTCATCACAAGACGTTTGCGATAGCATGGCTCCCCGCGGCCGACGTTCGAACTACTAATACTTAACTATACTGGTCAATACTTACTCAACACAGAGTCGACATATTTAATAAGTAGGTATTTATATGAAAATCTGCATGAGGGCACGAAAAATAACTAGGGGTAGGAAAAGAGAACAGTAGACGACTGTCATTTACCGAATTCTGACGGATGACGAAGATAATAGAGGTTAACGGTCAAGCCACAAGACAGTGATAGTGGTGGTGACTGTCTCAGAATGGAGACGACGAACTGCAGGTCCCGTTCATTCACGAAGTGAACTGCATGTGTCGCATTCATCCACGGAGTGAACTGGTGAACTTCTCCCACTGACCTGAGATCTCACTGAACTGAGCACCTGCAGGTCGTCTTCTCCGTCAGGTGACCTGGGTTTACACACCTTTAGAAGGGCTTAACATTGGAAACAGAACGTCTGATGATATGATATGAACGGACGTAAGGTAACAATGTAATAATACTGGAATGGAGTGATACAGAAGTTTCGTAGTTCATATTCCTCGTCTCTTATTTTAAGTTGCAGTTCTTCAGATACAGGGGCATTGCTTGTAGTGTATGGAAGATAACTGGCTGAGTCAGTGAAGTTGTTGCGGATTCAACAAATGGTTCTGCTGCAGAACCACTGCAGTAGGTGTGGATTTTCTCAGGATGATGTGAATGTTCTATCACCGAATCTGTTGACCATCAGACAACCGCATGTGGGTAAAATTAGCGTTCGGTTCAAGTGGTTTGCTTCTTCTGCAAGAAGCTCATACTCGCTTGTTCATTGCCTTCAAAGAAATACAGATCCTGGTCGCCATTTGGTAGATTGTTCTAATAGATGATCAATTTGGATGTTGGAACGTCGTAAGCAGCTGCCCTCAAAAAAGACAGACTACTAATGACTGTGGAAGTTTTCTTCACAGATACATTTCAATATCTGTCCACAGACCCGTGTAGAAGAGCTTTCAAATACTGACTTAAGAACCTATGTGTAACCGAATCGATTGAAATTCTGCAACTATTACTCTGTATTGTTTAGTTTCTGTTTGAATCTTCATTAAACAGATTCAAAACTTCTATCCGCAGGGTTTCTGCAGATATTGTTGTAGCGGGAATCCTCATCGAAGGAGCCCTGTCAATTTAGTATGTTGAGAGGCAAAACAGTGGAAGGGTGCTGTCGTGTAATATATTCTCTATAATCTATGTTTCTACACGTTACTTTATATTTTTAAGTATTAACAAAGTTTTTATATCAATTTCAATGAAATAAGGATCCTGGGCTTCCCGAAACTTGAAATCTATCCTTTCCGTAGCAAGCCATAACCATCCATCAGACAGCAATACACGACATCATCTCCAATTTACGTCAAGCAAATGACACATTGTTACTTATTGAAATTAAGGGGAAAAGTCGTTTTGATTTGAAATAGGATTTTTGACAAATCATTTTAAGTAGGCTTTACTGTTTTCTAGAACTGAAATTCACTATTTGAATAATATTATGAGTGGAATAATAGTATGGAGATATCCCGGAATTGCATGGTGTAGTTTAGAGTGTAAGAGTTGGAAAGTAGAGGTCTTTGGAAGGCAGATAACAAGGTTGCTTTGGATTTGAAGAAAGAAATCATACGCTTTGACGGAGTTTTATCGTTCTGGATGGCAATGAAAGTAAGGTACGAGAAGACTGCGGAGTTGACCATATAAAACCGATTGAGGCCAAGAGAATTGTTTGGGGGCTCGAGAGAAATGAAAAGTCCAGCAGTAAAGACGCCGAAAGAGGCATTAACCCCATATGCTAAACCAGTGCTTGGCGTGCCCGCTCTATCGACTTGAGCCCCCGCTTCTGGCCCGCGACTTAAATCCAAATAGAAGGGGGGTGTACTTAAGCTGACCCCTCTTTAGGACAAGCTGCACGCAACCCCTTCGTCTTCTTCAGGTGTAAGTTGCTGAACAGCGGGAGAAGGTTGCGGCGATTTGCAAGTTTTACGGGTCAACCAACCCCTCCTGCTATACATCATTGTGGAGATATCCATCTCTCAGCGGAATCCACCCCCGACCGAACCTCGAGCCCCAGATAAGGTGCTCAGCGAGCGCTTCTGCTGTAGTTTTTGCTCCGAAATCCATCGAGTTGAAAGGAAACACGCCACGGGTTTATACCAAGCCCTTTAAAGAAACCTTGTTTAAAATTAAACCTAGCCTAACACTAAAGGTCAATCCCGAACAAGGCAGATCCCCGAGGTCGAGGGTAGATCTTTACTTGGCAGATAAAAACGAAGAATATAATATATTCAATTATCTCCATGTATTATATAATGTACGCAAAGCCAATATTATGGTCCTTGATATGGTTGACATCATCGAGTATGGTATTGTGAAGTCATTTTGGTTAAATTGGTGGTCAAAAGGGAATTTCTGCCATATTAATCGTATCAAGCTGAAATTTTGTATGTAGCCTGCTTAGGGCTGTTAGTTGAGGATAGGTCCAGTATCAGCTGAGTGGCTCCAAAATCGAATTTCAACCTTGTTAACCGAATGAAGCTGAAATTTGGTATGTAGTCTTCTTGGGAATAATACTTGAAGATGCAATGCTCCGGGATCACCTCAGTGGCTACAAAAGGCGATTTTCCACCATATTATTCGTAAGAAACTGAAGTTTGCTTAGCACCCTTCTTCAGAATACTTGAAGATGCTTTGGTCAGGCATCTGCTGAGTGGCTCCAAAATCAAATTTCAACCTCATTAGTAGAATAAAACTGAAATTTGGCATGGAACCTTCTTAGGGCTGATAGTTGAAGATGGTTAGGTCCTGGATCGGCTGATTGGGCCTAAAAGAGAATTTCTACCATACTAATGGAATAAGGCTGGAATGTGGTATGTAGCCTCCTTAGTGGGTAATCTTGAAGGTTCCCAGGTTACAGATTGGTCGAGTTGTTCCTGATGCTTCTATATTATTCTTCCAGAGTTCATCTCTACCATTAACCTTCATTTACCTAGACTTATCCATTGGCAAATCATTTATTGTATACACATGACGTTTTGCTTCCGAGTCTACCAAGGTAGCGGAAGCATTGTTTTCACTTTCGGAATGTGAAAATTTTTTGTCTCCAAAATCAAAAGTTCCACTCGCATTTTGCGTTTTAGACCTTTCTGAACAATTTTGGTTCCGTGTCTGTCTGTCTGTCTGTGTGTCTGTGTATCTGTCTGTCAGCAAATCCTTGTTACGGGCAAAACTACACGAAGTTATAGTCCGATTTTGATGAAATTTTCAGGGATTGTGCGGGTTGGAGTGTAAATGGTCCCCTATAGGTTTCACAACCCCCGGATCAATAGTAGCCTCTGCGCATGCGCAAACGTGAAATCCTTGTTACGCACATAACTCCGGGAGTTCTTGACCAATTTCGATGAAATTTCCAGGGATTGTTCGGTTTGATGTGTAGATGGTCCCCCTATAAGTTTCATGACCCCCGACCAAATGAAATCCTTGTTACGCGGATAACTCCGGGAGTTCTTGACTAATTTCGATGAAATTTTCAGGGATTGTTCGGATTTGGTATATTTTATAGTTTGTTCAATAGTTAACATGCCTACCTTTATTTTCTCAAGTTATGCTCCTGCATAACAATAAATTTACCCTAATTCCCTAATTTACCCTAATTGATTGAAGTTCTTTTTAATCACCAATTGATTACGGGATAGCCACCCTTGGCAGACTTGAACATGGAATAAATACAATGATCTTGCATTCATAGTTTGGAAACGTAATTTGGATCACAATTTCTTCGGCATGGTTTATCTGAAATCTCAACCTTCAAAAGGTCATGATTCGTAAGTTGGACGGAAATTAAACAATATTTTTAGTTGCTATCAAAACCACACCGTTCTGTATTATTGCGCTGTAATTAGTTTAGCTGTTTTGGAGAATTTTCTTGGAAAATGAAGCTACCTATTTCTTGTTTCTTTTATGGTTTTTCGTTCTCCGGTGACTGTTCCATCGACAAATTTATGGTTATGTCCGTTAGAGTAATTTCCAAAACCTTAAAGTATTGACCAAAATTGTCCAATTTTAAATTCGTAAAAAGTTTCTTTTAGTATTTTTTATAGATCAGAATTGCATTCCTCGTCTGTTTCCTTCCCACTTCCAAATATCTAAGGTTTTTGTATCATAAAACTGCTGACCTTCGATATAATGCGGAAAACAACTTAGGTAACAAGTTCTTTCCAAAAATGTGGTCAAAACGTTGAAATGAATTGAAAAGTTGGTTTTTCGCCATAGAACTTCGTTTTCTTGAAAATAAAAGAACAATCTTTATCAAATCATATCTTGGGAACGGTTTGAGGTAGAAAAGTCTGGTTGGCGGTGTTGTGCTTCAATTTTTGTCAAGTATCACTTTTTTGAATAATAATTTCTTTGTGCATATTATTTTGAATTATTTTCAAGTACGATAATACAAAGGTTTACAAAAACATTTCAAGGTATGCTGGTACCTCTTATTTTTCATTCTCCGGTAGTTGGTTCTGTCAATATCAGAAACGTCAAAACATGGATCAGAACTATCTCAGTTTTATGTTCATGAAAAGTTCCTAACAGCGTTTTTTTAGGCATCTGAATTTCATTTCTCGTCTGCCCCCTTCCATCTTTTAAATATGAAGGGTTCTTGAATCATAAAACTGCTGACCTTCGATAGAACGCGAAAACCACTTAACAAGTTGCTCTGCGTAATGGGGCAGTGAAGAAAATAATATATGAAGGTACGAAGGCTGACTGCCGTTGGGGTTGCGTCAATATTGTTTTCCCTGCACCGGCCATTTTGAGTAGCTAAATGGTCATTACTGATTGAACGATTCAAGGTCATTCTTAACTGCGAAACTTGGTTCGTGAATCTTGATCGTTCCGAAGGAACAATCTTGCATTTTTCAACATCCTGGTGTTCATTTCATCAATATGTTTATCTTTGAGCATCACGAAGATAAACTGATTATCATCACTTTTCATGACTACCTAGTCGTCAAAACAAGAATATGAAAAAAGTTGGGATTACATAAAATGGGAATTTACAGCCGTTTTCAACGTTTTTACCGTTAGAATGAGATTTCCAAGTCAGCTATGCTCGGACACTGATCTTGGACCAATCTCAATCGATTCGATAAATAAAATTACTAAAAATTGACATTCCAGAAGAAGTTTTGGCACTTTTTGGCTCATGGGATCTAGCATGTGAGGGGATCGAACCTGCTACAATTTAGGACCAACTATGCTCCAAATGAAGTCCTTGTGCAAAAGAAGGGATTTCGGTTTACTATTTTCAATATTTCAACCCCCCCCCCCCCCTCCTTGCTCACGCCCACCAATTGTTGGTTTACGTTGCAAAATACGTGAATTTCAAGAATCGAATAAAAAATCCGTCGCATCACCGTCTGAAGGTTTTCTCTGAAACTACCGGACCAAGGTTTACAAAATTTGGCTAAAAAAATTCAACATCCAACCGGTATTACCAGTCATCAATCTTGATCAATCCACCCTAAGGGATTATATTTAAGATATAATTTATCAAAAAGCAAAACCTACAACAAAAAATTGGAAGTAAGAGGGTAGTTTTTTGTAGGATCGAGATAGAAATTAGTTCCCTGAATCGAATGAGGCCTCTTGGGTTACTGTAGGATCATCCGTTTTCCCAAGTGTTTTCAGCTTGAATGCAATTACAAGGTACGAATTACCGAGGTGTCGAGTTTAAATTATGTACAACAGACTTTGCCTAATATGCATGGATACATGATTCACGTAGAAATGCCATCTAATACAGAAATAACCGAATAAACGTTGTAATAAAATGGCGCAATCCCGCCTTTAAGGGGGTGATGAACACCCGTCATTTTTTGATAAACCGTCTTGGATTAAATTGAACTTATTGAGTTGATTCTCCTGCATTCTTCACATCTAGCCGAGCATTAAAAATGTGTTGGAGTAATTTTTTTTCCAATTTATCAGTAAACGGAAAATGGTTGAACTTGATCCACATTTGCCAATTTGTCCATGATGTTGCTAGGATTAACGTATTCGAGATTCGGGGAAGCCAAAACCGCAGACATTTTTATTTAAACCTGATGCACGTAGCAGAAATTAACAAACCACCCAAACAGTTCCAATATTTTTCAATTAAAAACAAGGCTAGTTGCCCCATAATGGGAAAAACAATAGATCATGGAAATGTCTCTCAGTCAGATAGACCGATATGTCTATCGATCAGCTTAAGGACCGCTGTGTCTAATATTTTTCTTGATCGTTCCACTGTGCTGGAATATAAATGGACCACTTTTCAGAGGATCTAGGACAAAATTATAAGTTATGGCCTAGTTTGGATAATGTACCACAGACTACGTCTAATGAAAATAGATCAGTGATTTTTGCTGTCAGAATTTATGCTGTAGTTGAACAAAACATCAAACGTACTAAGGTGTTTACCACGTGATTAATAGTTGAAGGCTCACAAGTTAATAACTTCGTGGCCATGACTTAATTTTTCTGAGCCTGTAAAAAATGTCCTTGAGCCTAAACCTATTTTTACCTTGAAGCTAAGATGAATACTTGTCCACTTATGGTCATTCAGATTCACGAAAGGCGAAACTGGGTCTTGTTGACATTACGGAGTCATTTAAGGGCTCAGGTCGTTGACTATGAACGCCGTTCAATGATAGCTTCGCGATAAGTCATGTGACAATGTCACCCCCCATAATGATGAAGTATTTTTCGCTTTTACATATTGTCACACATCACATTGTTGCGGGCTCTTGGTCAAGGAGGAATGTTGTTCCGCACCAGATGCTCCCGATGACTTATATAGGGTTTTTTTGAAGGACACAAGTCCATTACAGGGCTATAAACTAGAGGTGTGTAAACCCAGGTCACCTGAGGGAGTAGACTCCTTGCAGGTCACCCAGTCCAAAGACAAGGTCAGTGGGAGAAGTTCACCAGTTCACTCCGTGGATGAATGCGACCTGCAGTTTGCTCCGCAATTCACTTTGTGAATGAATGGAACCTCTATTATCTTCGTGTACATTCAGGGTTCGGTAGATGACAGACGTCTACTGTACTCCTTACATGGTTACCTCTGAGTAAAACAATGATAGGTACCAAAACGAGGTCATTTTCCGAGTCCTCATGAATAAATTTTATTTGAATAGTCGAATCTACTGTGAAGGAACGGCGACCTGCCCAGGTTGTTAGGTGGGGATAATGAACGGTTATCTTGAGCCAAGACTCCTCAGCAAGAGACATTTGCGACCTGCAAGTCTCTTGCGACCTGCAGGTACGAACTTCACTTGCCACGATAAGTTCACGACCGTCTCAGGAGTCCGAATGTCGGCCACGGGGAGCCATGATGTCGCAAACGTCTTGTGATGAACTGCAGGTCTTCCTGCCGCTGGTCTTTTGGGACAAGTTCACTTGAAAGAGAAGTTCTTTGAGACAAGGTCACTCACTCACTACCCACCTCTACTATAAACCCTTAGTGGGAGGATCACACAAAAAATTTTCAAAAACCCTTATTAATGAAGAAAACATTTTCAATATCCACAAAATAAAGAAAAACACGGTTGGCCTAATCAAAAAGATTAGGTCATCGTAAGTACACTCCTGGTATATCACTAGTACGAATTATAAGGAAGGAAGAGTACTGGCCCCAGCAAACTAAATTGTGGAACCCAGGGACGTAACCAGGGCGTATTTCACCCGGGGCAAGAAATAAATTTGCGATATCTCATGGCTCATCTTAATATACCAATGAACCAAAATATAAATATAATTAATTTGATTTATTCACAATGTATAAACTCTTTTACTAAAAGGAGGAAGGTTTGGTAAATAAGTGCTCAATGTAAAATATCATATAATTTTTATTAAATTTAACAAACTAACAGATGATGGATAAATTTTTGTACAAAATTAAAGCCCTAAACAAACTTTAAAATGAAAATTGTTTGGGTAACTACCCTGCATACGGCCCCTCAAAGCAACTTCTCGCCTCGCGAAGTATACGTTTTCTATCGCCTTTGTCCTTTCTTGTAGGCCCATTGCATTCCTTATTTATAATATCTTTTCTTTTAGTAAACATTTTCAAATTTACTCAAAACGGTCATAATATTTAAACAGTTACTTTTTTGCCAATTTGGCGCCCCTCTAACTTTGGCGCCGAGGGCTTCCCCCCCCCCCCCCCCCCCTAGTTACGTCCCTGGTGGAACCCAACTTTTTCTTGTCTTAGACGGAATTATCGTCCAGTTCAGGACGAAGACAAAATCCATGAATAGCATGATGGCAACCATTTTCTTAGTTTGAATTCAAGCATTTCGAGCCGTACTTCTTCAAATGCTTGGGACACATCCAAAAAGATGGGAGAACAAGCATTTTTTGTTATAGCATAGATTCTATTTAGGTGTGATTCAATGCACTTGATCAATAATTGAATGATTATGATCCATCACATCTATAAATGCAGCTTATTTATTTACAGAGAGCTTGAAATCCATTATTACGATGAACCCTAAATAATATTTACCATAAAAACCTTTGAAATGATAGTTACGAAATACGATAAAACCTCGTACACGTAATGAGGGATGCTGGACAGAATGAAATTGGCTTGCGTTCATGATTTGAATTTCTACTGAGCTTTGGAGTGTGCGTGTTTCACAGGTGATAGAGCGATTATTGAATTTCAGGAGATATACATAGAGCACGTAAATCGGTTCTCAACCAAAATACCGATTTGGATTGATCAGTTGATCATATTTGCGCGTCCTGAAAATCAATAATCGCTCTATCACTTGGGAAACACGCACACTCCAAAGCTTAGTTGGAATTCAAATCATGAACGCAAGCCATTTGAATAATAAACCCCAGTGAAAGAATTTGCAGCGTTGCATGCATATCAGAATGCTTCAACCCGTGTATCGGCTGCAAAGCCTCTTAGGAGTTCACTCCAGTATCCACATTACATCACCAGGTTACTGCTATCAAAACAAAAACAATAATAAACCAAAATAAATAATAAAGTTTGTCGCCATAACATCGGGAATTGTTTGAGCTACGGACCTGGGGAAGGGCTCATTCGATTCCTCATGGAAAGTTCTTCAAAAAAAGTCCAAATTTAGGCCGCCTTGACTCTTTTTGAGGTTTTTAGGGATTTTACAAAACTTTGACAAACCTTAAAGGGCACTTTAAATTAAGTGAGAGTACTGGCTAAAGAATTGGGGCGTTGTCGGACCAATATTGATTTTTCCTGAAAATTCCAGATTTTTTGCTCCAGCCGTTTACGGCGAGAAAAATTTGTATTGCAGATTTGGATTCAACAACCTTTGAAACGTAAACCATGCAATTTTCAGGGGGGGTTAAAATTTTTTTTTTTCAAGAGCGATTACAATGGTTTATTATTGAACAATAAACCAATATCATCACTACCATCAACATCAGGTGTCGAAGTTGAAACGAACAAAATTAGATTTGTAACATTTCACGCTCGCGCAGCAGCTACTAATGACATGACCTGTTGAATTTTATGAGATTCTTGAAAAGTTCCCCCCTGAATACCCTCCAATAACTGCTCCCTAAAGTACCACTAGAACCTGGAAAGATGGTACGTGGGTTTTAACTTTGCGCACGCAAAAACTCATGAATCTATCGATTTAAAAGTGATGAAACACATAGGGGACAATCTATTCGTTACCCTCCACCTTCCCTGACAATTTCATCAAAATCACATGAGTACTGAAGCAATAAAGCTTGTTGGAATGATTTACGGAAACACGACAGACAGACAAGGATCAAGTTGTACAAAACGGTCTTACATGTAAAATGATAGTGAAAATTTTGATTTTAGCAAAATAAGTTTTTCATTTCCCAAAAGTGGGGAAAACGCTACCTGTTTAGTTTTTTCAATTATTCACCAGAATGTTCGTTTTTTACTCCGAATTTTTCAAATATATCCAATATACCTTTATTTGGAAAAATCTACGTGTAACTCATAAATTTTAAGTTTTTTTTTTTCATGGTCGGTTGCAAGAGTTCATTATAAAAAACATCTGCCAAGTGGGCGTGGCACATAGCTTCCTCGTATCCATAACATGACTGTATAGAGTATGCAATATGGTTCGATCCAAGCTCGAGGCTAAAACTTTATTTTCTCTTTATTACTCACGAGGACCATCTTTACATCAGTCCGAACAACCCCTGAAAATTTCATCGAAATTGGTCATGAACTCCCGGAGTTATGCGTGTAACAAGGATGCATCACGTTTGCGGATGCGCAGAGGCTACTATTGATCCGGGGGTCATGAAACTTATAGCGGATCATCTACACATCAAACCGAACAATCCCTGAAAATTTCATCAAAATCGGACTATAACTTCGTGTAGTTTTGCCCGTAACAAGGATTTGCTGACTGACAGACACACAGACAGACCCTGAACCAAAATTGTTCAGAAAGGTCTAAAACGAAAAATGCGAGTGGAATTTTTGATTTTGGAGACAAAAAAATTTTCACATTCCGAAAGTGAAAACAATGCTTCCGCTACCTTGGTAGACTCGGAAGCAAAATAGTGAACCAAAGACAAATTTAAAGTGCGAGTACCTAAATACTTATACCTCTCTTGTAATCTGCTTGAAATATAGTATTTGTACGGGGAAAACAGATCAAAATGAATTCAAGTTCCGTAGGATTGTACAATTTTGAGATTTGACCCAATTTATCACTACCGAATCGGGCCAAAAAATGGTGTTAGCAGAAATAGGAAGAGCTAAGGTATTACAACTTTTAAAAATGACTTTTTCCGTCTCTCGTCTTTCCCGCTAATACACTTGGAGAAAAAGACAACGAAACCCCAATGAAGATACCATCGCTGAAAGTTCGCAATTACGAGTCACGAGCGGTAAGTTTGACGAGAGGAAAGTTAGAGACAGCGAAGGTAGAGGTTGCAGATGTGGAATTCTCTTATACTTGTGGTTTATAAATGACGAACCGCTGCCAAGGTGGGTGGGCAATAGGGCTCCCTCGCCTTATTGTTTCTAACCGATTTGTAAAAATCAAATGATCACATCGTTAAAGTTATTAGTGTTAAGCTCTATGCAATTCTATTGGTCCAAAGGCTGTGAAATTCGCATAGATGACTAAACATTTTAATTTCTGATATTTACACTAAAATTAACCGACATCTTCCGGTGTGCAGTTTTTGGTTTATTATTCAATAATAAACCATTATAATCGCTCTGAAAAAAAAAATTCTAACCCCCCTGAAAATTTCATGGTTTCAAAGGGTGTAGAATCCGAATCTGCAATACAAATTTTTCCGTCCGTCCGCCGTACGCCGTACGCACGATTTCTCCCAAACGGCTGGAGCAAAGATCTGAAATTTTCAGGAAAAATCCATCTTGGTCCGACGACGAATTCTTGAGCCAGCTCTCTCACTCAATTTAAAGTGCCCTTTAAGAGTTGTCAAAGTTTTGTAAAATCCCTAAAAGCCTCAAAACAAGTCGAATCGGCCTAAATATTTACCTATTTGAAGAACATACCATGAGGAATCGAATGAGACCCTCCCCACTTCCGTACGTCAAACCATTCCCGATGTATGGCCCGATTTATGGTGCCAATATTTGCGTTTTTTGGTTTATTATTGTTTGTTTGTAACCTAGTGATGTCCGGCCGATAGCGTCGAGTTGTAGTGAATGTGGATACTGGAGTGATGTGACGGGTTGAAGCATTCTGATATGCATGAAACGCTGATAATATATAGGTAAATATTATTCAATTTATTACTGGGGTTTATTATTCAATATTATTACTGGGGTAAATAAGTATTCTTTCACTGGGGTTTATTATTCAATTGGCTTGCGTTCATGATTTGAATCTGTACGAGTGTGCGTCTTTTCACAGGAGATATGCATAGAGCACGTAAAACCAAAATACCTATTTGGATTGATTTGATGACATTTGTGTGGTCTAGAGAGATGGGGAAGTTTTAACGCAAAGTGCTAAAGGACTTGAAATAGATGTGGAGGTTGTATTGAGGTTCAATAAAAAAAAACGCTTATTAAACATTTGGAGTGTGCGTGTTCAAAAACAATTCGGAAATATCCGAATATTCAATTTGGTAAGTCTGATGAAATTTGATTGTGAGTCGGTTATTAGTTTGGACGCAAGACGTGAAAAATTTGCGTTAATAGTTCAAAACGCTATGAAACACAAAAACAATCGGAAATGTTGTACTCAAATAGTAAGTGACGATATTTAGTTCCTAGTCGGTTATTAGTTGATGTAGGTACATAGTGCACCAAATGGTACAGAAATCAATTATTCACTCTGCGGATACGCAAACGAAAAATCTACCAAGCGTCGTTGTTGTTATTTTAAGAGGACATCATATTTGAACAGATGGAAATTTGGTTTTAAGTAACGAAATTTTGAGCAAGTAAATTTTGAACCGTTGAACTAATTTGGAAGAGTTAAATTTGGATGATGAATAGGTACCTATTTGAGCATGATGGTGATTTACGTATTTTCCTGAAGGGGTGACGAAGGGACCGTGGAGCAAGAACACCCGAATTAGTTTCAGGCGTCAGGTACGACGCGCAGAGAAGCAAGGTATTCCCTGAGGAGGTATGCAGATACAACTGGTTCGTACAGGATCAGGTGTTCCAAAGAACCCAGCTAAATATGAGGAAGCAAGTGTAACAACTACGACCTTAAGAGACAGGTGGAGCAAGCAGAGCAGCTATGACACCCGTGAATTTAGGACTAAATTTTAAAAGAACGGAGTAGATTTAGGACATAGTGACGTAATCAAGAGGGAGGATCAGAATGAACTCCCTTGGGCTAGTCGGGCTTATTTATACGGGTGTTGTGGGGGATTTCCCATCCCTTCCGCCGCAAACCCATAATCCTCGACTCTTTGGTCCTTCGTCCGTTTGTTGTAAACCCCATGTTATATTACAATTGTTGGGGGTTCTCCTAACAGTCATTATCTCAGGTTTTAGTTTAGGGTAGCCGGGAATAAACTGTTAAATGGACTGTCTAACACGGACTAAACTTGACTCTATATTGAACTTCTAGCCGTCTCACACGCTTAGATGCTACAAGCCAAAAACTGGTCATAAACGTGCAAAAAATCTGTTGCGTTTCTTTAGTCGACATGATTAACAGAGGCGTCATTTCCTACTAAATTTGGATGCGATTTCACGGATTCATAGAAAATCAACTATAGCAAATAATCGACATTTCTGAACCTAAAAGTGACCCTCAAACTTCATTATTCACAAACGCTGACAATTCTCACACAAGGGGTTTAGTATTGCTTCCGAGTCTACCTAAATGTAGCGGTTTGTTTTCACTTTTGGGAGATCACAAATTTTTTTGTCATACAAATCAAAATTTCCATTCCCACTTTGCGATTATTACCATTCTGAACAACCTTCGTTTCGCGTTGTTCTGTCCCTGTGTCTGTAAATCCTTGTAACAAGTCTAATTTCTACAGTTTGTATCTGATTTTGATGAAATTTTCAGTGAATTTGTGAATTAGTCTATGGATGGCCTCCCATGAATTTCACAGCTCAAAACTCAATAGGTCAGTCAGCGCACGCGCATGAAATCTGTCAATCCTCATTCCATCATGTTCTGGTGGTCCTATCTTGCTAAAATTTGGGGGACAGGCAGGGAAAGCCGATGTAATCATCTCATTAAATTTCAACTGGATCGTACCATTATTTTATCCGAAAGAGTTAACGCTACAGAACCGCAAAACATGTTGACTCTCCCATTTGAAGGCGTTGGCTACGTGAACTTTGCTCATGGCATTTTTGTCCATAAACATTGCAACAAGCTTACATTCCACATTCTTTAAGATTTACAATTATTTACAAAATGTTTTACAAGTTTCAAATGAACTGTAAATTGATGATCTACTGCCTAGACAAAAGAGCTATGAGCCGTACCCATTGAGGCCGATGATTTCATTTCATCTCACTGATTTTCAGTAAATGGGTGCTGACGTACCATTGTAGTTGGAAATCAGCTCTAGTTCATTATGGGGACTAGAAAATCTTGTATTTAATATCTCTCGTTAGGTTCCTAAAGGATCAATGTCGTTCTTTTACGGTCTACTTTTAATCATTATCAGGGACGTAACCAGCCCGTATTTCACCCGGGGCAAGAAATAAATTTGGCGCCCCCCCCCCCCCCCCCATAGACCCGATATCTCATGACTCATACCATCTTAATATACCAATGAACCAAAATATAAATATAATTAATTTGATTTATTCACAATGTATGAACTCTTTTACTAAAAGGAGGAAGGTTTGGTAAGTAAGTGCTCAATGTAAAATACCATATAATTTCTATTAAATTTAACAAACTAATAGATGATAAATAAATTTTTGTACGAAATGGAAGCCCTAAACAAACTTTAAAATGAAAATCGTCGGGCTTTTTTTGCTGCAAATGTTTTAATGATACCATCAAAAGATAGTGCTGAAGCTATTTTGTGCTCTATTGATATGATGGCCAAGTTGCTTAGTCGTTGTTGTCCTGTCAAGTTCCTGATGTAGTTTTTTATTATCCTCAGTTTTCTAAAACTTCTTTCATTCGATGCTACACACACGGGTATTGTAAGAAAAATTCTCAAAGCTGTGGTTATATTGGGATAGGCGTCATGGAGGCCGTTTGGGCAAATATAAACCAAAAGTTCGAATGGAGTAGACTCGCCTCGTCAACTACCCTGCATAGGGCCGCTCAAGGCTAGTTCTCGCCTCACGAA
This sequence comes from Creontiades dilutus, assembly GCA_031894815.1. Taxonomy (NCBI): domain Eukaryota; kingdom Metazoa; phylum Arthropoda; class Insecta; order Hemiptera; family Miridae; genus Creontiades; species Creontiades dilutus. The sequence goes on from JAVIWC010008066.1 coordinate 23,539, forward strand.
GTATACGTTTTCTATATCATTTGTCCTTTCTTGTAGGCCTATTGCATTCCTTATTTATATTATTTTTCCTTTTAGTAAATATTTTCAAATTTACTCCAAACGGTCATAATATTTAAAAGAACTTGGTAAGCTGTCACTTTTTTGCCTATTTGGCGCCCCTCTAACTTCGGCGCGTGAGGATCCCCCCCCAGTTACGTCCCTGGTGGAACCCAAGCGTTAATTTCTTGCAGATCAGAGTAAGAATTTTCTTGTCAGACGGAATTATCGCCCAGTTCAGGACGAAGACAAAATACATTAAAAGCATGATGGCAACCATTTTCTTAGTTTGAATTCAGGTACTTCGCGTCGTACTTCTTCAAATGCTTAGGACACATCCCAATAAATGGGAGAACAAGTACTTTTTGTTATAGTTCAAATTCTATTTAAGTGTGATTCAATGCACTTGATCAATAATTGAATGATTATGTCCATCAAACTATAAATGCAGCTTATTTACCTATTTACAGAGTGCTTGAAATCCATTATTACGATGAATGCTAAATAATATTTACCATTACAACCTTTGAAATGATAGTTACGAAAAAGCCCCCCCCCCCCCCCTAGTTACGTCCCTGATCATTATAAACCATTTACTTACGAGAAAGCTGCTAATGTAGAAATAAACCATTGTGGAAATTAGCAACGTTCTCATATCACGTACACCAATTGAAACGTTAAACTATTTATTTTCGTCGTAAAATATCGCATTCGGTATTTCATTTCGTGCAAGAAACGTATGTTGAACCCCATGATAAAATAATGCATCGAAATCTGAATGAATCGAACGTAACACGTAGTAAGGACCTTAAATGTTTTATTAGTTCTCGACGGCAGGTTATTGCCTCCGGACATGGATGTGACTCTGAACTTGGTTCGTCGTTTTTAGACGTCACGAACTTCGTATTTCTACCGGTCGTTGACACTTCATCGCGCCGTCGATCAAATTATGGAAACGTTTCCCGAATTAAGTTCGACCAATGAAAGAAACACCGTAGCGATGAACAATAGATAATAGAAGGGACCAGTTGTTATTAATAGTTCTTTATCTCTATTATTTAGTCATCAATATTGAACGTTCTGCAAGTTTCAGACTCTTTTTGGTATTGTTTTTGTGATGGCTAATCCTTCAAGAGGCGCTCCATAGAACTATTGCATTCGATCAAATTTCGATTAAGTAAAGTTTTTTCCTGTTTCAGCATTCTGAAGCGAATTCTAACTTAGGATTCTGTGGTTAGAAGTATATTCTATCAATAAATTAAAGCCCCATAGAGAGGGGGGCAACGGAAACGATGCCCCCGGGCTCGGCCTTCGTAAGGGGTCTCCGATTTCGACCGTTTGAAGTTTTAGAAGCTTCCTAGTTCAATTTTAATTTGGTTTGAAAGTATTATTGCTGAATTAATAAATTTGCACGTTCAAAGCTGTAGAACTCAATCATTTTCAATTTTCTACAATTGTTACAGTAGTTCGTAGACGCTTCTTTTGGTTTATTATTCAATGATAAACCATTGTAAACGCTCTTGAAAAAACGCCGTACGCACGATTTCTCCCAAACGGCTGGAGCAAAAAATCTGAAATTTTCAGAAAAAATCAGTATTGGTCCGACAACGCCCCAATTCATTAGAAAACACTCTCACTTAATTTAAACTGCCCTTTAAGGGTTGTCAAAGTTTCGTAAAATTCCTGAAAACCTCAAAAAAAGTCAAGGCAGCCTAAATTTGGACTTTCTTTGAAGAACTTTCCATGAGGAATCGAATGAGCCCTTCCCCAGGTCCGTAGCTCAAACCATTCCCGATGTTAGGCCCGATTTATGGTGCCAACATTTGCGTTATTTTGGTTTATTATTGTTTTTCTTTTGATCGCAGTAACCTAGTGATGTAGTGAATGTGGATCATGGAGTGAACTCCTAAAAGGGTTCACCCCGATACACAAGTTGAAGTATTCTGATAACCATAAAAATTAGAAAAACGCTGCAAATTCTTCAATTGGCTTGCGTTCATGATTTGAATTTCTACTAAGCTGTGATAGAGCGATTAATGAATTTCAGGAGGCAAACAAATATGATCGCGTTTTTTCTAGGGGGCCCGGAATCTTGCCCCTGTGCCCGAATTTTCTTTTCACGCCCCTGTTTAAAACCAATCTGTCCTTATATATCATTTATTCTTCTATCTATTATTGTCAATAAATAAATCACATTCATTCATTCATTTAGGTGCCTACGGGTGTAGCTCGAGATATGGAATACGCAATTAGTAAATTATAAAGTTGGATAAAAATAATTGCACGAAACCGTCCAGTTATGCATTATCATCATTTAAGCGATAAAAAAAATTATGTGGGAGTTATTTTTTTTAATAATAACAGCACTTATCGCAATCGAAAAACGGCGGATTTGGTTTATTTTCAATAATGAACGATTGTAATCGAACGGAAAAAACGCTGGAAATTCTTTCACTGGGGTTTGTTATTCAATTGGCTTGCGTCCATCATTTGAATTCTATTAAGCTTTGGAGTGTGCGTGTTTCACAGGTTATACAGCGATTATTGAATTTCAGGAGATATGCATAGTGCACGTAAATCGGTTCTCAACCAAAATACCTATTTGGATTGATCAGTTGATCATATTTGAGTGCCTCCTGAAATTCAATAATCGCTCTATCACCTGTGAAACACGCACACTCCAAAGCTTAGTAGAAATTCAAATCATGAAAGCGAGCCCATTGAATAATAAACCCCAGTGAAAGAATTTGCAGCGTTTTAAATGGTTAGCAGAATACTTCAACCCGTGTATCGGCTATAAACCCTTTTATGAGTTCACTCCCGTATCCACGTTCACTAAATCACTAAGTTACTGCATACAAAACAAAAACAATAATAAAATAAAATAACGAAAATGTTGCCACCATAAATCGGACCATTCATCGGGAATGGTTTGAGTTACGGACCTGGGGAGGGGCTCATTCGATTCCTCATGGAAAGTTCATCAAAGATGTCCAAAATTTAGGCCGCCTTGACAATTTTTGAGGTTTTTAGGGATTTTACAAAACTTTGACAACCCTTAAAGGGCATTTTAAATTAAGTGAGAGAGCTGGCTGAAGAATTGGGGCGTTGTCGGACCAATATTGATTTATCCTGAAAATTTCAGGTTTTTTGTTCCAGCCGTTTGGGAAAAATCGTGCGCGGAGTTTCAAATGTTCTTCAAAATAGGTATAGGCATGGCTTTCCCGCCAGATTAAAAATAGGTATGATCGCATTGAATAATTATTTCTAATTTTCGAAAGCTGTTTAATTAGTAAAATAGTGAATTATTCGAGGGCTATTAATTTTTTCTTTTTTTTTTAACATGTTTTCAACAACCAAAAGTTTAGGAAAACTTCATTTTTTTCCAAATTGTTAGCGCTTCAACTGTAATGCCGATCCTCTGATGATGATTGTTGATGATGGAAACTGCCTTCTGTTGATAGAAAATTTGTGATGTTGATTTTAAAAATGTGGTCAAAATCTAAAAAATGTTTAATGGAGAAAAGCGTTTTTTTCTCTGAAAGAATTCGTCGATTTGTGTGGTTCGCAAAAAGTGAAATAACTCTGGAACGAAGTATCTGGAAAAAAAAATTTCAACGATGCATTTTCTCTCTCAAATTTAAGGTAGGATCGAAAATTAAAATGAAAAAGGGGTAACCTCAAGTTTCAATCGAAGATTTGAGGCACTAAAACATCGAAAAATGAAAAGCGCGTTCCACCACCTTCAAGCAGAGTGGAAATACTATGGAAAAGATGCAGTTCAATTTTCTGACAGCTCGCACCGTATGGCTGTAATTCCTTAATCGGCCCGTATAGATGGGACACCATGTATAAAACAGAACTCTTTTTATACACCTAGAAAACAATTAGATGATATGTAAGCAACGAGTTTAGAAAATATACCCCATACTACGTCTGGGAATATAGATAAGCAATTTACGTAGCAGGGTTATCTAATAAAGAAATGATAAACTTGAAGTTTGCAGACTTTTATTAAATAGAATGCGTAAAATTTAAGACCTCCTACCAAATGTGGACTGTTTAATTCATATTTAAAAAGAAAGCACGTGGAAAATTATAAATTCAATCTGAAAGTCTTTCCAACTACAGGTAACACACCTATTAGTAATGAGAAATTTATTAATCGTCGCACGATGTTCAAAAGACGATTTGTATTGCCACAATTTTGATTAATTTGGTTGTATACAGTTTTGAGCCAAAGTAGTAGCTAGACGTTTTTCCCAATTCGGTTACATGATGAATAAAGGGTCAAAAGTTTGTTCACGTGAGAGAGCTACATGACTGGGACCATGCATACACAAATGAAAACCCCCCTGTCTAGGTAATGTTATTATGTGGGCAATTTTATACAGCATTTTCAAACAGAATGTAGACATGTGCCGATCAGAACCGGGCATTTTCCTAGAAATTTCAGTATTTTAGAAACAAAATAAAAGAAAACTCAAAACAAGGCCACACATACCTAACAGAAATTTACAAAACAAACTTACTCGCGGTGGAAATTGTAGAGCATATAAATGTAGAGCATATAAATTTGAATCCTACGCAGTTTGGAGCTATAGAATCAGGAGATAGGTTTGGTACTTCATACACGGATATTCGTTCTCAGAATTAGGTACTTGACAAAATAAAAAGTTCCTGTTACGACTACACCGCATGAGCGAATTTTCCTACATTGTTACATTAGAATATTATTATTTTTAACGAAATGTATGTGCGTACATACTTCAGAATAAAATTACACTTGAATTTTGTGTTTGTTCTAGTTTTTAGTTTACTCAAATTTTTCGGAGAATTTCTTATAAACATAAATTTGCCCATTTTCTGAGGTTTCTTGTCATTTTTATTGATTTTTGGTTTACTAATTTCAGTAACAAGCCTTTGAGCCTTTCACTCCTCAAACTTTGTCATTTCAAGTATCAATGTACGCAGATTCCAAATCTGAATTTCACGTCCGCCGTCCGCCATAAAGGACCTCAGAATGTGTGCAAAACATCCGTCCTTTCGCTCTCGGACTCCGGTTGGGGCATGACCGCCTCCAATGAATAGATGCTATAGGCTACGAACCTGTCTAAAACGTGCCAAAAACGTGGCTTTTCAAAGTCTTTACCAACATAGGCAATTGGGGTCTCATTTCCAAGTAATTTTTAACCCAAAATCGACTAGAATATTTTTCAGATCGGCAGACATTTACCCAAAGCAGATAATCGTAATTTCAGAACCCAAAAGTGACCCCCCAACCTTCACGATGACACGAGGTATCTCGCATCATTAAGATACGCACCTTAAAACATAAAATGATAATATTTGACAGGGGATTATAAGAAACCAAAACAATAAATCTATTTGCAAGAATTCGTAGCATTTTAAAGTACATTTTTAAAATTTTTCCAATTAACTGTGTTCAAAAAGTGATGTAACTCATATTTTCTTTTGAAATGCTAAATTTATTTGTTGAAGAACGAAGTTTCTAACTCAATCCTAAGAAGAATTGTCCTCAGAAATGACGCATGTATATCCGCTAAAATTTGGGAATCATTTCAGAATTCTTCCAAACATATTTCCATTAAGGAAATTTTGTGAATTTGTATTTTAAACGTGGTGCCAATGCAATATGCTTCGTGCTGAACGAAAATTCTTAAAAATAGATAATTCATTCGTAGGTTAGGTTTTTAGGAATATTGTTCTTATTGTATAAGGGTATGAATGAGCTGGTAGCCGGTGTATTTACCTCGATAGTGTTGAAGGGTCTACGAGAGAGCGGTAACACGCGCGACACAGTTCATGAGACTACTGGCTGGCGGCGGGTCCTCAGAGGCGCCCATCGGAAGATGTGGCAGGTGTGGGGGAGGGAACTGCCCTTCCGACAGCCCTGCGCGACGCACGGGCTCTCGAGTCCGGCCGTCACTTCCAGTCATGCGATATGACCATCGGTTAACTAATAGATTACTTCTTTTCATCGATTTTTTTTCTCCAGAAAATGAAGGTACTTCAATGTCTTGTTAATTTTACAATAAAATTATAAAACGCTGCAACTTATTGCACAGTTTATTATTCCTGGATTAGATAATCTTTCACACTTTTGGTACAGTAGTTCCCAAAAAAAGATTCAAACGGCGAATGGAAACATTTGTTTTTATTTGATTTTTGAAATCAACGTATCCTGAAACGTAAGCCAACAACTGTTGTTAGATAGATTAAAAAGGTTTATCATTGAAAATGATAAACCAAAATTTCTTCGTGGAAATCCTCTGCACTTACTTATTACTGAAGTTAACATATGGTTTAGTCTTTAGCAGGCTTAGGATTGCATGGAGATTGCTAGAGTTAGGCTGTGAATTCGATCTGCTGCGCTCTCCTTGCTATACTCGTACTTTCCGCCTAGTGACCCAAGTCCTTATATTCATGCACAGGTAATGGGTGGTGGGCTTGGCATTGTCTCTGTCTCCCCAGTATCCCATCTCTTTACTGCCGGTGTCCTGGGAGCTCTAGCTGAGGGGTCGCCTGCACTACTGCTTTTGATTCTGTTATGATTCTGTCAGGCAGCAGTAGATGTAGTGCTGCTGAGCAACTCGAACTGCTCCAAAACCCAGCTCATCTGCTCAGTTGGCTGCTGCTTTGCATGATTCAGTGGATGGTAACTCCAACTGTGCTCTGAATCCTCCATTTCTTCCCAGTGGGTGGAATGGGCTTCAGAGGGCTTTCGACGTTTTCCTGCCATCTGTGTGGTACTGTACTAGTCACTGCTGTGACTAGAGGTTAGTCGTTATAGAGTAGTAGTCGTGAGAAAAGGTTTCCCCTTGGCAATGCCTGTCAGGGGCAAAAATGAGAACTTAATGTGTCACACAGACTCACGTGTTATCATCCTTCGCCATAATGCAATCTCCAATCAGAGAGCAGATTCATTGTCAACCAGTGGCTGGTTTATTGAGAGAGAAAGAGACTATACCAACTGCCAAGTGACCAGGGCAAGAAGCCAGGTATATTGTTGCCATTAAGCCTCGATGGGTTTGCCATAATCCTGGATATCCAAGTTGTCAGTGGCAGAGTGGACATGTAGCAGACCTGGAGGGCTAAAATAAGTGAATATTATACGCATGCCCAGTGGCAAGTAATATCTGAACTATCAGGTGTGACACATCAAAGTGGAAAGTTTAGCCAAGAGTGCACAGCAGATCAAATTCACAGCCTAATTCTAGCCTGCTAAAGACTAACCTTAACTAGGTTAACGTCGGTATTAAGTATATGCAGAGGATTTTGTTTTCATTAATAATAACTTATTTTTCTGGGGAAAAAATCGATAAAAAATAAGTAATCTACCAGTTAGACGATGGTCATATTGCTTGACTGGACGCGAAGGGAGAACTTCCCCCACACCTGCCACATCTCCCTTTGGGAGCCTCTGTGGACCTGCCACCAGCCAGTTGTAATACACAAAGATAATTATAAGTGGCGGGTCAATGACCAGCTCATTTGAGTATTTTTATTTTAAAGACAGAAATGTTAATGAACAAAATTTCTTAATTTAATTCTTCGTGTGTCTCTGAAACAAAAGGGGGAGTCTTAACTTATGGCCTGCAATGTTAAGCTGAAAACATAGTACAATGTGCTTGCTTGTTCTTTAAATTTACTTGGGTAAGAAAGTGAAGGCAAAGCTGAATTAGTGTACCTAGATATGCTGGGTGACCCCACTTACTTGAACATAACTGCCAAGCTTCAACCGTCTGTTGTATTCATTTTTTTTTTTTTTTTTTTTTTTTTATCTGTTTATGCGTGTTTGGACATCTTTATCTCAGAAATTTATGAATGGTTCGAATCATCAGTGACAAGAAAGGGGCAGTCCGAGGTATTCGGAGATATAGGGATAGCCTCTCTTAAGGAGTTATTGTTTTATGATATTCTCAATCCAATTATGGTAAGTAGGTGTTCTAATTTGAACTCTTGATTCAGAAAAGTTGCAGAATTCACGTCGTTCTGGTTTTCGGAATTTAGCTTGTCAACCTCATCAAGCTGTTTCTCCCATGAAATCAAAGCTCCTACACTATTTTATTCCATGACTGATCCTGGGATGTATCCACAGCTTTCAAGGGCGACAAGCATGACGTTCACCTACTGTTTTTGCAATAATTACTGCAGCACAATCTGTTAAAATAACATTTTTTAATGAACAGACTGAGGTACGGTGCTATATTAGTATGCACCCCACATCCCTTCAGCGCCCCACAACCCTTGGTTTCTATGGTAGTATGTGCCCCACAGTGCTACGCAGAATATATATGTCGAGAAAAAGGTACTTGTACATAGGAAGCTTTGTGGGAGGTACTTACAAGAAACCCTCACTGAAAGGTGCTTTGTCGAGGCTCTGTCACAGTTCAGGGTTGGTATACTTCTTTCACGTCCTTCAGGAATGCGACGAACAGGTCTGCAGCATTCTACCCCGATTACGCCTACCAGCAAACTGGGATTCGTCAATTTGAATAGGGTGGTCGCAAGTGTTTATCATTTGCTGACGTTTGTGGACAGTTAAGGAACAAACTTCACGACGCATATTGGACCAGTCCGTGATGGTCTTGGTTCATTTTCCGGTCAAATCAGCGGTGGTGGTAAGCAATAGGTCATGAACAAACATAAACACAGCGCATTTCCATGTAGGTAGGTACCTAGTTCGTTTGAGAAGTTTCGGTCGATTGAAGGACAAGATGGGATCCGTTGATCATAATGGAACATTCGACTTTGTTCTAGTGACAAGCCCGTTGTCTTGCGACAGTTGTCTAAGATGAAACACATCTTAGCAGTTATGTGTGAAACAAACACCGACTGTGGGGCGCATACTAATGTAGCACCCTGAGGCACTGCTGTGGGTTGAGTTGGTACCAATCACCATTTGGGACGTACACACTACTGTAGTCTTGTGCACGAACAGGGCATGCCAAACCGAACATGCCACCCATTACAGGGAGACCATCCTGTTTTGGGATAATGAAAACGCAAGATTTGAGGATTAGGCCGAAAACATCTGCAAAGAATTTGGCAGTAATGAACCAATCGTCTAGACTGCTTGAGCAACTCAACGGTAAATCAACCAGCAGCAAATCTCTTGTTTTGTCACCAGACTGCAAATGAATCCAGTAACCAAATAGTGTAAGGTAGAGGCGCTATGAGCGCTGAGGCTAAGCGAATTCCAGGTTGAAGTGGCTGGTTTCAGTGATTAGGTAACGTTGGATGCGAGACTTCTTGTTCCATGGTTTCCGGATCCATGATATCCCTACCACTGACGGTTTTACCATAGGCGATCACTGAAGATAAATTGATTTCAATCGTAAACAAGTGATAATAGTGATAAACGAACACGTCCATTATCTGTTCAAAAATGTCAACGTTAGACGTTTCAAATCGGCGATTTTGCATGAGTTGTATACGTGTGAAGCCGACTAATTTATTGTGTATCTCTGCTGCTCTTTGTTAGAACATTTCATCCTTAAGAATTTTGTATACCACCGATTTCTAGTTCATAGATTGTTTATTATGGTCAACTTAGATGTGGGGATTCTACGGATACAGGCATACATTTTTCATTTATGTACCTACCTAGTGACAAAAATTGATGAAGTTTATGCATTCTAAATAGGCAACTGGAAGTAAAGTCACTATTCCGACGTCTCTCTAGCAATATTATGGATTTCAAATTAGTTTTTGCTGCCGTATTTGCGGTCTTTGCAGTCATTACCGAGCAGTTATTCAGAAAAATATACGATTTGGTGCCGTACACTTTTATCGATGAAGCATTCCATGTGCCGCAAGCTATCAAATATTGCAATGGAACCTTTCATGAGGTAAGCCGCAAGATCTCCCGTAAACATTCATAATCAATACTACCTACATCAATGATACCTACTATTTCTATGCAAAACTCGGAAATTTGGAACTAGGTGTGGCTAATTAATAGAGAGCTGTGCGTACTTGCATAGCTGTGATATAGGTAACGTGTTGGGAGTCCTGAGGGTTGGTCAATCAACATACCAAAACATTTCATATTTAATTCAATGCATAGCCGCGCTGTTTCAAGACTAAAACCATAAAGAATTTGATGTTATTGCAGCACAGTCAACTGGTCTAATATCAAAATTCAAAACCTTTATTTGAATAATGGAATATTGTTTAGCACAAGTTGTCGCTGGATTGACAGTTAACAATTTTGTGCATAAGAACTAATCTAATTTCAACATAATTCTGCAAAAATTGTGTACGATAATTATGACAAATTCGCTGATATGTTCTGGCTGAACAAATTTTTCAGCTTCTAATCGAAATGGACATCTTGTTTGTAGGATATCGATACAGTAGTATTGTCGTGGCTTCGGAATCTGACTAATTCTGACTTTATTTTTATACTTAATTTATTGAAGGTTAATTTGATAGAATACAATCAAAATTTGGGAAACGGAGTATTCTGGACTCGAGAACTTTTCGACCATCATTTTATTGGAAAACTCCTCCTACTTACATGGGTCATTTCAAAATTTCGGTGTGATTTATGTCACTGATCAGTATTGCCGTCAAATCTCAACTAAATACAGTTTTGTAAGTGTTTTAAAATGTTCTCCTATGTGGATGCACATGTTCCATGGGGAAGAATGTAAAAATTGTGCCTATAGGACCCAGGAGAAAATACCCAAGTCCGTATTTCTCACTCCCTACACTCCCTACTGTCACTAACCAGAGGTATACAACTTCCATCGTCACTACTCAGCGAAATATTTATTGGGGCTGTTATATCCACTTACACTATGAAAGAACATACCATCTACAATGGATATCCGCCTCAGGAAAAATAATTGGATCAAATCAAGTAGCCTTATCACCCAGGTTTTTCCTCACTCCCTACAATGTTTTGAAAAGTAGCCCCCAACAGGCAGGAAAGGGTGTTTATGAAGTTGCTTCTGTTTTGTTGACATCCCTTATTCAAGATGGTCCCAACGCTGGTGGTTGGATTTTGCCTAGACTTTCCCAGTCAGTTCTACCGGGAAAACCATCCCCAGAGGCAGCATTGAAGGTTTTTTAACTCTCACTCCCTACTCCAGTAACATTCTGACTGCGCCAAGTGAAACTTGATCGCACTTGTTGACAATTAGCGTAGTTGTTGGAAGTTCGTTGACAACATTTTGGTTCAACCAGTATCAATTGATTTGTGGCCTGTAAAGGCGGTGAAAGGCTATAACCTCACTCCCTACAATATCCAGCCAATAGCTCCTCAAATTGTAGGGAGTGAGATCTGCATGGAGCAAGTGAGATTTTGGTCAGGAAACCTTACTATTTACTGTAGCTAAAATTAAGCTAATTTGTGCGGTTCCTCTCACCTAATTTGAAAGAATTGAGCGGCGATTCCCTTGGAGGATGGAGGCTCAATAAGGGAAAAAATAGTAGTATATACCTCACTCCCTACAAAAGTTTTTTTTTTCAAAATGGCGTATCTGCAGTACGTTCAAGATTATGTGTGCTCACTTGGGTAATATGCCGAGAAAACCGCAGTGATTGATTAGAAACAAGAAAATTGATCAAGTTTCAACTTCTATTTTTTAGAAAAGTCGATACCCAAATGTGACCGAAATTTTGAAATGACGCACATAGTTACCTAACTGATGTTATTTACCCACCTAACTTGTGTTACCTAATACACAGCTCTGCATCAGTGTGATTTCTGGGAATTAATACGAATTTTGTATTAATTCCCTCCCACTCCCTACAATATCCAGCCAATAGCCAATCAAATTGTGAGATTTTGGCAAGGAAACCTTAGTATTTACTGTAGCTAAAATTAAGCTAATTTGTGCTGTTCCACTCACCTAATTTGAAAGACTTGAGCGGCGATTCCCATGGAGGTTGGAGGCTCAAGAGGAGAAAAAATAGTAGTATATATCTCACTCCCTACAAAGGTTTTTTTTTTTTCAAAATGGCGTATCAGCAGTTTGGTTCAAGATTATGTGTGCTCACTTGGGTAATATGCCGAGAGAACCGCAGTGATTGATTATGAACAAGAAAATTGATCAAGTTTCAACTTAAATTTTTTAGAAAAGTTGATACCCAAATGTGACCGAAATTTTAAAATAACCCTCATATTTTGCGCCGGGAAACTGTCTACAAACACACTTGAATGTATTCCAGGAAAATGGTCAGAGTTGAGAATTTGGATAAAAACTTGTCTTCCTAACATTGGAAATTATCATACAACTGTGCTGATTTGTTGTGTGTGGAAAATAACTGATGCATTGCTTCTAATTCCAGTGGGATCCAAAAATCACCACTCTGCCTGGCCTCTATTTATTCTCAGTGGCCACACACAGGCTGCTCGGCTACAAGACCTGCACACTTTTCACGCTTCGCCTGGGCAACGTCGTTCTCTCTTGTCTCACGTTCATTTTGCTGTATAGAATACTCCGACGGTTGAAAATGAATCAAAAGGTAAAATCTAGACCTTAGGGCATCTTCTAATGAGAAAAATCGTATAACACCCAGTTCACGTTTTGCTGAATGCCAGATTTGCACCCTAGAAAGAGGAATCGTTGGTCCCTTAAAGAGTTGAATAAGGACTTACTATAGTCCGGCCGTTGAATATTGATCTCCAACTCTGAATTGTGGCTGAAAATATGGAATTAATTATTAATATGAAATTCTTTTCATTTCCTGTCCAGTGGCAACAGTTTTTAGTGTAACTATGTAGCATAGCAACGAAGTGGAAAACGAGACGTTGGTTCCTATATGGGCTCTCTAAAAAAGCGCAATTTCCAATGCTGAAATTGTATACAGTGAAACATCTCCAAATTTCTTCCAAAATTGCATACGGCTTCCAAGAATCACGAAAAGCAAAACAAAGAACTTTATGAATCACATCAGTTGAACTTCCAAATTGAATCAATTCAATCATCAAAAATAAATTCAATGATTTGATGGTGGTAATGAGAATATGGAGTTTTCTTTTCTTAAGGAACTTCTGAAGGAAATTGGCTGTTACCATGAAATGATCGGTATCTACATCAGCACCAGGGTAGCTTCTAACGTCCTGACAGTTGGCTGCAAACCTTTCTTCAATCAAGATGTGATCTATCTGATTTCTGGTACATCCATCAGCTGATACCCATGTTTCCTTGTGGATCTCCTTGTGTGGGAAATATGTGCTACATATCCTAAGATCCCTCTCAATTGCAAAGTCCACAAGTCGTAGGCCATTATCGCTCGTATTCTCATGTTTGCTGTGCATGCCTATAGTTGGACGGAAGTATGACTCTTTGCCAATCTTCGCATTAAGATCTCCCAAAACAATTTTAGTATCCCCCACTGGGAAACGATCATAATTACTTTTCATTGTTCCATAGAAATCATCCTTTATCGCATCATCTTTTTCTTCCGTGGGGGCATGCACTGAGAGGAGTGATATGTTTCGGAATTTGCCCCTAACCCTCATTGCACACATCCTCTCATTTATAGCTTCGTATTTTAGGAGCGCGTGTTTAAGGGATTTCCTTATCATGAAACCCGTGCCGAGATGGTTTCGTGCATCTCCACTATTTATTAGGACGTAGTTGTCCAAAAGGTTAAACTATATATTCTGGAGTTTTCTTTTCTTAAGAAACCACAGGTTCCTCAAACACCATGGTTTATTTTCAAAAGCCATTTTAAGGTTAACAAAACACGTAAATTAGAAACATGCATACATCTCAATATTGGAAATTGATAGAGTTGTGGTAATGAGACCAACAAATGTACGCAACTGAGTGATAGACTCCCTTCATGCTTAGAGAGAGGTTAGTTGGTAAGCCTTCCCCACTCTTTGACAGTGTTGCCAACCACTTCTAAAACCGTCTATCTTGCAGAATTCCCTCATTTGCTTCCCTTCCGGCCAAAATCCATTGTTTGGTGGTTATGATGATTTATTTAGTTACAAACTTTGAAATGAGTGTCTAGGTATTACATTCATGCAGAAGATAAGTGTAAAGGTAAAGGTTAAACTATGTTTTTCAAGTTTTAAAATAATTTCCCACAATAAATACACTCCCAAAATCTCTAATAAAGGATGTAATGAATGGAAGTGAGATCGTTACAGGAGCTGGTAATGACAAATGGGACTTTAACGTCAAATAAAAAATGGTTTATGATTAGAAACATACCTGATTGACCATTACTATTACCTTGGTATTTAAAATATTTTGAAAGAAGAAATGCAACACAAGATCTCATATATCTGAAGGAATCCTAAAATAACATACCATTTATTTTTATTTTTTTTTAAATCGCCCTTATACCTAACACAGTTTTAATGAAAAACACACCTAAGAAAAAAAAAAGGAAAATAATACAAGTCAATAATGCTAACTAATGAGAATTAACAATAATTTCATTTGTTCCAACCTCATTGGCTGCTGATCCAAAATTCTTGATCTTCGATCTTATCAACTCACTGCAAAGCATATGGTTGAAATGATGTATTTTATTAAAATATTAGCCAATAATGTAGTAATGATAATTACCCAATGCATAACAAGTAAAAAATGCCGGCTTCTTTTCTAGGGTTACAGTCGAAGAATGGTTCTATGGCATTCCTTCAATCTCGCCATTTTCCCAGTCTCGTACTTTTTCACGTTCCTGTACTACACGGACACGCTGTCAACCTGTTTGGTCCTATTGATGTTGGATTTGCATTTGTCAAATAAGAGAAATCTTGCTAGTTTAGTGGGTACGTATAAAATGAACATTTTCAGACCACTTTTTGATTTAGTGTGTTGGATTTATAGATGTATTCGGAACAAGTATGGGAAGCCAGCTAGAATGGAGAGCTTAGTTTTTCAATCCTCTGTCCAAGCGTTAGATAACCATAGAGAGTTGTAATGATGTTTGTATGGAGGTCAGTGTTCTGTTTAGTTTGGTGGGCTGGATGATTGCATCTCAAAAGCAATAAAGTATACTAAATCAACCCTTCTAGTAATGTATAGATTGGCTAGACAAATAGATCAGAATCTATGACAAAACTTGGGTCTCTTTGTTTTGCTTTTGAAACTCCATCAAATGGCGGCTGGCCATCATTACTGTCAAGTAGCTTTGTTAAAGGACAAGAGCGCCTGAGTGGAGGTTTGAAGAAGTAGGCTCCCAGATTTGCCTAGTCTTTTGCCAAACAAGTTATCGTCGAATGATGACAGTCATTAATGTAGCACAAAATGATAGCACTTGAAGCAGTATGTAACCAATTTAATGGTCCAATTATCTAAGGAACTCATTGACTCCTCTTGTGAAGGAGTTCTGCTTGATGAGTCCCAGGTGTTCTGCAATTCTAATGAGTGGTTGGGTGACAGTCAAAATCCTGATCGCTGTCATTCGAGCAATATCTTTAAGACTGTGGGAGTCCAGAAGACCAGTAGACGATATGGCATGCTGGGGATTGAAAGAACCAGAAGTTTGTGTCCATTGCTCACCAATTTCAAGGTTGTCTTTAATGCTAAAGATGAGCATGGATACTCTAAAGACTGGTGCAGTAGACTGCCCGTAACTCTTTCCTCCAAGCTCCAATTCGGTTGAGTTCAAGGGGGATCATTCTTTTTTCCTGTGTTTTTATGTTTTCCTTTTTCGCCTGTGTCTGGTTTCTATTCGAGGTTTTCATTTCTGAATGTACACAAGAAGCATTGTCCATGGCTGTAGAATCCAGTTCTGGTAGTCCTTTGATCAGCGTAGGGGAGCTATCCAATTCAGAAATAATGAATCTTTGTCTAATGAGTTCCACTGTTATTAACCGTAACAGATTGAGGGGCTGTAACCGAAGTACTTGAATTTAACCAACATCTCAAAGCAAACCAAGGGGTTTTTCAGTTAAACAGATCGGTATTGTTGACCGATCCATCAAATTTCATTGATAGAAATAAGAGGGTTAGTTCGTCTTCGTATTATATGTTGATGAATGATGAATACCAACTATTTTACAATAATTGTAACCTTTCATTAAAATTTATGTTCGGAATTATAGACAGTAGGTTCTTGTAATCTTAATTTCTTCTCATTGTTTACTTCATCTCAGGTATAATGAGCTGCATCGCCAGACAAGTGAATATCGTTTGGGTGGGTTTCCTGCTTCTTCACAGCTTTTCCAAGAGTGTCCATGACTATCTGACTGAACCCACAATGAGAAACACCATGAAACAACTCCGCAAAAAGGTTTGAGTTAGGATTGCTTTTGATTTTATTCTGATGAAAAATTTACTGCATCTTTCATACTACTTTCCCAACATGTAAGAAGGGCTTTAGCACTGAACGTTTCTTACAAATTTGAAATTTGGACCTGAAACATGAACCTAATTTTCCAATGTTCTAACCTACACTCAAAATAACCTCAAAATTTGTTAGTTTGTTTCACGTTTCAAGAGGCGAAGAATCCAAAAAATTCTTCTATTCTTTGTCCGTAGCTTTCCTATGGAACTGTGTTACGTGAAGCGGTTCGAGTGTGCTCATTCGATTCATGAAATGAACATCTAGCAACAGCGAATATAAAACATTTGTGTTGTTTCGAAAGTTTTCGATATTCTGATTATTTTATATTACAACCTTTTGAGTTCATCCTTTGAGATTGGCAGAAACTGTCATTTTTTTGGCCGAAGTTTCATTAACTTTGGTCCAGTAGTTTCAGAGAAAAGGTTGTAATATAATAAACTAAACTGAAAAGAGAGTTGAATTTCATGTTTCCTCAAGGATGACCCTATAGTTATTTTAATTTGGGTAAGTAAACCTATTATGATATGACAGTTGCATGTGACATATTAGGCATATTTCACGTTATGGTGGGGGGACCCTATTTTGAGGAAACTCGATGAACCCACGCCTACTTTGGGGAAACGCTGTAGCTCAGAAATTTAGAGTTTGGGGAAATCAAAAATGAGCTCAGCATGCAGAAATATACTCTATTCTTTGGCCAGTCATTGGAATAGATTTTCAACGGGGCGCATGGTTCTTTAAACCACGTCTTCATCATAGCTTCCTGTTCATATAGCTGCCTGAGTCCATCTAGTAAGGCTCCTGAAAGGATGAGATTGGTTCTGAGTAGAAATTGCAAGGACACGTAGATTGGCACTACATAGATTACCATAAATGTTGAAATCCACTGTAAGGGCCAGATTTGTTGCGGCTCTTACTTAAATATACTTTCCCTTGATAATACGAGGTACTGGCTAATTCTGCGAAATTGTGAGAGGCAATAGTCGTTGGTCCCCCTGCCCCAGTAGATGGCTCAGATAAGAGGTGTTACCTGGTGCGGGAACCCCCACACATTTGGAAAGCTCATCATTGATGGTCGCGCTATTTAACTGCCCCAAGCACTTTAGAGGTGAGGAGGCTGTGTTAAGATTCTCAGGTGGTTCCAGATGCGTACATCTGCCTCAGCAAGAGAGTTTGAACGGGGTAGGAGGTGAAATTACCGTTGGTCCTAGTCGCTTGAGTCTGCTCCAGTAAGTGAATAAGGTAGAAGAGAGTTAGAGAGATCGTACCGACCAGATAGTTCAATACGACCGAATTTGTGTATTTATCGTGGAAGGGGTTTGAGCCCAGTGAGAAAAACGAGTTGGTTCAGAGATTGTAACTGGCTCGAGTTTCCACCGGCACCATTAACTCTTGCTATGGCTACTGCCTTATACAGGGTGTCCCAGGAGTTATGCACAATCCGACTCCTACGTGTTCTACAACTCATTTCCGACTGCGATGAGTTGCATTCATCTTCGAGACTTTTGGAAAAACCTCAATTTTAACAGAAAACACTCGTTTTTCTGCAGTTAAACGCCATTTCCTTAACTAAAAATATTTTTAAAAACCAATACGACTACACCGTTGGAAAGCTGACATTTTGGCGCACATTTTACCAGGCCTGCACAGTTCTGCGTCAAGCATTCATGGGGTTTCTAGGCGAGATGAAAAACAGGCGATTTCAAGATTTTGACAAAACTGCCATTTCGCGCAGCAATCGTACATCTTCAATGCAATTTAAAAAAGTTTTCTGACATTAAATACATAGAAAATGTAACGCTCTTTCCAACGGTGTCATCAAATTTGAGCTATCTCCAAAATTGAGGGAGTTATGACAGTTTTAATGACTTAAGATCGAAAACACGAAAAAAATCTTAAATTGCGAATAGCTCGAAAACGAGGCCTCTGGCGAAAAATTGATATGAATAATTTTTGGTCGGAAATGAGTTGTAGAACACGTAGGAGTCAGATCGTGCATAACTCCTGGGACACCCTGTATATGTGGGTATATCCTGGAAGGGCGGAACCACTCTTCGCTTCGAGGAAAACCCAGCGTTAATGAGCCTTGGTGTGCTACCTTCGCCAGGGCGAGTTGATTGACTTTAATTATACAAAGGTGGATTCCCACACTACCTTTCTTGGTGCTTGTAATTTTCAGATCCACTCACACCTCACTTGTTCACACTAAGTATTGCGCCCAGCAAGGTGGTCAAGGTGTGGTGTAGTGGTTTAGTGTGTAGTCACTTTTAAATGACATGGCTATTGTTACGCTGGAATCGGTCGGTACTCACTGAGGCATCACTCTTCGTTTTGCGATTGCAGCATCTGAATTATATTTAATTATAATCATATATCATAACATTTATATATTATAATTATATATTATAATCTGAATTATAATCATTTTTTCGTCAAAGTTTTAGAAGTTAAGAGAAGAAACAGTCTGAGTAAATTAATTCAATCCATTGCAGGTTGACATTTTAAAATTAGCTTTTTAGGTTCTTACGACTCTTCAAACAAACCAAAAAATGTTGAGAAGGGTTTTAAATAATTCATTCTTCTTCAATTTCGGTGGTACATTATTGAAAATATTAAACCAAAGAGGAAAATGTTTCGTAGCTTGATCATGTTCAGCATGGCTCGTTAAGCTGTGGGAGGGTGGAAGTACATAGTAAAGTCTGTCCTGCGAACATCAAATAGTGTGCCTGTGATCTATGCTGTAGATGGCAAAGGAGGTAGATGTTTTTGACTTAGGCTAGTAGAGGGTTCCTATGGATAAGTTAAGTGACAACTAGGAATACCAACATTTGGCTAAATAGCTACGTATTTCATAGTCTGGTCTTCGTTTTATTCGAAATTATCTATTACAATTGACGCCTTTCCACGCCTGCTTTTAAATTCATCTTGAATTAAGACATGTTCATCCCAAAGTAGTCGCAATCGTTATGTTTACATCGGTTGCTTTTTTTCTTGCAGAACACGTGGACTGTTGTTTGGTCATCTAAAATCCCGGCGGAGCACCTTATTCGAATGGCTCAGCGGATCATTGAAGACACTTACTCCTACATCGCCGTCTGCTGCCTATTCGTGGGTTTCGTCGCTTACAACAAGGGTATCGTAGTTGGTGATAAGTCAGCTCACGAGGCCGTCATCCATCTTCCCCAAATCCTGTATTTCTCTGCCTTTTTCGTCGTCTTCACTCTGCCTCACGCTCTTCTCAAGATCTTCCCTTTCCTGAGGTACGTACAGACGTAGAGAATTCGTTGGTGACAAAAATCTGGTACAGAAGATGTTATAAGTATGTCGTTAACGCTGTATTGCCACACAAAACACTCGGTTTCAGATTCGTGGTTGCTGGATCATAAAATGTCCACTGACACAAATTCTTATTCGGGTAAATGAACATCATGAGAAAGAATTCACGACAAATACCAGCTCTATATTTGTGACCCCGGTGAATAATTGGTGTTTGATAATGACGTCACGTCTAACGTGACTCCTATACCTTTGGCGTTACTCGAGGAATACAAGGTTATTCTATAACGCGAACTCGTCTAGTCTTTTATCCTGCTCCGCTATTATTTGATTATTTATGAAATTAGTGAATTTCTTGTAAAGTAGTTCACGAAACAATTGGTCAAGCCGAATTTTGTCTAATATGTGCTGAGGGAAGAGAAATTGTTTCGTCTTTGTTCTGCTCTAACTTCCTGAAAAAGGCCTTGGCTTGAAAAGGAGAAATTCATTTAAAATTTCAATCTTCTGCAACAAACCCCTGGTTATAAATGAGGATTCCACCCGTAAAATATTCAAATTTGAGTTTACGAGTTTGTTCATTGGCGCGACGAATATAATGATCCTATCTGGAGTAAATCAAGTCCCATTTTGTGATAAAATTTAATTTTTTGAGTCTTCAAGAAGTTGGTCGTCCAGTTGGTCTGTTTCGAGGGGTTCTCGAAATTGCATAGGTACTTGAAAAGTTGAATTCACGTGGAACAATTAAAGAAAAACAAGAAGGAACTTTCACGCTTCCAGCTCAGTGCAACCCTCACAACCTTAAAAAAAAACATGATGTACCTGTTCATATAAGTAAAGTAGCAGTGAATCAAAACGAGTATTGACAAAACTATAACATGTTGGAACCCGTTCCTGGATATAGAGTCACTTATGACAGAAACACGGTTACTAAGTAATTATTGCATCCCAACTTCTAACTTTTGTTCAAATATATATCTAATCATATGAGATCAGTCTTACTTGTACTACAGTTTCTGGTTATTTAGCAATTTTCTAGTTTGGTGCTGTACTAAGATATTTCACTCAGTGAAAACATTAGGGATTTTCCAACCGACCTGCTACGAGCAGGTTTGGGGCATGGCAGTGTAGGGCACTTGCTGCTCGGGACCACTGTGGTGTACACACGGAATTACACTGGGTTGGAAAATGAAATGAATGTCCCAGAGCAACCTTACGGGAGGATAACCCTCAAACGTGAAACCTTCCTCATCTCGCATGGTTTTTTTTTTCACATTTTTATCTCAGGAGTATTACTAATTAGTAATTACAGTATTAATACTGTATTTTCCGGTTTCCTTTTTTCCCGCTGTAATAATATAAAATAATTAGCTCCTCGGCTGAAATATCTAGGACCTCTGAGTCTGACGAAGAACTTTCGCTCGAGGATGAGGATGGACCATCACCAATGAATTCCAAGAACTCCATCACACTGAAATATAAGTATGAACAAACCGCACCAACAACAAAAATGGAATGAGGAAGGTTAGACTTTTGAAGAGGTTATCCTAGGTTTCCTACTCAGAGCAAGTTACTCTGACCTCAGGCTGGAGTACCTTGGGGGAGTCCCGAGCAAGTTCCCTGGCTGGTTGGAATTCAGTGCAAGTTGCCCCGAAGTTACACTGGCGGCGGTTGGAAAACGCCTCATCCTGCTCCCTCATTAGTGCGCCTGCGCTCTTCCACTAGTGTAGCTCGCAGCAAGCGGTTGGAAAATCCCTATTAGTACTGCCACCACATTTTCCAGATTGGTCAATCAATATATTTTTGTGTCAAAACACATGGTGTAGTACAATTGCCAATAGGCGTTTGATATCTTGGAGATAAAGGTACATGAAGGAAGATATTTTGATCAATTAATTTTGTTTAATATCACTATTCGGTTACAGTCAGTGTACAGGCCAGAGCCATAAATAGGTACACATAGGGCAAATCGTCTAACTACGAATGGTTGAAATATAGTCAGTAAAATTGAAACGTGGTTTTACTCAGTACGAGCACTTCTGCACGGTAGGAGATAACAAACTATTCTCACCTTAAGTTTTACGTCTATATGGGCTGAAGGTGAAGAGATAGCTTTCAAAGGAAAGGAATGTTTCACGTCTAAAAATGGGGGTAGAACATGAAGGATTGGTAAAAGTTGCCAGGCTACTTAGCAATAGGTAATAATATTTGGATTTGCATACCAATTTCAAGTGGTGAAGTCCTACAAACAAGGATTATAGGAGGAAAAATGCTTAAAAATGTGCTGTAGTATCCAACTCTTCTGCCTAAAGGGCATCTCGGCCAGGGCGATCTGGTCGAGTCCAGACTCGAACCACCATGGTGGCTTAACCTCTTCCAAATCGTTGTTCGCAGGTTCCTCACCAAGAACCCCCTGCTATCGTTCTCATGCGCGCTCAGCTTTGCAATTATCATCCATTACAACACTCACGTTCACCCGTATCTCCTGGCAGATAACCGCCATTTGACCTTCTACCTGTGGAACAAACTCCTCAGTCACGAAGTCTTCAAGTATATGCTCATCCCAGTCTACGTCTTTGGCACTTACTGTCTTTACGATAACATCGAAGGTACTCACTACGAGCTTGCGACATGGGTCGCCCTCAAAATAGCCCTTATCCCGCAAAGACTCTTGGAATTTCGATACTTCATTATCCCTTTTTACCTGTGCCGAATGCATGTTCGTTGTAACGACTACAGGTTTCTCTTCGCTGAAACCATTGTGAACCTATTTGTGAATGCTGCAGTTTTGTACTTATTTTACTCTAAAAAGTTTTACTGGCCTGACTTTCCAGAACCGCAAAGAATTATATGGTAATAGACATATTGTTAGTTGCCGACTTTGTTGAAAACAACAAAATTGATTAACGTTAGCTATTTTGATGACAGAAGATCCGTCTTGAATACAGGTGAAAGTTAGGCTTATCTTATTTGCAGATGGTAGTCAATGGAGGCATACAATGAGAACGGTTTTTAGAGCAATTATTTTCCTCTGCGAATGTACCAGAGGCGGCTATGAGTGGGTTATAGACAGCCACAATTATGTCCAGAATCCTGATGTTCAACTGTGGAAAGCAAAACTTGAGTATATCCTATGACAATTTGATTGTTGTTGAAACCTACACTAATCGATGCTTTTGATGATTGCACCTTGAAATATACCCCATGCAATATTACCAACTCAAGAATTGCATATCGACGGTCAGAACATCTTGATTTTTCGGCCAATGTCACAGTTGTGACATGGTACAGTTTTGCCTTAGAAGTTGTGTAGCTTTATAAGGAGGCCACTTTTTATATTTTGGGAACAGTGTTTTGTTTAGCTTGGTGGTGTGAAAGCTCGCATCCCAAAAACCAAAAATACCCTAAATTAAATTAGTTGGACAACTGGTAGTGGTGGTTGGTAGATTGGTTGGATGGTTGGTTTGGTTTCTCTGATGAAACTAGAGTGGTGAAAATTGATGTTCTACGGATAATACTCTTAGAAAGCGACCTGTGTTTCCATGTTTAACACTGACCGTACAAGAATGGATGGAGCTCTTGAAACGTAGAGTGCCTCCATCTCTCTAGTCTCACAGTTGAGAGGTATATTTTGGTTGGTAAATTGTGATGGATATGGTTAGTTGGCCCTTCCCGATTCTGTCGCCTTGGGAGATGAATCAGACGCCTGCAAGCGTCTGGGTCATCCTTTGAGCGTGGCGGAGCATTAATCCGCATTCAGCTCAATGGAAGGGGCAACTGTACCATTCCATCACCTCACCACATCATGTTACAAAATGTAGACATCAGGTAGGCAGTTGCTAAAAGCAGGAGTGTCTACCTAAGACATCATCGACAGCATCAATGGTATTGTTTATTGTGATAGTTGCATAACTTGGTCAAATACGGATATGATGTATATTCTAAGGACTTTGTTCTAATGGCCACTGAATACAAAAGCAAGCAGGTTCAAGAGAAGGGTTGTAGATTAGACGAAGCCTACCCTAATCATCACTCTAGTTCCATCATCGCATGGTTAGCCAACTTATTGCATATTTGTAACTACGTAGGCATTGGCCTAGCTCTTTATCGCATTACTCTTCTTTTTACCTCTGGATTCAAACTCCAATTGAATTACGTATTCGATTGCTAACAAATTGTTAATACTTCGAAGATGAGTTTGTCCCTAAACATTGTTATAACCGATCACGGTTATATTGTGCACGTGTTTGTTAAATTTAAATTAATTCTTAGAACGAGACGATTAATCATAAATTAATCATGTCGTTACATGGTAGCAGAGCGTGTTGTAAATGTTCCTCTTTCCTCATCCAACGACTGAAGTTCGTTTTGATTTTAGCTCGTCAAATTCTAGAGTTTTTTATGATAAGCTTTTGATTTTTTACTTTCTTGATTATAGTTCCCTTCTATCCAGTTTAATCTTACTAAACTTCCTTGCTGAAAACAAATTATTGTTTTCATCATTACAATTTCATGTTTTTCTTTCAATACTGAAAGTATGGGTATGAGGGAGAGTTCACCCATTCTTCCAGTGGTATTCATCGCTTTTAAAGAAAAGTTCCCTCCCCCCTATAGTCAATAACATTCGATGGTTAAAGGCCAAATTCCGCCCAAATGGTGGCGCCAACTCAGTTATTCAAAAGGGCCTGCTCAGTCAAATAATTACTCCTCTTTCTAAACGGCCCGAAAAAATATAAATAAATAAGATTGTATGTTTTTGAATGTAGATGTTGAATAGTATGATGTGATGGGCTTAAAAAAATATTGATTGATATGATGTTCTTCCAGTTTTAGTGTAATTGTGAAATCAGTAGGTACCTATTGTATTCTCTTGATGACTAGTCTTAGGTTTTCATAATTTATAATTGTAAGAATTTTGACAATTGTCCCACACCTCCTGTTTTGGCAAATATACTTGATTTGATTCCTTAAATTGATTATTAAATAAAATAGTAATAATCTTTGTTGAAATTTAGTGTGGCACTTATATTTTGCTTCCGAGTCTACTAAAGTAGCGGAAGCATTGTTTTCACTTTCGGAATGTGAAAATTTTTTTGTCTCCAAAATCAAAAATTCCACTCGCATTTTGCGTTTTAGACCTTTCTGAACAATTTTGGTTCCGTGTCTGTCTGTCAGCAAATCCTTGTTACGGGCAAAACTACATGAAGTTATAGTCCGATTTTGATGAAATTTTCAGGGATCGTGCGGGTTAGGGTGTAGATGGTCCCCTATAGGTTTCATGACCCCGGATCAATAGTAGCCTCTGCGCATGCGCAAACGTGAAATCCTTGTTGCATAATCAATTTCGATGACATTTTCATAAGATGTTTGTTCGGTTTATGAGCTTCATGACCCCCCGGATCAATAGTAGCCTCTGCGCATCCGCAAACGTTAAATCCTTGTTACACGCATAACTCCGGGAGTTCATGACTGATTTCGATGAAATTTTCAGGGATTTTTCGGACTTATTAGGTACATTTTATAGTTTGTTCAATAGTTGAACAACCTTTATTTTCTCAAGTTATGCTCCTGCATAACAATAAATTTACCCTAATTCAATATTTACTTCGCCTAATTGAACGAAGTTCTTTAGTCAATAATAATTTTCAATGATCTATACAGTCATGTTATGGATACGAGGAAGCTATGACCCACTTGGCAGAGGTTTTCAAATTTTGGTTAACGTAAGCTTTTTTTTCCATTAACAAACGATACATTTTTGTGCGCAGCACTTTCTAGTAGGATCACAATAATCGATATATAACAAGCAACGTGTATAATGACTAAATACTAGGTTATGTTCATTAACTACCTATTAGGGAACATAATGTGATGAGTACAAAACCAGCTGTACTGAAATATTACTGATTTGGCTCTGAGCATATGGAGAAAAAAAAAGTTTTTGTGTGGAAGGTTTGAATGTAGTGGTACTCTAGTTGAAGCCTTCAACAAAGTCGGAGTGATGTTTTAGTTTCAGTCGCCTAAGACGACGAGGGTGGTCGATCCTGAGTGAAACTATTGATGAGGCCTTTTGGTAGGAGGAATAGTAGGTGGAAATTAGGCAATCCTTCACCGAAGGCACTTCCAGATCTTTGTGAAGTTCATCATTTCTAATATACCAGTCGATTTTGGAGCACCTGAATTCTATTTATTTGGCTGTTGGAGCCAGACGACCATAGACCACCACCATAGCACCAAATGGGCTTGATAAGGGTTGTGTAAGTGAGCAGTTTGTTTTTAATGCTGAGATTTTTGTTTAGAAGAAGAGGCTTCAGCTGACTGATTCTGTGACGGATCCTCGATGCGATATCACTTACATGGTTTTTCCACGAGAGTCGTTGATCTACAGTCATACCCAGGTACTTTACAAGGGGTTTCAGTTCGAGCACTGAGCCATCCATTCGCACAGGAAGAACAGTGTATTTTGGTTTGGTGGTTTTTTTGCCCACATCTCCACGTTATTGGCAATATTTTGGATTTTAGCAGATGCTTCCTCACCGGTCGGTAACTGGGCTAAGTAAGCGCAGTCATCGGCGAACTGCGCTGATATTGTGCGGGAGTCGTTGGTTATTAGCACATCGTAAATGTGAAATATGTATAACAGTGGACCGAACACGCTGCCTTGAGGTACTGAAGAAACAATCGGGAGCTCCTCTGTTATATCATCCTATACACTGACTCTATAACGCCTATCAGCAAGGAATGATTGGATTAAGCGATACTATGTGTCGCTCAAGTGGGGTTTGAGTTTGGCAAGGATGCCATGTTTTGTCAAATGCCTTTTCGGCGTCGAGGTAAAGCCCCAGTGCTAACTCCTTGTCTTCATAGGTCTTAAGGATGCAGTCTAAGACACGGTGAAGCTGCCACTGGCAACAGTGTGACTCCCAAAACCCAAATTGTGTGTTTGGTTGGAGATTCTCAATTTGTAGAAGAAGATGAGGATAAATCAGCCGCTCAAGAATTTTGGAGAAGATAGATAGGAGGCTGATGGGGCGGTACCCACTCACGTCATCTGACCTCTTACCATAAGCTAAGCATTAAAACCATCTTATCCACTCGTACGTTAAATGAACAATCAGTTCACAATGTTTACTGGGTTGGTGTAACTTTTAGAGGCGAACTGAATCAAAATTTCAATCAGTTTTTGGAAGATGAAATATTTCGGTGTAATGCACTTTCGAAACTAGTTTACCTACTACCTGTAATTGTTTTAATCAAACTCTCTTCTATTTACTAGTTTTAATCATTTCGAATATGCGAATGATTGGCTTCATGTTCATACATTTCCCTCGATGTGCAAGAGAAGAAGTGCAACTTAACTTATTCCCACCATTGCTGGGAGGCTGATCTCCTGTAATAGAGAGCAAACACTATTCCCATACTGAGGACCACAATTTTACAATTTCAATCTTTCCAAGGAGTTATGAACAAATGGTGGACGATTAAAAATCCATTTAAGTCGTGACGGTGAACTATCATATACCTGCATAAGTAAATGAAATGGTTTCAGGTACCAATGTAAAATTAATGAAATCAGATAAAATACTTATGCAAACGCTAATATTCCACCTAAGTGCATTTTTAAATGTTTAACGAACGTGATAAATGGGATGAAGGTGTGAAATAGACGAGAGGAATAGAATTATAATTTTCGGTTCCCCCACCCCATATATTAAAATATATTCTCTCTGCAAACAAAAATATGGTAAAATCTAATAAATGTGTTTTTAGGAAAGTATGAGACAATTTTTTGAGAATTAAGAGCTATACCATTGCCCATATATGAGCGACTATCCCTCATTAGCAGCAGTAAAGCCCCTTTCAATCTTCCCCTTTTAACGCAAGACGTTTTAGTTGCTTTTGTTGAAAAATGTAATTTTTTGTGAGATTCAAAATGTTTTCGTCGTTCTGAGGAAAACAAGTCTAAATTTTATATCATTCGGTTCAGGAACACCTTATCAAACAAGTGTGTGGCCGTATTGCAACAGTGTAATAAATTGCAAAAAACGCTGCAAATTTGATTACACATGGGTTTATTATTCTTGTGTCGAACTTTATTACACTTAAACTCATGTTTCTTTGATCCAACCCTGTCAGATGGGATGGGGCTCGAAAAAGAATGGAAATAATGTCATTATGCACCATTTTGCCCCATGAAAATGGATTTCCTTGCTCTGGGTCAATAGCACAGGTTTGGGACCCACTCCAATCGCTTCAGCGTCCAAAATTATATGGAACACGATACCCCACATGGGAAAAACCCCATTTTTGTTTGAGTTTGATGAAAACCGCCATTGGGTATTTTTACATAATGTCTAGGTATGTTTTTCCAGTTCAAATTTATACTCGTTGTGTCCCTTTTTTCATGTACATCGCGATTCTGGTGATGGCATGATCGAATTAACTATCAGCTCACATTTGAATTGCATAAGACGTAAGTACCGCACCGTCAGGCCACTACCTGGAGGCTCCGATTTGAGCGGCGTTGCCAGACCCAGAGGTCTTCAGAAAACCACAGGGTCGTTCCTACTTGGGCAACAGTATAGTAAACAATTTTTCTGGTCACTAAGAGCTCAAACCTAACATAATGATTAACCAATTTAACATGGTTATTGTGGTAAGATTTGCTCAAGTAGCCATACTTGAACAGAAAGTTATATCAGATATATTGAGGCGTTTGGGTGCAAAAGTGGATAAGTCCATTTTTGGCGAAATCGAGTTGTCAGGGGTTTCTAAGGGTTTTTGGTGAGAGGAATTCGAAAAAACGGTCCTTTTGCATCGCAAGTAGACCTATCCCATAGAAAATGAGGTTTAAAAATCAGGTTCTGTTTCAAAACTGGATAGATCCACCTCATGTTCCGAACCCAAACTAGATAGTTGCAAATTTTCTTCCAAAAGTGGACAAGTCCCTCTTTTCCGTTCCAAACTTGGACAGATCTAAGCTTTTATACTTGAGGTATAAGGATGACACTTACTTTGTGTATCGAAAAATACGAGTTTCATTATATATTTTCTTTATCGAAAAAAGGAAGTCTCTCTTTCTTTCTATTCTTCCGAATCGAGCCACACTGATTGTTCGATTGATTCTTACACTGAGTGTAAGAAAACTGTGGAAAGCCCACAATGAAAGCGTTGACCCAACGATGGTGGTCAAATACAACTATTTTCGGTTCATTTTCAACTCTGATTTCAATCTGAGCTTCAAATCTCTAACGACCGATGACTGTTCGGAATGCATGAGGCTAAAAGATGAATTGGTTGCCACCAAAGATAACAACCTTAAACAGAGCCTGATGGCCAAACATATAGTTCACAAACTACGCGCCAACAGTTTTTACGAGATCATCCGTATGTAAAATGAAACTGTTAACAAGATTTCCTTTTACTGTCAAAAAAATTTGGTCCTTCCGAAAGTCACCGATCAGGCAGCGTACTACAGTCGGCAGCTGTATCAATATGACATGACTATAGTCGAGGGTCACTCAAAGTCTCAGCAATCATCTGAGTTTATTTATTTACACTTGGTCAGAAAACGAGTTCCCCAAGGATTCCAATGCTATATCTTCCATCGTTCATCATCATCTCCAATGTGCTGATCTAACTGGACGCGAGCGAATCGAACTGTTTGTAGATGGATGCGGAGGACAAAATAAGAACATAATCTTGATTGCCATGCTGACTAAATGGTTGACTGATGAATCACCAAGGGACATAAAATGCATCACTATTTACTATCCTATTGTAGGGCATTCATTGAAGAATTGGGAAAACCCTTAAGAAAAAGCCAAACATTTACACTCCGGATGAGTATAAGGACATTTTCGGGGACCATGGTACCGTTCGAAATCTTGGCCCAGACGTGGAGGTGTTTGGTTCCAGAGAAAATGAGACCTAGATCAGTTAAAATTAAAGAAGAAAAACTGAATGACGTGGCTAAACTCAATCGGCGAGATCTGGAATATCTGAACTACTTCAAATTGGTACTGGACGGGCCTCAGTGTCCCGATTTACAAGCACAAGAGTCGATGATGTACGAACCTTTTAAAGAAGAGGATATTGACGACATGCGCATTTGAAAAATTTGAACATTCTTGACATTTTTGAGCATATTTCATAAATGGTTGACTACTTTGGTCCATTTAATAATTTGCCTTGCTCACCACCTTGCTGAACTGTTTTCCCTCAAATAACTTAGAAAACTGAATTCTCAAACTACTCTTTGAATTAAAAATGTATTACTATTGTTGGTAACTATTGAATCATTTTCCCCTCAGGGCCCTCTGACACTGTACAGACGTTCAAATTTACATCTGAAGTTAACAGTAAATTCGAAATTTCACTTTTGGTTGCACTATAAGCAACTATCAAGTTTTTTTGTTACCAGCAAACATGGATAAGTCCATGTCTTCTTGCTCCAAAACTGGATAAGTAAAAAATTTTGTTTCAAAAATGGATAAGTCCAAACTAATTATTGCTCAATAGACAATACTGAGACACTTCCAAGCTCGAATACGACTGGATTTCCATTAGGAATACATCAGCTGATACCAGAACCATCAACAAGCCTAAATTTGCCAGTAAATAGTGCTTTAACCGTTTTCTGCGTTTTTCTCAAAAAGTGATTTAGCGGACATCAGAAGGAACCGCCAATTTTTTGCATGTTGAAACGCTCTTTTCGAATATTCAAACGTTGAGGATACATCAGTGTGGTATGGATACTGTTGATAGTTATCCACTGTCAACGCGCCAGGTATGTGATGTGTGACAGGTCGCGGACTTCCATTTCATTCACTGCGTGGGCCTGTGGACTTGAGATCGGTCGAACAACAGTCTGACAGAGCGGGAGTCGACGCGGCTGCCAAAGTTCTCGGCTGATGCCAACTGCTCCGCAGAAGTGAGTTTATTTCTGGTCGGTTCGGTACAGTGTAATATCTCTAGTGGGTGATAAAGAAGAAAATTGCAGTCGAAAGCTACGGACGATACGTAAGTCTGGTTCAATTCATGTCCATACATAAAATTCCCTTGTCTTGGTTGCCATTTCCACTACATATCAAACCAATTCATATTTCTTTCAAATCCAAAAAAAATTCCAGTTCTGCAGAATGACCGTATGAGCGAATTTTCCAAAATTATGGTACAATGTGTAGCCATTTTAAATCCAGTTGAAATTTGAACACTTTGGGTGAAAAAAGTGTCCAACTATCAATGATGTTGCGAGAAAAAAAACTTATTCAAACAAAAGATTTGGGATCTTTCAAATTTTTATCCAGTTTTTTTACACTTTCAAGAAATTTAAGTACAATTTTCAGCATAAATTGGAGCTTCAATTATCATTATTATAACTCTTTTTTTTTAGTTGTATTATGCTGAAAAGCATAAATTAAACTATTTTAACCGTTTTTTTTTTTAATCTTTTGGTACAGTTTTTAAAATTTGGCAATTTAATGTGCTAAAAAAGTCTTGCTCAACAAAATCATCCTTTCGTTTAGAATGATTGATTTTTTTGCGCAAGAACCAAAATTCCTTTTATAATTCTATAGAGAGTTATCGTGTGATATAATATTCATAGATAAGTTCCAGTCATGCAACATGGTCGTGTGAGCCAATTTTGAAAAATTATTGTAAAACGCGTACCTATGTTGAATTGAGTTAAAATTTGAGCACTTTGTATGCAAAAAAATTTTTATCAATGTTATTGCAAGAAAACTTGTTCTAAATGACATTCTTTTATTTAATCCAAGATTTTAGATTTGTCGGATTGTTATCTTTTTAGCACATTTTAATTAAATTCAAGTACAATTTTTAGCACAAATTTGTAGCCTCATTAATTCAGGCTAATGATAATAATTGAGGAAATTACCAATTTCATTACCGATACGGTTTATTTGAGTAATATTCTGCTAAAAAATATAAATTTGACGATTTTAAGCCGTTTTTTTACATTTTTGAGATTTTTTATGTACGATTCTTGAAATTTGACCAATTTAAAGTGCTCAAAAATCGTTGTCATACGAACCCATCCTTTCGTTTAGAATGCTTGATTTTTAGGCTCAAGAACGAAGTTAAAATCCGCTAATCATTTCAGTATGCTTCAAATCGGATTTCAATAAAGGGATTCTTAATAATTTTCATACCATTTTTCATGAAAATATGTTAATTCTTATCTTGACTTCTCTCTAGATGGGTAACCATTTAATGATAGTTGATAGATATCAATCAATCAATACGTTTTATTGCAGAAAAAATACATATGGCAAGGAGTTGCGAGCATAATACATTCTGTATAGGTAAATGAAATATATTAAGAGTAAAACATCGATTCTGCATTTCACGAAAACAAAACCAGGCTAGAGAAAATGACGACTTGATTTGTTTTGACATTTCAAAACAACTACAATAAGCTGCTTAATAACATCGTTCCTCATACTATGCCTCTCTTCATTCGTTAACCGAGAATGCTCCCAGTTTAGTGAATAGGTAATATATTTGTAAATGGCTTGGTAGGAGTTGGGATTGTTTAGATTCGATAATTCACTTAGGGAAAGATGGGCTCCATGGGTTGTCAGTGTGTCTGCTGTAGAGGATCAGTGGAGCCAAATAGGTGTTTCGGTAGGTTTGTAGAAAGGCCTCAAGAACTGCCGACTCCAATACATTTCTATTACAGTTCATACATCTTTCCATACAGTCGATGACATGTTTCAAGCTTTGGTGTAGAACTTTCGGCGGCTATCGTATGAGAGGCAGAGATGGGCGATCACTCTTTCCTAATCCAAGGACGGCATATTCCCCAGGTAGGCTTCTGGTTCTCCTAATGAACATATTGTCAGCACCCACCCCCCTCGGGCCGCCAACCTGACTACCCCTGCGCGCGAGGAGGGTCCCGGGGGGACAGCGACTACTTAGCCGATTTACTGCATTCGCCGCGCCCCTGAGGCCGTGCTCTTACTCCGGCGCCCAGCATCCCTGCTCCTCTTCTGTCTAGTAACGGCGTTTTGGGTGGCGAGCTCGTGGAGTCCCTGGATGCAGCACCTAAAACGGGAGAAGCACAGGCCCGGGGGCGGAGCCGCTGAGCGCTCCCTATCCTACCCACATACTCTGAACTAGGTGTAAATAGATCAATGGGAGCGTGTTGGGGGTGTGCAAGGATTAGGAACGAGGGGCTTCGGTAAAACTCAGAACAACGATAGTTCGGTGGCTCTTTGAACTGTTGATTAGGGAGACTGCTCTACAGATGGGCCTATGGAGTTGGCGCCCGTGCTGGGCCCCCTATAGCCTCATTTCTAGGATCTGGGGGGGGGGGGGGGGGTAGAAATGCGAAACTCTAACAAAATTCTGGTGTGAAGTAGGAGAGGGTCTACACAGTACCTTGATGTATGGGGTATGCAGGCGGCGGGGTCCACGGCGGAGAGGCGGTGGCGTGGCGGTCCTCGGGGTGACGTCGGTCTTGCTAGTTCCTCTCGATGGACGGTGGCTGGAGTCAAGAAGAGAAGAGAGCGATCCTCCTCAACCTCACGGCTGACGCCTCCTCGGTTCCCCTCCTTGACACCGTGTATTTCCCAATCCTATCCTCTACCAGGACCATTGACCAAACAAACAAAAATCCCGGGGCCTCACCCCAGATTCCAAGAACTCGGCTTGCAATAAAATAAGGGTCACCCAGCACCTACCACGACCAACCAACTCCAAAAATACAAAGGGAAGGGGGGCGAAAATGTGGGACGAGCCCCCCCCCCCCCCCCCCTTTATTAGACAGAACATTAATATAGATGGAACATTAAAACATTTAAATTATACTATTTTTTAGGGAGACAAATTTTGGTCCATAGCTTCTTTAAAACGGTTTATTCGTTGGAGCTTTCGACAATCTTCCAATTGTCATCGTCAGCAATGTCAACAACAACCAGATAGGTTGTCCTCACTTAAGAAGTTTGCATTTAAATTATGATAAAGCATTTACAATCCTTGGCCTCACGGCACTTTGTCCCGTTATCGGCGGGCGACGCTCACAATATCATGCAGAAAAAAACGATTGTGGTTGATAAATATGATACTTGAAAATTCGAAGAGTTGGAATTGATTATTTTGCATTTTCAGTCGCTTACACCAACAGATATGTGTCGCTAAGAAATTCAGCAAACGTGGAGTGACGTCAGGCCTATAACTTATTAGGGTGGCAATATTAGTTTCTTCCTTGGGCGTTTTTAAACGAGGATATATCGCTCCGGTTCCGACAAGGCCAACTGAGACGGTTGTTGTCCAGTAATTGAAGATCTATGTTGACTATCGAGAAAGAATCTAATTGGTGTAGCACGTGACATTCGAACCGTCCTACTGTTCTTTCAGGGAGAATTAGCGATGCTACGCCCACGTCTATCTGTGGCGACTGCTCAATGAACGGCTCCATCATCATTGTTCCTTTGATTGTAACGCGTATTTCGTGATTGCTCCAGGAATGTCCTCTACACGACACTTGAGTCACTAGCTCATTTTGTTTCAGTAACTGAAGTACTGTCTGAAATAGGTGAAACATTACATGTAATATGAACACATTTTAGCTTTGACAAAAGAAAACGAAATTCAAATGAAGAAGATTCTCGTTTAGATTCTCGTTTATCATTTAACTGTCGTTCAATTGAAAATGAATTTTGAATTTTCGCTATTAAAAAAAAATTGGATTTTGGAATGCATGTTGTTATTGATGTTTTGCACAAACTTCAAGAATTTTCATATTGCTTTTTATTATTCAATTTTGTAAAAAATCTAATGCCACAGAAAATGTCTGAGAAAAATTGAATTTTCGCTATTAAAAAAAAAATTGGATTTGTGGAATGTTTTATGTTGTTATTGATGTTTTGCACATTTTAATGACTTCAAGATCCATTTTGTAGCTATATTTCATGAGGATCAGCATAATTTTGTGCATCAAAACGAAATTAATGTTCAGGTGACACGTAGTGTTCTTTCATGACAAAAAAATTTTTGGATCTTATAATATTCTGCTGAAAAACTATAAATTTAACCATTTTTCCTACATTTGTTTCCTTTTTTAGCTAATTCTGATCGACATTAAATGCAAAATTTTGGCCAATTTAGTATGCTGACAAAGTGCTGTTTAATAAACTCATTCTCCCTTTGGAATGCTCCAGTTTTTATCGCAACATTGTTTTTCTAATTTATTATATTTGTAGTTGAATATCAGGGAGATATAACGTAATTTCATGAGGTTCATTCAAATTTGAGCAATTTATTGCTGACAAAACTGAAGAAAATACAATACTCCAGTTATTAAGGCATTAACGTTTTTCACGAGGATCATTCAAATTTGAGCAACATTCCGTCAAAACTGTCCCAACCTGATTGAAGTTTTGTGGACAAATAACCTCTTGAACAGTTCGGCAGGTGTCGGAAACATGGATGGGATTTTCGAATAGGGCCCTGCAAACTTATACCCCTTGCTGACTTCTCCTCCTCTATCGTATAGAATTTGTCATTCCGCGTGGTCATTCAATGCTGTACGACTAAAAGTAGACCAAATAGACGATATGATTTCAACGAAGTCTTCAGAAAACGATAAATAGCTTTCCCAAGGCTTTTTGATTTCTTGAGGCGGTTGTACTCTGCAATTTCTTTCCGATTCATAACTTAAGACGCTCTAAATTTCAATTGTGGTTCTTTGGGACTGCTAAAAACATTGTGAACATATCTAGTCGTTCAGATCAGCTGTTTGAGATGTGAGGACAATGCCTTTCCTTCAGTGGAAAGATAGATGTTGCTGGGATGCACTGTGTTCAACAAACTCTCTTCCATTCATAACTTAAGACGCTCTAAATTTCAATTGTGGTTCTTTGGGACTGCTAAAAACATTGTGAACATATCTAGTCGTTCAGATCAGCTGTTTGAGATGTGAGGACAATGCCTTTCCTTCAGTGGAAAGATAGATGTTGCTGGGATGCACTGTGTTCAACAAACTCTCTTCCATTCATAACTTAAGACGCTCTAAATTTCAATTGTGGTTCTTTGGGACTGCTAAAAACATTGTGAACATATCTAGTCGTTCAGATCAGCTGTTTGAGATGTGAGGACAATGCCTTTCCTTCAGTGGAAAGATAGATGTTGCTGGGATGCACTGTGTTCAACAAACTCTCTTCCATTCATAACTTAAGACGCTCTAAATTTCAATTGTGGTTCTTTGGGACTGCTAAAAACATTGTGAACATATCTAGTCGTTCAGATCAGCTGTTTGAGATGTGAGGACAATGCCTTTCCTTCAGTGGAAAGATAGATGTTGCTGGGATGCACTGTGTTCAACAAACTCTCTTCCACATGTCGAACGAAGGATGAACACTCTCCAATATAATGAAAGAGCAAAGCGAGTCGCCAATGAACAAGCTCACGCACGTGTCTACTCAAATTCCAACATCTATCTAGTTTAAATCAGATAGAACCTCAAAATACCAGAGATATATTCTCGTGTGATTCTCAACAACTTTGAAGGCTGAAACAATCAAACCCTAGACACCAATTTCGAGGTTGTCACTTCTGATCACGAGGGATTGAAAGGGGCTCGGCGTTGCGTTCGCCCGAGGACATCTCAATCCCACTCGCATTCCAAACTCCATTAGATATTATTGGTCCAAGAATCTTCCTGATGTCAGAATCGGTACTCGTGATAAACACACCCGAATTCTCTAGAGGAAAAAGTTGTGTATCATGCCTTGTGAGGAAATTTTTGTGATCCCCCCCAGGTTTTATAAGAAAAGCTACAAATGTTTAAAAATTACTTATCCGCACAAAGTCTTCATGGAAATCATTTTTGGGGAATTGAAAACATTATATTACAATTTTCACATTCATGTATTCTGACAATTTTGAGACAAATGAATTATCATGAAGAGGTACCCTTGAGAGGTACCTCCCCCCTCCACTATACCAATGATAACCTCGTTGAAAATTTGGAAGTTTATTCGGATGAAACACCTGCATTGACTGCATACTTGAATTGCTTCCGAGACTACCTGTTGTAGGGAAAGTCTTGATTTCCCTTTTGGGAGAAGAAAATTGTTTTTTACCTAAATAAAATTTTCCACTCGCATTTTGAGTTGTACACCATTCTGAACAACTTTCGTTTCAAATCTGTCTATCTTAGTGTGTTTTATAAAATTTGTTTTTGAAACGAGACAAAAAACGCTGCAAATTCTTTCACTGGGGTTTATTATTCAATGACTCATGATTTGAATTTCTACTAAGATTTGGAGTGTGCGTGTTTCACATGTGATAGAGCGATTATTGAATTTCAGGAGATATGTATAGAGCACTTAAATCGGTTCTCAACCAAAATACCTATTTGGATTGATCAGTTGATCATATTTGTGTAGAAATTCAATAATCGCTCATGAATCATTGAATAATAAACCTCATTGAAAGAATTTGCAGCGTTTTTTCAAGAGTGATTACAATAGAAAAATATTCTATTTAAAATTTCGTAAGACGGCGCATGCATATCAAAATGCTTCAACCCGTGTATCGGCTATAAACCCTTTTAGGAGTTCGCTCCAGTA
This sequence comes from Creontiades dilutus, assembly GCA_031894815.1. Classification (NCBI taxonomy): domain Eukaryota; kingdom Metazoa; phylum Arthropoda; class Insecta; order Hemiptera; family Miridae; genus Creontiades; species Creontiades dilutus. The sequence continues at coordinate 60,735 of JAVIWC010008066.1, forward strand.
TCCACATTCACTACGTCACTAGGTTACTGCGATCAGAAAAAAAAAACTCTTGTGTTTTTTTTATCGCAGTAATCTAGTGATGTAGTGAATGTGGATGCAAATGTTGGCACCATAAATCAGGCCATACATCGGGAATGGTTTGAGCTACGGACCTGGGGAAGTGCTCATTCTATTCCTCATGGAAAGTTCTTAAAAAAAAAGTCCACATTTAGGCCGCCTTGGTTTTTTTTGGAGGTTTTTAGGGATTTTACAAAACTTTGACAACCCTTAAAGGGCACTTTAAATTAAGTCAGAGTGCTGGCTAAAGAATTGGGTCGTTGTCGGACCAACATGAATTTTTCCTGAAAATTTCAGATTTTTTGCTCTAGCCGTTTGGGAGAAATACGCGTACGGCGGACGGACGGAAAAATTTGTATTGCAGATTTGGATTCTACACCCTTTGAAACGTAAACCATGAAATTTTGAGGGGGGGGGGGGGGGGGGGTTGCAAAAGTTTTTTTTTTTCAAGAGCGATTACAATGGTTTATTATTGGATAATAAACCAAAATGGAGCAAAAAACCTGTTGCAATCCACCAAGCTTCAGGAAAACAGGAAAATTTATACAGTTTTCCCGTAGTATGATCAACTTTGCGATTCCATGTCGATTTCATAGAGAGAATCCAGTTTGAAGGAGAAAAACGTTGGGCACGTTCTAAAAGCTGGGAAAAGAGGTGTTCAAAGTTCGAAAGGTAAAAATGGGAAATTCTTTTAAAATCCGGAATCTTTTTCCCAAAGTAAATGGTTCGTACAACACGTAAAAAACATCAACTTTGCGATTCCATGTCTATTTCTAGGAGAAAGGGCTCGTATTTTTGGGGAGCTACTTTATACGGACTCCATGGTGGTTTTATGGCCCTACATCACGAAGGTTGTACATAAATGATAGGTTGAAATGTTTAGTACTGTTAACATAACATTTTGGTTTATTATTCAATAATAAACCATTGTAATCGCTCTTGAAACAAAAACTTCAACCCCCCCCTGAAAATTTCATGGTTTACGTTTCAAAGGGTGTAGAATCTGAATCTGCAATAAAATTTTTCCGTCCGTACGCCGTACGCTCGATTTCTCCCAAACAGCTGGAGCAATAATCTGAAATTTTCAGGAAAAATCAATATTGGTGCGACAACGCCCCAATTCTTTAGGCAGCTCTCTCACTTAATTTAAAGTGCCCTTTAAGGGTTGTCAAAGTTTTGTAAAATCCCTAAAAACCTCAAAAAAAAGTCAAGGCGGCCTAAATTTGTACTTTTTTTTTTAAGAACATTCCATGAGGAATCGTATGAGCCCTTCCCCAGGTCCGTAGGTCAAACCATTCTCGATGTATGGCCCGATTTATGGTGCCAACATTCGCTTTATTTTGGTTTATTATTGTTTTTGTGTTGATAGCAGTAACCTAGTGACGTAGTGATGTAGTGTAGTAATGTGGATACTGGAGTGAACTCCAAAAAAAAACGCTGCAAATTCTTTCACTGGGGTTTATTATTCAATTGGCTTGCGTTCATGATTTGAATTTCTACTAAGCTTTGGACTGTGCGTGTTTCACAGGTGATAGAGCGATTATTGAATTTCAGGAGGCACACAAATATGATCAACTGATCAATCCAAATAGGTATTTTGGTTGAGAACAGATTTACGTGCTCTATGCATATCTCCTGAAATTCAATAATCGCTCTATCATCTGTGAAAGAGGGACACTCCAATGCTTACTAGAAATTCAAATCATGAACGCAAGCCAATTTAATAATAAACCCTAGTGGAAGAATTTGCAGCGTTTTTGTAAATGTTGCTGCTAGTGGGGAACAAAGAGAAAAATCCAACATATTCATTTGGTAAACCTATGTTGGGAATTAATTAACGATCTCTCCTAAATCTCAGGCATGAATTAGTCGGGGCCGATGAATTAAACGGGTCGTTGGATGACAAATCTCTTCTTAATTTGCGCCAATTTAACTGAACTTGATCTAAATAGGCCGAGCAAACAAGACGATGGCAACGACTGTTAATAGTGGCGGAGGTCGGGGTTGTTGACGAGAGAGGGAGAAATGAGATTGTCGGGGTTCACCGGGGGCTGTCGAGCTGCCCGTTCGCGCTGCCTCCACTTCCAGTCCGAACAAAGACCGCGAAGTTAGTTCATCCTCGGAGTCGACAGTGGGCGGACGGACATCGGAAACCCCTGCGACCAAACGCGAACGCGTAAGTAACAACTACGAATTTTTATATCCATGTCAGAACATTTTCCAAACAAAATCTATTTGGCTACTATAGCACCAGATCGCTCCATACATTTATACCACAATAACAAAATTAAATTTATGACAACGTACAAAAAAATGTGTTTCTGTAACTTTGAGCTTCGGCTAAACATTAGAGGAACGTTGAACATGCCTAATTATTTATTGATTATTCTGAATAATTATGCGAAAAAATGCAGAACAATTCTAAAAATCCAAGATCTATCCTAAATTTATATTTCGTAGACCAAGTTTTGGTTTATTATTCAATAATAAACCATTGTAATCGCTCTTGAAAAAAAATGTCTAACCCCCAATGAAAATTTCATGGTTTACGTTTCAAAGGGTGTAGAATCCGAATCTGCAATAACAAATTTTCCGTCCGTCCGCCGTACGCACGTTTTCTCCCAAACGGCTGGAGCAAAAACTCTGAAATTTTTAGGAAAAATCAATATTGGTCCGACAAGGCCCCAATTCTTTTGCCAGCTCTCTCACTTACTTTAAAGTACCCTTTAAGGGTTGTCAAAGTTTTGTAAAATCCCTAAAAACCTCCAAAAAAATGTGGACTTTTTTTGAAGAACTTTCCATGAGGAATCGAATGAGCCTCTCCCCAGGTCTGTAGCTCAAACCATTCCCGATGTATGGCATGATCTTATGCTGCCAACATTTGCATCCACATTCCCTACATCACTAGGTTACAGCGATCAAAACAAAAACAACAGCGTTTTTTTAATCGCAGTAACCTAGTGATGTAGTGAATGTGGATACTGGAGTGAACTCCTAAAAGGTTTCATAGCCGATACACGGGTTGAAGCATTCTGATATGCATGAAACGCAGCAAATTCTTTCACTGGGGTTTATTATTCAATTTTATTCATTTGGCTTGCATTCATGATATGAATTTTTACTAAGCTTTGGAGTGTGAGTGTTTCACAGGTGATAGAGCTATTATTGAATTTCAGAAGATATGCATAGAGCACGTAAATCGGTTCTCAACCAAAATACCTATTTGGATTGATCAGTTGATCATATTTGTGTGCCTCCTGAAATTCAATAATCGCTCCATCACCTGTGAAACACTCACACTCCAAAGCTTAGTAGAAATTGAAATCATGAATGCAAGCCAAATGAATGAAATTGGATAATAAACCCCAGTGAATGAATTTGCAGCGTTTTTGGCAATGAAATTGATAGTACGACAAGAGTCATCCCAAAAGCAAGTTTACCCTATTTTCGAAAAATTCAAAAATCTTGGACAAAGTTTTATTTACTTACTCAAATACTGTTTTGTCAACGAAGTCGCCATTATTTTATCTTTGTTGTACCTACTCAGTAAAATTCTTTTACCGAATTTTCATGAAAAATGAAGCTATTGCAATGGCTCTGAAATTTTGGAATGAACATTTACCTATTCGAAATCCGTTTTGAAGTATTCTGAAATGATTCCTCGATTTTAACGCTAATTTATATACAGGGTGTACAGCGTATGATCCGAAAATCTTCGCACACGTGTTCTACAACTAGTTTCCAGAAATTTAAGTTTGAGTGAGAGCATCCGCGGAATGAATTGATGTAAATCAACTGTTAAATGTCTCCCGTTCTTGCTGATATCGTGAGGTTTGATCCCGTTGTTTGCTATGATTTCTTATTCTTATCGTTGATAGAAACATCGTCACGAGCAAAATGTTGAGTATGATAGTGTGATTAACGGTCAAAGGTAGATCCACACACCCGTTCGATCACATCAAATGTGCTTGAAAATACGCGTTTTTTTGCATAAAATCTCAATTTCCTCAAGAAAGTTCCCTCTAAAACCTAAAAATTAAATACACCATTGGAAAGCTGAGACTTTTGCGCATTTTTTAAGCTTACAGGCTCAAACGTATCATCAAAATTAAGGAGGACTAATGAGCCATTAAACAAAAAATTTTTTTCAAAATTTGACAAAATTTACTTTTTAGGCTCATTTTTACTCTTTAGTTCCTTTTAAAAAATTATTATTAAAGACTGAGACGATAGATAATTTTATGCTCTTTCCAACGGCATACTTAGATTTGCAACTACTTTAAAAACGCCGGAGTTACGGCCGTTTTGGTGAAGTAAGTTCGAAAACAAGAAAAAAAATCTTGAAAGTGAAATAACTCAAAAACGAAGCCTCTAAAAAAAAATCTCTAAGAGGCACTTTTTGCTGGAAACTAGTTGTAGAACGTGTGCGAAGATTTTCTGATCATACGCTGTACACCCTGTATACTGACAGGTGAAAGGGATCTTCAATCCCAATGGTCAAGAGGTGTGGAGCATCCAATCATGGTTTCTGTGAAAGGAGATGCAATTCTATTGGTCAGGAGAGTAATGGGGGGGGGGGGGGTTGTCGAACAATATTGAGGAGAGAACACACACAGAAAAATTAAAAGGATCGCCTAAAGTTGGCAAAGTGGTAACGCCTCCCCTCGCTTTCGCCGATCCCCCCTTTCGTTTTGTTTGCATTTCATTGGTTGCATCATCCAACACCTTCTTTTTTCTTGACCAATGGGATACAAGTTCCCTTTCAACCTTCATTTGCCTTCCCTTTCCCTTTTTAAAATGGGTTTTCACGATTTCGTCGCCAGTGATTTTAGTCCACATTTTTCCAAATAGCTCGAGGAAACCAGCGCTAAATGCGAAGTGAGGACGCCGTACTGCGAGTACGAGCTGACGACTGGTCCCACGCTACCGGCCTTCGTGGACATCAGATTCCGCTGATAAGCAGGATGTCTAGATTGGTGGGTGCCCCCTCCGACATTGGCCACCAACCACAAATTAACCCCGACCCACGCTCGCTGATTTAATATTAAACAGTTTCTTTCTCCTGGGTCGGCTTTCAATTAAGGGAATTGAACTTCTTGACCTAGAACGGGGCGAAACTTATCAGGTCTCGTGACTTAATTGTGCGGATGGGGAAATTTCCGTGGCATCAAGTGTAGCTACCTTTGCTAAAGATACGTAATAATGAATATGTCTGAGCGGGCTCATCCAATTCAATCTATAATGAACGTAACAAACGAAATAGTATTATTTCCCCCAAGAGAAAAAGTGTAACCCCTCAAATTTGTTGTTTAATGTTTGAAGATGCATAGAATCAGAAAATGAGGAATGAAACACAAAATACACTCCAAAGTCATGTCAAACCATTCCACTTAGAGTTAAATTTTGATTGGACTTTCCTCAGAATAAATTCTTAGGCAAATCTGTAGTAAAAAAAAAAAAAACATTTAAACTTCAACAAATGTGCAATTGTAAGCAAAAATCGTGTTCAAAAAATACAAAGTCAAACCAAAAGTGGTGGTTCGGTAGTTTTTACGTACCTATTCAGACTAATTTAATTTGGGGAAAGTTTAAATCAATTCGCAAAAGGTTTAATTCAAAGTGCGAATTCCCGTACGCATTCCTTGTTTAGAGGTAGTGCAGTGTATTCTAGATGCCAAAAAAGTACTTCATTTGTATTTCAGTTTCGTAGATCGATTAGGAAACAAATAAGCCACAAGGGTTTTTCAGTTGATTAGTGATGTTACTCCGAATGTAACCCATTTTAGATTTCTAGATATACCACTGATGATAGGATGATTTCGTCATAAATATAACTCCTTAGTCACTAAAACTTTACTAGTAAAAGCTGTTATCTGAATACCTCCAACGGTGCAATACACACGTATTGAGATGAACCCACGAATGGAGCAACTGAAATTTAACGAGATTATACCGATGTTTCACTAGTCCACAAATATAAGATAAATGTTAAGAAAAATTGGATTTCCAAAGGAGCATTTGAAAACTAAATTCCATTGCTACTATATCAGCTGATTTTTTGTCACAATTTACAAGGGAATTTTTACTATGTGCAAGGACGTTCCGATTCACATTTCCGTTGATGTTCTTTTTCCTTGTCAGTGTTTTGGGCGGCTAAAGCCCCTAGAAAGGCGAATGGAGCAACTTGAAGCGGTCCGAGTTCGATCCATTGGGAGGATGTCTATCAACGGCTAACACAAAAAACCTTAGCGTTATTTCGAAAGTTTTCGATATTCTATTTGCAGGGGAAATCTTTTCCCCTGACCCCTGACTACGGAATTTATGATCAAACAAAAATCGTTTCGCCATTTGTTGGAAACCCCTCAATTCTTAATCTAAAACCACTGTAAGTATGGATGCAGATATGCCCTGAGCTGAAACAACTACAAACATCCTTTAAAAACCATCGTGGTTTTTGCGAATTGGAATGCAAAGAACCTGTAACCCTTTTCAATGAAATGTAAACAACTTTCAGGAGCTAAATGTGAGGTGAGGTGAGCTCTGCTGAATGATGCTACCGCCTTCGTGGACATCAGATTCCGCTGATAAGCAGGATGTCTAGATTGGAGGGTGCCCCCTCCGACATTGGCCACCAACCACAAATTAACCCCGACCCACGCTCGCTGATTTAATATTAAACAGTTTCTTTCTCCTGGGTCGGCTTTCAATTAAGGGAATTGAACTTCTTGACCTAGAACGGGGCGAAACTTATCAGGTCTCGTGACTTAATTGTGCGGAAGGGGACATTTCCGTAGCAGTGAATGTAGCTACATTCGCTAAAGAAATGTAATAATGAATATTATTATGGGAGTTAGAAATTGTATTTTCTTGGGCAATTCAAAGGTTCATTATTGACAACTACAATAACAACATTGGGTTCGTCGAGAAATTTACCTACTTGCCTGAACTTTTACGTAAAAGGCCAATTTACCGATGAGCGTGATTTACCTACATAAGGAAGAAACTGCATGTGTTAACTCAAATCCTGGTCCTCCCCAATACCTTCCCAGTGGGGGTCAATGTCTCAGCTGAGACTGATAACGTGGCGTCACCGGGACATGAAGAAGTTTTTCGACGGAACGGGCGGCGAGACGAGACCGCCAACTCGAAATATTGAACCGCCTCGCGCCCCCTTCGCGCCAGCGCGGTGCAACTCGCAAATCCCACAGTCGCTTTCCAGTCATGGCCCTGACTCCTCTCTTATAGGCAAGTACATTCAACCTACTGTTCTTTCAATCCTCCTCTCGTGCACTATAACCACCTTAGGTATAACTTTTAGATTAGAAACCAAATAGACGTTCAATACTCCATCCAGATTTTCCATCACGACCCTCACCTTACTATAGATATTAGATCGAAGAATTTTCTCCTCGAATTTCTCATTGTTTTAGAAGTAACTCCTCCGAAATTGTTTGGTTCTCCAAAAAGAACAGTTCTCCAAGTTGTCGAAGCATATTTCTGAAATGTTTCAAATGATTTCGTCCACGATATAAAGCATTAAAACGTTTGTTAGGGCAGAGGTGGGTGCTGGGTACACACATCTGAGTGGGCGGGACGAGCTTTTCTTACCGTGATTTGTTGTCCTTCCTTCATCTGATTCAACTGATAAGTCTAGGATTTTCAATAAGGTCATCAGAGTTACAAACTTACAATTACAAATAGTCCGCACTACCAATTGTTTTTATATTACTTATTACAGGTGATAAAGCCATCACTTATATTACTTAGGTTGGCTCTTTTCAGTTATCTAACAGCCACCTTCAGTAACGGCGCATGGTAATAAAACTATCATAGATTTTATCTATTTGTCCATCTAATCTAAAGATTACATGAAGGATTGATTTCTACATTTTTTATTTCTGAACCCACGATTTTTTTTATATTACAGTCACGCGACTCACCAGTTCTGAGATAGGAAAGATTCTTTCGGCAATCAGTTTGGGCGCCCAAATTCTTGCTTGCATCTAAAAAATAAAATTAATCAATCCTTCTAGAAATGTATAGATTAATGTAACAAGTATACCGTAATCTATGATAACCTTATCACGATACGCTCTTCTTGAAGATAGCTAACAGATAACGGAAAAGAGCCCTAAAATTTTCAATCGTTCGTAAAAACATAAGGACTGACACCTATTATACAAACACATCACACTTTCCATGAATTAAATTGATGAAATTTCTTACAAGATTAATAATTACTCAATTAACTATGAAGAAACATTATTGGATGTTTTTTTAGTGTAAACACCACTCCAATTTTCAAAACGGGATTTCTGCACTTTACACTATTCTTTTTTTTTTAATTTAAAACGCTGCAAATTCTTTCACTGGGGTTTATTATTCAGTTGGCTTGAGTTCATGGTTTGAATTTCTACTAAGCTTTGGAGTGTGCGTGTTTCGCAGGTGATAGAGCGATTATTGAATTTCAGGGGACATGCATAGAGCACGTAAATCTGTTCTCAACCAAAATACCTATTTGGATTGATCAGTTGATCATATTTCTGTGCCTCCTGAAATTCAATAATCGCTCTATCACCTGTGAAACACGCACACTCCAAAGCTTAGTAGAAATTCAAATCATGAATCATTGAATAATAAACCCCAGTGAAAGAATTTGCAGCGTTTTTTATGTTTATATATACGCACGTGTCGGAATAAGCAAATGTTGGTGCTTGGAAAGTTTGTCATGCTTGTCGCTTGGGAGAGGTTTAATTACCACATCAGAGGGCATTTGAGAAGTATTCATGACTCTGATGTCAACAATCTTCTCTTCAACCCAGTTCCGAAGAAACGGTCTCCGCGGGGCAAATACTTTGCTTCGACACTCGACAAAGCCACCGTCCGTTGCTTTCCAGCCTCCCATGTAGAAAACGTCCCCTACAACTGTAAAAAAGAAGCCAGTAACGCCGGTCTTCCACACAGTTTCCCCAGTTAGAGTCCACATATCCGTGTAATGACTTCCCTGGTTCTCAGAATTCGATTCCGCAGTCAACAGTCTTCTTCAAATACCTCAAGACACGTTTGACTGCATTCCAATGTTCGCTGCTCAGTATAGCAATTGGTGAATAGGCTCAGCAAATTCCCAGCACAAGAAATGGTCCCGTGGAGGCAGCCAGAGAACCTGACCCTGTCAATATGGATATTCTCTTATTTCGGTTCTGCTTAGTGGTTCTATCCCAGCAGTGGGGTCCTATAACCTAATAGATTAATGATTCTCTATTATTGCAGAGACAGGCAATTCATATAGGAAAACATATGAGAGTGGATTTTGTAACTTTCAATAAAGGCACCTGAGATTTTACTTCAGGTTGGATGCCAAAGATAGCGATTTCGGATTCACGCTTCAACTTGCTACCCAAAATCGTGTCATCATTCTCTCCGCTTTATACCTAACGCTACAAACTCACAATACATGCCGACTAACCTTTTGAAGGCGTTGTATCCAGGATCATGTCCTGCATCGTTTCAATCCGTGGATAGTTGTGTCACGTTTGTATTCTGCACCTTTCGTGATCAAGTATATAAAACATTTCAAAAGATCTATACGTCCATGTTACCTAAATGAATGAGCTACGTACCGCACTCAACTCGGCAGACTTTTTTTTCAAATCATTTTTTGGTGTATTCGTAATTTGCGCGAGAAATAATGTTTGGGAAATATGCAAGGTATACAACTTGAATACAAATCGAATACAACTTAAAAGAATGATAACTAATTTCACACAGTAAGTGTATCTACTCGGAATGAAGATTAGATGGTCTGATAAGAGATTCTGCTGAACACAATGAAAAGGCAGGATCACTTAGTGGGCGGTGTTGCCCTGTAATATAGGCGGGAGGAGAAAGGGCTGTAAAACAACCTCGTCAAGTCTTTTTTTTCATCGTGGCAATTCTAGTCGGTGATTATCTAATTTTAGAATATCATGTTTCACACATTCATCGAATTCTGTCTACGTTTTTGAAGTAGATAAGAAGGATGTAATATCTTTGTTGTTACCTAGTAATTTACAAAGCTTCAAGCTCATAGAATGCAGCCCAAAACGTTTAAAACTCGAAGCTAGATTATTCCATTCTGCACTTGAAGAAAAAAACCATGAATTGTTTTAATTTGATTTTTTGGATTCTACCCACCTTGGAACGCAAACGAAGAAATTTTGAGAGGAGTTAACAAACGAAATGATAAGTAGTGAATGCATTGCAGGGACGCACAGTGGGCTAAATCACCAATTTAGGTGGACAAAAGTCAAGTCAAAAGTCTGGAATTTCTGAGTGCTTTAGCTTTTTATTATTAGTTAGTGAGACTTTAAATACTAATATTTTCCTCCATACCGTGTTTACAAACAAATAGTAAAGGACTGAATCAGTCATGTTTACGCAAGTGCCTGATAATCGGCAGTGGGATTATCTTTATTCGATGGCCATTCATTATGTTAAAGGTGTGTGTAGCGCGAAGTTCTATTGCTTTTATTCAACAATGGACATTGCTGAGACAGGTAAGACATTAAATTTCTGCATTCGTTATAGAATATACATTGCGTTCTACCTGTGGATTTAACTTAGCAACTTGTAAATGTATGCCCCTTTTCAATAACGAAAAACTATATTAACGCCAAGTTATTCCACGGATTCGTTTGCAGGATTTGTTTCATCAATCCTTCTAGTTTTTAAATGTTGCAATGAATTTTTGCGATTTTTTGCGTTTTGGGTGATACATAATTTTTTTTTCAGTACAATTTTGGCAAATAAATTTGATAATAGACCACTTTGTGCTCGCCAATCATGTCAAAAAATTAATTTGATTTTTTAAATAATTTTTCCGTGATCTGGGAACCCAAAGGTTGCATGTGGACAAGTTTCAGAATTTTGTCCACCTAAATTAGTGATTCAGCCCACTGTGGGACGTCCCTACATCCGGTTTTTATACAGTATTACTTACAAACATAATTGTGATATTCACGTGATATTATGACGTATTTTTATAAACTGGACCAAATTCTTAATTGAACAAAAAAGCTGCAAATTCCTTCACTGGGGTTTATTATTCAATTACCTTGCGTTCATGATTTGAATTTATACTAAGCTTTGGAGTGTGCGTGTTTCACAGGTGATAGAGCGATTATTGAATTTCAGGAGATATGCATAGAGCACGTAAATCTGTTCTCGACCAAAATACCTATTTGGGTTGATCAGTTGATGGTTTGACCTACGGACCTGGAGAAGGGCTCATTCGATTCCTCGTGGAGTGGGTTACAAAACTTTGACAACCCTTAAAGTGCCTTAATTCTACTAGTTTAGTTAAATAATTTGGGAACCACCAGTGTAAGTGGTACTACTCATGTTTTGTCAGGATTAACCGCCGTTTTCTGATAGAATTAATTAGATCCAATCATAGCCGGAAAGGGGTAGGTAGTTATTGAACGGTCGCAAGCAATCAATTCCTGGCAGCCCTCCAACTTACGGAGATACAAATTCGTTCGTCAATTCAAGAGTACTCAATAGGGGCTGACGGGTGGGTCCGAACTCGCTGTTCAACACTGTGTTGATCGTTTCATATGACAGGCCGGCGTACATTATTGTCTCCAAATGAATCTCCAATGAAAACAGAGGTACCTAAATAGGAAATGAGCATCAATAATCGATAATTTGGCTGGCGAACGGAAGGAGCGGAGTCACTTTGTCTGTCAAAGCATATCGAAGGGCGTTGCTCCCTTGACCGACAAACCCAGAATCGAATGATTACCCGTCTCAACTACATTCCGGTAAAGAAGGACCGAAACTATTTGAAGTTTGCTATACCAGTTCGTGCAGCAGTATTTCCTATTATACGTCTAACGTTCACAGAGTGAAAACAACAGTAACCTTGAGTTATGAAATCTTGCTGTTTTGTTAGATAAGTTTCAATATTGAATCTCTAAAACGACCAAACCACAATAATTATTAATGAAATTCGGCCCCAGCTATTGTCTGTTACGGATGATGAAATGATGGGTCATTTCAAAATTTCGGTCACATTTATGTCACTGATCAGTATTGCCGTCAAATCTCAACTAAATACAGTTTTGTAAGTATTTAGAGGTTTTCTCTTATGTGGATGTACATGTTCCATGGAAAAGTATGTAAATGTTGTGCCTACAGGACCCAGGACCACCTACCTACCAAAGTCCGCTTTATACAACTTCCATCGTCACTACTCAGCGAAATACTTATTGGGTCTGTTATATCCACTTACACTATGAAAGAACATACCATCTACAATGAATATCTGCCTCAAGAAAAAAAATTGGATCAAATCAAGCAGCCTTATCTGCCCATGTTTTTAGTGTTACACGATTTTTTCTCACCCCCTACAATGTTTTGAAAAGTATCCCCCAAAAGGCAGGAAAGGGTGTTTATGAAGGTGCTTCTGTTTTGTTGACATCCCTTATTCAAGTTGGTCCCAACGCTGGTGGTTGGATTTTGCCTGGACCTTCCCAGTCAGTTCTACTGGAAAAACCATCCCTTGAAAACTTGAATGTTGATTGTTGAAACTTGATCAATTTTCTTGTTCCTAATCAATCTCTGCGGTTCTCTCGGCATATAACAAAGCGAGCACACATAATCTTGAACCGTACTGCTGATACTCCATTTTGAAAAAAAAAATTTGTAGGGAGTGAGGTGTATACTACTATTTTGCTTCCGAGTCTACCAAGGTAGCGGAAGCATTGTTTTCACTTTCGGAATGTCTGCCAAGTGGGTGTGGCACATAGCTTCCTCGTATCCATAACACGACTGTATAGATCATTGAAAATTATTATTGACTAAAGAACTTCGTTCAATTAGGCGAAGTAAATGTTGAATTAGGGTAAATTTTTGTTATGCAGGAGCATAACTTGAGAAGATAAAGGTAGGCATGTTCAACTATTGAACAAACTATAAAATATACCTAAAATGTCCGAACAATCCCTGAAAATTTCATCGAAATCAGTCAAGAACTCCCGGAGTTATGCGTGTAACAAGGATTCCACGTTTGCGCATGCGCAGAGGCTACTATTGATCCGAGGGTCATGCAACTCGTAGGGGACCGTCTACACATCAAACCGAACAATCCCTGAAAATTTCATCGAAATTGGTCAAGAACTCCCGGAGTTATGCGCGTAACAAGGATTTTGTCTGCGCATGCGCAGATACTACTATTGATCCGGGGTCATGAAACCTATAGGGGACCATCTACAACCCAACCCGCACAATCCCTGAAAATTTCATCAAAATCGGACTATAATCTCGTGTAGTTTTGCCCGTAACAAGGATTTGCTGACAGACAGACAGACAGACACGGAACCAAAATTGTTCAGAAAGGTCTAAAACGCAAAATGCGAGTGGAATTTTAGATTTTGGAGACAAAAAAAATTTCACATTCCGAAAGTGAAAACAATGATTCCGCTACCTTGGTAGACTCGGAAGCAAAATATTCATTCCTCAAAGTAATGATTACATCTCAACTCTGGTTTTGGAGTGTGCGTCTTACACAGGTGATAGAGCGATTATTGAATTTCAGGAGATATGCATAGAGCACGTAAATCTGTTCTCAACCAAAATACCTATTTGGATTGATCAGTTGATCATATTTGTGTGCCTCCTGAAATTCAATAATCGCTCTATCACCTGTGAAACACGCACACTCCAAAGCTTAGTATAAATTCAAATCATGAATGCAAGCCAATTGAATAATAAACCCCAGTGAAAGAATTTGCAGCGTTTCATGCGTATCAGAATGCACCCGTGTATCGGCTATGAACCCTTTTAGGAGTTCACTGCAGTATCCACATCACTACATCACTACGTCACTAGGTTACTGATATCAAAACAAAGACAATAATAAACCAAAATAACGAGAATGTTGGCACCATAAATCGGGTCATACATTGGGAATGGTTTGAGCTACGGATCTGGGGAAGGGCTCATTCGGTTCCTCATGGAAAGTTCTTCAAAAAGAGTTCAAATTTAGGCCGCCTTGACTTTTTTTTTGAGGTTTTTAGGGATTTTACAAAACTTTGACAACCCTTAAAGGGCACTTAAAATTGAGTGAGAGAGCTGGCTAAAGAATTGGGGCGTTGTCGGACCAACATGGATTTTTCCTGAAAATTTCAGCTTTTTTGCTTCAGCCGTTTGGGAGAAATCGTGCGTACGGCGGACGGACGGACAATTTTTTATTGCAGATTCGGATTCTACACCCTTTGAAACGTAAACCATGAAATTTTCAGGCGGGGGGGGGTTCGAATTTTTTTTTTTTTTTTTTCAAGAGCGATTACAATGGTTTATTATTGAATAATAAACCAAAAAGCAGTTGAAAAGCAGAACTTTAACAGATTGAGTAAATTGTTGTAAGAAGGTACGTCACATGGCGTAAGTTGGGACATTAATGGTGATTCACTGCCTCCCCGCCGCGGATCGTGATTAGCACCGGGAATAACGCCAAGACTTCTGCCGAATTGCTGGGTTGGCAGACCTGGATATAAAGGTAACGGAGAAGCCGCTGTGACGTTGAAGGATCATGACGTCACCAGGTGAGAGAATAGCGCCAAGTAGGGATGAGCATCGATGAGAAAACATCGATGTTAACATTTGAAGAACATTGAAGCAAACAAGAAGAACATCGAAGTTAACATTTGAAGCAAAACATCGATGCATGGAAAACATCGCTCTCTGAACATCGATGTATTTTGGTGCAAAACATCGATGTTTTAGGGAAAAAATCATTTCAAGTAGGTAACTGTAGAAATATACTGGATACAATGAAACACTCAACTAATTTCATATTTTGAAAAAAACCAATGCAACACAAATCATTTTATACTAAAAAAATTATATCAACTCGAAGTTTTTTCAAGTGTTGAAAATAAAATTAGCAACTTTGCGTTTCTAAAAGCGTCTTAGTTTAGTATCCGTGGATTGAATCCTCTAGTTGAGATTGCTGATTTGTCCTACAATGTACAATAGGTTGGAAATACATGTGTAAAAAACATTACTTTGAACATTACTTGCAACATTGATCCCTACGGGTTGCAATAAATGATCATCAACCTATCAATTAATAGCTGATTACGCACGTTCAAATGACGGTATGACAAGTATATTTAGCGGGGAGTTGGCATTACTCTTATCTAGGGTTGTTCCGATATCGAGGGTATTCCGATATTCGATAACGATAACGATTTAACCATCAACATCGATACACCGATAATATCGCAACGATATTACGCAATTTTTATGATTGCTCACAATTTTATGACAAAACTCTTTGTATTCACGTGATTATATTACTACAATCTTAAACTGATTTTATAATGAATTATAATGTAGAAAATTGGGTAAATTGATATAAATTGGAAGCAATTTTCATTCCTTACTGTAAAATTTGGTTGAAAACATTTTTTTTTAGTTTAGCTAATATAAGTTACCCAAAACAATCACACAGTGAATTTCCAGTATGAAAACAGAAATAATCATTTGAGCAATATGATTCTGGTATATTTTTTAAAACCTTATATTGCAAATATGCTGTTGGAATAGGCATAACTGAAACACAAACCTTTTCACCCAAAGATAATATTTAGCAAAACTTACATGCATACATGGGCAGAATGAAATTTTAGTTTCTTTATTTAAAAAAAATGTATTTGGATCAAACTAATATCATTGCCATTTGCGATTGAAAACCCGAATTTTTATTAAAATAGCTAACTCAAAATAATGCAATATCGAAATCCGATATTCACCTAAATCTTTCGATATCGCGATAGTATCGAAATCCTCATATTGATATAATATCGAAAATATCGAAAGAGAAATATTGATATCGATAATATCGGAACATCCCTACGCCAAGCAGTCTAATTTGGATGCTGAGAAAATTATCGGGTTTAACAAAGATTGAATCCTCTAGTTGAGATTGCTGATTTGTCCTACAACGTACAATAGGTTGGAAATACATGTGCAAAAAACATTACTTTGAACATTACTTGCAACGTTGATCCCTACGGGTTCAAGTATATTTAGCCGGGAGTTGGTATTACTCTTATCAGTGATAAGATATCACGAATTGATAGTAGAAATGGCCGACGTCGGGAAAGGTAAACTGCGGAAACCTGTTGCCGTGTTTAATATAGTCAAATTTAGTGTGGAAATTGTGCAGTGTAATGAATGAAGTGTCGAATAATTCGTGAAATAGGAACATAAAGAAAACTACATGGGACGAGTCGTAAATGACGACGCGGGTAACTCATTTCTGTTCACTAACGAAAGCATTATCAAAAGAAGCACAAAATCATATTTTTGTTCATTTTGTTGACGAATTTATTTATTTTTAACACTTATTGGTCACTTCTAGAACACTACAAAGGCTTTGAAATACAACACAACGGATTACATTGAATTGGGCGTGATAAAACAGTGAAAAAACGTTATTTTAACCCGTTTTTCGAATGAATGATCATTGGTTTAGTCAAAAGTGGGAATTTTTTAGTCAGGAGGGCGTGATACACTGTTATAACCTTTACTTTAAACTGAGTTTTGTGAAATCGCGCCGAAAAGTACGTGTTTTCGAGGTTTTTGGGGGAATTACTTTTCGGGCGCCGCGGCGACCGCCTGTGTGTCCCTCCGCCGACCGCACCCATCGGAGAGCGGCCGCTCTCAGCCAGTTCTCTCCTGTCCTCGTTCGGGCGTGGCCGTCTCCGGCAGTCTATTCCGTTCCGTTTCGCGTTCGCGCAAAAAGTGTTCCGTCTTCATCTTCCATGGATTGATACAATGGAATGCGAGAACATGCAAATACATTGGTAAGTGCCTAGTATTTTCCTACAAAATCTCTAATATAAAGTCATATAGGCCGAGATTAGGTGGGTGCCGCATGTTTAGGAAGTCCCATGCAACGATTGATGAATAGAAGGATAGGTAATGGATTATAATTGGTCTAGGGGAAGTTGTAGGACCAGCTAAGCCCAAGAGGAATAAATAATACGATACAAATCCGTTCCAGACTTTTCTCAGACCAAATTCGTGGAAAAAACCGAACTGTTCATAAAGTTTCATTATGCACGTATAAATTCACTAGTGTGACCGTAGCTTACGCTACTTACGAGTTTATCTATTATCCTTATTTGAACACACACAAATAACGCTTCGAAACAGCCAAAATATGGAAAATAGTTCCCTGATTATATAGGTATATATTTTGACTAGACTATTCCCTCAATGTGCAAAAATGTTCTTAAAGATTTATTAAGCACGTATAAATTCACTATTGTGATAGTAGCTTACGCTACTTACGAGTTTAACTGTTATCTTTAGTTGAACACGCACAAATAACACTTCGAAACAGCCAAAATATGGAAAATAGTTCCCTGATTTTAGGTATATTCTAACTAGACTATTCCCTCAATGTGCAAAAGTGTTCTTAAAGATTTATTAAGCACGTATAAATTCACAAGTGTGACTGTAGAACACACACAAATAGCACTTCGAAACAGGCAGCATATCGAAAATAGTTCCCTGATTATAGGTAAATATTCCAACTAGACTATTCCCTCAATGTGCAAACATGTTCTATAAGATTTATTATGCACGATTAATTCACTAGTATGATTGTTGCTTACACTACTCAAGAGTTTAACAATCATCAATTAACAGCCAAAATATGGAAAATAGTTCCCTGATTATAGGTATATATTCAGCTAGACTATTCCCTCGATGTGCAAACGTTCTTAAGGATTCATTAAGCACGTAAAAATTGTGGGTTTCCAATTCAAGTTGCGTAGATTTATTTATTAACAGCCAAAATATGGAAAATAGTTCCCTGATTATAGGTAAATATTCCAACTAGACTATTCCCTCAATGTGCAAACATGTTCTGTAAGATTTATTAAGCACGTATAAATTCACTAGTGTGACTGTAGAAAACACACAAATAGCACTTTGAAAGAGGCAGCATATCGAAAATAGTTCCCTGATTATAGGTAAATATTCCAACTAGACTATTCCCTCAATGTGCAAACATGTTCTATAAGATTTATTATGCACGCATAAATTCACTAGTATGATTGTTGCTTACACTACTCAAGAGTTTAACAATTATCAATTAACAGCCAAAATATGGAAAATAGTTCCCTGTTATAGGTATGTATTCTAACTAGACTATTCCCTCAATGTGCAAACATGTTCTATAAGATTTATCATGCACGAATTAATTCACTAGTATGATTGTTGCTTACACTACTCAAGAGTTTAACAATTATCAATTAACAGAAAAACTATGGAGAATAGTTCCCTGATTATAGGTAAATATTCCAACTAGACTATTCCCTCAATGTGCAAACATGTTCTATAAGATTTATTATGCACGAATTAATTCACTAGTATGATTGTTGCTTACACTACTCAAGAGTTTAACAATTATCAATTAACAGCCAAAATATGGAAAATAGTTCCCTGATTATAGGTATGTATTTAACACTATTCCCTCCAAAATGTTCTATAAATTTAATAGAATTAATTCACTAGTATGATTGTTTATCAAGAGTTTAACAATTATCAATTAACATATGGAGAATATTCTAATTAGACTATTCCAACTAGACTATTCCCTCGATGTCAATGATTCATTAAGTACCCCTTAAAAATTGTGGGTTTCCAATTCAAGTTGCGTGGATTTATTTATTGCAAATGGAAAATGTTCTAGGTTGTATTCTAAGATTTCAATTATGCACGTATAAATTCACTAGTGTGACTGTAGAACACACACAAATAGCACTTCGAAACAGGCAGCATATCGAAAATAGTTCCCTGATTATAGGTAAATATTCCAACTAGACTATTCCCCCAATGTGCAAACATGTTCTATAAGATTCATTATGCACGAATTAATTCACTAGTATGATTGTTGCTTACACTACTCAAGAGTTTAACAATTATCAATTAACAGCCAAAATATGGAAAATAGTTCCCTGTTATAGGTATGTATTCTAACTAGACTATTCCCTCAATGTGCAAACATGTTCTATAAGATTTATCATGCACGAATTAATTCACTAGTATGATTGTTGCTTACACTACTCAAGAGTTTAACAATTATCAATTAACAGAAAAACTATGGAGAATAGTTCCCTGATTATAGGTATGTATTCTAACTAGACTATTCCGTCTCTGTGCAAACATGTTTTTAAGGATTCATTAAGTACCCCATTAAAAATTGTGGGTTTACATTTCAAGTTAGATACGTAGATTTCAAAAATTGAATTTAAAATAACCGGTGTATTACGTCGAAGTTTTTCCCTGAAACTACTGGATCAAATTTTACGAAATTTATCTCGAAAATCCAACATTGATCCGGGATGTGCCATTAATTTCAGGATCTTGATTAATCAACTTCTAGCGATTATATTCAAAGATTAATCTATCTAATAAAATCAACATTTCAGAAACTTTGGACGTAATAGGGTAGTTTTTCTTTTTGTTGAAAGATAGAAATTAGTTCCCTGAATCCAATGAGACTGTAGGGAACTAGTTATCTTGGTTCCTTTAAATTCGGGTCCAGACATGCATCATTTGCCCGATCCGATCACTTTATCTGTATTGTCAACGTGTATCATGATCGCTTATGTGGATATACGTATCCCATGTCGTTTTTGCTTCTGAGTCTACCAAGGTAGCGGAAGCATTGTTTTCACTTTCGGAATGTGAAAATTTTTTTGTCTCCAAAATCAAAAATTTCACTCGCATTTTGCGTTTTAGACCTTCCTGAACAGTTCCGTGTCTGTCTGTCTGTATGTGTGTGTATGTCAGCATACATAGTGAGAGACTAGTAAAATGCTAGTGTTTGCGGAGTTATGTCAAGACGAAGTCATCTTCTAGTCTTTAGGATGTCTAGAAGTCAGTTACATGGTGTGAAGACACACTGATCAGCTGAAGGGTTCTTGTTGCTAATATCTTTCCTAATCGGTCCTCTTTAACGCATCTAGAATACAATTAAAAGTTTCAAGGTTAGATAATAGGCCGCATACTAAAATTCCGTCTGATACACAACAATCAGCGATTCACGTAGATACCTAATGCAGTAATAACCCTTTAATAGTAATTTTCTGCATTTTGAGATTTTGTCCTCTGTTATCCTAGGAGCAATCTGAAACCTCTCAGATGAGCAGGGGATCCCAGGTTCATTTCCCGCACCGGTAATGTAATTACAATGTTTCGTGTCTTTTGCACATTTTCGATTTTAAATTGTGGGTATAAACTGAGGTAAACCAAGATACGCCGTGAGTGTTTTATTACGAAAATTGTGTGCAGAGGATCAAACCGGTAATATTCACCGATATTTCTTTGAATAATCGCAGATTCCTATCATGTGATTCGTGTGAATCGTCATCTAATAAAAGAGGACAATAACCTTCTATTACTACAACTTGTACGCCGTTGATTCATGAAGATGCAGACGGCCAATAAACTAGGCAAAAGTGAATTAGATGCGTCTGGGAGCAGCGCCAATGACTTTGGGACCTATTAAAAGACGAAGGCCCCTAATGCTATAAATCTCTTTGAATGTACCTGCAGCAATAAAGCAAGAAATATCACTGCTAACAAAACATTAGTTATAAACCGGCCTCTCATACTATTTTACGTTTTAAGGTGCACCGGTTTCAAATCTGCAATGTCTGGCCGCCGTTCGGTACATAAAAGATCTTAGAATTGATTTTAAAAATCCGTTCTTTTGGACATGGGCTCCACGTTTAGCGGGTTCAAACTTGTGGTTATCCCGATCGCCTGACACGCACAGATGCTAAAACTCCGAAAACCCATCGAAAACATGCCATAATCGCGGTTTCACGCGGTTTTTACTGACATAGGCAATTGGGGTGTCTATCTCCCAGTAATGTTGGACGCAAAGTCGACTGGGATGGGTTTCAAACCCGTAGAAATTAACGAATAGCAAATAACCGCTATTTCTGAACATAAAAGTGAGCCGCAAACCTCAGAACGACACTAGCTATCATGTATTATCAACAAAAACGTCCGGGCAGGTTGGAAGTGACACGTAGGTTACTCTTCTAGGTATGATAAACGTATCAATATTTTGAAATGTTTTAGATAATCTTAAAATAAATCAGAACGATGAACATCGTACTGGACCATCACAGGCTAACCCACGCAATCCCTGAAGGTTTCATCAAAATCGGAGGGAAACTGTGGAAATTATGGTTGCTACAATAATTTCACGTTTGCGCATGGACAGTATGATGTATTGATTGATGAGCGATGAAACTCATAGGGGACTATCTTCAGATTAACCCCCTCATATTCCCTGAGACTTCCTCACGTTTCATCAAAGTCGGATGAAAACTGTGGGAATCAGGCTTGTTAGAAGGAACTGCAGACACACGGTCTAACATGCAAATTGAGAGTGGAAATTTTGGTTTTGAAAATGAAAAATGTTCAACCCCCGACTTAGAAAGTGAAAACAAAGTCCGAAAAACAATACAGGTTTTTTTTGCACGTTTTCTACCAGTTTTTAGCCTAGAATCTATGCGTATGAGACGATCGGGGTAACCAGAAGTTAGAACCAATAAGACCCCAAGTGGAGTCCTTGCGCGAAACGAAGGATTTTTTACATAAATTTTAACGATATTTCTTTCCCGTATAGCACATGGAGGACATGGCAGATTTGGACTCTACGTATCATAACTGAATCATATTACTGAAAATAATAAACAAAAACTACAATTAGACAACATCCCATCAATTTGGGAGTAGAGTAAGGTGACCATATTTGTAATGACCTCAAAGTGGGACACAGATTATGGTGGTCAGGATACCAGAATACCGTGCGAAAGATATTTTCTATATTGACACAACCAAACGTCCTAAACTCATTATTTTATCTGTTTGAGCACTTAAATTTACAGAAATAAGAATAGGAAAAACTCAAATGTTCAGGTAGTAATAGTAGCACAATTACACTAATTTGACCATCAGTTAAATTAATTTATTATTATTAAGACGCGCAGTTGTTTACTTATTTCCGATAATGACTCCAACAGCCAACTATACAAACAAACAAAGCCTCACCCTCTCTCTGGTCCCTAGGTCAGAATTGCCAATTCAAAACTACAAAATTCCCCGATGCAGGTATAATTTACAAGGAACCAAATAAACAATACGTTTAAGTCTTAAGTTTATGCAATTTCCTTGTTGCTTTTATATTTCTATTGTGAAAGAGTCAGTCAAGAACATTTTATTTCAGTCTATAATATTAAATATTACTTAAAGCGGGACGTTTATTGATTTATCCTGCCAAAGCGGGACATAATATCGTCCCCCGAGTAAATCTGGGGGCAGCGGGACACTAACCTAAAAAGCGGGACTGTCCCGCCGAAAGCGAGACGGATGGTCACCTCAGTGTAGAGGTGCCCAATGTATTTCTTAATAAAACGGCGACAGTCGTAACACATGGGTTTATCATTTTTTAAATAATATAATTCGTGATTGCTCGAGTCATTGTGAGGAATGGGATTGTCACCTTTACGTTCTGAAATTGCGATTATTTGCTATGGTTGCCTTTTCACGGATCTGAAAGATATTCTAGTCGATTTTACCCCCAAAATTACTAGAAAATTATACCCCACTTGCCTATATCGGTAAAAAACCTCGTGAAACCACGTTTTTTAGCAAGTGTGAAAAAACTGCTTTTTAATTCTAAAGGGCTTTTTCGGGTCGGATCTGAACAGATAGATAATTTGTTCAGTCAATATATAAAATTGATACAAATACATGCGTGTGGATGATACAATTTTGAACATGAGCTACTCGCTTTAGGTTACCTTCTTAACGACAGGGTTGGCCCTGTGTTGTTGTTGAAGATCTGATTTGGAATGTACTCCTTGAAACGTAAAATGACAAAATCTGAGATTATAAAGCACTTCTATGATAGGATTGCAGAATGGTAAACAAAAATTATTCCATGCTTTTCTTATTCATGTTAATAATCGGTGAATGAAATCTTGTGTTGCAGGAGGAGGATTGATACAGACCAGGCTCCACCATGGCGGAGAAAGGTGGGATTCATTTGGAAGAAGTGTCCCTCGGAAAGTAAGTGCCATCGATATTATTTTATTATTGAGTAACAATTAACTAAATAACACAATTTTCTGCTCTTTTTCTCAAAATAATTTAATTCTGCTCAATCAATCGTAAATGAAAACAAACAATAGCCGTCTCTCGGCTCTTCGGTTATCCTGACTTTGACTTTACAGCTTAGGAATGCTGTGGACGCTGTTCAAAAACGAACGTTTTCATTCATTAAATTCATTTTCATTTTTAAATATTTATTTTTTGGTTTACATCTTAACAATCTTGTTTAAACTCTCACTCTTTATATGAACTCGATTTAAACCCCAATATCTTACCATTGCCCTACAACTGAATAACATGTTTGACTAAACAAACATTTTACTAGAACTGAATTTGGTCAGAAACAACAAATTATCAAGATCGCAACACCCAGTGCTACGGCCAAATCAGATCGGGGTTGAAAATCCACGGCGCACAAAGCAACCCCTCCTTCAAGACCGGGGGGTCGTGCGGGTCATTGCATATCCTTGCCCCTGACCAAGACAATGCCTCCTCCGTAGCTTTCCCAATTTTCAAACATTAGTTCTTTTTTAGTTATACAGGGTGTCCCAGGAGTGGATGAACACCATCTACGGCATTCCTAAGCTTTCCAGCCAAAGTCAGGATAATCAAAGAGCCGAGAGACGGCATTTCGACAAAACTGCCATTTCGCGCAGCAATCTTCATTGCAGTAAAACAATCTTTTCTGACATCGCATAGATAGAAAATTTAACGCTCTTTTCAACGGTGTCATCAAATTTGAGCTATCTTCAAAATTGAGGGAGTTATGACAGTTTTAATGACATAAGATCGAAAACATGAAAAAAGTCTTATATCGCGCAAATACCTCGGAAACGAGGCCTCTGGCAAAAAATTGCTATGTGGCATTTTTGTTCAGAAATGAGTTGAAGAACACGTAGGAGTCGGATTGTGCATAACCGAGTATAAATAAACTAGATTTTGCCGTACAGATGAAGTCACATTCGATCTAACCGATAAACCATTTATACCAAGTTAAAATGAAAATGTTCGAGCCTTAGGTTCTTGGCCTCTCTTACTACACCTAGCGCATTAGTTTCCGTATTATGTCTGTAGGCTTTACTTTGTTTGGCAAAGCTGAAAATGATTATTAGATGGCAGCTGATGGTTTAAAATCCATTATTTCATTCAACATTATTCATCTCTGATTGGCGTCATTACAATAGCTGTTATTGATCTAATAGCCAACGACCTTGCAAAATTAAAATGCAAAACAAGCGTCAAGCAAGATTTTTCTTTAAATTTTATTTTATTTTATTTTAATACACGGGCAATGCCCAATTACATAATTATAACAAAAAGATAAAGATATTCGCACGTACAGTCATTCGTAGGTCAATGATATCATAAATCTCTACTGATAATGTTCATAACGTCCTTAATTAATCTAGCCCGAGAAACATTAAAGATATCAATATCCCGGAGGTATATATTTGCCAACCTCATTATCCGGGGAGTGGGGGAGTTAAACATGTAGTTTGTACGCAGGAGGGGAACTTGGAAGAGGTCTCCACAACGAGTTGTGCGGCATGGCACCCGGAAAGAGAGCGATGAAAGAAAGGTTGGGGAGTCCACCTTGTTTTGCAAGACATTGTAGAGGAAGGCAAGGTCACTCAGTATTCTTCTTGAAGTTAGCGTTGGAAGACTGAGATAGGCTGACAAATCGTTGTAGGGTAAGACATAATCCTCAGAAGGGAACAAAGAGTCAAGGCCGTATCTGAAGTACATCATTCGCATGAATCTTCTCTGAACCCTCTCTAAAGTGCCCATATGTTCAGCACAATATGGGGACCAAATCACTGTTGAGAATTGAGAATTCCAGCAGTGGCCGAACCAAAGAGGTGTAAAGCACTCTTGCAGTCCTGACATCCACGAAGTCTTTAGATGCCCTCCATACAAATCCAAGGATCTTATAGGCTCTGATTGAGATTGACTCAATAAATTTCGATTCCGAACCAAAGAGGTGTAAAGCACTCTTGCAGTCCTGACATCCACGAAGTCTTTAGATGCCCTCCATACAAATCCAAGGATCTTATAGGCTCTGATTGAGATTGACTCAATAAATTTCGATTCCGAACCAAAGTAAAGCACTCTTGCAGTCCTGACATCCACGAAGTCTTTAGATGCCCTCCATACAAATCCAAGGATCTTATAGGCTCTGATTGAGATTGACTCAATAAATTTCGATTCCGAACCAAAGAGGTGTAAAGCACTCTTGCAGTGCTGACATCCACGAAGTCTTTAGATGCCCTCCATACAAATCCAAGGATCTTATAGGCTCTGATTGAGATTGACTCAATAAATTTCGATTCCGAACCAAAGAGGTGTAAAGCACTCTTGCAGTCCTGACATCCACGAAGTCTTTAGATGCCCTCCATACAAATCCAAGGATCTTATAGGCTCTGATTGAGATTGACTCAATAAATTTCGATTCCGAACCAAAGAGGTGTAAAGCACTCTTGCAGTCCTGACATCCACGAAGTCTTTAGATGCCCTCCATACAAATCCAAGGATCTTATAGGCTCTGATTGAGATTGACTCAATAAATTTCGATTCCGAACCAAAGAGGTGTAAAGCACTCTTGCAGTCCTGACATCCACGAAGTCTTTAGATGCCCTCCATACAAATCCAAGGATCTTATAGGCTCTGATTGAGATTGACTCAATAAATTTCGATTCCGAACCAAAGAGGTGTAAAGCACTCTTGCAGTCCTGACATCCACGAAGTCTTTAGATGCCCTCCATACAAATCCAAGGATCTTATAGGCTCTGATTGAGATTGACTCAATAAATTTCGATTCCGAACCAAAGAGGTGTAAAGCACTCTTGCAGTCCTGACATCCACGAAGTCTTTAGATGCCCTCCATACAAATCCAAGGATCTTATAGGCTCTGATTGAGATTGACTCAATAAATTTCGATGAATTTATCGTACTCAAAGCGATTTGTTCCCTATTATGAAACAGTATTTTTGGAATTCTATCTACCTTTTGGTCAGTGTTAGGATAAAGCCTTTTGTTGCATGTAAAAACTGTTGAGGTAGAATTTTGGATGGCATTCGATATAGTGGAAACGGCTGAGAAAGCCGTAGTGGTGTTTCGAGATGGTTGAACAAACTTCATAATTAGCCCATTAACTGAATTCAGGTTTTAAAATGATAGCTGTCATATAATCAGGAACTTTAATTAAAATTCCTTGGATACAAAAAACATATTACATTTTCGGTTCGTGGTTTTAGATCAATAATAAGTGAATACGAATAAGAACATGTTTTACAAGATGAATCAAAAATTGAATTCTCGAAGTCTAATATCTTTGTAGTGCTCTTAGTACTACGCTTATATAGCACAGTACACACATTTACCTTACAGCGTGAATCCATATGAGCTTCCAGAATCGTTTCTCGGGAACCAACGGGACGTCTCCATCACCAAAGAAATGTTGACAAGATTGAAAGTTATAGGACAAATAGACTCAAAATTCGTGGCAGCTTCTTTGGAAAATAATGACGAGAAATTATTGATTTTGCTGGATCAGCACGCGGTGGACGAGCGTTTACGCTTGGAGCAGCTTCAGCGGAAATATAGACGAAATTTAAAGGAAATGCAACGCTCCAAACTTGCCCAGCCTTTGAATTTCAAGATTTACTTTGATGGCGAAGAAGTAGATGGATTGTCTACTAGGTGTTTGGAGTACGAAAGAGATTTAGAGACTTCAGGTACCTATAAAAATAATTAATCAAGTTGAGATTACTGCAGTTTTGTATTGGGGTGATTCTCATTTCACGGGACAATCGAGGTTTTGATTCTTACTAAACAATTTTGTTCTAAATTTATGATTTTTTTATTATACAATCTAGATGTCACTCTAATGGTATACTGATGTACGAGCACGCATGATTTTCGTTTGTTTCCTCAAAATTCAGGTTTTAACATTTCATAGGTTACGAGAATGGTATGTATCCATGACAATGAGTTTGTCAACCAAAAAACTATAGAATTTCGTAAACGATGTGAAGGTAAGGTTGAATGAGACAGATGACTGATTTCAGTTTTTCCTGACTTTGTGCTAGAACAAGTATCACATTTTAATATTAGTATTTATTTAGTATCAAATACCAAAAAAATTGTTTTAAACATCCAAGACGGCTTTTGTGTAGCTCATAGGCGGCTCTAGACTGATTTTTCTGGGTCAAATGTGCAAAAATGTTGGGCTATATAGCGACCGTATATATATATATATAATTCAATATAAAGAAGCGGCTCTACAAGATCATATAGAAATGTACAAATTTTTTAGCAACAATCAATTCACAAAACAACACTAATTTTTATATTTCGGCTTTTTCTTAGTTATTTTACTCGTACACAATTCTTAAAATTGATCTTTTAAAGAAGATTTAAAGGGTTGTTTTGCTTCTTCATCAAGAGCTTCTTCAAGAGACTATTTGAGACAAGTTTAGTCGGGGTTTTCGATGAATCTGGCAACATCGACTTTTGGACTTTTGTCCACCTAGATTCGCGATCTGGACCACTGTGCGGCGGCTTGCACGAGAAGGGCCGCTTTAGTTTCTTCTATCCTCAGTGATCAAAACCTCACCTTCCTTTTCCCACGTTGGAACTCAGACTGAAACTGTTCAACATATTACTTCAGGCAAAAGATGGCATTGTATCAAGTGATAAGATTGATATGATTTATGTCCACAAACAGCGAAGTAATGTGGAACTGGGTACGCACTTGTCACAGACTGCCATATCGCAAAATCGAACCTCTCAGAGCGGCAAAAATTCAAAGGAAATAAGTTCGGAAATGGAACAGTCCCGATCGCTCGGTTGGCAGTTTTCCGCCTTCGCATCATTATGTTACCGAACGGGGAGAGACAGCATCCGCCTTGTTCCATTCCGTCCTTCTAATTCCCCAACCCCACAAATCCCTCTTCTTTTTGTGGTTCAGTAAATTTTCGTTATTCCTTCAGTTTGTTGTGTAACAAATGTTCAAATCAATCAAGGGTGCAACCAAAACGTAAGTGGTTGCAGTCACCTCCTGCTGAGATAACATGACAGAAATGAAAGAACGGTCGATTCTTCGGATTCCACGCCCATGCCCAACTTTTCTGAGGAATGATGTTACGAACGGTGCCAAGTTCATGTCGAAATGTTTGGAACGGTGTTAGGGAAAGGCAGTTCGTTGTAATTCCCAGATATATGTAGAAAATATGAAAATTTGTACTCCCAATGTTACTCCAGATATCTACAAAGGAGATGCCTCAAAATTGGTAATTTAATAATCGGGTAATTCCCTTGTATGTTCTAGAATCCTATAATGACGTTTATTCATACATTTATCTCGGTGACTCCTTGAAACATGAGAGCAAAGTAACATGTTGACTAATATAGAGCGGTCTCCAAACAACAGTTTCCAAACTATCTTTCCCGACTCAAACCATAAATGAAGAAACATTAAGAATCCAATTGAAGCACTTCAATCGTCCCAACAAAATGTGTGATAGGTAATATAAGATACTCGGCACCTTATATTGTATCTTCTAACTTACCAATCTATAAGAGTCACATTGATACATGACGCTTAAATGATAGGTAAATTGTTACTGATTCCTGGGTACTTTCTGAATATAATAAGATAAGGGGGAGATGATAGGAGAATCTCCAAGGGGTAATGCTCCAAAGAGATAAGGAGATCCAAGAGATTAATTGAGTTGGTATCAGGAGGCAGGTGTTATGATTAGAGCCTGAACACGGATTCACTGAACACTGGCATAACACTTACACCACCTATAAGACAAGATTAGCAACTTGATAAGATAAGTTAATCCCCTGCAGACAGACATACCTCCCCGTAATGATCATTTGACCATGGCAATAATAAAAGTTGTTGGTGCCCAAAGATTATCCTTAATTTTAAAACTAAGTTCAATATTAGTTCCATTCAAATTCCATTAGTTCCATGTTTTGATTAGTTTATTACCTAACAAGTAGAATATTGATTTATTGTTTGAACACATGATTAGATTAAATTAGTTCAAGTTATAGTCCAGTCATCTGGTGCCAAAATCGGGTGGTAGCTTGCATAAATTCCCAACTTTCCCCAAATTTGCTGTGTTGTTTCTACCCCCCCCCCCCCCCAGGGGTGCTACACCTCATTCTGCGGACAAATTAACCTTGTGCTAACTTCAGGGGGCCCGAAAAACCTCGATTTTTTCGGACTTTTTTCAGTTTTTCCGCTATAACTCGAAAACTACGCATCCTAGCGAGAAAATGACTCCATTATAAAATGAGGTAGACAAAGTTTTCTACAAAATGTCTACAAAATCACCTACTCACACCCGATTTTTGACCAAGCAATCATCGAGATATAGGTTCTCAAAGATTGACAAATTTTCCCAAAATGGCAAAAATTAGCAGAAATCACTCTTTTCCGCCAAGTTTATTGATATTAACGTACTTGATGATGATATTATAATTTATTTTCATATTTTGGTAGCTTCAGGCAACACCTGTTCCTCCTTAATCTTGACAGTTCGTAACCACGTGACTTCAGGTATAGTTTGCCGAATGAAACCGACCAACGGGCATGTGCTGTGTAAGATTTTCGAAGCTCCCACCGATTTGTTGCGACAAATCATAAGAAGACGGGGCCAACAAGATTATTTGACGTACGTGAAAGACTCCGTTCGAAAATTGGTGCAGAACGCAGTGAAGTCGGGTTCGCACTGTGGAAACTTTTTCGGCCACGTTATGGCAAACGAAGCTTGCGCTCGGGCGGTGAAATTCGGCAATCGACTTGAGCATGCGACTATGGTAACTACTCATTAAAGCCCTAAGATAATTTCCGAAGAGAAATGTGACAATGCAGATACTTTTGTCTCTGCTAAAGGCTACTGCTAAAATTCAAATAACGAGGAACTAGCTTTAGCAGCGCTCATTACTACCTTAGAAAGAAGTGTTTTCAGCGCGAAAGTTGTTTAACTCAATTTAACCAGGTTACGGGTTTCTCTGATTCCATTCCACAAAAACGACGCCAACTTAATACATGAATAAAACTCCGCTAAATCGATTATGGTTCTTATCGCTAATGGTGTTCACAGTTCTCTTAACTCATGGGTTTATCCATATTTACATCGGTTTGGGCATTATATAATATAAAGTCTATGCATGAATCAAGGGCTTTCCAGCGAATAGTGAACAATTTTTATACGATCACAAAATGTGGAGATGAGTAGAAATCATTCAGAAAGCAAAATTTCGTAATTGCCTTCCACCCTCGCGTGAAATTTTTCGACGAGTTATATCAATTCTAAAGCGTGTTCCATGATAAAATTGTACTTATTTGTTTTATAATCATTTTATTAGAACCTAGAAGTTTTATGAACCGAGAATCCTTACAATTTAGTACATGGTTCATTTCAAAATTTCAAAATAGTGATCAGTATTGCTGTCAAATCTCAACTAAATACAGTTTTTTAAGTGTTTTAAAATTTTCTGTTATGTGGATGTACATGTTAAATGGAAAAGTACGTAAAAGTTGTGCCTACAGGGCCCAGCAGAAAATACCAAAGTCCGTATTTCTCACTCCCTACAGCTGTCACTAACCAGAGGTATACAACTTCCATCGTCACTACTCAACGAAATATTTATTGGGGCCGTTATATCCACTTACACTATGAAAGAACTTACCATCTACAATGGATATCCGCCTCAGGAAAAAAAATTGGATCAAATCAAGTAGCCTTATCAGCCCATTATTTCAGTGTCACACGGTTTTTAGTTGGGGGAACAGGCAGGAAAGGGTGTTTATGAAGTTGCTTCTGTTTTGTTGACATCCCGTATTCAAGATGGTCCCAACGCTGGTGGTTGGATTTTCCTAGACCTTCC
The DNA here is from genome assembly GCA_031894815.1 of Creontiades dilutus. Taxonomy (NCBI): domain Eukaryota; kingdom Metazoa; phylum Arthropoda; class Insecta; order Hemiptera; family Miridae; genus Creontiades; species Creontiades dilutus. The sequence goes on from JAVIWC010008066.1 coordinate 91,893, forward strand.
CAGTCCGATCCCTGGAGGCAGCAGTGTAGGTTTTTTAACTCTCACTCCCCACTCCAGTAACATTCTGACTGTAGCAAGTGAAACTTGATCGCACTTGTTGCCAATTAGTGTAGTTGCTGGAAGTTCGTTGACAAAATTTTGGTTCAACCAGTTTCAATTGATTTGTGGCCTGTAAAGACTATAATCTTACTCTCTACAATATCCAGCCAATAGCTCCTCAAATTGTAGGGAGTGAGATCTGCATGTAGCAAGTGAGATTTTGGCCAGGAAACCTTAGTATTTACTGTAGCTAAAATTAAGCTAATTTGTGCGGTTCCACTCACCTAATTTGAAAGAATTGAGCGGCGATTCCCTTGGAGGATGGAGGCTCAATAAGGGAAAAAATAGTAGTATATACCTCTCTCCCTACAAAAGTTTTTTTTTTTTTCAAAATGGCGTATCAGCAGTACGTTCAAGATTATGTGTGCTCACTTGGGTAATATGCCGAGGAAACAGCAGTGATTGATTAGATACAAGAAAATTGATCAAGTTTCAACTTTTATTTTTTAGAAAAGTCGATACCCAAATGTGACCGAAATTTTGAAATGACCGCTCTTGAAAAAAACGCTGCAAATTCTTTCACTGGGGTTTATTATTCAATGATTCATGATTTGAATTTCTACTAAGCTTTGGAGTGTGCGTGTTTCACAGGTGATAGAGCGATTATTGAATTTCAGGAGGCACACAAATATGATCAACTGATCAATCCAAATAGGTATTTTGGTTGAGAACCGATTTAAGTGCTCTATGCATATCTCCTGAAATTCAATAATCGCTCTATCACCTGGGAAACACTCCAAAGCTTAGTAGAAAATCAAATCATGAATCATTGAATAATAAACCCCAGTGAAAGAATTTGCAGCGTTTTTCGTTTATTCACAAAAAAAAAGAAATGTTTTGCAGAGTTATGGTTGAGGCTGGCAGTATCAATTTTATTGGAAAACTCAATTTGAGGATGTTGAATACTAACTGTCCGGTTGAAGTACTTATCACATTCCAAATCATGAAGGTTGATTCGTTAAAGTCGTAGTGAGGAATTCGTTAAATTCGTAGTGAGGAATTCGTTAAATTCGTAGTGAGGAATTCGTTGAATTCGTAGTGAGGAATCAATGAGGAATCATTTTCCCCCCCGGTTCCGTTCACTTCTTTACTATTTTAAACCACTGGATGCAATGTTTCACAACGCTTTCAGCCTTTATTAAGGTGTCACGTTCTGAAGGATGAATCTTTCATGAATCGCCTCCAATAAGTTTGAAATTCTAAACTATCTCAATCTACGCCCAAAATAATTCATTTTCCGATCAAATACTTATTTCACACTAGGATTACAATCCTGCTTCGTCTTTCTTGATCAATAGGTGAACATGCTGGAGCGGCTGGCCCAATGCGACATGCCTTTTCAGTGCGCTCACGGTAGACCGACGCTAACCGTCATCAACTACACGTCTCTCGAGAAAAAAACCTCGAAACTGCTCCCGAACGTTAAGAAATTCTTAAATCCATAAATCCATAGAAAATATATATAAGTCAAATTATAATTTAACTATTTAATGTTATTAGACGTATTAGAATTATTTGTTGAGCTCGCTGAAGTGAAATAATAGTTTTTGTAGAGAAATTTCTAATAACAAGTTTGAAAAGGATGCAACAAAATTATATGTATGTAGTTGTAGGTTAATGAAATCGAAATCCTTTCCCATGTCGTTGAGAGCAAGCCTTAAGAAGAACTCTTTAATTACAGAATCGAGTGTTAATTTGTTACTAACTCGCGAGTTGTGTTTCCATTACGTGTACTCATAAGTAGTTAGTTAGTTTAGTTAGTTTTCAACATGTTTTATTTTTGTATAAACAATTCACCACAATATAATAAATAAACACCATACGGCTTTAGCATTTGCTATCCGCCGGGGTCGCGTATTCTAACCGCCAAAAAAAAAAAAATAATAATAATAATAATTCCAATGACATGAACAAAGTAAATAAAGCAGAGTGAGTAAATTATTATTCTAGTGAGTTGCAATACGACAAACTTCCATCATTCAATTGTAACACTTAGAAATCACAGAACTTCCCATTCCTTGTTACCATCAAATTTAACTAGCATGTATTTCTTGTGGATTCTATTAATTACTGAAGTTATATTCCTCAATCCATTCTTTTCTGTACCTCATTGCATCAATCACATACCACCCAAGCCCAATCCAGTTCCTACCATTTAAAAATTCTATTGCTAACTGTTCGGAGATGAATCTAGAACCTAACCGGTTTTTTCTTATTCCGCTTAAAATAGGACATCTAGCTAGAAAGTGTAGAAGGTTTTCATCTTCTCCAGAATTGCACATAGCACACGTATAAATCCGATCTTCTATCCACAATTTACAGTTTAAATCCAACATTTCACACCTAGCTTTACAAATAATTTTTACAACATTAAAAGTTAGACATTCTAGTTTCATGTAGTTAGGAGGGCTCAAGTTCTTGTATAGTATGTGAAACCGTGCGTTGTTTGCGTCATTCTTACACTTTTCAACAAAGGACAGCCTCAACTTATCCCGCAACTTTTCCCATTGGATTAGAATGGAGCTTGGGTTGTCGGGATTTATACTGAGAGTCAAATCATTTTGCTTCCGAGTCTACTAAAGTAGCGGAAGCATTGTTTTCACTTTCGGAATGTGAAAATTTTTTTGTTGTCTGTGTGTCTGTGGGTCTGTCAACCAAATTTGTTACCAGGACTACACGAAGTTATTTCCGATTTTTGAAATTTTCAGGGATTGTGCGGGTTGGGGTGTAATGTCCCCTATAGGTTTCATGACCCCCGGATTAGTAGCCTCTGCGCATGCGCAAACGTGAAATCCTTGTTACGATCATTACTCCGGGAGTTCTTCAATTGCAATGAAATTTTCAGGGATTGTTTGGTTTGATGTGTAGATGGTCCCCTATGAGTTTCATGATCTCCGGATTAATAGTAGCCTCTGCGCATGCGCTCAAAATCCTTGTTACGCGCATAACTCCGAGAGTTCTTGACCAATTTTGAACATTTTCAGGGATTGTTCGGGTTCCCCCTGTAGATGGTCCCCTATAGTTTCATCACCCCGGTTCAATATAGTCTCTGCGCATGCGCAAACGTGAAATCCTTGTTACGCGCATAACTCCGGTGAGTTGATTACGCTCTCCTCATCTTGACCAATTTCAATGAAATTTTCAGGGATTGTGCGGCATTATGGGAAGTTTCATGCCCCCGGATCAATGGAAATCGCATGCGCAAACGTGAAATCTTTGTTACGTCCATAACTTCGGGAGTTCTTGACCAATTTCGATGAAATTTTCAGGGATTGTGCGGGTTAGGGTATAGATGGTCCCCTATGAGTGATCAATAGCAGCCTCTGCGCATGCGCAAACGTGAAATCCTTGCCACAAGCATAACACCGGGAGTTCTTGACAGATTTCGATGAAATTTTCAGGGATTGTTCGGACTTATTAGGTATATTTTATAGTTTGTTCAATAGTTGAACATGCCTACCTTTATTATCAGGTTACGCTCCTGCATAACAATAAATTTACCCTAATTCAACATTTACTTCCCTAATTGAACGAAGTTCTTTAGTCAATAGCAATTTTCAATGATCTATACAGTCATGTTATGGATACGAGGAGTCAATGTCATTTTTTTCAGCTAGCTCAGTGAGAACCTTATACCAAGCCACTCGCTTTTTCACTACTTCTAGAGCGACCACACGAGTAAAACGTGAGGATGCACTCTTGAATATTTTCACCAAACTTTTAATAAAAGATTCTAATGTAAAAATGTATAGCTGATCAACGTTTCCAAATAGATCATATAATCTGGTGTATTCATTGGCAATGACAACAGCTTTTTTATGAAGAACTTCTGTATTTTTTCAACGATTTCGTGATGCTCATATCCCCAACACTGGCTACCATAACAAACCATCGTTCGGCTTACTGACTCGAATATTTTATACTTACCTGACATAGGTACAAGAGAACTCCCGATAAAATTTGACCATAAAGTATTAGTACTCATAAGTAGACAGGTACGAAAACTAAAGTTTCTTTGGCAGTACATTTGAATAATGTTAATGTTTTGAATGATTAATTAATTTAGTAAATACAGATGCTTTGAGGTTTTTCTCAAGACTAAATCATATTTATTCTGAATAGTTATGGGGAATCTTCTTGAGTAGTGAATTATTATTATTTTATTATTTTCATGATTTTATTTATTGCACTAATTGTAGGATACATCATCTAGCAATATTTTATCTCATAAAAGGACACGATGTAAGGTAACGGCACCGGTAGTGGCCATTGCTCCAGTAGTGGCCATTTTAAAATTTATATTTGAGAAATAAGGATTCCCGGTCTCCTAGTGGCTTCAAACTTGCAGGAGGTACAGCTCATGTCATCTTGTAGTCAGAGGTTGAACTAGGAGTGCGCAGAGCATCATTGGAAATTGTGGTAAACTTCTCAATATGACCGTCCCTAGTTTCCTCGTTTGTTGGGCTGTATCCTAGAGCTTCTACTGGATAGAATCAATTTTGTTCATCTGGTATTGAATTTAATGATATCAAACACGTAAGGAGGGCAAAATGTCAAGTGGCCACTACTGAGACATGCACGTGGCCACTACTGGAAATTTCGTAATTTGATGTGGCCACTACTAGATCAAAATAAAGGTGTGAGAAAAAATTAATAAAAAATAGAAAAAATTGTTCTTTTGATAGTTTTAGGCAATGGATATGTTAGGGAAGAGTCGGGCTATATTCTAAATGAGTCCTTGAAGAAAGTCAGTACTACTGTTGGCCCACAATTGTCAAAACTAAAGAAAAGAATTCTTAACTGTGGCCACTACCGGTACCGTTACCTTACAGGGTGGGATTTCAACAAACCAACCCTTCAGAGACTGTTAACTTTAAGACACATCACTATAACTTGCACAGCACAGTCAAGTCCGATGGCTTATTTCGCTTGAGGCCCCGCAGTTCTCCTTCGTTGTCCAAAACGTTGAACATCTCCGGGTTCTTGTGCTGGTGGAGGCGTTTTTTATGCATCTGGGCGTATTTTAAGATGATTTCTTTGACTGTTTCCATCCTCAGGTCACGATGAATGTAATCATTTCGCATTTACCAGGGGGGACCAACTATACTTCACAGGTTTTTCATCTGACAAGTTTGTATTTTCTTTTGTATAGCTTTTCCAAGTCGAATTGAGAATTTTCCAAACCAATTTGAGAATTTTCCAAATCAATTTGAGAATTTTCCAATCTGAGAAACATTCACTACTAAACAGGAAGAGGAAGTTTTCCAAACCGAATTGACAATTTCTTAAGGCAATCCAAGACTTTTATTGAAAACAAAATTAGTGAAGCAAAATGAATGAATAGCACTTTATGAACAAATTAACATTAGTCTTTTGGGCACAGCCCGACAATGGAATCCCATATGTCCAAATAGGGCGTAAAATCTGTTTGTAGATAAGCAGTTTATTGTTTAAGACGAGAATCCGCTCTCAGCAGCCAATACATTTTCCTGTATTTAATCTTCAGTTACTTTTTTCTTCTCGATGATTTCAATGTTAATTTTTCGAGAGTGAGTGCTATTTTCACATTTTGACTTCATCTAATTTTGTTTTGCACCAATCTAGTCTTTGGGTGATGTTTATTTTAAAAAATTGTTTTTGGTTTATTATTCAATAATAAACCATAGTTATCGCTCTCGAAAAAAAAATTTCTAACCCCCCTGAAAATTTCATGGTTTACGTTTCAAAAATCTGGAATCCAAATCTGAATAAAAAATTTTCCGTCCGTCCCGCCGTACGCCGTACGCCGTCCGCCGTACGCAAGATTTCTCCCAAACGGCTGGACCAAAACATCTGAAATTTTGGAAAAATCCATGTTGGTCCGACAACGGAAAATTCTTTAGCTTTTAACTCAAATTGAAGTGCCATTTAAGGGTTGACAATGGAATCCCTATGTCCAAATAGGGCGTAAATGTCTTGTTTGTAGATAAGCAGTTTATTGTGAAGTCGAAAGACAGGTCCGCTCTCAAACCATTACATTTTCATGATTTAATCGTTTTTCGAGTTCTGTTTTCTTCTCGATTTGAAGATTCCATCTGGCCGTTCCAACCCCTTTTGAATCGAGAGTGAGCCCAGATATTTCATTTGATGTAGTGTCTTGATATGATAAATGAACTTCACAGAAATGGTGAATAATGAAATCTAGTCTTGCTGGGTGATGTTTATTTATTTTTTTTACGACGCTTCGGCTCTAGATCTGATCCCTAACCATATCAATCTAAAGAAATAAATCAACGGTAACATTAGATACGGAGTCACAAATTATAATATGATTATAAATCTAGTTGAACAACACTCTACAGTTAGATAACGAGTTGAGCTGGGAGGCCGATTTGATCAAACCTCTACGGCTGTGGGTTCTTCTTCTTGAACATAATGTGTTAATAAAAATATTGATCATAAAAACTGAAAAAAAAAAAATCTTATTGGGATGAAGCTTCAACAATATCCTTAGGAAGGAATAATTTTTCTAACATAAATGATCTGTTTATTGCAACTGGTTTTGATTACAATATGTTTCTGGATTTACGACTCTAACCACAGCCTGTAAAGTCTGTAACCCGCCTGTCTTACTGATAGGCAAATCTATCTGTTACGTACTTTTTTTACTTAAAAGTAGGCACTCAGTTCAACCCAGCCCTATTCACTAACAGTATTAGTTCACATTTCCACATGTTTTTTCCAGTTAGAATATTATATTATATCGAAATAGGAATGATATATAAAATGCAAAGATAATTTATTTGCGGACTACAAAACACAACTTCTATATTTCATTTTAAAACACACTTGCCAGTGTGAGTGTGGCGCTCAGCCACATTCAGGTAACATGAGTATGTAGATCATTAAAATTTTTTGAATAACTTAGCCTCACAAAAAAAATCATGATCCGTAAAGTAGGCTATGGTATCCCTACGTATTTTTCGATGCTGAATTCGAATCCAAGGTCCGAAAAATCCCCTGAATCCCAAAATTTTGAGCCAAGTCGAGTGGGGTATGGATTTCTATGTTTTTGGGGTCCCTGAGATCGAATTTGAACTTCCAAGAGCCTGTAGGCACCCCTTAACCCCTCAATCACCCCCTCTCCCTCCTAGGGGTTGAAATTTGAGTTCTCACGCCGTCGAGTAGGGTATGGATTTTTATGTTTTTGGGGTTCCTGAGATCGAATTTGAACTTCCAAGAGCCTGTAGGCACCCCTTAACCCCTCAATCACCCCCTCCCCTCCTAGGGGTTGAAATTTGAGTTCTCACGCCGTCGAGTAGGGTATGGATTTCTATGTTTTTGGGGTTCCTGAGATCGAATTTGAACTTCCAAGAGCCTGTAGGCACCCCTTAACCCCTCAATCACCCCCTCCCCCTCCTAGGGGTTGAAATTTGAGTTCTCACGCCGTCGAGTAGGGTATGGATTTCTATGTTTTTGGGGTCCCTGAGATCGAATTTGAACTTCCAAGAGCCTGTAGGCACCCCTTAACCCCACAATCACCCCCTCCCCCTCCTAGGGGTTGAAATTTGAGTTCTCACGCCAAGTCGAGTAGGGTATGGATTTCTATGTTTTTGGGGTTCCTGAGATCGAATTTGAACTTCCAAGAGCCTGTAGGCACCCCTTAACCCCTCAATCACCCCCTCCCCCTCCTAGGGGTTGAAATTTGAGTTCTCACGCCGTTGAGTAGGGTATGGATTTCTATGTTTTTGTTCCTGAGATCGAATTTGAACTTCGCTAAAATTGAATATGATTTTTGAAAATGCTTTCAAACTTTGTTGAGGTCTCCTCCAATGACTTTTAATTCATTCGAATATCACAGAGATATCACAAGAAAAGAGAATAAAATCCGAAAGAATTGAAAGTCATTGGAGGAGGAAAGTTTGGAAGCCTTTTCAAAAATCATATTCAATTTCAGCGAACCTGGGAACACAGAAATCCTTACCTTATTCGACTTGGCGCTAAAAATCAAGTTTCAACCCCTAGGAGAGGGTGATTAAGGGAAGAAAAGGTGTATACGGACTCTTGGAAGTTCATATTCGATCTCAGGGATACCCACTCGACGGCATGAGAACTCTTGGAAGTTCATATTCGGAATCTCAGGGACCCCAAAACATAGAAAAACATATCCTTACCTTATTCGACTTGGCGCTGAGAACTCAAATTTCAACCCCTAAGAGGGGGAGGGGATGATTGAGGGTTCCGGTGGAAGTTCATATTCGATCTCAGGGACCCCAAAAACATAGAAATCCATACCCCACTCGACTTGGCGTGAAAACTCAAAATTTCAACTTCAATTTATTTTCGATTTTGTGTCATTAAAACTGTGATAACTCCCTCAATTTTGGAGACGATTCAAATTTGATGATACCGTTGAAAAGAGCGTTAAATTTCCTATCTATTTGATGTTAGATAACATTTTTTTAATTGCATTAAAGATATGCGATTGCCCTGCGAAATGGCAGTTTTGTCAAAATCTTGAAATCGCTTGTTTTTCGCACGTTTTACCAGGTCTGTACAGTCCTGCGTCAAGCATTAATGGGGTTGCTAGGCGAGATGAAAAACAGGCGATTTCAATATTTTGACAAAACTGCCATTTAGCGCAAGCAGTCGCATACCTTTAATACAATTAAAAAAATGTTTTCTGACACCAAATAGATAGGACGTTTAATGCTCTTTCCAACGGTGTCATTAAATTAGAGCTATCTCCGAATTCGAGGGAGTCATTACAATTTTAATGACATCAGATCGAAAAAATGAAAAAAATCTTGAATCACGAATAACTCGGAAACGAGGCCTCTTTTTAAAAAATTGCTAGGAGGCACTTAGGAGTCGGTAGAACACATAGGTAGAATACGTAGGAGTCTGATCGGGCATAACGCGTGTGGTACACCCTGTAGATAGTGACCTATCCCGAAGAGGGAAATATGGTAGTGGGAGAATAGAGATTCGACTAAGTTTCAACGAATTCAGACTGCTGTTGAACAGTACGACAAAGCAAGTTCTTATTAGGAGCAAACTGAAGTAACTCAAGCTATTGAAGTCATGTCTAATCGGCTATGACAATGAGTCGTGAGGGAAGGATTGTTGTCTCTGTGATGAGTGGAAATGTACTTGTAGCAGTTGTGGTACTGTAGAAACTACAGTATATGTGCTATACAATTTGTACATGTTTGGTTTTTGTTCCACAGGAAGAATGGCGACGGGAGCCCGACGAGCATGGAGAGCGGAGGCGACTACGATCCTCACATCCACCGACAGCTCGAACACCCCACAACGTGAGTAATCAAATATTTATTCAATTTACTGGATCAGTTCCGCATGTGAAATCACTTAGCAGTAAACCACCAACCCCACACTATTAAAGTCAACATTTGAGTACCATTAGAAACATTTCTACGCATTCGAAGTTAGGTCTTCATCAGTCTCTCTCGTAATACATTAACGACTCAGGGTAAATGTGCGACCTAAGGCCAGTCACATACCAAATCAGTGGCGTATATATGCAATATTTTCGGGGGGGGGGGGGGGGGGGGAGAATACCGGGGGGTCTGGGGGGTATTCCATCAATTTTTCAAATCAGGTGTCTAAAATCACATGTTAACTATTCTAGCACTAAAAAAAGAATGATTTCAGAAACCTAACGAACCACAGGAAATCCGAACTCGACTTTATTGCATTTTCGGGTATTTTAGAGGTAGGCGCAAAAAAGGCGTAAAAAATTGAAAACCAATGTGTGTTTCGGAAGTTTATTGTAGAAATATGTACCGAATGTGCAAATGACGATACAAACCTTCCTCCCATTTCCCTAAAACATAGAGCTAAAATCTGAGTATGTTCTGATAGAGAAAATTATCTAGTATTTATAGTAATTTTTGGGGACTTGAAAACCATGTTTAGGGTTGCTGGTAAGTTTTTCTTGATTATCTCGACTTTTGGAGTTTCTGAAATAAGATATTCAATTGTAATTCTCATTTTATTAGCGTCCAATTCAGAAGTATACACCATTAGCTAAAACAAACAAAAAATAATCAATCTAGGAGTGACCTTCGTTAATCAATTAGGTCTCAAGATCCTCCTGCCCATTCTGAAGTGAATTCTTAAGATAAAGTTCTAGCCAATAATTACTGGAATAATCAGCACGGCTTATCATTATCGAGACGAGAGAATTAAACTAATGATACAGATTTGCTAATATGATATTTTAACGCGGTGATGACGTAATTAGACACCTACCGGCTGTATGGAAAGCCCTTGCCAACGTGACTGCATCAATACACCTATCTTGAGAGTATCTAAGAAATTAGTTAGAGAAAGGTTTAGTTTCTGTCAAATTATCAAAATATTTTCTTATTCCACCTAAAAATATGTCGATATGTGTTAGTTACTGAGGGATCGTTGATGTGAAAACGTATTTCAGAAACAACGAAACACTCATTCACTTGCTCAAGGGGAGTTTGGGGACTGGGATCCTCGCTATGCCGCAGGCCTTCTACAATGCCGGCCTCTTCGTGGGGGCCATTTGCACCATTATCATCGGCATCATCTGCACGTACTGTCTCCACGTGTTGGTGAGTTCATGCAGTTTATCGATTTCAAAAGCTCGAGAGGCAGTGTCATCTTCCATTCCACGGTTATAAATTGTTCACACTTTAGAGGAACTTTTTGATTCTCTGCTCATAAGGTTGTTTCATGACTGCATAAATGCGAAAGACGGTGCAGAATCACCACTTTCTGGACGAGAAAGCTTTTCATCAAACTTTCTCTGTTGACGGGATGAAGCATAGGTCATGGATATGTCTAGGTAAATGAAGATCCTGTATTGACGGGTTAGAGTTGCTGCTTTTGTCGTAGTAATCAAATTTCATATTTTTAAATTGATATAGAGTATAAATTATTGTGGATCCAGCCTTGACAAAAAAATGAGTGTGCAAATAATTCACTAATAGTTTGTACTGAAATTCCTTGGTTAAACTTTTATTGCACGACAAGAATAGTTAATCAACTAAATAATTTACAATTGAATTTAAATAAACAGCTGTTATTGGTTTATACGTAAATGCTTCTTAGGATGGCGTCCGAACTGAATGAGTGAGCTAGGGCTATTGGTAATAGGTGGATTACAATAGTGGAAATAAATACTCTTGCCTGTCGGAAAAGGAGCTTGCTAGGATATCTCTTGGGCTTAATCTCTTCCAAGATAGCCTTCTGTACAAACACCAATTTAAGCGTAATGCTCGGAAGTGGTCTTCCAATGCACCTTACTGGAGCAATGACTGCAGAATTTAAAAAGGATCCAATTTTGTGCGTTCTCTAGTTAGAACGGATTTGAAATGGTGAGGCACATGGTAAGACATGGTAAATTTTCGAAGCTCGGGGTAGAGGTATGGAACAAATGAAGGATTCTAGGGGCTCGATTATGGCTTCCTCATCTAACCTTCACTCTCTGCACCTTCAAGATTTCGTTCTAAAGAGGCTACATTCCAAATTTCACCTTCATACGGAAAATATGGTTGGGGTTTGCTTTTAAAGCCACTTAGCTGATTCCTGACAGAGAGGTACATCTCCAACTTTAAGTCCTAAGGAGAGTACATACCAAATTGCAGGTTCGCTTGATGAGCAGCATAGAAACTAGTTTTAGAAGCCACTTAGCTGATGACGATCTCATTATTCGTCAAGTGGAGTCTTCCAAATTTCACCTTCATACGAAAAAAATGGTTGGGATTCGGTTTTAGAGCCACTTAGCCGATAACAGACCTACACATCTTCAACTGTAAGTCCTAAGGAGAGTACGTAGCAAATCGTAACCTCATACGACCAGCAGCATATAACTAGCTTTAGGAGCCACTTAGCTGATGACGACCTCATTACTCTTCAAGTGTAAGTTCTAAGGATGCTAATTACCAAATTTCATCTTCATACAAAAAATATGGTTGGGATTCAGTTTTAGAGCCACTTAGCTAGCGTAATAAGGAGAGTACTTATCAAATCGCAACTTCATACGATAAGTTTCAAACAAATCAGGCTTTAGGAGCCAATCAGCTGATTGCGTTATGCGTCAAGGGTAAGTCCTAAGGAGGGTACATACCAAATTACACCATCATACGATAAATAGGATATAAATTAGTTTTAGGAGCAACTCGGCTGATCCACACCTTTAAAGGTTACATCTATTATTCACGGTTAAGTTGGAATTACATATACTTGGTTATGGATTGATTATCATGAAAAACCAATACAAAACTCCCGTTACGCTTTTTCGGGCTGAAAAAATTGTTTCCATTTTCAATGTTTTTCAAAAACTACAAGTCTTATCCATGTCAAAAAGATGTTCTAGAATCAATACCAGTTTATGGGCATGAGCAAGACCCAAAATTCTCACTATGCACTGCTCAAATATTTCTTAGTCGATTTTAGTGAAATATTCATGGTATGTGCCGGTGTGACACTAGTTCCTATGAAATTCATTGCCTATAGGTACATTCGAAATATTCTTAGCATCTGCGCAGGCGGAAAACAATTTCTCTTTTCTCTGAGTGGCTCGTTCTAATCCTTCGTTGAGTTCTGAAGCTTACCTACTTACATAATTACGTAAACGTTTTCAATTACTCGCTTGCTCTGATTAGGTAGAACTACTCAACAGTTTTTGTTCAGAAGAAAACAGACGTTTAACTCCCTCTTGAGTATCTTGGGTTTCGTCATTATTCTTCGCTCTCCGTTTATAGCTGGCCTCCGCGGATGTCAGTCATCTGTCAGTTTGTGATCCGTCACCAACTGTCAAACCAGCAACGTCGCAACCGAAGTAAAACATCGCTTTTGCATGTCAACATTTTAGGTCTACAATCCCACCCTACTCAGACTGATTGGTCTCTTTCTTCAAGTGCACTGTTACAATTTTCGTTTCAAAATTACACTCTATTTCAATCCATTTCTATCCTCGCTTTTCAAGCCAGCATTAATAACTTTGCTAGACGCCAGCCATAAGAAACCTTGCGGAATTGTATTTAGATTAAAACTTGATAAAATGAATCCAACATTATACAATCGCAATAGATTGTACAGGGTGTGGGATGATGAAAGGGAAAAATGTTCTCCTGTCGTTCAGCTGAATTCTCAGGAAATCAAATACATCGATCAAGTAAAAATCGATTTTTTTTGAATTTATCGATTCAGAAAGCTTCCTTTTGGCTGCCTGCCTAAAGTCGATTGTCAAATCGACGATAAAATTGTCTATAAAACATTGTTGAAGTATAAAAGTCAGAGCTCATGTCTCCCAATTGAGGACCTTTTTCAAAATCATGGTTTTTCTTCAAGTTTTGAGATTTTGAATTCAGTAGATACTATTGTTATTTTGAATATTAAAAACTAAACTCCTAGACAAGAACAAAATGCAAGAGTAATTAGTTGTATCCGTCAGCCCGCAGGTTAAGGTTACAAAAATTAAATTTTCTTAGTTCGGAATTTCATGTTTGCGTATTGATTCAAGTTCCAGAATGATGTGTAACTGTGTTAGGAGAACCCCCAACAATCGTAATAGAACATGTGTTAACAATAAACCGATGAAAGACCCAAGAGTCGAGAACTATGGGTTTTCCCCGGTCACGGCGGCAGGGATGAGAAATTCCACACAGGGTTCAGAACACCCGTATAAATAAGCTCGGACAAGCCCAAGGAGATTCATTCAAGGAATCACTTACTCCTCGACGTGTCGTTGCAGGCGCCTGAAATTAATTCAGGTGATCTGGATGCACTGTCCCTTCTTCACTCCTTCAGGGAAATACGCAATTCACCATCATGTTCAATTCAATTCAATTTTTTTATTTGTACAAGCCAAGCCATTACAAGGGTTGACAACTACAGAGCCTACTATAAAACCACAAAACAAAAGCGCAGAGGCAATATCGTAACCAATGAAGTTCTACTGAGGTGCGATTATTGCTAGTTGAAAACTATAACCATCATGTTTAAATACCTATTTATTATCCAAATTTAACTCTTCCAAATTAGTGCACCAGTTCAAAATTCACGAACTCAAAATTTCGCAACTCAACACCAAATTTGTATCCCTTTGAATTTGATGTCCCCTTATATGTACAGTAAGTATTCAATTTGGGGATTTTTCTGCTTTCCCTCTACCGTGCCCAATGTTGATGGACCAGTAAGCTGTGCAGAAAGGCATTCTAACTCTGATATAATGATGATACTTAACCCGCCAAGTACTATAAGGGCGTCCATGCAAATTTCCACTCCTTCTTTTTATATGTTGTTACTGAGAGGTAATGAAAAGCATACAAGACGAAAAACCGCGAGAAAAATTATTTATTAAAAAGATATGAGAGTGAAAAATTGTCAATGTACAAATTGTACGGTCAGAGCTCTGTTGGCCTACTTGAATGAGTGATGAGGACGACTGCAGCTCCAAGTCCAACTTCATTTTGATAAGGAAGGGGGGCAGCTTTTGCACCTTGGTAAGGTTCAATCGACACAAGGAACCCATTCTTGGTGGCTATGGACCAGAGTTTTTAGCCGAAACGGATTGGCTTCCCCTTTATGTGCTGCTTGCTTCCATGCCTACCATGGTAGATCTGTGACATCTAGAATCCTCCTCCAACGCGGCCTACAGAGAACAGCCAACACCAGACACATACTTTCACCTTGTTCACAGTTCAAATAAAACACAAGTATTACGAATAAAACACTTTTGACGTTTTGGGTGAGAGTTGGGGGTTGATGTTCCGTGAAATCCTAGAGTCACCTACAGGTGACATGGCTGATTTGGTTTGAATTTTACTGGACAAAATGTTATTTAGGAACACTATCTAAAAAACAGATTATCACTAATAGATATACAGATTATCACTAAAAACAGATTATCACTATAGGAACTACAATCTAAAAAACAGATTATCACAAAAAAGCCCCGGAATTTTACCTGATCTTCGGCATTTTTCTCAAAACTCTTGACACGTTGCAGGGAAACACGAAATTCACGAGATAGCAAAACATATGAGCTTATCAGTTGTACTGTCATGAATATTAACTTCTTCTATGACTCGTAAGTTGTTGTCCATGCCCTGTAGGTCCCGTAGGACCGCAGAAAAATCGAATTTGGCGGCTAATTTATTTTTAATTAATTATCAAAGTAGTGTCACCTAAAGGTGACTATAGTACTTGGCGGGTTAAGGTTTTGTTTTCTGCCTGAAAAGCACAAAAATGTGTTATTCTACTTTCACTACGATTTATTTTTAAATAAACAAAATAGCACCTTTCTCAAGGTTTGGCAAATTTGCCGAAATGCGCGCACTCACATGCTTGTCACTTTTGATTCATCCAAACATATACCTCCTTCGTTATTATCCACCGACAAGTTTTAAACTCTATATAATCATCTTATTCAAACGCTTGCTTACATTTTTGAATCGCTTTCCATTCATTCAAAGAGGTATTTCTTTTTTAAATATCCGCGTAAACCAATTGTCCAAGCAGTAAGTACCTACTCCAAGCACTAATTCCAACTATTGTAATAATATAATATTCGCAAATCTATCGAAAATCGCCTTCTCAAAAGTGTGTAAGCAAGGACTTGATTTTACATGCAAGAATAAATAAGCTGAAGGGAACCGAATTTTTATTGGTCTACTAGTTTTATTGTCTATAAACACTAATCCGAGCGCTTTCTCCAAATCAGGAATTTAAAATGATTTGTTCCTTATATGTGTCACTGTAGAACCCCGAAGTGCGGTAAATGTTAGGAATTACCGGAAAATCCTGCCATTTCCCAGTGGTATTGTTAAAGGCCCAGTGATGGCTCTCAAATCGGACTTCTTTCTGTACATATTAAGATTTTCCAAGAGGCTTGTTTCAATCAAGGAACATGTTTCGGAATTTTATTTTAAAGTTGAAATTCCCCCATACGGAAATCCGCACATTCACCCAGAAAGATGGTAGAGAGTCAGAAGTTTCTCATTTTTACACGGTTTTTCGGGCTTCTAGCAAATCGGTCGGTCTGCCCTGAGATGAACCAACTGTCAAGCGGTAAATGCCGGTTTTCGTGTAGATTTCGCGCTCTCACGAATAATATTGGGAAATGGTGGTATTTTCTGGTAAAACTCAACATTCACCGCACCTGAGAGTTTAACAGTAAAATGCCCCAGCCATTTGGTGGAATTATGCATTTACTCAAAAGCCTAGCCTTTTTACAATATGCCGGTTCGTCATAATATAAACATTGGAACGACAATAACCTTTTTTTTTCAACATTTTTGTAAGAAAGCTCAAAAACTCAGCTTATCTTCCTCCTGCGTGTTGTTATCGATAACTGTGGCCATGAAAATCTTATTCCAAAACGCAAAAAGTTCTTATCTTAATTTTCTAAGAATTTTCAGGTGAATTTTATTAATTTCAATCTCTGAAAATTGTTTGGCATTTTATTAATTTCATCTTGCCGGTTAGTGAAAAGAGGCATCTATTTGGAAACATCGTATTTGGTTCCATAAATATTCTTCGGCTAACTATATTCAATTAGTCCTCTGAGTAAATCAGAAATGAGATGTTTAGGCTGAAATCAAAAAGAGGAGATGTGAAAAAAAATCCTGACAATCCAGTTTAGGTACTTTTAAACCTAAAAATTAAAACGTTGTTCAACATTCCACAATATTCATTACGCTGCAAAGA
Organism: Creontiades dilutus; assembly: GCA_031894815.1. Lineage (NCBI taxonomy): Eukaryota > Metazoa > Arthropoda > Insecta > Hemiptera > Miridae > Creontiades > Creontiades dilutus. The sequence continues at coordinate 108,684 of JAVIWC010008066.1, forward strand.
TAACTTAGTCCGGACTAATACCACATCTGCCTAGGAAGCAGAGAGGTTCTTTACAAATATGCGGATCTTGCTCAGCTTCATTGTCAAATGGAATGTTTTCGACAAAAGAAGCTCGTCGGCTTCTTTACAAAATACCAGGATGATTGGCATTCCAAAGTTTTGATTTCATAACAGAGCCGCATATCAAGTATGTGTATGTTTACACTGATAATGAACAAATTATTTCAAATCCCTGAAGAGGCCATTGGGCGAAAGACCTTGGATCCGTGTTTATGGACAATCAAAGTTTTAACGAGGAAAAGCCGATAAAAATGTCCAACCTTAACCTCCTACCGTACAGCAAATATGAATAAACATAATCAATAACCTGCATTTTATCAGAATATAAAATTAAATTAATATGTCTATATCAACTTGTGTACATCACGATGTTATTGCTCCTTAACCCAACTTCCAGAGAAAGCTCCTAAAGCATTATTGTCGATTTCCCGGATAACAAAACACCCGAACACCCGTTTTGGGTAACAAAATTACCCGATTCTGTAAAAATCATTGGACTTGAATAATGTCCGACAGTTATTTCGTTCGAGTTAAATTGAGTTCTGATAACGGCCAATCGAGGAAGGATATGACTAGTAATTTGATATTGATGGTTAAAATCATACACGGTTTCCGCCCTCAAATTTTGTAAAACTATTGTGTCAAAACTAGTTACGAATTTGTGACAGATATCTAATTTTCCAGGTTAGATCTCAATACATCCTCTGCAAGAGGTTAAAAGTTCCAGTTCTGACGTATCCAGACTCGATGAAAATAGCTCTGCAACAAGGGCCCGAATGTTTGAGAGGATTCGCTGCGATATCAGCGTAAGCTTTGCTTAACCTAACCTAATTCTTTAATTACTAGTAATGATATATCGATTTCCGAAGACCCCTACCATAATCTATATGGCTCATTATTCCGTATTCAATAATCTACCAGAAAGCTTGCTAATTTTATACCAAGACTTAGTTTGTCATCCAAATCTGTTGGAAATTGATGGAAGTATAACATACTTTAATGATTTTGAAGAATCAATCAGCTCATAATTCCTGCAACTAATTACTATTTAGATTCTTGAAGAAACAAAGATCTAACAGAAAATTTTTAATGAACCAGAGACTGAGAAATAGCATTCTTACTCTTCCATTTCTACTCAACATTGAGCAAGATGGAGAACTCATTATTGAATGTACTATAATTCAAACCCAGAGTGAAATCATTGTCAGCAGTTGAACATTTTCTAATTCTCTAGGTGAATTTTTCCATGAGAGAATATGTTTTCCAGTTAAAGAAAAGCGTCATTTAAACTGGATTCAATCCAATGGGATAATCAGACTACTGCGTTAAGATATGGTGGGCATCATACCCCAGGAAGACAATACATCATGGTGCGACTTCCATTGCCATCAGAGTTGGGAAAATGAGCAGACTCATGGCTAACGTTGGTATCATCATCCCCAACTAAACGCAGGCTGCTGATACCAAATATCACGAATACCAAAATTATATTTATGAATTACGGGAAGGTGGGGTAATTAGAGACGCGAAGGGGTAATAAGAGACAAAAATATTTTTTTCTGGCCGAACCTTTGACTTTTCAAGGTCGCAAATTTTTGTGTAAGCACTTCGTAACAAATAGAAACCCCACGATTTTTTTGAGATTTATAGCAAAATTCAGGTAAGAGAGAAAAATAGTCGAATTTTCTCGGGGGCCTTTGTCTCTTATTGCCCACCTAGGGTCAATAAGAGACAGATGTAAAAATCTTCAATGGGCAAGTCAGAAACACTTCTAGAGACGTTCTAACGTAATAAGAGACAAGTGGCAACCTGTCTCTTAATACCCTAAAAGTTTCAGGCCTCCAGGTTAACACCAAAAAGAGTTTCAAATTTTCAAAAATTGTCACCAAAACTGCCATTCAAAAATTTCATTTCTGAGGTCCTGGGAACAGCCCATTGCTGCACAAACCAAATTTACTTTCAAAAAAGCGTTCAAAATTGAAGGGCACTCCAAAGAAACAAATTAGGTTGAACAAAGCACCGTTTTTTCTTCCTACTTGTCACTGCTTTGGACAAGCTATATCATATAATATTATCATCATAAAGTACGTCACAGCTCTAGATCAGTCTTCCAAAATAAATGTAAGAAAAATAATGTTACTGATCAGTCTTTGAAAATAAAATTCGAACCTTATAAACATTATAAACCTAATTTTTTTTACTGAGAATTATTGACATAGGAAGGTCTGATTCTCTTTTGAACATTGAAAAACTTGAAAAAACTTGACATTGCCAAATAGAGAAAAATAAAAACATTATGAAACGTTGTCTTCTTTAGAAGGAATCCCAACCAACCTTTAGAAAAAATATAGAATTCCTATTCAAATTATATATTAATAGAGACTGGGGTAATAAGAGACAAACTGTCTACAATTGCCCCAGCTGTTCACCAGCTGGAGGCAATAAGAAACATCGCAATAAATAATTAAGGAGTGGTCGTACAGGAATCCGGCAAAGAGATATTGAAGAGAATTGCATAAGAAAAGTCTGGAAAAACTTAGCAGTTCGTAAAAGCCGGGTTGTTGGACGGACGGAACACTGACGGATAACACGCGTAACCTGACTTTGAAAGGAAGGATTTTCGTAGATTACTCAGTGTTACCACGGAATGTGTCTGCGGATTTTGCTAACCCACTAAAATTTTACATCAGACCCCTGGTGACCTCTGTAGGCACTTTTTGGACAAATACAGCTTCGCGGGATATTTTAAAATCCTCATGTCTCTTATTGACCGTGTCTCTGATTACCCCACCTTTACATAAGTATTAACCTCCGTAGATGGATAGTCGAGATTTTTAGTGCACTTAGAACCTTAGGGACGGATTTAGGGCATCCGAGTATCAGGCGAAATAGGAAAATAGAACGATGTTTCAAGGGCACCATTATCTCCGATCGCTCCGTCTGTCTGTTGCAGTATTTTTAGACGCCCATCAACAACAACACAACTCACTCAGGCTGAATACATTCCCTCGTCGCTCAGGTGGTCTCGTGCCAATACCTCCTACTACCGAACTTGTCATTCAAGAAATGGTGATTCATTAACCCAGCGTTCCCTTAACGTTCGGCGTCCGCGACTGCTTTGTCGCCAGTTTGAAATTTAAAACCTCTGCAGTATTTATTTATAAACATTTTCGATCGCCAAGGCTGCAGGCTACAAGTATGATGACAGCAACATGCTTTCAGTTTTCGCTGATTTTTTAGAATGAGCTGGATATAATTCGAATTTACGTGTATATTCGTAAACAAGCTGCTAGACGGTAGTGAAATGACATCCACAATCCTCAACATGGCAACACCAAGAGATAAGTCATAGATCAGTAGTTCCCAACGGGGGCTAACGCTTTCTGGGGTGTTCACAGTAGCTCCAAATCTTCAAAAACCGAACAAAATTCAGCTTTTTGAAGGTCTTAATAAGTAAGAAAGTTCAACTTATTTGGATTATCTCAGAAGTGTGAATACCCTGAGTTGTAGGTCAGTTGAAGCAATTGCACTTAATTATAATTAACCTATTATAATTAAACACTAAGATTTTGTGTTTATGTTTATTTTCATTTTTCATAAATATAGTAGATCGTACCATTTATGGTGGAAATGAAATCATATTGGTAAATTTCTTTTAGATAACTGTGCCTTTGAGTGAGTGTTGTATTGAGTTTTGTGGCTAAAACAATTTGTCCATCAGTTGAAAATACCACGTTTCAAGAATCCTGAGTCCTATATTTACGCCACATACTCTAAGACTTAAACTTTGTCTGGTTCTGTTCGACCCTTTCATTCCTTCGTATACCTAGTTTTTTTGTAACCAAATGGTCTTGAACGGTTTAACTTAAACGGATAACGTATTATGTTTCAGGCCAATAGTAGACGTTTTTATGATCTCGTATCAGCTAGGAATCTGCTGCGTATACATAGTGTTTGTCGCTACGAACGTTAAACAGGTTAGTAAAGGTGTACCACCTACCTCTTCAACTCAAACTACTTTTTATTTATTTTTTCATTCATACTGAAATTTATATCTTAGTACAAGAAAGGTAAATTTGTATTGTACGAATAAGTTAAATGGTAGTAGTAGCAAATTATATGGCAATGGATTCTATCAAAATTAAAAGTCAGAATTAGCACAGTTCAAGAAGTTTTTACTAACAGAAACTGTATTTCGATTACTCAAGTTACTGTTCCTTTAGATTTTTTAGACTTCACTGCTACATGGTAACGTAGGTGATCAGAGGAAATTGAATAAAACCCATTAACCACCAACAAGTTGTCATAAATCTTTATCAGCTTTTTCAATAGAGGGGCAGTTATCGTAGGGCGTGTGGAATCATGGAAAAAAAAATTCAAACCATTCTGAAATCGAAATCGAAAAAAAAGGTGTGGGTGTGTGTGGTGGTGGAAGCTGGGGTTATCGCCGTCTCACCCGAGTTGTGGTTCAGAGCACTCATGAGAGGATCCCAATGATCCACTAACTCCAGGAGAGGGGTCTTAACTTGTTCATCCCCGGCTCCCTGGACATGATGGTATTCCCACCACCTCGTTTGTTAGTCGCTCTGCGACCTCCACGAGGCACCACTTTGGCACAAACTCTTAGTGCCGCGCCACGGTCACATGCTCAGCCTGTGGGATCATATGTACATAGGCCATGACCTCGTCCGCCAGCTTCTGCAGGTAGGCACTCTCATAACCATCATTGTTGTCCACCTGTTCCCCAGCCTCAAAGTCTTCAAGTCTGGTAGAAGATCGGAGGTCACAAGGGAGGTTTGCTGAATGGCAGGTTGCTGTCCACTCCTGCTGAAAATGCGCGAGAGACCCCACTGCTATTTGCCAGGATTTCATTCTGGACGCTGCTGGTAGGTAATAGGGCCTCAGGCTAAGAGATTGAATGATGGAAAGCATGCGCATGTTGTAGGTACATTGCTGTAAAAACATTAAAGATCCTGGACCACTCTCGCCCTACATTAATTGCTAGTGGGCCTCTACAAGACGCTTGGAGCTAATGGCTCTATCACAGTGGTCATTCATTATCGCTTAACGTTCATCCGTTTGCTTTCCTCAAGGGCTAGAACTATGAACCAAAAAAAGAAACGAAAATAGATATTACTTTCCACAACAAATGGACTCTGTGGGGAAACCCGAAATTTGACACTCCCACGTTCCACTCTCTCGTAACGGTTTTCAGGTAGTTAGTCAGAGATTAAAGCATGGTCCATGCTTGAAGAACATAAACATGAATTTGAACGAGAATAGGTGAGTGAAAATCGACTAATAGACTGCAACGATATTCACCTAATCACATCAGCATCTCCAAATTCACTGTTTGTGGAGACAACTTAACAGTAGAAAGCGTTTACTACTTGTATTAAGAGAACCTTGAAGAAATTTTTGACGCTTCTTTCAACATTTCACTAGAATGATATTAATTTAGTTATTTGGTTTTTCTTACCTCCAGGAAATGACCACAGACCGTCCCCAAAACTAACTTTGTCTATAGGATCAACGAATATCTACATAAATAGGTGTTTCTAATCTCTAAAAGATGTTTTGATGTTTTATTTGCTCGGCATGAAGGTAGCGGACACGTACTGGACGGAGCTGGACGTGAGGATTTGGAGTCTCATTCTTCTTCTTCCCCTCATTGCCATCAATATGATAAGGTTAGCAGAAATTTAAAGAAATGCATATTATAATAGCAATCTAATATCTAGAGGGAGGGTCTATTAGCAATTTGAATCAGAACAATGAACTCAAACAAAACTCATTTATAAGAAGAAACGCTTGCATACGAGTCTGCAACACATGGGGACATTTTATGTCTTTGCTCTGGGCGCTCGTGCCCCTTCATACTCTAATATCCCTTCATACTCTTTCCTTTCTATAACCAGGAGATACAAATTTAAAAAAAAAATGGGTTTTGTTTTTTATTTTGTATTTATTTTTCTACATAATAAACAATAATTACACTTGCATTCGCTCTTCTTCCTGTGTCGTAATACTGAGGAGCCTAACACTATGTGGCTCCAGTACATTGTCGGACTCCGTACAATGTGGAACCGAACTCCGTACAATCTCGGGATTTTATTTATAGTCCGATCAAATTAGTTTAGGAATGTAGCCAGGTGCGTAAAGAGGGGGAAATTGGTAGCTTGAGATGTGTCGATTTTTCGCATAAATCAAGAGCTTTCCAACGAGTGGCGAACGATTTTTATGGGATGGAAAATGAGGAAGTTACTTATCCATAGCAACTATAGGTTGTAAGTGAAAATCATCAGAATAATCATAATATGATCATAATATGGCTATATTATAGCCAAATTTCAGCTATAATCATATAGGTACCTACCTACCTCACTTCTACGAATCATAATAATCATTGAGCATATTTCGTTACGTAACGTAACGTGACATAACGACAATTTGGTTGTGTGCCATAGCAAAGACATGAAATGTCAAAAAAAGTTAGTCTAACTCATTAGGTCCCCCACCGTATTGTAACGCGAAGATATACAGTTAGGAAATCGGTGAGATGAAATGATTGAAAGTGTAGTACTCTTCTTTTGTCACTTAAAATTGAAAAATTACATTTTTGTTGAAATAAGGTTCAAGAACTCTTGGTATCCTGAAAATCATGCATGTTAAACCTAAAGCAGTTTGGTTTTCAAAAGAAGTTTGGTTTCCAGGGTTAGGGTATACACAGCCCCTTTGAAAATTGGCTAAAATCAAGCTATAAATAAATGAAACGACGCTCATAATTTTATTACACTACAATTTTCTTGGATGAAGGGTCCGTATAAATTTTTCATGAAAAATGACCCAATGTGAACCAATATAACATTGGTGTCGTTGAAACAGTAAGATTATAACATCATCATCTTGATTCACCGTTCGGATAAATACGCCAATTAAAAAATTATATCGATCTAAACGGAATTAGAAACGTTTGAAAAAGAGGAATTTCATAATTTCTACAAAATTTGTATTTTTGGATCATTAAATGACCACCTTTGGAAAACATTTGAAACGAATTTGCTCTGGGTAGATTTTAAATTAAACTTTTTAGGGTGTTTTCAAATTTGAGTGCGCATTCAATCTTGAAATTTGAGTAACGTATCGTGTGCAAGAATAAGTGATAAGCGACTCCAACTCATTCTAGTAGGAAAAGTTGACACTAAACAATATAATATCTCTTGTAGCAGATTTAATTTTTAATTTCTGTGAAATTCTTGGAAAATGATTATTTTTTCATTTGCATCTGTTCATATTCGTATTAATACGTTCGAATTTCTGAATATTGAAGAATTCGAATAAACCCATATCTGAGTGCTTTGATATTATAGGTACCGAAAATTGCGCAAATTTTAACTTCCTTAAATTTCGTCACGACTATCAAACACGTTATGAAGATCAGATCCAATTCGTTCCCTTGCACCACCGAATTTTACGAAAGAGGTTTTATCTACAGTGGGATAACGCTTTTCAACATCTTTGTACTTCACCTCCAGGATTTTATCATCCCAATCCACTCAACAGCCTGTTTTGTTAACGTTTAGCTCTACCGCATTTGTGAGTGATAGTGGCAATAAAGAATTATTGTAATTGTTATTACTTAATAGGTACTTATATAAAATTGTGTCATTACCATCGTTATCATATGTTTTGTCAGGAATCTCAAGCTCCTAGCGCCTTTCTCCCAAGGAGCGAATATCATCACATTCGTCGGGATTTCTATCGTCATGTACTACGTGTTCACTGACATGCCAGCTGTAAGTTCGCGGGAGTACGCGGGAGAGCTCAGGAACTTCTCCCTCTTCTTCGGCACTACGCTTTTCGCTTTGGAAGCTGTCGGAGTGGTACGACATTACAATATGAAATGAAATTAACTCATTTATTTGTAAAGACGTTATAGGGTGACGTTAGATTCGTTCCAAGTAGAGAAGTCTTTAACAGACTAGTAACGGTTTTGAAATGGGGCCCACGCGGTAATGGCTTCTGTGCCATCAACAGCTGTTCCAACCAGAAAACCCCGTTGGGCTCCTGATAAAAGGAAGAGGACGGCACCGAGGGGTTCCATCCCTTGCTGCAACAGTGGAAACCTTTGGCGATTGAAGCCTCCCGCCTAACCACGAGGGGAACACAGCAAAAACCGCCTAACTCGACAATGAAACTCCTTTAAGTCAATGTTGGATGCCCCAAGTGTTCTTAAAAACATTTATCCGCCGTTAACGGTTGAGAACAGTAATCCAGAAGGCCATGAATTGGTTTCGTTGGCTGATGGACGGCGTACAGTTGTCCAGATCTCAAATGTAGCTGATCAAAACCTCTTCAGCGTTTATTTTGATAAATTTGTTGATAACTCTTGTGTTTTCCTATCAGGTTTTTAATACAGAAACAGTGATCTAGTAAAATCTCATATAGAGTTAACCACAAGGCCATTTTTGGAGGGAGAGCAGTTATAATAAGCAATGAAAAGTGTGTAGAGAAACACATTTATTTGGCCTTGATCACCATTGACTATGAAAATCACATAGATATCATCTCTATCATTTTAAATAAAGGGAAAATGTCAATATCACTTCCAAACCACTAAAGTCAAAATCATCATTTTCATCATCATCCAGTTGGTCGCTGTCTTTATTGCTGGAATCAGCCATTTCTCACGGAACATAGGGTAAAAGCACCAATTGTTGACACTGTAAGAGAGACAAATCATTCAATTCCGCATTCTACAAAAGTGTTCAAGAAAATAAAACTTTTAGGAAGTTATTATGAATTGTGAGTTCCTTGTGAACAGTTTGCACGTATTGGACTTACCAAAATAGTTTTTTTTATTATCACAAACAATTTTTTCAAACATGCCTTTTTGCACCCAATGTTGACACATTTTTTCGAGAAAATTCCAAATGTTGACATTATCAGTTCCCAAAGTTGACACCAATTTGAATATGTCTGTGAAGAAGCCCCAGTCCCTGGGGAGAAACGTCGGAGGAATATTTAAAAAATATATAAAACTAGACTGAAAGGCCATCATACTGTGTTCAATCATATGAACCAGTCCAACAAATCAAGAAAGTGCACAACAATAACTACCTACCTAATGTATTGATAAAATAACGTTTTCTATTCAAGAAAAAAAAATGATGTCAACTTTCGATCTGAATGTCAACATTTGGGTCAGACGATGTCAACTTAAGGTTCCACTCCCTTGAATTAAGAAATTCAAGCGTCTTGATGCTCTACGAAATTATTCACATCCAAGTATCACCTTAGCAACCAAATCAACGACTTTCCCTAATGTTGACACAGGTGTCAACATTAGGACACTAAACTATTTCGTGAGACCTAATGATGACACAGAACATAACCGTGGTTTTCTATTGAAATGTAGGGTATTAATGCATTACTCTTCTTCCTTATGTTATTAATATAGCAAAAGATGTGAAATGGTAATTTTAACTTGCAATATTCCACTTAAAAAGTCTAAATTTGTCGACTTAACTCACTAGAGATGTTGGAGATGTTTGAGGGTGGCTCGGGCGTACCTCCGATTAATTTTATAAATATATGTATTAAGCTCACACATCTCACAAACTATCATCATGGCCACGCTTCGCCGGTACAAACAGCATAAAGTCGCCGGTTGCTGTTGAAGCCAATGAAGGGTAGATTGATGCGTCTGCAACCTTAATCAAGTCGAGTGCTTTAATGGCTTCGCCTCCCAATGACCTTCTTTCATTCCCCGATATAAAAAACCTCTCGGATCTAATGAATTGGTCGAGCGAGTTATTCCTTTTTTTTTCACCCCCTTTCGCGAAGCATCAACATGAAATGCGTAGTCACTGGAATCAATCTTGGAATATATGTTGGGCCTCTCATTCAGCCGAAGCCGCAAAAAGCCTCATAATCGATTTTGTTTATTTGAAAATCGAGGAAAATTTCTAATCACAATTGCACACAATCAGCATATTGCAGCAAATACATTACAGCATAATAAATTATGTACCTAGTACAGCAGGTGTAATATAAAATGAGGATTTTAACTTGTCATTGGAATTCAAAAATGTTGCAATACATTTCACAACGTGTTATAATTTCGGAATTGAATATCTCCTCTATACGGATCGTAGTCTACATTTATAAAGGACAAAGGAATTAATATCTAAAAAGACTCCTATCTGCTTAACAAAAGGTAGGAGCAACCAGAAACAACGCTTCAGCTACCTGCATGGGAACAAGTCGCTCGTGGTACAGTCTTTAACCCTGAACACCCGGGGCAAATCCCATAGGCTCAACCTACCTTAGCAAGAGGCCAGGCTGGTAGAGACGTGACTCCCCTAACCCATGGTACCGGGTTTTGATATGGGAAGATTACCTTGCTACTGGACTCTCCACACGCCTGGGCAGGTAGCAGATAAGACGATGCTTGCCCTCTAACCACTCTACCTCAGACTCTCAGGAGGGAGGTTGGCACAACTATAAACAACGCTTCCACTACTTGTAACTACTTGTAGATTCTAGATACATAGAAAAAAAGACAAGACATCCTCCTCGCTCCACTTTTTTTCCCGCCCATGATAGAAAACAGTTTTGAGATATTCGGGAATAGTTATTGGATTTCAAAACTTTTGATATGAATATACATGTCATACCAGACGATAATTCTCTTTAGGGTCAGAGATGGATGTTCCGTTCTTTCTCGTTAAAAATCACGAATCTCAAAGGAAATAGATCTTTGAGTGGACTCTTGAAATACAAAGTTTTTTCATCCTCTAGGGATTGTGGGTTCCCTTTAACTACAATTCAACCTCCTCATGTTTTCCAGATCATAGCTCTGGAGAACAACATGCAGACGCCCAAGTCGTTCGGCGGTTACGCGGGGGTTCTGAACAAGGGGATGACCGTCATCGTCCTGCTCTACGTTTTCGTTGGGTTCTTCGGCTACGTCAAGTACGGCCCTGAGTGCCTGGGCAGCATCACCCTCAACCTCCCCAAACATGAGATGTAAGTGAAGCGAAAGAAATTTTTACAATCACTCTACCTACAATCATTCCATTGCTGTTCTTCAGTCTTATTATCTCTCACGATTAGTCGCAGCTTTTTAGTACTGTAGCTCGTCAAAAAATTAGCACGAATTTTGGGGTTTGTTGCTTTCGAGTCTACTCACAGGTAATGGAAACCTCATTTTCACTTTTCATGAAAGGGAGATCATTTTTTCTCCAAAATCAAAATTTCCTTTCTCATTTTCCGCTGTAGACCATTTTGAACCATTTTCGTGTCATGTCTGTCTATCTGTCCTCAAATCCATGTAACAATCCTATTTGCCACAGTTTTCATTAGATTTTCATTATATTTTCAGGGAATAATAGGGTTATGCTGTCGAATCGTGGAAAGAACCTTATTTTCATATCTTTCGAAATTATTTTAAACATTTCAAAACATCTATACGTTCCTGTGAACTACACCAGAAAAAAAGACGCAACTTGGAAGACTTTTTTTAAGCAAATTTTCTAAGAAACCAAAGCTGTTGCAGTAGCACCAAAAGTTGTCCGAAATTTCTTTTGTTTTTCCATTCTTTCTGAATCATTTCTTAATTTTAAAATTATGGATTTGTATATACATTTAATGTACATCCGTAACATTTCCAGGTAAAATTAAACCTTTTCAACCCTAAATTAATACTTTTTAGTATCTAATGAAACCGTTTAATTTCAATTAAAATCTTTGACAAAGAAAATTAAAGCTATGGAGAGTGTGGAAAAAATTTTCCAATTTTTCACAATGTACCTTATATTGTATATTGCTTCCGAGTCTACTAAGGTAGCGGAAGCATTGTTTTCACTTTCCGAATGTGAAAATTTTTTTGTCTCCAAAATCAAAAATTCCACTCGCATTTAGCGTTTTAGACCTTTCTGAACAATTTTGGTTCCGTGTCTGTCTGTCTGTCAGCAAATCCTTGTTACGGGCAAAACTACACGAAGTTATAGTCCGATTTTGATGAAATTTTCAGGGATTGTGCGGGTTGGGGTGTAGATGGTTCCCTATAGGTTTCATAACCCCCGGGTCAATAGTAGCCTCTGCGCATGCGCAAACGTGAAATCCTTGTTACGCGCATAACTCCGGGAGTTCTTGACCAATTTCGATGAAATTTTCAGGGATTGTTCGATTTGATGTGTAGATGGTCCCCTATGAGTTTCATGACCCACGGATCAATAGTACTCTCTGCGCATGCGCAAACGAAATCCTTGTTACGCGCATAACTCAGGGAGTTCTTGACCAATTTCGATGACATTTTCAGAGATTGTTCGGTTTGATGTGTAGATGTCATAATAGATATTTATCACTTCAGTCATCTATCCATTCAGCGTCAATGTCAATTTTTATTATTAGGTATATTTTATAGTTTGTTCAATAGTGGATCATGCCTACCTTTATTTTCTCAAGTTATGCTCCTGCATAACAATAAATTTACCCTAATTCAATATTTACTTCGCCTAATTGAATGAAGTTCTTTAGTCAATAATAATTTTCAATGATCTATACAGTGATGTTATGGATACGAGGAAGCTATTTGCCACACCTACTTGGCAGACGTTTTTTTGTATGCTTATAGGTCGAATGTTTGAGAAAACTACGTCAAAACAATTTAACCCAAATTTAATGCGATAATTTAGTAAAATTCGCTAATTCAATCATGCTACATTACTAGAACTTTTCTTTGTGGTTTTCACTTCGCAGCCTACCTGAGGTGTCGGAAGTGGTATTTTCAGTCTCATGAAGATTTGTTTCCCGCCAAAGGAGAGGTCCCTCTTTCTACTAACTTTTGTTTGTTATATTCTCCTTCGGAATTTCGATTTCGAAGAACGAAAATTGAGTTTAGTTCATCATAAGCTTAGGCAGTTCAAGTGAAATTTTGAGCCCGATCGATTAGACGGCGCACAAGGTCTACCCAACCCGCAAGACCTAGCGGTCGTGCAGGACTTGCCTAACCTCAAATATTTTGTATGGATGTAAATACTTCACCCGAGTCTACCAAGGTAATGAAGGTGTTGAGATGCTGAAAAAAACGAATCCCTACAAAAAAAGGTTTCCCTAGTTGATTCTGTCTAGTATTTGCTTCTTCATAAGCTCCCTCGTATTTGGCTACAGGAATTTATAGATCTTTGACATTTATCAATTATACACAAAACACTCTTAATTTTTAAACATGTAGAAATTAAGCTTGTTACAAAGATTCATGGGACATGTTCTCGCGGATACCAACGCCTTCAAATTGGCTAACTGGTTTGGGCGAGATTGGGCTACTAGAACTTGACCAAATTATGCTTATTGATTAGTGTGCAATGCAACTCGTAGCAGACTATTTACATCCTAATCCGCACATTCGTTGACAATTTCGTTGAAATTGGATAAAAATTATGGAAACTAGGAGCTTGTGACGATGATGTGCGGTAGATTCGTGATCAGCCAAATTTTCCTTAAGCTCTCAAAGTCCCCAATATCCCTTCCCCAGTTCAGCAAACATGTGTAATTAATCAAATTAAAATTATTGTTTTGTTTCTTGTTACCGATGCCTCACTAAAGCGAAATTAGTCTCACAGGTACTCATTTAGATTGTGATCAATTACCTAACCAGGAATACCAACCTAAATGTATTAGGTTCATTCCAACAAGATGTTAATAGTTTTCAACTGACGTGGTAGTGTCATCTGTCAAGTCCGTAGTTACGGACATGTTAACATGTCAACAGTGGCTAACTGGACTTGTTAAAGCAGCAGTAACCATTACCGCGCATGCGCCAATTGAAAGCTGTTCACATTCTGTTCACGACATCTCCTGTTGGAACGAACCTAATATTTCCCACACTGAAATCCTTGTTAAACGCATCAGGAATTTGGATGGTGTGTACGAAAATCTTTTTATAGATTGGCGCAGTCAGTGAACGTCATCTTCGCTATAGCTATCTTCATCACGTACGCGCTGCAGTGTTACGTACCCGTAGAAATCATTTGGACGACGTATATGAAGAAGAAATACGAGCACAGCGAGCACAAACTTTTGTACGAGTACGTCATGAGGATTTGCGTTGTCATTGTCACATGTGAGTATCATGAAGGTTTTAGCAAAAAAAAGCTACTGTAGTAGTTCAAAAAATTTTAAAACAAAATTTTTCCAAAAACGTTTAAGGAGACAGTGTGTTATGATTCCTAGATTTTGACACTTTTATAAATACGTATTTATATTTGTAATTCCAGGCGATGACGCTCGATAGGGATGAGATAGAAAATTTCGTGGGGTTCCGGGTAAAAGTGAACAAGTAACATTTGCAAAATTTTACAGGGAAGTGATCTGAAGTTTCACCTATTTTCTCCTTACTAACACTGGTTGTGTGATGTCTCATCCGACTATTTTTCGATTTTTCTTTATCCTGTAGGTAGTTAGCTAGTGCCCTCCTATGATATCGTGCTTCAAAATTTACTTCAAATTAAATAAGAGCTGTTAATTCGGAAACTATAATTTGATCAATTTTACCTGCCTGGAGTTTCAAGCTCTACTCACTAGGTCAATTCAATTATTCGAAAAAAAAGTCGCATAGTTACATGAAATTGAGGAATTGAATAGTTTTTTCGTTAATTTATCGTGTTGCCAAGCATCTAATATTAATGATACACCTATTTCTGTTAGAAAAGGTTCTCCATTACATACCAATGTAATTGGTTATTTTCACCTGCCCACTATGCAATCTTACAAATCTTACACAGTAAAAGTGATCAAATGGCAATTGATAACATTTAGGTACACGCATCAGCGAGAGTACATTTATAATCTATATTGTGTTAGGTGGTTGAGTTCAAATGCCACTTGGTCACATTAAACTCTTTGGGTCAGGCAAATAAATTTAATTTTTTAAGTATTTTTTACACATCAATTTGAAGATAACGTTTTTAGCAACAACACACAGTAGACAACGTTCCTTAGTGCCGGAATGAAAAAAAAAACTCATTTTGAAAAAAATGTTACTTGGTCACTTTTACCCGGAACCCCACGATTTGTTCTTACAAGAAATCAAGCATCCCAAGCTCGGGTGATACTGCTTGGGCACAGAAAATTGGTCAATTTTTTCAAAATGTACTAAATGTAAATGTGGTAAAAAAGATCACAATAACCCGGATAAAAACTGTTTAATTTACTTTTTTGAAGAATATAACTCCAAAAATAAAGCTTATCAACCACGAATTCATTTAAAAATTTGAACTCAAACGTACTCATAACATTTCATAAAAATTTGTTGAAAATCGATAAAAATTCCAAATCTTTGTTTAGTAGATTTATAATAAATAAAGTTTTTTTTATAAATAAAGTTGATAGGTGATTGATGGCACGTACAACACTCAAATTCCAATTCAATTGAACATAAATGTAATAAGATAATTCTGGAAAATTCGCCCAAACAATCATGCTGTAGGACTGGAACTGTTTTTGCTTAAAGTGCTGTGAAATTTCCAATAGAAACTGAAAACTTGCATCTAAAATTATTAAATTTCGTTTGAAGTTTAAAAACGTTGTTTACTGAAGATTGGGTTCAATTAGAACAGTTTTCAGGGGTTTTGGTTCATTATTTTCGACAAAGAGCGATTGTAACCGATCAGGGAAAATAAATTGTGAACGCTCTATCTCAAAATTTGGTAGTTTACGTTTCAAGATGGCATAATCTGAAAAATGGGCAAAGTATTACACAAAGTTTGTTAATTCTGTATATATGGCCCTTCTGGCTATGGTAACTACGATGAAATGCAATGGCCTTATTGGGTACTTTGTTTCCTTTTCCAGTCTTGCTTGCTGTGGCCATCCCACGGTTAGGCCTCTTCATTTCACTCTTCGGAGCGCTTTGCTTGTCAGCCTTGGGAATCGCTTTCCCAGCCATAATCGAGATCTGCGTCCTCTGGCCCGACAACCTCGGTCGATTCAATTACGTTTTATGGAAAGACCTTCTCCTCATCCTTTTCGGAATCATAGGTCTGGTCGTGGGCACGGGCACGGCCCTCATGGACATCATCGTGTCCTTCCAGTGAAAGTGCAATACCGACAGATGTAGTGCACAGTGGCGTCAAGTTCCTACTGTGCAGAGATAAAAAGAGTGGAAGGGGCATTTAGAGAGAAGGATCCAGCTGCTATGGAGTAAGGTTACAAGACTGTAGAATAAACGTGACTTATAGGGGACTCCTCTACCTACTCTAAGCACTGGTTATGGAAAGGTGTCCAATTTTCCATCAAAAGGAGGCAATTTCTCTTTCACAGTTCTGGAGGAGGGAATCAGGTGCCCACTCCATTCTCGTTCATCCTCCATGCCACTGGATTAGTAAACGAGATGCCAAGAATCACAATCGGTCGTGTAAATCACAAGACACGGAGTGTTGTTGACAGTAATGGTTTGCTCGTTCTGAGGCTATTTTTTCGTACTGTTTGGTAGGTAATAGATCCAACTCACTGTGGGTACTTGGCATCGTGCGCTACAAAATGTTGATACTCCCTAAGTCAACCCCTTTCCTAAGCAACCGTCACATATCATGGCAGTGCCCTGTAATTCAAGCCAACCACCACCGTCGTTAAGCTTTATAAATTAGCACAATGAGACAAAGTTTGAAGATTAACTTCAAGAAAGTGAAGTCATTCGTTTTGGTCATACTGACATCCCCACTGCTCAATAAAAACGGCTCAGGTTGCGTGGGTATCACACGTGACAATCCTTAATACAATTCAAATCGCAACAGCCAAATTGTACATGCACTTCAAAATATAGTAAGTGCAACTTGTGACTGTGGTGTATTTTATAACCATCAAGGTACAGTAAATATACCACACTCAACAACTTTGGTTGTTGCGAATATTTTGGGCAGTTGGGATGCAAAAGTATCACCTGTAATCAGTTATCAAAGTTACAAACTAGTTTTGATTTATTGCTGCAATAAGAGCAGGTGCCTAGTAGGCACTGTCTACTCATTTGCAATACAAATATTAATGCATGCGTAAAACGAAATAGGCTCCATACAGATAAGGTGTTTCTGAAGGACATGTTGGCTTGAACCCTTAAAACAGTTTACAAAAATATTAAATAAAATTCATTGTAGTACAACGAACTGTTACAAGTAGATCTGAAACAGAGCAATACTAGCAACTTGTGAACAAGAGACGCTCCATTATGCTAGTAAACTTTCTTGTGCTGTTTGAGAGACGTTATCCCAATAGTTCGTTATCCACACTAACACTATAGCGTCCTCATGAATCCCAGCTCAATACTACGAATTATTTACTTCAAAGAGCGTACTTTTAACAAACCGGCACGGCATGCGTTGCGCGAAACCGGTGTTTATAAATAGGAAATAACAATTTAAACCAATTTCGTAGATTTTAAACTAACAAGTCAAAATGAAGAAAGTTCATTGCTAGATCTCTAACTCTCTTAATTGTAAGATTTATTTATTTTGCGTTTTTACATTAAAAACTCTTTATTTTGATGTTCCTATAAACCAAAATGATTGACCACGATGTAGGTTGTGATTTTTTGAAAGTTACCAACCTTAGGTGACGAAAAAAGTTGACGTTCTGCATTGGATTTTAATTTTTTCATAGAAAAATATTCGTAGAATATTAAAATGTAGTAGTATCTGGGAACCAACATACCATGAGTTTTTTGAAAACATGGCGTTGCGAAAACTATTTTATCGATGTTACTTGTGTAATTTCTATGCGGCATAGTTTATTTTTGTTGTTCAAACGCTTCAAATCGTTGTATACGCTATTGTTGTTATCTCTGAATGAGATTTTTTGTATTCTAAATGTAACGGTAATTTTGAGTTTGTCTGTGGACAGAAAAAACCTATGAATGAGGTGAAAATATCGAGTTGCTAAGTAGTTTGCAGAATGTAGGGTACTAACTTATTGTAAATGCAACTGGTAGGAAACTGAAAAGGACGTTGAGAGTTTACATAAAATAAGCCATATGGGCGTGGGATTTATAATAATTATAATCCAATTATTAATGGGACGGTGGCAATACTCTGTGGCTGTATCTTTGCAAGGGTATGGGAGAGGATGAACGCTTCAATCCTTTCTTTGCCCGAGCTAATAGGGGCAAACGAAAATGTCAACAACAAACAAACAAAAAAGAAGAAAAATGTATGGTATTAAAAACAATATGAAGCATAACTTTAGGAATATCAGTGGTAACAAATCACCGACTAACTTGTGTGAAGGGGGCGAAATAGCGCACCAACACCGCATTTAACTGTTTGCGCATGACTACGCACTAATTTTTGGAAGTAGAAAATACAAACAAGAAATAAACATTCAATCAGTAAATAGATAGGTCTAAAAAACTGTATATACCTCCTTAGACGACTGTGGCAACGATTTCTCTGGGAAAAACTATAATAAGGGAGGTCTCGAGAGGAATAGCAATAAAGAGTGGACAAAACAAGAAAAAAAAACAGAGTCGACAATAAAATACTATTTCAAAAGTTTTAAATAGAAGAATACTCGGTTAACATCCTGCATAGGATGAAACTAGATAGAGAACCTAGGGTTGTTTCCGTCAAGTGAATACACATTAGAATAAAGAGACAGACAACCCTGGAAGAAATTACTGCACAATGAAGGCAAATTCAATCTATCCAGAAGAAGGAGGGAGGGAGGATGTAACAACTAACAGCCCCTGTGGGTGAATAAAGAACTAAAAGTACATATAAATGTACGGAAAACCAACCATATAATCTAGGCAACAACTATTTTAACATACTACATCTTACAAGAACCCCAATGGTGGAACCCATCTCGTAAGAACACCCAGGGAAAACCCAACATATTGCCATTTTACTATGGCAGGTAACTGCTCTGACTGGTTATTCATAGTTGGACTAAAGGGCATATACCGCGTTGGTCTCCATATTGGAAATTGATTGTTTTAAGTTGTTTTCAACAGAGTCCTGGCCAGGTGAGAAATCGAATACTGTCCTAATTTCCACTTGTCCCTATCGCTCCCAAACATTAGGTAGATGAGCGCTCTCCGGAGCCGTATTTTCGTCCAACTGAACAATTTGGGAAGGCATGAGTGAGGGGACGTTGGTATCTACACAGACGTGAGCCGAATCGTCCTCAGAACTGAGACCGCACTTTGAGCTAGATGATGCTGTAGACGAGAACCTGTGAATCGTTGAACCATACTTGACGAGGAGGCTCGTGCTCCTGATATTTTCTTTGAACTAGCGCGGTGTCGTAGAATGGAAGGCAACAAACAACTGTACACCCACTTCCCACAGAGATCGTGCGGTTGAAATCTTTTTTTTGCGTTATGCTTTCTCCCACCAGAGGTCGGTTACAGCGTCTTGCTTTGCCAACCAAACTATTAATCCTCTTGGTAACACTGGATCACATAAATACTGACAGCAAATAGGACTCATATGCCCCGCTCTGGAGCGAGTAAGATGACTCCAGAACCTTAATATTTTTTCGCTATTTACAAATAGAAGTCCCTTGCGGAATAAGGAATTATTGATCCCTGCAAAGATACAGAGGCCGAGTATTCCCATCGTTCTATTGGTTGAGAGCTCATTTTTGTTTAAAAATGCACTTTTGAGTAAAAATCTAGATTTTTCAATAACGCTGTAACGTATTAGAATAAAAAAACTTGTAAAACACACATTGAGTAGATATGTACATTCTTTTCTATTGAAGATTTGGTTCCTTCTTTCTTTTCAACTAATTTTAAGAAAAAATTAGTAATTACACTTCATCTGACCGTTATTTTACGCAAAAATTAACAGGAATAGTACCAAAATTTAGACAATTGTCCATTTTCGTTTTGCCTGAGTTCTGCAGATTAATAATTTAAAGATCATGTACTCTATTGCACTGTTGATAATTCACAAGGATAATTTCGCTGCAACTCGTCATCAAAAAATTCAAATAAAATTAAAAGAATGCCTTCAGGCAGACCTTTATTCAGTTTTTAATCAAAGTAGATTAGACACCTACCAGCTGGGTAAATACCTTTGAAATCAATTCAAGGTGAAAATAATTTAAGGCGCCTAGGAAGATAAAAAGAACAAAACAGGTCAAGTGAAACGTTGATTTCTGTTCCGTCCCGTTCAACATTAAAAACGAGCTTTCATAAAATCATCACAACAGAATTTACGAATGATGTAGCATATAGAAAAACGTTTCGATTGATTTGATTTGACGTGATTGATTGATTCCATGATAACTGAGTATACTTTGAATAAAAATATTCAAGAGACCCCAGGGTTTCACTCACTTATATTAATACAGTACCTATCCACAGAGGTAGCAAATAGTTGAGAAGTTTGTATCCGCTTAAATTATGTTGGTTTTGATAAAGTGCTTTGAAACAAAAATACCTCATTGGCATGGTTCACGTATTGTATTCCTAACCGAATATTCCAAAGAGATATGTGCTGCGCATAGGCATCATTTGATGAAACGCTATTGAGTACCGAGCTAATGTAAATAAAATTGTAATATATGAATTGTTAAATATATTTATCTAGTTAACGGACGTGCCGATCTTTTTTTAACCGAATCTTCGTAGAAAATTAAGCTGTTGCATTAGATCCAAAATAATGTTTTGAGGTATATAAAACAATTCCTGGATTTTAACGCTTCTAAATAAATATATAAAGGGTGTGAGACAGGGGCGGCTACTGAGAGGAGCACAAGTGCATCAACACCCCCTTACCAAAATGAAAAAGATTACTGGTAATAATATTATAAGTATATTATCATGCTGTTTTCCAACTCTTCCCCAAGAATCTTCATGGAACTGCAGAAGAGTTTCAAAAAAGGCTCAAGATGGGTGACAGGTTGGTGGAGTTGTGAGTTTGTTGAGGGAGGTTAGGGGTTCGCTGTCAGAGAGCATGAGTCAGCTATGCTCCTGAATGGGAGGAGCTTGCACGGAGAACACTGCAGAACACAAATAAGTTCCAGAAACTTATTTCAGGGAGCAAACCTAGTTGTCAGGTCACCTGGTAGAATGCATGATTGCCAATCCTATCCTATTAACAGTTCATTGTCCCCAACCCTTGTGATTGAATTGTGTTAGCTGTAAGTACGTGATGAATACAGTAAGAGCTATGAAACGTGATTTCGCTAAATTGTCAGTGGAGCAGAGTGATCATTCGCAATGCCAGTATTGCAACAAACATTAAAGGCAGGCAGGAATCGTTCCACGACTCGCAAGTTACTCAGTAATACGAAAAGGAAGATTGTTTCTGCGGATGTGAGGTAGGTTACAAACTTTTCTGCTTCCCTTGTCTTTTTTGCTACAATAATAGGTAGTAATGAAGCTTGGGTTCAAGATGGCATTGGGCTTTCACCTCTACGATGGTTCTTGCTGGGCAGATGTGAATTTCAATTGTAGCAAAACACGGTTTTCTCAAGTTCGACAATAATTTCAAAATTTTCATTTTTGTAGGTATTTACGTACCTGCTGGTGAACTTTTCTCGAAGGTAGGATTGAGTAGTTGGTTGCCAATTTGAAGCCGAGAAAGTGGACAAGATTCATCTCCTTTGCATATTTGTAGTTTAAATTTTTATTTGCCTGAGAAAAACACATTTTTGTCTCACGTTCCCTCCGTAAGCAGAACTCTAACTTTCCCTTCTGAGGAAGTATTCACTAAATAATATAAATTTGACCAGGAATATAATTGTTTCGGTTGATAAAAAAGAGTGAAGAAGGAGAGTGAACTTTTGTCTGCCAAAACAGTTGGTATGTTGGAGGATAGGTGAACCAAAACTGACCAGTATGACTAAAATAGATTCGTAGTGAATTTGTGTTTAGTGAGGAGCCAGGGTTTGGGGTAAACATAAAAATGATGTTTTATAGGTTTAAACTTCACAAGGGCTTCCCCAAAAGATTGCTGTAAAGGCCTGCACAGTCGGTGTTGTATACCAATTCTTCTACCCACCGTTCGTGTCCCAAGAAGGGGCTTGACCATTAGGGAGAGGTCAGTTTCATTACTAAGAATTCCCGGCCTGTGTGTCGCCCTTCCGGTACTTTATTTTTCATAATTATTAGTAAAATGATGGGGGTTTCCCACACAAGGTGTCCTGCGCGTGATGTAAAGTAAGAATGAGTCAGAACGCAGAGGGAGGAGGCAGGCTTGAGGGTTGATGTCGCTATGGATGCCTCTCGCGCTAAAACAAGTACAAAGAAAGGAATGCGGGCGTTCAGGGCATAGAGGTCGCAGTCGCGCTAGGAGGGACGCTGGAGAGGCGATGCTTTTGATTTCCAGGCCCTCGCCATCACAATGTCATTGCTATTCCCAAGCCTGTGATTGGTTGTTTCAAGGCCGTTCCTCTCCACCTTCTATCTCCACTCTGTTAACTGCAAACCACACTCTTCTCCACCCGCTCGACTTATTTCAATATCTTTACCTTCCCTCCTTTTGGCCTCTCTCCTGACCTCTTCAGCAACCCCATTCCTCTGAACAGAACAGCCAGGAGGGAGGATGACTCGCAACCTCCCTCCTGCATCAATAGCAACATCCTGCCTCCTGGCTTCCCTCCTCCCTCTGCGTTCTGTACACACCCCAAGGGTTCAGAGGAAAGGGGTTGCTGAAGAGGTCAGGAGAGAGGCTGAAAGGAGGTGAGGTAAAGAGATTGAACTGAGGCGAGTGGGTGGAGAAGAGTGTGGTTTGCAGTTAACAGGGTGGAGATGAATGGCCTTGAAACAACCAATCATGGGCCAGGGAGTAGTGATGACATTGTGACGACTAGGCCCTGGAATCAGATTAGTTTGTGTTTCCGCTCCACAAGTTCAGTTTATGTTAGTTATGTTTTTTATTAATCTCTGACCCATCCCCCACCCCCCCCCCCCCGTCCAAGTCCGGTACAAGATCAAGTTCCTTACACACTCCCCCCTCAAGATCTCTTACATCTCCAGCTAGTCTGCAGCGTACTCTCGAAGAGGATTCACCAACACACCCAGTTTTCATCTTTTCCTTTGAAAAGGCTTCCTTGGGCTTTCCACACCTCGCTTATTCTGAAGGAGCGCCTTCCCCTCCTCGTGAGGCCTTGTGGTAGGATAACTGGATTTTCGCAAAGAAAAGGAATCCTATAATCTACAAGCATCTAACATCGATCTGCTAGCTATTGGAAACCCCTTTGTCATCCATATGATTCCGGCATCATTTGTTCGGCAACGTGAGCGAAGTTGTACCTACTTCTCTGCCCCAATCCTCTTCTTCACACCAAACGGGACAGAGATTTCCATTTTGTATGTTTTAGATAAATTTTAGTTGACACAAGAAATTTAATTAAGACAAATAATTCGGCACAGAGTAATAGCACTTGTAGGTATATTTTGTTATAGGAGCTCCTACTTTTCTTTTATTCTTTTTATATTTGTATGAAGATATACAATTCACCTTATTTTTCTAAATACAGTTGACAATAATTACGCCGGAAACAGGAAGTTTAATTTCTTGTTTTCACACGTTAGGCATCAATAGCGACATCGACCATCTAGCGTGCCGCCTCCCTCCACGTTCTGAGGGACCCTAAGGGATGGGGGGGTTTAAACAGACCAGAAAAGGAGCAAAACGCCGTCAACAGCCTCAGGTTTTTGACAAAATTGTGAAAGATCTTTTAGGATAAGAACATCTTTTCAGGAAAACATCCTCAGATTCTCAGCTTTCCAACGCTTTATACAAAAACAATTTGAAACTCTTATTTGGAGCATACGAATTTTTTCCTTCATCCCAGAAACGTTTCGTCCTGCAGCGAGGACTTCTTCAGTCTATAAATAAGCATAAAAGTATTCTTGGTGTATACACACAGATGGTCAGATGATCATATTTCTTTCATAAAACCTATTGAACCTATCAGCTTATCTACTAAACATCTTATATATTCATATTGCTTACCTTATTATGTCAAAATTACATTCAGAATTTAGGCTGTGACGTAGTGGTGCCACCACACATCTCTTCTGTTTGATTGTTATTACTGAAGAGTAATAACAAATAAACAGAAGTAAGAAGAAAGAGTTTGTTATTAAGAAGAGATATATGAATATGAATATATAAGATGTTTAGTAGATAAGCTGATAGGTTCAATAGGTTTTATGAAAAAAAATATGATCATTTGACCATCAGTGAATATATAAGATGTTTGTATACACACTATGTAAATTCAACTCCAAGAATACTTTTATGCTTATTTATAGACTGAAGAAGTCCTCGCTGCAGGACGAAACGTTTCTGGGATGAAGGAAATAAATACTTATGCTCCAAATAAGAGTTTCAAAATGAATGTGGTCACCCCACTACCCACACCCAATACTAAAAACAATTTGTCGCATGACATTCTTTGGAAAAAATGAAGTTTGAATGAGGAAAACAAAAAATTAGAAACTGTTAGTTGCAAAAACAAACTTTTTATTTACAAGAATATATACCTACCAAGTAAATAAGGAATCGACAATAACATCATGTAACAATTTGATCGTAATAGCTGGTACGCTAACTAACCATAGTGACTCGTTGGCATTAAAAAAAACTAGAACAATTTAAAATTATTTTCAGTCTACAGCCTAAAGGTTGTAATGGAGTCTCAAATTGACATAGAATATAAATTTATTATTAGGAATCGAGGTGACAATACCTTGCAGTAATCAACATAATATGGCACAATATAACCAGGAAATCTATACCTACTTAATTACTTGAAACAACCAGAAAGCGTTCAAAAAATGAGTTAGCAGTTAATGAAGGATTGCTAAGAAATGTGGTTGTTTTCAACATTAATTCAAAAACTCAATAATCAAGGTTAAAAAACCATTTGTAACAAATAACGAAGTTGTAGTCATTTTATGACATCGTTCATTCATGGTTTTTTCTTAATATACAAATTTGGAATTAGGTAACTAGTCATTTATTTGGTAAATCATTAATTTGGAAGTAAATACTAGGAAAACCCAAAATTCAATCAAGAAATCACTCGACTAATTCTGGATGTACAAAACGACACAAACATAGCCAAAAAAAATATGATTTTATGCTTATTGACGTCATAACGCAGTATTACAGTTCTTGAATTGTGTTAAGTATGTCATCTGTGCAACGTATCACTAATTAATTGAAGTGCATCCTACATAGATATGACATGCTGGATACAGCACCGTTCAAACCGAACAAAAATAAGTTGTAATAACGTGATATGGATCTAATTCATTGATAAAAGGCTACAGTAATGTTCAATTTTAGAAATCACAGTACAAACCCACGAAGATGGACCCAATCCTGAACTCAAACATTTTTAGGTGTGCAGAAGAGATAAAGTATTCGAATATGTTCCAGGATAACACATTGTGAACCATAATGGTGTATTTATCACCCTCTACTCACGAACTGAAATGTCAATAACTATATGTTCCAGCATTCATTTCTACTTCATGAGTATATTCTAAATGTATTCGAAAAAATTACGTAATTATGAAACAAACGTATAGATAAAACCATTCTTTCCCTAAAGAGACAGATGGAATTATATTTCTCTAACAAAGTGATGCTTTTTTAAAGAATTTCTGGGCTTAGTCTGTAGCTAACGAATTTTTGAATAGAACTAGGAGCAGAGAATGACTTTGAAGAACAGTTCGTTGATTTTACGTGAAAATGTCTAAAAATAAAATATTTAAATCGCTCAGTACATGCAATTTTTGTAGGGTTCTTACTTCCAATATAAAAGTAGGATTAAATCTTCTTCAACAATAATCAATAGTAGAAATGTTATTATATAGGGCGTTTCATAAAGGATGCACTGATTTTATTTAGAAAAATAGTAGAAAAAAGTAAAAGGTATATTTCGATTTGTTATAGTGCCACAAATGTTCTATGCGGTTGCCATCTGAACCACGAACGATGTCAAATTCTTCCCAAACACGCTCAAACATGTCGGTGGTCACAGAGGCTAGAGCCATAGTGAGTCTTCAATTTTTCCAAGGTTATAGGCATTGAAGGAACAAAGAGTTTATCCTTAACATAACTCCATAGAAAGCCAGGGGCCATGCACAGAAATTCAAGTCCTGGTGACCCGCAAGACCTATCCAGCGTTGTGGATAGTTGTCATTAGAGAGTTTTTCCTCCCCACGGTGGCAAACGGTGTTGTACGCAAACCTAGGGAAACGAAAGGCAGATGCTAATTTTTCAAGAGGTCGCATGGTCTCCTTGCGGTGTCTCTCCCCGTCGTCAAACGGTCCTTATCATAACCTGACATCCATGTTTTGATTTGGCCGCCAGCGAAGTTTACTTGAGTTATAAATTTGGCTCACACGAACATCTCAATCAGAGTAAGTTGCCTCGACGTCAACTTAGCGTCGACACGGCAATTGTCACTTGCATTAGTATTGTGTCCCAAAAAAAAACTCGTTTTTATTGAAAAAGTAGTTGGTTATAAATTTCTATATTACACTTAGGACTGATTCGGATAATGGGTGCTACTGTCGGCATCTCTCAGCATTCTACTGTACTCAGTACAAGCTGTACTCTACGATACTCGTACATGTATTTCCTTATATACATTTGATTTCCTTATATATATGTACTACAAATGTAGAGATAAATGCAAAATTGCAGAGAAAACTGTATGCACTACAGAAAAATAACCAACTTTCCTCATTGATCGGGGTGAATTTCGATCACCAGTGGCTAACAGGTTGCATTCAAAAGCAGTTTTGAGGTCGTCGTCGTCAATCAGATTGCCGCAATATAAACTGATCAATTCAGCTTCCATCATAAACATTGCTTAATAAATAGTACTAAATAGAATTGAAAAAAGCAAAGACTATTGTGGATGTTGAAAGAGTTGAGAGATTCTCAGGTGAAGAGGGCAATTATGGTTCCAAATGCACTCTAGCGGGATTTCGTCCACCCACCTTCCCCGTCAATTCCTCGTGAATAGTATCGTTTTTGTAAATTAATTTGCTACAAAAATCTGTGTGACAATGTCCTCCCAGTGCTCCGAGTCATTTTCTCTTTCTCCATTCAAGCTCAAGCTCCAAAGAGAGCGGAAAGAAGATTGATGGTTGGACAAAATCCCGGTAGGATGCGCTTGAAACCCTCATCGCCGAAGAATCTGAAAGAGTTTCGAACTCTATAACACTGTTATCAGTGAAACCTTCCTTGAGACCATACGGTCCGAGCCCACACCGCTTCAAGCCCTGAGTTCCCGGTGCGTCCCATTGTGAAAGGTCCAAGTCAGTCAACTACCGCTAGGTTTCACTAGTATCACACCGCATAATCGCACCGTATGGTCGCCAACCGCGGGGAGGAAAAACTCTCTATTTAGGGACCTGCGAACTTGGAGGTGCCAGTGATTAGGTGTTCCGTCTTGTTGGAAGATAAATTCATCAGAATGTTTTTAATTTCAGCAAACAGCCAATTTGCGAGGTACGAAGCTCCTGTCGCCGCACAACTAACAAAAAAGAATGGACTGTACACCTTCACTTTTGCTAAAGCACAAGAGGGATTAACATTAGGGGAGTCAAGTTCATGTTCTTGAATGACCCGAGGACTCTCAGAGCTCCGAATTTGCAAATTATGAGGGTTAACTTTTCCACAAAGGTCAAAAGTTGCTGCATCACTAAACAACGACTTTCCAGTAAAACCTTCATAATTTTCAATTTGTTTCAAAACAAATGGCAAATGACATGGTTTCTTAACAATGGCTCTAGCCTCTTTGACCACCGACATGTTGGAGCGTGTTTGGGAACCATTTAATTACCGCCTCGACATCGTTCGTGATTCAGGTGGCAACTAAATAAAATATTTGTAAAATTTTAACAAATCGAGAAATACCTTTCACTTTTTAAAAAATTTTCTACATGAAGTTATTTGTAGTCAAAATCGGTGCATTCTTCATGAAACGCCCTGTAGATTGTACAAAATTCAATGTCTGGAACTTCAAATTTCCATGGTTGGTATCATCACACCAATGTATCATCAACATGTATCATGGTAACAATGGTGTCATCAGACCATAAATATCTGTCGTGATATTTCTTTACTAATTGAGGAACTTATTTTCAAACCACTTTTAAGAATACCACATTCCATAGTAAAATTTGGTTCATAAAAGTTGGGACCAGGTTAGACTCAACAACAGCTACGTGTACTATTCGATGCTAGACTACATACAAAAATTACTAGTTAAGCACTTGTTTGACTAGAATATTTCTCGTTAATGATTGTATAAAAATTTTAATTTAATGATATGTCAACGAATTGATGCCAGGAGATACATATGGCGTAACAACTAGTAAGGGGAATGGAAGTGTTATACTTGATCCAATCATTACCACTTCAGAAAACGAAGTCTTTAGTTACGGATAAAATTCGATTCTATTGCCTAAACTAGATTTTATGTAACTAAGGGTTGAAACTACTTGAAAACAAAAGAAACTTCATCTATGAAATAACTTTTCCCTTGCGTCAATACTATGGAGTTTTACTTATCCACTTCTACAAACCTAACGATTTTTAGATCAGGCTGATTGTATTTTTCTTGTTTCGTAAAACCAATTGTACACTTAAAATCATCCGTAGTTTGTATGAAGTATAAACTGCTCACAAAAACTAGTTTCAATAGAGTAAATTGAAGAAATATCGCATGAAATCTTGACTGTTTAGAGAAATTAAAAAAAAAAAAAATTAAACAAGAAAATGGTTCAAATCAGAACTGAAAGAATGATGGAATAACCGGACGTACACCAAGTGACCTCATTCAGTTACCTCTGTGCTATTTTGAGAGCTCGAAAAGCTCACTTGCTGAGATACCTCAATTAACTCGGAGTACAAAACGGCGCCACGACTTTGATGTTATTGTTTGCCACTCATTTCACCTTGAGCTTGTTCATTTTGTGATATATTTCGGTTCATCGTAGCCAACCAGAACTGCCCCATATTCAAGCTGAAAACTTGGCCATTGAAGGTTAAGGCGAACCCATCAGATGGTAAACAATGATATGCAGTCTCTCCGTATTGCTATACAGTAGTGAGACGTGGAAGATGACGAAGAAGCTGGGATCTCAGCTCCAGGTGTTTGTCAATCGATGTTTGAAAAGAATCGTTAGGGTATTCTGGCCGACCACGATCTCAAACGACGACCTTTGGAGAAAGACAGACCAAAAGCCCATCGAACTCCAAATCAAAGAGCGAAAGTGGAGGTGGATTGGCCACACTTTACGAAAGCAAGATGAAGCGATCGAAAAAGTAGCTCTGACATGGAATCCTCAAGGGGCGCGGAGAGCAGGACGTCCCAGGAAGACATGGCGAAGAACAATCGAGGAAGATATTGAAAAAGTAGGAAGAACTTGGAACGAAGTCGTCAGGATAGAGTGAGGGGGGGTTTCGTACAGGGACTATGCTCCTCCAGGAGCTAAAGGAACGAAGAAGAAGAATGCAGTCTCTTACCCTGGACAGTTGTGATGTGATGTAGTCCATATTCCAACCGCTGGATGAGAAGACAAACCAAGTAGTTACTGGCTAAATTCTTGACGCAAAACGTGATCACCATGAATATATGAGCAATTCGCTATGATAGTTTCGGCCAGTCAGACAAACATGTTTTCGGTTAGGCTTCAGACCTTTGCTTCCATGGGGTTCCAGATATTCTTTTAAGCTAATTACATCTTCTTCAAGGGCAACGGAAAATTAAAATCAGCATAATTTGGTTTCACCAAAAAGAAAACATTGTTTGCCATAGTATCAACTATTTTCGTCAACGGAATGTGTCTAGTTTATCAAGACAAAGAGATCTGTCCAACTTTGAATTTAGCTGTTTTGCATATGAAATGTACTCTTTTGCATAATTTTCTTGCTTACTGCAACTGGTAATCGGGACCTTCATGAGATCCACCCTAGTAAGATGCATAAATGTTGTTCACAATTTAAAGTTGTACAGAATTATGATCTGGGAGATAAATTTAAAATCAAGGTTTGACTCTAGGATTGTGGATGTTAATTTCGGAAACAGGGAAAAAAGTGTTTTTTCTAAAACTTACCAATCTATAGTTTGTGGCCTGGCTCAACTTGCTCTCTGCAAGGAGCCAGTCGAGAAGATACGCGTAAGATCGAGAGTCATGCGTAGATACACACAATTGAAAAAGAATTAACACTTACTTCGTAATAAACTACGCAAAAGCCAGAGAATTCACTAAAACTCTAGATGAGATAGAGATGATAGTCTTGGCTGGAAACGGGAAATGATCGGATACCTGCCGACGATTCTCAAAGGGCGGGAGTAGACGAGGGCTTGATAAAGACATCGGTGAGTGAACAGGTGTGACGAGAAGTGTGCGTGGCCAGACGAACAGAATCCGCACCTTTCTCGGCGATCATGAGCACTGCAGCGTTGATGTTTGCGCTGGGCATTGTCGGCATGATGGATGCATCGATGACAAATAGTTTCGACATGTTGTGAACCCTGTAAAAGAACAGGATCGATTGCCGAACAAACAACTTTCGAATATTTGGAATACTTTGAAATTTATCGATGACAAAGACACCGTTTAGTCCAACCACCTGAGGGGCTCGTGGGGCTAAGTTCTTTTCAAATCGACCTTCTTTGCTGAGTTTTACAATGAAACGCCTTTCTAATGAACATCTAGAACACAATTGCTAAATATGGAGGCGTACTGATCAGTTGAGGGGCCAATAAAGCTAATTTATTTCTTAATCCCCTTAACGAAATACATTAAATTTATATAACGAAGGATTTGATGGACAAAACACAAACATAGTTTCAAATCAACGCACTGCCCTTGCAATCACACTATATAAAGACGAGCATATCAGAGTATATCCACTTTTCAGGAGGTGGTATCGCTGGGCGGGTGGAATTCTCCCCCCCCCCACCTCCAGGACTTGGGATATACGATTTTTTGACTTTGCATATTGTTATTATACTCCCTCATTCTGTTATTCACCTATTTCTTTTTAACCTGCGTAGCAGGGCCATTAAACTAGTCTCAAATATGGCTGGTATTTGACTTCAGGGAAATTTTATGTTCAAGGAGAATAATCCACAGTCGAAGAGCTATGGCTCTACCCAGTAAAGGGAGATTTCCCCTTAGTTGTAAGGACACGAGTCCGAACCCAGTCAGAGGTATTAATTGTATTTTTGGGAATCAACAATTACAATATTATGTCACGTGATTCCAAAACTGCACAGAGAATCTTGAAACAGTTCTTACCTCAGATCAGGACCAACAACTGAGCTCAACGGATCGATCCCCATTCGACAAGTCCCCACTGGGTGGTAGGCTGTGAGAGTCAAATGACGTAGATAACATTCCCAATATGAATCCGAGTCAAATGTGTAGTTCTGGCAGCCTGGCATGGGAGTGGGATTTAGCGTAGCGCCCATCGAACTCATTGCTTTCGTGCGGACCAAATCTTCAATCAGCCGGATCCCTACAACCAAAAAAATTAGCGTTTATGTAATACGGCAGCGACATTTAATTGTGGCAAATCACAAAATGAGCAACAATTAGAAATTTGTAGTTTATTAAATTGCGAAAGGTCGGATAAATATGGTTTCTAGTCTGGTTGGACACAGGTTAACACAGTTTTTGAACACCGACTGATTTTTGGTCATTATTTTCATCAATACAAAAGCAAACATTTTTTATATCCCCTCCCCTCAAATGTTGACATTTCACGTTCCATGGAGCGTAGATTCCAAATCCGCAGTATCCGTCTGCCGTACGGAAAAACAAACTTTAGAATTCATATGAAAAATCCGTATTTCCCACATGGATTCCATATACAGGCACAAAGGTACGGGTGGTGCAGATAAGACGGGTGGATTTTAAATAGTCGCCAAATCATTAATGTTGAAGATATCGGGTTGAAATGCATTTTAAAATGTTGAGTAAAAGTGGAAATTTATTACAGATAACAATTTTAGTTAATAACAAATAATTAATCCATAATTAATATAAAATCTCATGTTCATTAAATGTCTTCCTTCTTGGTCGATGCATTCTTGCAGTTGGTCCTTCACGTTTTGCGTAACTCACTCGAGCATATCGATAGGAATTTATCGAAAGTCCGTCTCAATTGAAGCCTTCAATTCTCGAAGAGTGCGGGGTTTATTGGTGTACACTCTGGCTTTTAAATAACCCCATGGAAAGAAATCACACACTGTGAGGTCTGGCGAGCGAGGGGCCCATTCCACACCTTCGTTACACGAAATCATATGTCCTGGGAACGGAGTGCATAGTGTCTGCATGGATGTTCTTGCTGCGTTGGGAGTAGGCCCATCTTGTTGAAACCACATTGATGCAGTGGTTTGGCGGCGAAGTCGTTCTGTTGTGGAATGAAGAATTCTTCAATCATTCGTCCATATCCCTCAGAATTCACCGTAACTGTATGAACCATTTCATTTTCAAGAAAAATAAGGTTCAATGATAGCTAACTTGGAAATTCCCGCACCAAACGGTTACCTTGTCACAGCAGAGAGGTTGCTGGTGTGATTCCTGTGGATTAACATTGGCCCAATACTGGCAATTCTGCATGTTGAGGTAGCCATCAAGGAGAAAGTGAGTCTCGTCACTCATCATGAAAATCGCCTCTTCATTCTCCATTACCTCCAACATTTTTTTTTTTTTTTTTTTCTAATAATGGATGGGAGGAGCCCCTGGTCACTGAGACCGCTAGGATCTATTGTGACGCTGTCCCCATTTTTAATTCAAAACCTTATTAATAACCTCTTCGTTCACAAAGTGTAGGAGGTTTTCAGGCGTTTCCAAGGCAATATCAGAGGGTGTTAGGGCACCCTTCCCGAAATGCCGGAATCCAGTTGATGCAACAGCTGGACAATTACAGAGGATGTGTTCTGCTGTTTCCGCCTCTTCGCAGCAGAGCCGGCATTCTATTGTCCTGGCCTTACCCATTTTGTTTAGGTGGTACCTTAGGGGGCAGTGGCCAGTCAGAAGACCCACTAGTTTACGAAGGTCTTTGCGCCTCAATGATAGAAGGGCTTTTGCGCGTTTCATTGAAATAGAGAGGAACCGCTTGGCCTGCCTCTGCTTAGGATTGTTGTGCCAATATTCTGTGCGTGTTTTGTCCTCCCATTTCTGAACCTGTTGAGTTGTATAACTCTTGGTTATTGTTGTGGTTGGGGTTCAGGTCCAATTGGATTGGACTCTGATCCCTTTTTAGCAAGGCGATCAGCTTCCTCGTTGCCCTCTATTCCCTCAAGACCCGGCACCCATAGTAGCATCAGTTTGTTGCCCTGGGACGCAGCCTTGAGGGAGTTTAGGCAACTCCCAGTCAGCTTTGAAGTTACCGAGAAGGCAGAAATAGCCTTTAGTGCTGCTTAGCTGTCAGATAGTATATATATCGAGCACCTTTGAGTCGTTTCCTGGCAATCTCTTGTGCACATATTTCTATAGCATGGGTTTCCGCTTGATATATGGTTGCGGTCGAACCTAGAGGTTTGGCCAGTTTGAAATTGGGGCCTTTAATCCCCAGACCGGCCGCCCCATTCATCACGGACCCATCTGTGTACCACACAAGTGAGCCTGGTTTAAATTGAGGCATGCCTCTTTTCCAAAACTCACGATCATTTATGATTACTTTAAAAGGTAGATCAAAGTTCATCTTTTCTAACATTACGTCAGAGATGGACATAGTCAATGGATCTGTATCTATTTTGTCCAGTATTTCCAAGTGACTACCTCCAACATGCAATGGCTGAACTGAAGCCTTTACACAAACCTGATGGTCTGTTGAAACTTACGATCCTGCCTACAAGGGGATGAGAAGCCCTTCTTTTCAATCCCCTTCGTTCGGCTACTACCCATTTCAAAAACAACCGATCCCTGTGCGCCACCCTGTACAGTTAGTCCTAACTTTAACCTAGCCCGATAGCATCACACGCTTAGATACGTCTAAAACCAAAACCAGCAATCCCTCACAAATGAATTTTTTGTGTAATTTTGCTTTTGGCGAAAAATATGATGGACCTACATAGTTATTATACAACCTAAACATCTAGAAAGGCTTCAAATTTCTTCAAAATCTAGGATGAGAAAGGCAATCACCACTGTGCCTTCAAAAATATAAATAGCTACCTCCTGGAATGATCAATACTGGCCGCGTACCATTTTCCGTATTTCCATCTGGCTGTTCTCCTACCGATTTTTCCTCGTTCTTAGTTCCTTTTCCGCGTTTTTCAAAATTTCCTGCTCTTTAATTATTTCCAAACATTAATGATGAAAACGTCATATTTGTATTACCCTATACCAGTGGTTCCCAAACTGTATTTGACCATCACCCACTTTGGCCGCCCGAGTTACGTCATAGCCCCCTCCCCCCATTTACACCGCAAAGATTTCTTCAACTGGAGACTGACTATACCTAAACTACAATGTAGTCAGTCCAAACTCCAAACAATGAAAACGTTGCAGAAAACACACGTTAAAAAAAATTGTATATTTGCTGAATTTACATACAACATACATATGTCAACACATTCACACACATATATCAAGAAATTCGTTTTTTTGTACACACAAATTCACAGCTAGAAACATGAACTAGTTTGAAAATAATTTGAAAAACTCAAATGTGAGAAAGAACAAAAAACGCTGACATTCGAAAAAACTTCCATATTTGGGAAAGCATTTTTAGAAAAACTGGTTCAAACTTAGCGAGATGGGTGAACTTGATGAGCGTGAATCAGCTTTTTTACGTTGGGTTCAATTTTGGTCAACTTCAGCTTTAAGTCTCCTATCGATGAGATCTGCAGACGGTTCCTCTTCTTAAAAATCAGGTCGGAAACTATGCTGAATCCGCGCTCTACAAGATAGGATGACGGGAACGCGATTAAATATTTCTGAACGATGGCCCATAGACCTGGATATTGCTGAGCTACGGGTGTTGTTGTACATCGAAAGCAAAACATCGATCATCGAATCAGTTCCAGGAATGTTTCATCACTTTGTTAGAAGATTTTGTTAATTTCCTATTTGGTAATTCATGGAATTTTGGGATTATTTTCAGTAAGAGTTATCTGCAAATTCAGCAAATTGATCATCGCCCACTTTTCGACTCATCGCCCCCCTACTGCCCATTGATCTCCCATCGCCCCCCAGAGACCTCTCATTGCCCACAAGTGGGCGATATCGCCCAGTTTGGGAACCACTGCCCTATACCATGAGATTCCAGTCGTTTCCAGAGAATATTGTGCTATGATCAACTAAGACAAAGGATAGTAAATAGTAGACATGCGACTTGCCTAACGTTAGAGTCCTCACGTCATCTTTGACAGTGAGATACCGTGGGTTAATAATTGGCGGATCCTCAGGATTGGCACTTCTGAGCCGGAGACAGCCTTTGCTTTTGGGGTGGAGAAGAGTGGGGAGTATCGTAATCACTTGGCGTCCAACTAGGGGAGCGAAGTATTCGGACCAAACCTAAAAAACAGATGAGGAGGGTTATTTTACAAATATGTCACACAATACAACAATCATTTACAATCTAACTTGTAACTAATTGATATTTTCCTTAAAGTCGAAGTTGCAGTTATAGTCTAACAGTTAACACTTTTTAGTATCTTAGAGAGAATTCCTTTCGATGAAAATGTGAAAAGATAATGCAGAACTGAATAGGGAAATTCAAACACCTTGTCAGAAATGTGCATGTCAGGCCTCATAATCACACCAGCATCTGTTGAAAGACCAGCAGGCAGAACCATCAGCTGAATGTCAGGCTTGACCTTGCCTTCAACGTGGAAGAGTCCAATAGCTTCACAACCAGGGTGCGTCAGTAGACCTAATTCAAAAGAAAGCAGATGTAGCTATCAGTTTTACATGTTAACAAACTGCAACTTTACTAGGTGGAATCGACTATGCACGTAATGGAGGGGAGAGATGTTCCATACTAATAAATGAATGATGATGATGAGGATGACTCCACGTTTTCAAACAATACAAACACTTAACTCCTGATAATATAGTTAATATAATAGATAATATAGATAGTTAAGCTCGAGGTAAAGTGAGTACTACGTCCCTCAAACTACCCCTAAGAATAAATAGCAATAAATTTTGAAATACTAGCTAAATTTACAAGAAACAACTTACTATTTCCAATTTCCCAACGGGAACTTAATTTTTCTTTTCCGTTCGTAAAATTGCAGTCAACCCAACCTATTAGATTGTTTTTCAAGTAATAAAATTGTTGTCTAACTAGATCGATATTCGAGACACCAATTTCACTCCATATTTCACAATTTATCTGATCTTTCAATATTTTATACTCGTAAAAAGTGCATGAAGTTTTCGCACGAACTAGACCGCTATCCTGCCTTATACGATGGATAATTATTGTCACCTAATTTCCGGCATCCCTTATTTTTCAAGAAAACTATCTTCATTTTGGGTTCTGGAATGAAGGGGTACGCGTGTTCTTGTTAATTTCGCTTTTTTATTTTCAATACTAGTTTAATGGCCCTGCTACGCAGGTTAAAAAGAAATAGGTGAATAACAATGAGGGAGTATAATAACAATATGCAGAATCAAAAAATCGTATATCCCAAATCCCCGAGGAGAGGACCACGTCGCTTGCCCTGGGAGACGCCCCCCCCCCCCCCCCCCCGCTGGGGCCCTCCTTCCTTCACTGGCGGGGTCGGGGGGAGGGGAGGGGGAGCAGGTCGGTTGCCCTGGGAGACGGGGAGCGAGAATTCCACCCGCCCAGCGTTACCACCCCCTGAAAAGTCGATATACTCTGATAAGCTCGTTTTTATATAGTGTGATAAGCCTTTGTAATTATAGGAAATACTTGAACGTGGGGTTTCGAGGGTTTTACTGACGTAGGCAAGTTGGCTGTCATTTCCAAGTAATTTTAGACGCCGAATCGATAGAGATGGGTCCCAGACCAGTCCGAGCTCATTTGACTCGGAAAATCTCATTTTTAGGCGGAAATATTGACAATGCGTTAAATATCCATTTTTAAATACCAATTTTTTTTAAATTTCTCAATTCGGCAGTCAAGAAAAGTTGGGAGGAGAGGTCAACCTAATCATTATGGTCAATATACTAAACCTTTGCGAAATAATTTGCAGCGATCATCTTTTGGAGGGAGCTGATTTTTCTTCAGGGCACCCCCAAGTTTATGAGTTGGACCATTGGGGTTATGGTTTGGCTTCTCTCGAGCATCTAAAGCATGCTCTTTCTTTCTTTCGTCTTTCAACCTAAACATATGTATTCCTTCCAACCAGCACTGTAACCAATACTAAGATTTTAAATCAGTACATACGAAGACTGAAATGTCATCTCTGACCCATCAACAAAGGATCTCCTGATGTACTGCATTCTAATTTAGAATTGTTAATATTTGATCACTACTAACACAATCTTTATAACCAAACTCCCTATTACCGACTGATAACTCAATGGCATAGTGGTACACGGAGGGAGAAGATATTATGTTTAAGGTTATATTGATTCAGATTATACAGGAGGTGATCGAAAACTGACCTCCTTCATTGACGAAGTAATCATAAGCGTGAATCGGAGAGGCGAGTACACTTTTTTCAGACAATGGAAGAGATTCGTTAAGAAGTACGAGATCTAAGCCAGTGGTAACATGGTCCTGAAGGTTGTTCCCAACAGGTAGCTCGAGTATAGGATCTATCTGAAATAAGGGAAGATTTGTACAGATTTGTTTAGATGCGAACACATTGGTTTTGGGATAATGAGCAAATACTTGTAACGTACCCCATGGTGAGTGAGGTGGCGTGCTGGACCTATTCCAGAGAGCATCAGCAGTTTGGGAGACTCCAGAACTCCTGCTGACAGAATGACAGCATTCTTTGCCATAACTTCTCCCGTTCCCCCTGCTCGCCGGAACCTGACACCATAAGCTTCTACTCCACCTCTGACCAACACCTGCAAATTGTTTTTATAACATCAATAATGAAAATAAAATAATCCTGAACCTACAAATACTCAAACTATTCCTAACCTCTGCTAAGGATCTACACAACAAAACATTATACAACTCAGTGAGGTTGAAGACTAATTTGTTAACACATTTGCCCATAACATAGTGAAAAAAATCCATAACGTCCAATATTTGCTTTTATGGTGGGTTTTCAGAACAATGATTATTCTCGCGATGCAGCAAGTTAAGGAATTCGTTTGTGAATGTATAGACAGTTGTGGAAATCATTCGGTTCCCCGTTCAACTCGACGATTAACTTCGTATGTGAAAGGAGGTCCCTCTTCAGTAACCAGTCCTTGGTCCATTTCCGCTGTTTAGTTCTTTAATAATTAAAGAAAATTATTTCCAATGTCTTTCTCACT
Organism: Creontiades dilutus; assembly: GCA_031894815.1. Taxonomy (NCBI): domain Eukaryota; kingdom Metazoa; phylum Arthropoda; class Insecta; order Hemiptera; family Miridae; genus Creontiades; species Creontiades dilutus. Next base: position 147,157 of record JAVIWC010008066.1, read on the forward strand.
AAATAAGCTGCAGTCGCACAAGAGAAAGCTCCTCCTCATTCATTTTTTTATTAAAAAACAATAGAAACCACAATTAATCCATAATAGTTGTAAATTTGAGAACGATCCCACCAAACGGTTTGCACAAACTCAACTGAACGTGTGGACGCTACCGAGTTGTTCAGTTTGCGCAAACTGGCTTGTACAAGCCGGTTTGTGCAAACGGCTTGAGCGTGTGAACGGGCCTTAACATAATGAAAAAAAATCCATATCGTCCAATATTTGTTTTTATGGTGGGTTTTCAGCTTGTACACAGCTAAGAAAGTAGCTAAGAGGTGGAAATTTTTCCATTAAGGGAACTTTAACATCCCTTGCTTCACAGCTCCTTTGCCACAAACCTTCTCGGATTTTCCTGTACTCTCATCATCAAGTAGGTCCCTATGAAATGATTGTGCTTCTCTTCTTCAAGCGATTCGATTGTCGATGGAGACTGCTAATTCGAACTATTTCCAAATTACCAAAAGCTCGATGACTTTCTTTGAGATCTGATTGCAAAATTCACAAGTACAAAGTTTTTACATCAGGGAGCGCCACTGGTTCAACGAAAGTGTCATATCTCCAAAGTAGCAGTATTCAACATTTGCACGTTGTGCAACTCTTTAAGAGATATTTACTAATGTACGCCCGGATGGATTGGAGCAATTAATATAAACTGCAATTCTGTCTGAACTTAATGGATCCCAGAGAGTTCCAATACCACTATTGCAGAGAAAAATTTTAATATTGTATTGAGAATAAAAATGTTTCATTAGTATTGATTATTAAAAATTGTTAACAAATACCTAAATAATTTAGATGATGATGCCTATTAAAAAGAAACTATAAGCTAACCCCAGAAGGAAATGTTCTGAAAGCTTTTATAAAATTTAAGATTAAGCGTTGTGAACAGATAGATTACCACAAAATAAAAAGTTAAGTTTCATTATAGTAATGTTGTCTCTAGGTCTTGCAATATCCTATTAGAATGTTACAAGTACGTTTACTGAAAAAATACAAAACATTTGTTGAGTACAGGGGAATTTCAAAGTTGAAGAGGTAAGAAACTATGTCCTCGGTGTTTAGAAGTGAATAGAAGTAAAGATTCCCAGATGAATCATTTCTAATTTATCACTTTCATCTAATCACGAGTCAAAACGTGTGAAGAAAAGTATATAAAATCAAAAAGTAAGCGAACCTTCTCAACCAAGCTGTTTGTTAGGACATGAAGATACTTGTTGTCAGGTGCAATGAGGCGCATGGCGTAGTCTGTGCTCCAACGTGCTCCCCCTCGGGCGGTCACCTGAGGTTCCATGACCCCTGGAGAGGATTTCATATCGTTCAGATCCACTCGAGGGAAATTGAGTTCCTCAGCAGCGGAAAGTAAGACATCACTAAACCCAGTTCTGTAGGCCATATCTGAGATGTACACTCCACCTTTGACACCGTGGTGAGCACCTGTGGATAAGGCAATAGTTGAGGTTTTTTCTAATCAATATTGTTAGGTATTTGGTTTCTGAATCAGTGTAGTTAGCTGAAGCAGCTTGATACTTTATATTCCATTCTATACAGGGGGTCTTAATGAACGAACCCCCTTTCTACTTCCGTTTGATTATGGAGAAATCAAAAAACTTGCCGAAAAAATTTTTTTGCAAAGAATTTACTGAAACTACTGCATTTTTGACAAAAATTGCCCGATTCTATATTCGATCTCAAAAATTGTGTGCGACAACAATGCTTGTATTACATTAACCTACAACCACAAGGCTTATTAGCTACAAAAATTATGTTGGGGATGTGATAATAACCATCTAATAATAACCAAGCTATTCCATACATACTGTTAAGGGGGCCCAGGATAGATTTTGCAGGGGGGCCCAAAATGTATAGATCCGGCCCTGTTTGTTTCTGAATCAGTGTAGGCAGCTGAAGCAGCTTGATACTTTATATTCTATTCTATATATTCAATGGATGTAGACACATATACAACTTGCATATACAGGATGTTCGTCGAGTTCTTCACCCCCCTCCTAAAATGGGAGTGATCAAAAAAATGTTTTTTGAATCTTCATGTTTTTTTTTGCAAGGATCTCAAATATTATCTCTGCGCACCCTGCACAACTGCGTAACCATGCGTAGTGACACTAACTTTATCATTTTAAATGAGAACCCCAATTGTTTATTGCAGATTCCGAAATTTCATGAAAATTTGATCCCTCAACCAATTTTTTTTTTTTGTAAAAAAAAATCATATTTTGGGAAGTGTTCAGCTAAAATAGTGTGGTATGCGGCGTATTGATCCATTTTCGGTTTGAATTCACTTTTTTTATTACACCAAGTACCGGACACCTTGTTGTGCTGGACCCCTTGTGTGCTACTCAGGCCTCAATCCTTGACAGACTTGTTCTCGTTATTGTTTCGAACAGCATTAGCAGAATTTTGAAATTTGTATCATGAGGTTTAGGTGCACCCTTGGACCAATCTTTTCAGCACAAAATGGTCCATGGCACTTTTCCCTCAATTTTGGAAAGTCCCTCCCTTACAAGGAATTTTTGCTTCCGAGTCAACCAAGGTAGCGGAAGCATTGTTTTCACTTTCGGAATGTGAACATTTTGTTGTCTCCAAAATCAAAAATTCCACTCGCATTTTGCGTTTTAGACCTTTCTGAACAATTTTGGTTCCGTGTCTGTCTGTCTGTCAGCAAATCCTTGTTACGGGCAAAACTACACGAAGTTATAGTCCGATTTTGATTAAATTTTCAGGGATTGTTTGGTTTGATGTGTAGATGGTCCCCTATAAGTTTCATGACCTCGGATCAATAGTAGTCTCTGCGCATGCGCAAACAAACGTGCGAAAATCCTTGCCACAAGCATATGAGCTTTTCTCAGAGCATGACCCCCGGATCAATTGAGTTCTTGATCCTTGCCCGATTTCTTGGCCGATTCCAATGAAATTTTCAGGGTATATTTTATAGTTTGTTCAATAGTTGAACATGCCTACCTTTATTTTCTCAAGTTATGCTCCTGCATAACAATAAATTTACCCTAATTCAATATTTACTTCGCCTAATTGAACGAAGTTCTTTAGTCAATAATAATTTTCAATGATCTATACAGTCATGTTATGGATAAGAGGATGCTATGTGCCACACCCACTTGGCAGACGTTTTTGACCTACGATATGTTGCATGAGCTTCAGTGTGCATCCATTCAACAAAGATCATTTTACAGATGGCCATCCAAATCCTATTTTACAGTAACTATAAAAGAGAAGCAAGACAGCTCATATTCTTACTGTCTCCAGAAAATCTTCCAACTTGATTTTCCGACTTTTTGAAATAATGCATAACTTCTTCCCGGGTCCATCCCCAGCCATCATAGTCTGCCTCATGCCCCCGCAGATAAATCATGTAATTCAGCCTACTGGTTCCTCCCAACACCTTTCCCCTTGGCCATCGGCTTTCCTGAAAAATCAATAAAGCACATCAATAATCGTGAAAAAAAACAATATTTTCATTATGGCAACCAGTAAATCTTAATTTCAGGGTAGAGCAACATTCAGTAGTTCTTAATCTTAGTGTTAGAAAAAGGAGGGGGTTAGAGATAATAACATTATAGTACAAAGATGATTATGAAAAGGAGTTCTTTAGAATAGGTAATTGTTAATCCTTTGCCAATGTAGAGTCTTGAGAACGTGGATTTTTCATAACTACAACTATGGAATAACCAAGATTGAACATCAACGAAGATGCATCAAAATTGCAATGGCAATGTTAGTGAAGACACGTAGGTACACGAAAATAGGTAACTTCTGCGTCCTTACAACATATTTAAACAAACTTTTTCATTCAGCTGTGAAATAGTCAAAAAGAGTGTTGGAATAGGATTATATGGTATAAAGGCACCACATCTGTCCCTAATTGGAGACAGTGATCGATGCTTCAGGCCCAGGCCAAGGCCAGAAAAGCTTCCCATACACGATAAATTTATTAATGCATATGGATATAGAGACCCAGTGAGATGCATCTATCCCAGCCATATATGTTGTGGGTGTACGATGTTAATAACCGTGTAAACAATGGAGAACCCCACACTCCAAGGAATGCAAGTGTAAAATATAATTAAAAACAGCTTCCCTTTAATCTCTAATAAAAGCCTAATGGCTAAAATCATAAAATGAGAAAATACTTTAGCCTAAAAGCTCATGTATCCTCTCCACGTTGATATTGGTTTATTATTCAATAATAAACCATTGTATCGCTCTGGAAAAAAAATTCTAACCCCCCCCTGAAAATTTCATGGTTTACGTTTCAAAGGGTGTAGAATCCGAATCTGCAATAAAAAAATTTCCGTCCGTCCGCCGTACACCGTACGCACGATTTCTCCCAAACGGCTGGAGCAAAAGATCTGAAATTTTCAGGAAAAATCCATGTTGGTCCGACGACGCCCCAATTCTTGAGCCAGCTCTCTCACTCAATTTAAAGTGCCCTTTAAGGGCTGTCAAAGTTTTGTAAAATCCCTAAAAACAAAACAAGTCAAGGCGGCCTAAATGTAAACTTATTTTCAAGAACATACCATGGGGAATCGAATGAGCCCCTCCCAAGGTCCGTAGGTCAAACCATTCCCAATCTATGCCAACATTTGCGTTTTTTTGTTTATTATTGTTTGTTTGTAACCTAGTGATGTCCGGCCGATAGCGTCGAGTTGTAGTGAGTGTGGGTACTGGAGTGATAGCCGATGTGGATAGTTTTGTAGTTTATAGCCGATACAAGGGTTGAAGCATTCTGATACGCATGAAACGCTGATAATATATAGGTAATATTATTCAATATCAATATTATTACTGGGGTTTATTATTATTATAGCACGTAAATCGGTTCTTAAACAAAATACCTATTTGGATTGATCAGTTGATCATATTTGTGTGCCTCCTGAAATTCAATAATTGCTCTATCACCTGTAAAACACGCACACTCCAAAGCTTAGTAGAAATTCAAATCATGAACGCAAGCCAATTGAATAATAAACCCCAGTGAAAGAATTTGCAGCGTTTTTTTCTGAAGTTCTTAGCTCCATACAGTGTCAGTCCAAGGGCAGAGATTCAGAAACAGAAGTCCCCCCAGAAGCTGCTGCCCCAGGAGGTAGGTTAGCCGCTGGTCTTACTGGGAGTGTATTTCCCTTAAGCTGCAGCTGAGAATGATACATCCTACCTCCCTCCTCACCACTACGATTTCTTATGAAACAATTTTCATGATATGAGTAATTTAGCCAACTCATTTTGGATTTGATAAAGATTGGGGAAACATATTAGCGAAGTCTTGTGTGAGCGATCATGCACCCATGAAAGAGAGGACACATTGGCAAAGGATAAACAACGGGATATTTCAGGGGCTGCAACAGAACTTTTATTATGAATAACTGATCATACCAGCTGACATCCTGAATCCAAAGCATTACCAACGCGTTGATTTTAAGGGAGGCTGTAACTTCCTAGTAGTATTTTAGGTCACTAGGAACTTGTTGAAAAGCTCCTAATAGACTAATTCGATAATTACTTTAGATGGTCGCAATCCACTTTTTACTCAATCCAACAATTTAACAGAAAACTATTCAAGCCTCAGTATTTCGTGCTTGTAGATACATCTATGCAGACATGACTTTATCATATTGAATACTCTTTTCTTGAACACAAAACGAGAAAAACAAAAATAAGGTGTCAACTTAGTTTGGCGATCCATTGCAACCTCTGAACAACCATGAGAGGACCACTGAAGAATATCTAACACAACAACAAGCAATTCAATAAATGAATCAGGATCAATAATTCTACTGAAAGAAGAAAAAAATGAGATAAGGAGAAACGTGAAACCAGTACAGACTCTGTTGGTGGTGCCTAGACATGCAGATTCCTGAGGTAGAGTTACGTACTGCCAATCATAGGGTGACAGTTGGAGCATGGGGGACGTGAGAGGAATATCATGGAGAGGAGAGGGCTTGCCACCAGCCTCTATTAGCAGTACCGTGTACTTCTTGTCTTCTGCAAGTCTACCTGCGACCAAAGCGCCGGCTGACCCGCCACCCACTGGAAAACACAACACATAAATCAATAATATGATGCATTTTAGTATAAACTAATGTTTTCGCCTATCTCACCTATCCAAATTTGTTTTTTTTTTTTTTTTTTCGATAAGGGATGGGAGGAGCCCCTGGTCACTGAGACCGCTAGGATCTATTGTGACGCTGTCCCCATTTTAATTCGTAACCTTTTCAATAACCTCTTCGTTCACAAAGTGTAGGAGGTTTTCAGGCGTCTCCAAAGCAATATCGGAGGGTGTTAGGGCACCCTTCCCGAAATGCCGGAATCTAGTTGATGCAACAGCAGGACAATTACAGAGGATGTGTTCTGCTGTTTCCGCCTCTTCGCAGCAGAGCCGGCATTCTACTGTCCTGGCCTTACCCATTTTGTTTAGGTGGTACCTTAGGGGGCAGTGGCCAGTAAGAAGACCATCAAGTTTGCGAAGGTCTTTGCGCCTCAATGATAGAAGGGCTTTTGCGCGTTTCCTTGAGATTGTAACAAACCGCTTGGCTTGCCTCTGCTTAGGAGTGTTGTGCCAGTATTCTGTGCGTGTTTTGTCTTCACTTTGTCACTTCTATTCAACCTTTCGTTCTTTAACCAGCACAACTGTCAACCTTCTATTTGTCCAACTGATCTTACTTTACTAGAAGGATTAATGTAGGATATCTTTTTGTTTTTTGAGATACGAGCGAAGCGAGCATCCAGACCAGCAAACTAGATAGAACACACAGTGAGTCACGTTATGCACGAATTGAACCTAGCTAAGGCTACTATTGCTGATTGGCGTCGTTTTTTAGAGAGGTTTGTGTGGATTTGTTGGCGAGTGATATGGACATGGTTTGAGGTGAGAATAAGATAGTTGAGATAGATGTGAGCAGTTGTAGATCTCAGCCGAGATGTTTTTTTTTCCTACTTATTTCATTATTTGCTACTCAAAAGTTCGTTATTTTCCGCCATATTCAAAAGTTTCAGTTTGTAGAGGTAACACGTATCATCGATTTATATATCGAAAGCGTGGATCGATATATAGACATTGAGTTACGACAGTCTTATCAGCAAGGGCCCCCTATTCTGAACTTCTACCCTACTCACATTCTTTGACTATAAATGAGGAATCTCTTAGTCTTCTAAAAGTAGTACTGCTTGACAGTAAGACATTGCAAGAATGCAAGGCATTGTTAATGTTGTATAAAAGAGATTTGAAATTGAAAGGGAACCTAGTTGGCTTCCTGTTCCACTTTGAAATCATATCTAAGGATCGGAGTTACCTTTTGGTAAGAACCTTAATACATCTATATTTATTAATCATCTTGTGTCCTAAAATGCGATGCAAAACGTGTCAATAAGATCCATATTTTATAATACAATTTATGAGAAAGGAATCATACCGATTTGCTTGTTATCACAGATTATTGATATGATTCATCTATTATTCCACATAGACTTGAAGAGGGAGAAAAAAACGGAACAGTAGGTTATATCAAACATGCCTAGTGCGCTATAGGAGCATATGAGATGCTTGACTAGGTGTTATCTTACCAACAATGAAGTCGTATTCTTTTTGGATAGAAGAGTCAAAATCTCCGTAAAAGACCCAGTCCCTGGCGTCTTCACACTGCTTATGGATGAACAAGAACAGACTGAAAATACCGGCGGATGTGCAGTAAATGTAGAGGATCCAATAATACTTCAAAGCAAACATCTTCCCTGGAGAAACACCACACGAGGGGGTGCGGCATTTAAATCAAAAGGGGATGCGATTCACATTATGTAACGCGAAAAATCAATAACTACCCCAGCCCTCCGAGGATTTAGCTGAATCCGGAAATCTTGTAATACAATAAGCTGTGATAAGCTGGAGTAGAATTCTTGAGGAAAGCATTAAAATCCAACTGTCACTTTGTTTTAAATTAAGTAAATACCGATCTGTCAAAATCAATAATGCGACTTCGTAGAAATTGAGTTGACTGTGCAGGCAAAAGGAGAGAAAATACGAAACGTTCACATTTCAAAAATTGTGGAACACTCAAATGGGTTAGAAAAGATAAATTCCAATCACTTCAAACGTAAAATCTTCAATCATAATCATATCAAACTTTTGTGAAATTGATTAGATAGGTACTTCCAAAATGTTTTTGAATAGTCTGTGTTTGTGTCGTTCCCAATTTTACTGTCTAGAGATCGTCGGCAGGAAAGAGTGGCTCACCCTGCAGCTGGGTCTCGGAGCATGATAACTAGAGATGGAAACCTAAAGGATTAGTTCTAGAGATGAACCATACGTGCCGCTAATATCGTCTGTGGAAAACAGTGGAATTCTCAGGACAAGTACGTAAAAATAATATCGGAAAACCTTTGCTCATGTTGAATGATGTTGACATTTGAGCCTTTTGTGCAGGAAATAATTTATACCTATACATTTTATGGCAAAAAAACTTCTTCTAAATGATATGCTCCTAACCAAATGAAATTTTCAATTGCTAACATTTTTTGTACTCATGTCAATTTTGTAGCGCATTTAAATGCAATTTAGGTGAATTGTTAAGATTAGGAGTGACCTTAAATTGTTTATTGTTCCTGATCATAGTTACAAACCTTTACTTTCGTTGATTAATTTCAACAAATTTGAATGACTATTAAAGAACATTTTGGAAATTTGACTGTGCTCAGAAAGCACTATAAACTTCAAACTCTAACTGAAACTAAACATTTCCCAACTCTATCTCAACATTTATTTAGCCGAATCCACCCATCAATTCTCACGTCAATTCAGCACTCAACATTTACCAATTTATATTCAGTAATAATCAGTGGCAGCTGCTGACAGGAGCAAAGGCACATCTTCACACCCTGCCCAAAATGAAAAACATACCCGATATTAATAATAAAAGAGTTTCAAATCCATTCACTAAACAGAGCCTCAGGATGTGTGAGAGGATGGTGAAGTGAGGAGTTAGAGAGGGGGGTTTGCTGCCAGGGAACACAAGTCAGCCACGCTCCAAATGGAAGGTGTTTGCATGGGGAATACGTTTGATTCTATTTGGGTCCAAAGAATGAACCAGTGAGAGTGCCACAAAATAAAGCCCCTCAAGTTTCTGGGAGCACACCTAGTTGTCCGCTCACCTGCTGCAATATGTGCATCTAATCAACAAAACACACTCTATTACCATTACCAGTTGATTATCCCCAATCCTTGTGACTAAACAGTTAGCTGTAAATACGCGATGAATGCAGTAAGTGCTTTAAAACGTGAATTCGCTAAATTGTCTGAGGAGCAGAGTGATTATTCGCGATCCAGGGCACCTAATGCCATTATTGACAAGACTGCAAGAAACCTTGAAGGCAAGCATAATTTGCTCCACAATTCACCTCTCATTACTACGAAAAGGAAGATTGGCTCTGCAGATGTGAGGTAAGAAATACTTTTCTGCTTCCCTTGTCTTCTTCGCTTCAATAACAGGAATGAAGCTTGGGCTGTAGATGGATGTGGGCCTCCATCTCCAAAAGGTTCTCGCTGGGCAGATATGAATTACAACTGTTGCAAAACACAGTTATCTGAAGTTTTCAAACAGACAATCATTTCACTATTCTCATTTCATCTAAGGTATTTATTTACGTATTTACCTGTGATTCAAAGGTAGGATTTGTTCCACGACTTGAAGCCAAGAAAGTGAGATTGATCTCCTTTGCACATTGGTAGTTGAAAATTGAATTTGTCTGAGAAAATCACATTTTGCCTCAAGTTCCCTTAGTCATCATCCTTACAGGCATCCCCCCCCCCTCCCCTCCCCTTTCAGGGCAGGAGTCGCCACAGAGCCAATTTCAAGACTTACCGAATCCCATCCTTTCTCACCATTGTTTAGGGTTTAAATTGTGGCATTTCTGAGGTAGCAGCCTTAATTCGGCTTAACATCGAAAGTTGAATTACCTGTTGTAGTTACAAGAATTTATTCATACGCTGTTGCTGCTCCACTGAAATTTTCTATGGGGCGTAGACATCCCCCCCCCCCTCCTCCTCATCAAACGCTAAATTTTCCTTGCCCAATGGTTGTTCTGGGAATGAATAACTTCAAACGCCGCCTTTGGAGATTTGGGGAGAGGTTTACAATTGAATTCTTGGTCGATCGCAAAGGTTCGTCATGGAAAATAAACCAACAATCGACATAAATTAGAATAATGGATCATATCAGAAAATTTCTCTAGTATGGAATTTAGAGATCATTCTACTTCACATCGAAAAAGACTTGACTGGAGAAAAATTGGTAATTGCAAAAATTTGATCATATATATACTCATTGTGGCTTCAACTGAAACTAATGAAGGTAAAACCCTTGGTTCCAAGAACAAATTACATGATCAATGATTGTTTTACCAGCATGAAATCCGGTAAAATCCATTTAAATAGGAATCAACCTTGTTACAAAGGGGAAGTAGGGTTAAGAAAAGGAAAAACATTTCTTTAATTATTAATTTATTTTACAATAAAATAATAGATATATGTGACAAGATTGGAATAGAAATAACAGTATCTTGGAAAATTTCGTTTCATAAATACAAGGAGTAATGAACGCACCCTGTTATAACCTCTTGAACCTGCATGTAACACTGACCTCAGAACACTTAGATCTCATTCATTCAGAAAACAGTGAGAATTGAAAGTTCCCGTTAATAATGGCTGGTACATTGGTCTTGTTAAGTCAACGATCAGCGTACTAAGACAGAGAGGGTTGTCCCATAACGGAAAATCTCAGACCCAATGCGAACTTGAAATGATTTACTGTTCCAGCTCTGTTGTGATGCTAGCGAGAGAGAACGGGAATACAAACTGCGTGTTAAGGAACCAGTCACTGGTCGGGATGCTCAATAGGTCCTTTATGGAACCAACATTCAGGGGGACTATAGGTATAATCTATCCTCCCCCTCTCCTATGTATAAATCTACATATCATGAGGAGTCCAGTTTGGAGCCCTTCAGTAGCTTGGCAATCTCTATCTGTGAATTGTGCATCTTCTCAAAGTATTGTTCAGAGTTTGGTGACTTGTAACTAGTCCACAGCTACTACTAGAAGCACATCTACAGTGCCAACCAACAGATACGATTTCAAAACTCGTCAGAATTAGACTGGAAGGCTTCACGTTGACTGCAGATAATATATCCTCCCCCTTTCATAGACCTACGTATAAATCTGTACATCACAAGCACCTGGCACAGATTGCCACCTGGGAGATGTCTGAACGATTCAACATACCACCACTTTCCGACAATAACCCAGTGGTCCGCTTTGGAGTCCCACAGTAGGTTGACAATCCATCTGTGAATTATGTATGTGCATCTGATCGTAGTATTATTCAGGTAGGGCAAGTTGTGACTAAAAGTATAGATAGAGTTATTAGAAGTAACCGCATCCGCTCACAGTTACAGTGGCCCTGAGTTTAAGTTTTTGTGACAGATTGGAACGGTATCTATGAAAACAGATACAGTTGATCGTATCTGCAATTACTCTTTCGAATACAGTCTCAAAATCGCGCTAATTTTACTGGAAGTCGGCTAATTAAACCTCACTGCACGTCTAGTCGCAATTTTCGTGTCTAACAAGTGTGAAATGAGGAAGCAACGAACTCCAGCCAAGAAAGAAAGAAGCGGTTTTAGGATATGGTTCGGCAAATGAGAGATGCGACGAATTCTTTGTTTCTCAATATACTCATGTCTCATATTCTCTAATTTTGAAGAAATCCAAAGTGTTCAGAAGCTCAGTTTCAGGTGAAGAATCGAGGAAAAATTGAAGGAAATTTTAATGATTACGGCACTTTGAGTCAGCTGCTGGGTTATCAGGTTACCTGGTATTTTGCTTCACGTCAAGGCTCCTTACACATCCACAGCTGATATCATCGAAAAAGCGGCATACTCGATCGTATCTTCAAGAAACGAAAAATTTCAAATGAGTTCACCACATAGTACTCCAATTTGAATTTGAAGAGCAATGCGTGCTAATTAGTGAAGTTCCACTCAGTTAGGGCAAGTCTGGATATGGTGTTATTTCATTGTTAGTAAATAACTCAACATAGCGTATACATTCCAATCATCAAAGGAAACTTCACACCTAAGATTCATAAATGCGAGCAAGGCTAAATGAAGAGAATACGGAAAGAATTTGGAACATCAATGTAGACAAGGTGAAGGGTATCGCTAAATGGGATTTCAATATATGACAGCTAGAAGTAGCTCACCCTCGTGGATGACAGTTTGTTTTTTATAAGGAGAAAGTAACCACCTACCTAACGTTTGCTGCTCATTTATAAGTTTTTGTTGATTCTATGTGTTCCTTTAATTAATAATAAATTAAGTAATAATATCATTTCATTATTGAAAAGGATTGATGAGGTTGGTGGAGGGAAGAACTAGTGGGAAAGAAGATTTAGTGGTGATAATCAACGAGAAACACCATAACACTACACTACACTATTTCTTTCAGAACACACTATTTGTCACGTAGTTATTTGAGTATTTTTTTAGTGCAATGTTAACAACTACCATTCAAAACAGTTATTTCAAGAAATGTATTGAAAACTCACAAGACAAAGAATGTGGTGTGGTAGTGCACACTGCAGCATTAAAAATTTAGTCTACTAATTACTATAAAACTAAAACTTGAGCATTCGTTAGCTTTATCAAATCAAATTTGAGAAAAACTCTGGATTAAATAAAACCAATCCAGAAAATTAATAATCAAGAAGCACAAACTTACTTCACAATTTGAGAGGCAGCACATTCGTCAACTGGAAAAAGACAAAACCAGAAATTAATGACAGTTTTTAGAAATCTGTACTAAGGGCTAAGGAATGCAGTGAAGTTTCATTCAGTTAGGGCAAGTCTGGATATGGTGTTATTTCATTGTTAGTTAACAACTCAACATAGCGTATACATTCCATTCATCAAAGGAAACTTCACAATCAAACGCTACATCAACGTCATTAGGAGTTATAAATTCGTATCACACCTTGCACAACGGTATGCACATCGTCCAATAAAAACAAACGGTAATTGAAGCATTCAAAATTACTATCGAGCAATGGCTTTTTACGACAACTCGAGTGAAACAAGATTCAAAAATGAGGATTAGTACGACTCAAAATACTCAAAACAACAGAAAAATTTCGCTTCTGAAAAGCGAATCATGAAAGAAACTTGTTAAAAACAGAAATAGAGGAAATTGTTGAACATACAAGAATCAACGTGAAGAACGTTAGTGCATTTTAAAGATTCTGTGACTTGGAAAAATCAACAAATGGTACTGTGGACCCACAACTACATAATCAATAAGGAACATCTTCAATTGATGAGCTTCCATTAAAACTAGAATTAATTGATATCATAAAAACAAAAATACTACTTTTTTTTAAAGGTGTTTGATCATATTCTCACTCCAATACTAAGCTACATTAAAGAATGGAAAATGGCACACAACTTACCTGCTTGACTGTAAGTTTCTTCGGAAAATCGAAAAACGTCAGCCTAAAAACAGAGAAAATATTAAAATTAATTTTTGGTACCTACTTCAGATTTTGACGAGTGTCAAGAGAGACTTTGATGAAGTTTCACTCAGATAGGGCAAGTCTGGGTATGGTGTTATTTCATTGTTAGTTGATAACTCAACATAGCGTATACATTCCATTCATCATAACTGAAAACTTCAAATGCACAACTTCACATGCGACTAACTTGAAATGTACTTGTACATATTAAAATTGTTCATTATAGAATTAACTAGTAACTACAGTAAGACGTTGGGAGAGAAACAAACATGAATGTTATAACGCAGTGAGTCTGATCTAAAATATATTATAGAGATAGGATATTTATGTGAAATCGCATTCTCATAGGATATAGTAGTAAACAAAAAACTGAATCATGAAAGCAAAGAACCCCTCCTACATCGTCACTATTCACAGACACGCGAGTATCTGTGTTGCTAGTACTTTTATCTACATTTTCTAAATAACAGATTTTCAACAAATATTGAATTAAGAAGGGCCTGCAAATTAATGCTACCTACACCTACCTACCTACCACAGCCAACTTTGTAGTAAACTCGATTTCTTGAAGAGGGAATTCCATTCAACTGTAGCTGATATGATCGCGGTCGTTCACAAGGTGATTCGTTCAATAGGGTTTCACTAGATTCACATCAGTTCATTCTGAACGTTAAAATACAAATCGGCTGCTCATGCCATTCTACATAGGATAGATACTATTCAAACTGAGAGAATTCGAGCAGGATCTACAGCATTAAAGCCTTCTCTAGTGGGCTAGCTGATCCGATTGAAGCAAGTCATACCTCTGGCTCAAAGACGTGCACAGCTCCAACTATACGATCAAAATGCATCAGCTGATTTGGAACCAACACAAAATTCCTCCTTTTTCAGTCATCTTTCTAGACATCACTCTCAAAGACCTCATACTACATTCTGTCACCCTAACTCAAAGTCTCATTGAATATAATGAACCTTCTTTCTCTCCTTGGACGCCCTAAAAACCCAAATTTTAGCTTTCATTGACGACCTGAAGTAAGAATGTCGTGGTGTGTCTTGGTGTTCAATTCAACACCAAGTTAAATTGGCCGAATTGATCGAAAAATTCACAACATAGGTTTCTAAGGACGATCAAAAACAATTTTTTTGTTCCGACCTTGCTTTCAAGAAAATCTCTCTTCTTTCAACCTCTTCCGTATTCAGAGCACAATTTTTCATCATACTGCAAGTAATAACGTTCATTACCTCACCGAAAATTGGCTAGGAATATGCAGTAGGGTAAGGTGCTGTACCTCGCACATGCTTGTACTTGGAGCCACCCGTAACTTTCTGAGTTTGGAGTAAGGAGGAAAATATTATTTTCCCATAATCCACGAGCCCACACATCACCAAAAAGTAAGAATACAATTTCACAGCTGATGGCAAGACTATTATCCAACTGTAAGGTTATAACGTTTTCGCGGTGTTGTGATGTTATTTTTTTGAGGCAGCTGAGGAAGTTATTACCACCAAATTAAGAACAACTTTAAGGTGATTAATCCTGAATTTTGTAGTGAAGTATCTTATTTAAAAGTTAATCAAGTCACTCTCCATCAAAACATTGACATTTGGTCATCCAGGCTGTTTTTCATGTATGATATACTTGTTTGTACCTAGAGCCACTTCTGTGTTTGTACCATGAGCCATCTAACATAGCTTTGTTTGGAGGTGATAGGAGTTTTATGGTTTGAATCTGTATATTGCAGATGCCTCGGAGTAAACTGAACATCGAAAGGCATTGGTGAGAGGGAGAAATTACTTTTGAACTTTCATTCAACGGAATGCATGTGATGTAGGGCCGAACTCGATCTCAACAAGTGATTTAAGAAAATTAAGGTTCCTTCCAATGAACTCAGCCGGACATTTTAAGGCTCTTCCTCCTTTTTTTTTTTTTTTTTTTTTAGATCTCTGAGCATCCTGATTTCATTGAAATGTTCATCCTACCTAAGTCAATATTTCAAGACTGAGCTTTTCAAAATAGTTCAGTCCTAATTATTACATTAACATTTTTCCTAAGTTTTAGTGAGATCTCACCTGAAGTGAATGACATTTAAAAGTTCCTATTTGCATCTGTGACAATAATGTTTAACTTTCCTGCTGAATCTGAGAAACTGCTCGAATTACTATTAATCGTATATGTGGCTCAAGGTACATCCACAGTTGGCTCCAGGTACAACCATGTTTGTACCATGAGCCAGTTTGGAGGGTTTTGGGGAAATTGGGTAGTATGTACAGATGAATGCTGATTTAAATATTATGAAAATTGGCTTCTGAAGCCAACTTGTTTCTGGACTGATTGAGACCAAAACCGAATTGATCGGACCATAATTACCTCCAGGAAAAATCAAAATGCAAAAAGTGGCTCAAGGTACAGCCCCTTACCCTAAACCGAAATGTACCACTCAAACACTGCAGAACTATGAATAATACCCATCTATTGCGTACCCATGAACTCCTCAATCAAGGCAGTTCTGTACATCTTTGTTAGGTTTCTGGCCTTGTCTGGATACAGGGGAACAGACGAAAAACACTAGAAGCTAGTTCAGAACTAATTCGTCCTCCATCTATGCAATGCACAATGTACAGCAGAGGCGAATAGGCCCATCCGATTCATTTAATCAATAATAGAAAAATACCATATCTGTGTAGATAAGTGAGGAAATCTAGATTCCCCAACAGTTGAGCCCTTCGATTCCACCTCTAAGGTTGGACCAAAAGCGACATAGAGAAACTCAAGTCCTGCCCAGAGAATCCAAATGTAACGGTTTTCATTCCGAATTTTAAAATCCCGACAATTTAAAGCGTAATAGAACAGAGTTCGAAGTGAGAGGATGAGTTTGTAAATTGTCTACTATAAAGGTTCATTATTGAAAATGAAAAACAAGTTAGTACAAAAGCTACATAAAATTTCAAAATATGAATTGGTTGGGGAGAAATCTTTGCAAAATTGCCTCTCTCCCGAATTTTTACTATGATACAGATCAGATCGAAGTTTCACAACACACTTCAACATGCTTCATCTACATTATCGTGAAACTGATAATATTCAATTTTAATAGAGTTAGTTGTGCAATCAAATAATCGAGCAACTTGAAACGAGATAAGTACATCAAACCAAGTGCTTACCCAGTGAACACGATAAGTAGTATGTATCTTCCATCTGATCTCCCCATCAAGTCAGAAATCATGAGGTTCTGAAATCAAGAACATGTAACGTATTTAAAAAACCATATTTAGGGATAAAAACAGGAAAATGGAAGCGTTTGTTTCAGAATCCTTTTGGCTTATTTAGAAAATGTAATCATTTTCATCATAGATTGAATATCATCATGTTGAAAATCCAGATTTGTAGTATACAAGACTAAAAAATGACAGCATATAGCTTATGAAGGAAATCGATTGAAGGGCATTTGAATTTGATATGGTATCACTTTTAAATTCAGTTCATGAAATAATGTTGTATGTAAATGAGTAACTCACCTTAACAGATAGATTGAGAGGTGTGGGAAGGTTTCAGAAAATGGATAGAGGCTGAGCCTGAAAACAAACAAAAGACATCAAAAACTTGAGTACTAGAACAGAGACATAAAAATACACCATCAGAGTAATAAGGTCAGAATCCTTTTGGCTTGTATAGTGAAAATATAATCATTTCAATTCATACAAGGATTATCATCATGGAAAATTAATCTAATGGAATTAGTGATGAAAAATAATCTATAATAAGACATGGTGCGCCATAGACATGAAGGACACTTCTTTACTTGGACACAATCTGATAAAGTGTGATACAGCGCGTTCTAACTTTATGCAATGGGGTTCTAATTATGCAATGGGGAATCAGTGACGACTTTCAACATTTTCTGTATCCGAAAATACGGCAGGGACAGAAGCAATCAGTATTGTTACAGTAACTATTTCCGAAAATTGTGAGATTTTAGAGAAAATTGAGAGTCTGAAAAAGCGACTAGTGGCACGGAGGCAGCCATGTTGTGCAGTTCCTACACATTTAATGGAATTGGGCTGTTCTCTGCTAAACGAGAAACAAAAACGTCTGCCAAGTGGGTGTGGCACATAGCTTTCTCGTATCCATAACATGACTGTATAGATCATTGAAAATTATTATTGACTATTATCAATTAAGAACTCCCGGAGTTATGCTTGTGGCAAGGATTTCGTTTGCGCATGCGCAGAGGCTACTATTGATCCGGGGGTCATGAAACTCATAGGGGACCATCTACACCCCAACCCGCACAATCCCTGAAAATTTCATCAAAATCGGACTATAACTTCGTGTAGTTTTGCCCGTAACAAGGATTTGCTGACAGACAGACAAGGAACCAAAATTGTTCAGAAAGGTCTAAAACGCAAAATGCGAGTGAAATTTTTGATTTTGGAGACAAAAAATTTTCACATTCCGAAAATGAAAACAATGCTTCCGCTACCTTGGTAGACCCGGAAGCAAAAAGAACATCAACAAGTGTCACATGAATTTGGTTTGGTGAGAGCCTAAAATGACCTTGTATGGTTATGAAAATAACTTCGATGTAAGTAACATTATTTCCGAAATATTTTTAAAGTTAGACTCATAAGTACTTGCGAATAGAACCATGCTAAAACTAGGAGAGGGGTTTTACACCAAGTAAAACAGCATTAGAGACACGAGCATCGTTCCAATGTTTTGCATCAGTGTTTACTGTCATGACACTCATCTCGTCCAACTAACGTTTTCTAATTAAGTATCTCATTTTGTAACTGAACTGTGAAAATTTCTTGTATTAGAGGAATCTAACAGAGTGAAGTTTTCTAAATTATAGATCGACACAAATTCCCCATTGCTATAGTGCTGCTAACTGAGATTACGACATTGAAAATATACGCACCATTTCGAATTTTAGGAACGGCGATATCCGAGCAGTAGATGGGTACATCTGAAACAAGACATCAAATTACAGTTACTGAAAACAATCTGCACAATGCAAAGATTCATAATGGAAGTAATAAACCAAAATCGATTGATGCAGTCCTGTACAGTCGAAAATGGCTCAGATTCATGTAGTATCAGAATCCTTTGGGCTTATAACGGAAAATGTAATGACTTTCTTCATATCAAGGATTTTATCATTCACAAGCACGGGATGATAGAAAAATATACGAAATTATTGTAGTTTCGGAGTTTACCCTGAATTCAAACTAATAAATTAATAATAAAATCCATCAGTAATGATTAGGGAATTAAATATTGGCGAATTACCCTCAGTGCAAATCCACTCACATTGAATTTGATTAATGGGAACATTGCGATTTGAAAAATGCGTCTTTAGGACTTATATAGTCATCCATTAGTGACGAGTTTATATGATTGTTGAATCAGTAAATATTAGCAGCCAATGGTTTTTGGTTTCATTGAAAATCAAATGGTAATTCCAATATTTTCATCATGTCAACAATCATCAAGTCCTACAGTTACCGATGAAAAATCTGAACTAAAAAATAAATCTGTGTTTCGACTTCTCAGATGAAATCTATGTGTACAGTCTGTGGCAAAGTGGCTATCTTCAAATGCTATCAAAGCTTTTAAAATGGAAATGTGAAAATTTCCTAATCTTTAAATTAGAAAAGGTACCGACCCGTTAAAACGAGGTTGACTTTAAATTTACATGAACAAATCTTTGTACACCGCACTGTAAGGAACACATACAAATGAATTGGGCCCATAACCTGACGAAATAGCACATGAATTACTATTGAGCATTGAGATGCCAAGTAATGGAGGGTAGAAATACTATGGCTTTATATTCAGGTCTGCCAACCTATGATTATGAAAACTTTGCTATCAGGTCCAGCAGTTTTAATATATAGGAAGTAAACCAAAATCGATTGACGCAGTCCTGCACAGTCGAAAATAGTTCAGAATTATATAGTATCAGAATCCTTTTGGCTTATAATGGAAAATGTAATCACTTTCTTCATACCAAGGATTTCATCATTCACAAGAACTGTATGATAAAACTATACGAAATTAATGTAGCTTCGGAGTTTACAAGCTAACAAAGTAAGGATATATATTAAAACCAATGAGGAATAATTAGGGAATTAAATATTGGCAAGTTACTTCCAGTGCAAATCCATATAAGTAACAGTAATATTGAATAGGTATTTAATAGTAACTAGTTTAAGTGATTGTTGGATCAGTAAATATTAGCAGCCAATGGTTTTTGGTTTCATAGAAAATCAAATGGTAATTCCAATATTTTCATCATGTCAACAATCACAATGACAATATTGAATCCAAAATTTTAAACATTTTGGGTGTCAGCGTTAGACAAGGAAGTTGCCAATCTGCTCTTCTTGATAGACGTTGTACAGTACACATTACCTAGAACCAGTTTCAAAGAGAAAAAGATTCTGTGACTCGGTACAGAAGTTGATATGGCATACTATTATAGCAACAAGTCAGTCATATGAACTTGCTGCTGATCAAGATATGCCTTCAGACCTTGCTTACAAGGTTAACAAAAACATCAAAAATCTTAATAGAATAGACCACAATAGCGATTTAGCACAAAAGGGGGTTACGTGAAACATTGTTAAATGAATCACTCCAAAAATCAACAATATCCAAATTGTGAATAACGACATCTACATTGTTTTATATCAAGAGCGTGTCTTAAATCTTCAGGTGCAATTAGTCAGCAATCCTTTCAGAGAGCTAGGTTTAGGGTAAAGTCATCATGAAATTCAAGACCGCCAATTCATAAAAATAATTTGCCTCCACAAGGAGCTAAGATTCAAAGGGCTGGAGATCAAATAAAGAAACTGGATTGGAATGATGGCAACCACTCAGAAAATAAGGATAATCAACTATTATCAGACATACACTTGTCTCAAATTTAAAAATCGTCATTGCGTGCCTTCATCAGTACTAACAATAATGTTCCTCATCAGATGTGAAGGTATTGAAGAAAGTTATAACTATAGAAATAAAAAATTAATTGTGAGAAGGAACGTGGTTCACTATTTCACATTCAAAACGAATCCCTTCAAGTGTACATCCTATAAACCTTGGATAACTGTGTGATATATTCTAGTTCAAGTGCTCTTAGAGCGACACCGACTAAGTCATTCGCGACGAAGTTGTGGAAACCCATTTCAAATAAAAACGGAGTAAGATGGAACGTTGTCTATATTTCCACGAAGTAAAGAGTTACACTGTTAAATCGATCTTCTTTGGGTACGTTAAAGGATAAAATTAACGTTCAGAATAAAAGTGGGGTTTATAAACCAAAATTATCATGTGGTCAAACTGTTAAGAAATTTAGGGAACGAATAAAAGAGCTTGAAAAGGATTTCAGGGACGACAAAGGTGATTCTGTCTTTGCAAGTCATCTGAATGAACCCAATCATAGCTTCAGTTTTGATCTGAAAAATAGGCAATATGTAGAATTTCCTCACTTTTGCCCAAAGGGAGGTATGTTGGATGTGCTAGAAAAATTCGAAATTGTTAAATTGTCAGGAAAATGTTTAAATTATGTCATTCCTCAAAACATTTCACCATTATTGGGTTCATTTTTGCAATAAATTTGGCTCCCCCTCTCCATAATGTTACTGTTTGTGCCCCTTTCACTTTGTAAGCCTTGAGTGGCATTGGTTGGTCCTCCCCACCCCTTTCACTTCCTTGAGCCAATAGGATTCAATCTCCTCTCACTCGATCCTTTATAAGATATACTTTCAGTTCATGTTTGTTACTGATGATGACATAACCGTCGAAATCGATTTAACAGTGTAACTCTTTACTTTCGTGGAAATACAGACAACGTTCTATCTAACTCCGTTTCAATTCTCTTAGAGGGAAGTGGCCTTATTGATGTTTGGCAAGAACAAGAAGTTAATCTTGTTACGAGTTGGGGCAAATGGTGGTTAAATCATGGACATGTTCAGTTAATCTATGCTTTTAGCTTACATTTCTGAAAGAATCAACTCGAACTTCCATTATCAGCCATAGTGAGCAACCAAAAAGTTACAATTAAAAGTTGACAAAGAGGGTTCCTCATGTTGACAAACAATCTCAGATTTGATGGATTCAATAAAATTAAACTTGAATATAGAGAGAAATCGTCAGATCGTTTTAAGTTACCATAATGTTTGTTTTCTCAACAACTAAATTTCAGGCAGGGATAACAATCATCATTTCAATGTCTCCCTATAAGAAACTAGTGAAGATGTAGCGAATCGGTGATTGAAGAAAAGATTTAAATCTTCTTAAAACCAGCAGCTCAATATGAATTGGACAGACTCAATTTTGAGGGGAAATAGGGTTGAACACAAAAATCCAAATAATGAAGTAGGTACTGTTATGTGCCACTTTCAGCGCAACAGAAAACAATGTCTAACATTGAAGGATACCCGCTACTTTCTTATTATAATTTTATTGAAAGAATCCATATGAAGAACATTTACAGCAACTAGGATCTTCTACAAATACATAACTAGTTTACTTGATCAATGATTTCCAATGTTTCTGCCAAAGTCTATATGATGTGTTTTCCAGGTAGGCCAAAATTCACGGTCTCAAATAACTAATTCTAGAAATTTTCATCAAAGCCTCCCTGCATTTGACAATCCATGAAGGGCCAATTCCCACTAACTCGTATCTATCCAATCAAACGATTTTCGATCCAAGATTTAAAAACACTGATGTGATGAATTGAAATTTGGTGCCCTAATTCTTGCTGCACAACTTCTGGAACAAGAGCAACTGCCATCGCGATGTTACACGAGCATTCTCGCCCAGTCGCTTTAAAACGCAATGAACTGACTCAAGTACCCTGTACGTTGAGAAGAACCAGACATGTACTGAACATTTGAGCATGAACTAAGCTACGAACGAACCAGTCACTTATAAGGCAGTAACGAGAGCAAATCAGGTTTCTAATTGTCCTTTTAAGCTGAACAACTTTCATTACGATTCGTTTATTCAACTCATGGTTGCGGAGGTTTCACTCAGAACAAAATTATAATCAGTATAAATCAGACATATACTTGTCTCAAATTGTAATCATCATTGTGAACCCCGAAACACTCAAATGTAGCGAAAGATGGCTTCATAGAGGACCGATCGAAAACATTGTAACGGATTGATATAACCCATTCAGTAGCAACGCTTCTGAACAATCTGGTAAAGATTAGTAATGTCACTGAAGGATTAGTAACGCATTACTTCAAGAGCTTTCCTTTCGAATTAATCGAGTCAAGGTGCTCAACGAAAATTTATAGAGAACAATTTTGATTCAGAATAACGGTAGAATTTTAGATATGTTTCATGTTCAGGTTTCATTAATATTAAAGTCTCATGGAAGTATGGAAGTTGAATGAAAGGTTAAATCGTAACAAAAGAAAGTGTCGACGACGTACCCCTATGATTTGAGCGAGATTTTGATGGACAAGCAAACGAATTAAAACCGTGTTTTCTATTCTAAACAACGAAGCTAAATCGTTACTGGAAGAGTATTTCCCTAATTATTGTTGAGTTGGGAAAAGCTCGAAAAAAACCTGATAAGATCAACTTGGTGTCAGGGTTACTAGGTCAGAATATTTACACATACCATAAGAAACTATCTTACACCGGACTTTCTGCTTGGAATTGATTCAATTCAAAACTGGCAAAGAAAACAGATTTTATAGTTCAAAACCTGATTTTACTGTTATTAGACACCTACTGCAATGATTTATGACTCAGCTAGTCATTATTCGCCGTCCTCAACTAGTGATTATTTGATTTTCGTGATTTAAGATTGTTAGAACTCAGTAATGAAATAACAGTAACCGAATGTACACTTCAGGGTCTGATGAACCAAGTACCAGAGAGGTAATTAAGGGGTACCAAAAGCGACAAATCATATTCAGGAGCGTTCAAATTAATGTTCTATTAATGTGTTTTTAATTTAACACTAATTCATCTCAAGTGACATCTAGATTCTGTATTCAGATACTGCATACAGTGAGAAATGATCAGATCGTTTTAAGTTACCATAATGTTTGTTTTCTCAACAACAAATTTTCAGGCAGGGATAACAATCATCACTTCACGCCTCACCATATACAAATTTTAGAAATGGGATCAACTCCACAAATACATATTTAATTTTGTTAAACCCACCAGTCAGGTTTGTTAAACCTAACAAGAATGACAAGTGAACCATGTCTCTCTATTTCAATAAGTCATATCCAAATGAAAAAAACATATAACGATATTGAATCTACTTTGTTTTGAAAACACAGCATCACCTCATTTTATAATTTTCAGGTTGAATACAACTTTTTCACGAACTAGAACAGCATTTCAAACGAAATCTACTTTTATTTAATACGATTTGAAACGGGTCCGATCTGAGGCATTTTGGGGCTTGAAAATACAAGAAAATACAGAAGAAAAACGTCTGCCAAGTGGGTGTGGCACATAGCTTCCTCGTATCCATAACAGGACTGTATAGGTCATTGAAAATTATTTTTGACTAAAGAACTTCGTTCAATTAGGCGAAGTAAATATTGAATTAGGGTAAATTTATTGTTATGCAGGAGCATAAATTGAGAAAATAATGGTAGGCATGTTCAACTATTGAACAAACTATAAAATATACCTAATAAGTCCGAACAATCCCTGAAAAATTCATCGAAATTGGTCAAGAACTCCCAGAGTTATGCGCGTAACAAGGATTTCACGTTTGCGCATGCGCAGAGGTTACTATTGATCCGGGGGTCATGAAACTCATAGGGGGCCATCTACACATCAAACCAAACAATCCCTAATAATTTCGTCGGAATTGGTCAAGAACTCCAGGAGTTATGCACGTAACAAGGATTTCACGTTTGCGCATGCGCAGATTCTACTACTGATCCGGGGGTTATGAAACCTATAGGGGACCATCTACACCCCAACCCGCACAATCCCTGAAAATTTCATCAAAATCGGACTATAACTTCGTGTAGTTTTGCCCGTAACAAGGATTCGCTGACAGACAGACAGACACGGAACCAAAAATGTTCAGAAAGGTCTAAAACGCAAAATGCGAGTGGAATTTTTGATTTTGGAGACGAAAAAAATTTCTCATTCCGAAAGTGAAAACCATGCTTCCGCTACCTTAGTAGACTCGGAAGCAAAAACCACAGAAATCACTTGAAAGAGTCGTAATCCAATGTGGAAGTAAAATGAACTCAATTTATATTGAAAAAGTTGAAATTTATGATTTATTTATGGTTGGATTTAGGGACTGATTTGTGGTTTTTGTGTATTTTTTTCAATGGACTCAGAAGCACGTAATGATTGAGAATCGATATACACACCTGCGTCAATATCCAGCCGAGTCCACCCTGAATACTTTGAAGGTTCACCTGTAACAGCAACAAAGAATTAATGGAAACTGGGTTTGATTTCTACATAAAACGTATATAGTAGAAGAAAAATCAGATAAGTCGATCATCAAAACGAAGCCTTAAAGGCTGACGTTGATTATGCGTGGTGCATGACGTGTTTATCATCATAATCGAAAAAGTTATGAAGACAACCAGGGATCATTTCAAAACTAACTAAGAGTCCTATAACTGGCCTGGTGAGCATATTTATTCTACTAATATAAACAGTGGTAACATACTGTGTCCTTTGAAAGTCTATTCTGATAAAAACTAATTTCAAGACTGTCACGAATCGTCATAGCCAGTTAGGGTGAATTAGAATAATATTGCGGAATCGTTTTGTAACGAGCGTTAAAGGTAATATTTCGAGAATCTGTTCAGATCCGATAATTGAGTTTTTGGCAACATTGCCACTCCGTCGTAAGTAAACGGGCTAGTAACATAGACGCCCTAAACAGCCTGAATAATGTGGCTGCAAAATCATCTTTTCAATTTGTCAACAATCAATAGATGACCGTAAATGGGTTTCTAACAGACAGGAGTTAATTCGGAAAAACCAACGAGTAGAATAAGAGCAATCACGTAGCCAAGCTAAATAGGTGTCACGACTTCATTCTTCTACAACTGAAAGCAGGGCTTCACATCTCACTTTACAAAAGGCTGACAATCAAGTTAGAAAAACTGAATTCCAAGATAGAAAGAATGAAATTTTATTATGGAACTGATGAATCATGCCTTTTTGTTCCTTGAGTGTAAAAGTATAACCTAATAACATTAGAACCTTCTATCTCATCTAATCCAACTAGTACCTTTTAACTCTTGCTGAGGAAAGAATTAATCTTTTTCTCACCAACAATTTTCATAGATTCCCCTCGATTATGAGTAGACAATCACGTTGTTTTGTTACCGTTACTATTCACGAGCATCAAGTCGGTCTACACTTGAATTTGGTTGAAAAAAACATGGCTGTTTGGTTTTAGAAACCAGACAATGATTTTGCTAAATAATCAACTAAAACAATGCTTAAGGGCCAAATATAGGGTGATCTTTGGGGGGGGGGGCTATCCTTACATTGAATGAGGATTTAGGGGAAATTTAGAGTCAATCCTTTTCAAATACACAATTGTAACAACTTCCCATTAAAACTTACGATTGTGTTCAGGATTAATTACATCCAAGAACGTCCTGATACCTGGTGGGGGGGTTATCAAACTATTAAATTGAATGAGGATACAGGGGAATTTGAGAGTCAATCCTTTTCAAAACCTACACAATATGTAACAACTTCCCATTAAAACTTACGATTTGAAACGGCTGTCGACGCAGTACTGGAGTCTTCGAACATCTCCCAGAGAAAATGATGAGTCTGAAAATATCAAACGGAGAAATGGTTAATACAAAACCAAAAACCATCAAATAGCTATAGGAAATGCAAAAGCACTCTTGTCAGTGATATAAGCAGCCAAAGAGATTGGTTTCATTATTTCAATCAAATGGTAATTCCAAGAGTTTCATCATTCGAGTGCAATATCAATTGATAATGGATGTCTATTCAGATTAACGGGTTTTACATGTTATTATTCGGATGTAACATTAATTCAGCAAAAGTGTAAAACCAAAAATTAGTTTGAACCATTGTCAAGGATGTATTATAAAGCCATGTATGTTCAGACGGCAAGTCCTATCAAAATTATTCGTATATATGCTTGTGAAAGTTATGATCATCAGAGATTAGACTTGGTATCACTGAGTGACAAATAAAAAACCAAGTACATTATTCAACATGGTTATAGTTCGGGGTAAGTCCATATCATCAATGACAATTTGTGAATGAAATCCATTAATTGCCGGAGAAATGAAGTAGTTCAAACAAATTACTCACATTAAATCGCCTCAAGGCTGAAGATATCAGTCTATAACACGTCACCTACAACAAAGAAGAAAACCATGTACTTGATGCAAATAGATCAAAATCGCTTATATTGACAAGATTGATGTCAGAATCACTTTCGCATCACAATTTTCAGCGACTCTAGTCTGAAAATGGTTGTTATCATCATTAAATTTACGAGTTATACTAGTAAGGTTCAACGATTTCAACAAGAAACAGGAATAAAAACAAAGAGGTTCACACTTATATCCCAGCATTTATTCAACTTCAGGCAGAGTCAGTTACGGAAAGTGGTACTTAATACATACTTCAAAAACTAAACTGATCAGGTAAAGATAGGTATTTTTAATTGAGAAAAAGGGAAATGTTAGACCAGTGTTTCCCAACCTTTTTAAGCCTATGGCACAGTTACAAAAAAAGACAAATAGCTACGGCACACCAAACCTGATTTCTAAGAAGAGTAAAGAAAACATTACATTGCAGGAATATCTCATTTTATTACAACTTATTCAACACACCTGTCCTAATCAATACAATAAAAGTAGAGCTCAGAAAAGCAAACAAAATACTCCTTGCTTTCTATTACAAAAGTTCTTTGTTATTACTTTATTATACTATTGTATTATCTTTATTATTGATTTTATGTCATGTTCTTTATTAATGTGACACTTGGGCTTGATGTTTTTTCACTAACTCCATTGTACGAGGCTGTACAACTGACAAGGCCAATCTCATATCGTGCTCTACTAATTGAAGCAGTCTCAGCAGAACGCTCATCTGCTTGTGTACGCGTACAGTCAGTCCTGAAATCCATCACAGGATAGTCGAACGTTTTAGACTGGATTTTGCCAAATATATAACCCAGCGTTAATGCCTGGTTAAAAGTTTGATGAAATCGGTCATTCATTGTGCTAGACAAGCCGTTAGGCATTTTTTCGTTCGCAACTATTTTAGTTCAAGTTGACTTATCCCACGGCACACCTAGCCCACCTTTGCGGCACACAGGTTGGGAAACACGGTGTTAGACAGATTCCGTCTTGCTACCAACAATAACATTTTGGCCTGTTGTTGCAATCCGCCTTGTTTTTGACTTTGGTTTTTCATTCTGAATGATTGTTCCATGTGCCAATTCTGTGCTACACCCTCCAAAATTGATGTTATCAATCATCAGTAGGCCACTTCCCAATACCGAGTTTGAGTGGAATTAGCTAACATTTCGAAGTAGAGGATATAGTAAAGATTATGGACGTGTGGTGTGGATTTTCTTCAGTTTGAGCGCGGATAACTTGAAACTTGAACGCGGATGAAAATGGTAAGAAACTATGAAATAATCTCGCTCAAGTTGAACACACGTTGGAAAAATAGCGCGCACCCAACCCAACCTAGTCAAGGGTCCATGCAATAGGGATTTAGTCTATCCTTATCGACGTCATTCAAGAATATTCGATAATTCGAAGAGACTAGTAGGGAAACAATCCTTACCCTGGATAGGATTCCTGTCAAGTAGGCAAAACAGTATCAGGCAGCTGGTTAGTTGTGCAGAAAACCGCCATCTAAAAACATCAAGAGATGACAAAAATGTAGCACCAATATTGGGATAGATCAGTACGCATTGAGAAAATCATACATCAGAAACAACTTCGCATCAAATGAGGTCAGCGACTCTAGTCTGAAAAGGTTGTTATCATCATTGTAAACTACACCATACGGAGGGAATACTGTTTCTCAACATTAATAATTATTACTGATACTTGTGGTTCAGAAAAATCTAAAACGTAAAATGGGAATGAAATTTTCATTTTGACGGGAACACCTGTTAATTTTTCGATATTGAAAACAATATCTCCTACTACGACAATGGCCTCAACTCTTCATTATTCAGTAACAATTTGATTCTGAATGTATCCGGTGCAAGTAACCACAAGTAATTTTAAAGAAGTAAGTATACAGAAAGAAACTTGAATGCAAGGAATATAGGCAAGTTAAAGGATTATAATAGAAAATAGGTCTTACCATTTTAGTAACGCAGGATGTACGAAGTGCTCCAAAAAACCTCTCTGCGAAAAAATGAAATAAAACGTCAAAAATACATGGCTACAACATCCAACATTACGAGTCGTTTTGGATAATTGAATTAATCAGATAAGTTGAATTTATCCTCAATGAGAATCGGTCTTCAAATGCCTTATTCAACGATCATCATATTAACGAATTTTTCTTCTATCAAGAACAAACCCAGCGAGAATTTTTGAACGATCTAACGGATCGCCAATTAAGGTAACGGCACCGGTAGTGGCCATTTTAAAGTTTATATTTGAGAAATAAGGATTCCCGGTCTCCTAGTGGCTTCAAACTTGCAGGAGGTACAGCTCATGTCATCTTGTAGTCAGAGGTTGAACTAGGAGTGCGCAGAGCATCATTGGAAATTGTGGTAAACTTCTCAATATGACCGTCCCTAGTTTCCTCGTTTGTTGGGCTGTATCCTAGAGCTTCTACTGGATAGAATCAATTTTGTTCATCTGGTATTGAATTTAATGATATTAAACACGTAAGGAGGGCAAAATGTCAAGTGGCCACTACTGAGACATGCACGTGGCCACTACTGGAAATTTCGTAATTTGATGTGGCCACTACTAGATCAAAATAAAGGTGTGAGAAAAAATTAATAAAAAATAGAAAAAATTGTTCTTTTGATAGTTTTAGGCAATGGATATGTTAGGGAAGAGTCGGGCTATATTCTAAATGAGTCCTGAAGAAAGTCAGTACTACTGTTGGCCCACAATTGTCAAAACTAAAGAAAAAAATTCTTAACTGTGGCTACTACCGGTACCGTTACCTTAATGAATAAGAATGGAACAAATAGTGAGTCGCCTTACCTTAAAATTAAGAGAGAGATTCACCATTCATCCAACATCAGGATACTCAATCCATGGTACTCCCAACTCTTTCTGAAACCACAAGAATACATAAGACACTGCTAAAGTCATAGATAAAATTCGGAAAAATCTCAAGTCTCAGTAACATAAATTTCAGTAATTCTGTGAATCAGTTGCGAACGTAAGTCATCATTGAAGGGATCAGACCGCCCGTTCGAGATCATCACGATCACAGATAGGTCAAGAAAGCTGATTTTATGTTTGTACTTCAAAATAAATCAAAGCAAATTATATTTTTTGTAAGATTTATGAAATATTGGTATTTAGATCGAAAAACCAGTATCTAAGCCATCTTCCAAAGATTTCCGTGGAGCCCATCTATTTTACTACCCATGGAAAAGAATTCAACCAGCCCAATCCCGATTTGACATTACAGGTTTTTCTAACTTGACATAACAAAACGCTAATAGCTAATAGAATAAGTATCCAGAAACGTGGACATCAGACATCAATACGAATAATGAGAATCCAACAGAAAGGATTTGCATTAAAATGTGAGCAACATATAACATATCTCAAGTACCTACCACTTAAAAAAGTTGGAAATCCTGGTAGAGTCTTTGTAAATGGAACCATCGTGTCGTAGATTGTTCTGAAAATAGAGAGAAAACTGGAATTAGTGAAATGCAAGAGGGCGAGGCAAGTACTTGAATAACGAGGGCTTAGAGGCTTGTTCAGCTATAACCATTCTCCAGTAATGTCAGTCTGGGGCGGTAAAAATCATCACATTCAAGCAACTGTTAGAAGGAACAAAATTTCAACATTTTGAGAAATAACCATACCTGCACAACGCGCCAAATGTGGGATCGAAATTTGAACGGCAGCATTTCATCAAAGTAGGAATCCACCATTCTAAAACGGAGTCCATCTGCAACAATCCAATCGAAACAACACTGTAAGTTGAAATTTCCACATATGGCTAATTGAAAAGCGTGAGGAACAATAATGTAAGTGTTCGGGTCTCATCAGTTCATAACCGTTCTCCAGTAGTGTCAGCCTGGGGCGGTAGAAATCATCATGTGGTAAGAATCTAACTGAGCCGTGATTCCCCTTCGAAACTTATCTAAAGCAAAAGGTTGCAGCGTGCTAATTGATATTTTCTGGAGGTAGCCACTCATCAATTAACTAAGGTGTATGCCCGAAGCAAAACCCAATCAGATAGATCATGAAATAATGACGGCATTTCTTGAAGTTACCCACCACTGACAGCAGTCTGCAACACTAACAAACAAATTAAGGTCATACCAACCTGAAAGTCGCAGAGCGATTGTAGAAGACTATTGACCACGATTTGGTCAAGACAAACAGCACCTCTCAGCTGCTATAGATGAAGGATCTTCCGCTCAAATAATGTTCCCTGGAACATATCAAAATGCAAATATGTTTAGTTAATAGTCAATATATTGGGGTAAACTCAGAGGTTAGAAATTATGAGATATCAGAAACAACCACTCATCAACGTTATCAGTCTGGGGCGGTAAAAGTCGCATCATAAAAACATTGAACTAAGCTCATTCTTGACCAGCCTTCGGAGTAGAGTCGGGGCAAACATGCTAATACGTCAATTTTCCAAGAGTTAGTTCACACGACATTGTGGCTGAGTGAAATCAAAAGGCCAGAAAACTTGCACAGCTGTAAATGACTGTCCTGTCTTCCAAGAGAAATTTTACTGAAATTTACAGCAGCCTGTGACAAAGAAATGTAGACACAAGCATCCCTGAAGGGGAACAAACGAAATTCATAAGGACGACTGAAGTTACAGGGTGTTTTAAATACGTTACTAGCTAACCACAGGTCGGAACCTACCAATCAT
Source organism: Creontiades dilutus (assembly GCA_031894815.1). Taxonomy (NCBI): domain Eukaryota; kingdom Metazoa; phylum Arthropoda; class Insecta; order Hemiptera; family Miridae; genus Creontiades; species Creontiades dilutus. Next base: position 178,864 of record JAVIWC010008066.1, read on the forward strand.
ACAAGTTTGCTGTCTCTAGTTGCACCATTTTTGCCCTTACTCGGCGGCCGGAGCTGAATGAACTACAATACTCATAATGTATAATCAAATAATCCTCACCTCTAACGTGACTATTTGAGATGTCTGCAAACCGAATCTTCTTCCAAATTTAGTAGATGAGCCCAATAATATTTGTCGATCCAAAGACCTGTAACAAAAACTAGATATAGTCAGCACATTATAAACGCAAACTATGCGTTATCTATCAATTAGGTAGATAAGTCAGAATTCACAATCAACAAAAACATGATGTAATCATGCTAGATTTTCTGCGTGGTGCATGAAGTTTTCCTCATTCAAGAAACCTAAAATAATAATGTCAAAACTTCCAGGATGAAATAAGGTCCTTACTTGATAACATAGAGCCTCCTCTCCTCCAATGTATGGCCAGTATGCTCTAAAAAACAAAAAAGAAAATTAATATTGATTTTAAAATATCAACACTATGCTGAATCTAGGAAGCTATTCAGAGTAGGTAAGGGAACGGGTTTATAATCATACAAACTCATATGGAACAATGGTATCATCATTGGTATACGTAAGAAACAGGGTGGCTTCCGAGGTGGGATTCCAAAATCAATATACAGACAAAGATTGTAAGCACAATTTACAAGATTAAAGAAGGTTGAATAAGGATAATCATCATGATTTGCGACTATCCTCGGATAAAAAACCTATAATTGAGACTAGATTGAGACTGAGAATTGTGGGGAGTGGAATTGAGACTACAATATTGAACATCCTGGTGAGTAATGCATGTACTCGCCATCCCTGGAACTGACTGATCTTTCAAATCCAAATTATTATCCTCGTGCTACAAATTCATTGGCTTCAACTGTCATTAATAAAACAGGGTGAATAGAAAGTTTTTCGCACATATCAACCAAAAAACCATTAATACAAAAAATGCAATGGCAGTAAACTACTATACAGCTATAAAAAAAAGACGTTTGAGTCAAATCATTTTTAAAATGCACTTAATTGGTCATCTTGGATACATTTTATTGATTAGAGTTATGATTCATTCAATTTCATATAGTTGTTCTTTCAAAAAGACACCTCTTCCCGAGCAAAAAAAATGTTCAAAAACTATTCATGTTCGGTTTATATATACTTGGATAATATTTTTACACGAGCAAAAACAGTGGGTTTAAGGAAATTCCAACACCATAATGTTGACCAATTTCTTGAATCATCCTTCGAGAGGCCACCCTGTCAAATTCATGAACTTGAAATATTCTCACCTGCGGCTGGCACCAGACAATTGCGACGATGAATGATTTCCTAAAACAGAAGAATAACAGAATTTTCGGTTAATAATGGCAGGTTTGTCGTAAATATGTGGCCTAGTGGTAACTGTATCAATGTCAGTGTAGGTAAGGGAACAGGTTTTCTAATCATGAAAACTCATTTGGAACAATTGGTTCATCACAAACTAATATGAATACAAGCGCTTGAATGACGTGTAATTTACAGCGTCCGTAACTTCTGGTGTTTTGCAAATTCAACCCCTCCATTAACTTCTCCCTAATTCTAGTTTGATACGATATTCACAACTATTGCAAGCCAAGAACACTATGTAACCACTTCGAGGATGTTTGACGGATTTTTTTGCAACATTAGTGGACCACTGGTTGCACAACAGAATGAACGTAACTTCAAATAGATTAAGCAGCAATTCAACTTCGCGCAGCCTGCCTATTTTGCAAAAGTTGAGGTACGAGAGTAGGTCGAATCGATCTGGAACGTAGCGGAAACTTGTCTCTCCCTCAAGGGCATAACATACTCCGAAACGATCAGATCTTATTCATCGAGTTCAACCATTCACTATATGGTATATATGTAGGTATAACGAAACGTCTCAACCCTTCTACAGCTGTGGTATGCGGACGCATCATCTTAAGCAGGGTTCAGATCCATCCGGATCGTTTGGAAATACGGATAGGGGAAGCTAGTAAAAAGCGGTGGAGGGGAATCGGCCGAGCACACGCCAACTTGTTTCCCTTCCCTTCCTCAAACAGCTGTTTCGGTTCCCGACGCCATTCCGTATGCGCAGTAGTGAACTGCGCCATCCGGTATGAAAAATATTTGAAAAATCTGATGCGTACAGTTTGCTCCAAAACTGCCGGTCCGGAAAAAATATTCCCTCTCCCCAGCTGGTGTTCAACCAATCAGCTGCTCGTATTCACTTTCCGGATAGCTTGCCTGATGGATGTGTAAGGCCTATAAAAAAACTCAGTCGCGAGCCTATCTCCACAGTCAAATCAATTGCATCAGTCGCCAGAGATCTTAGACAGTAAAATATTGACGTCACCGAAGACACCTACACCATAAAATCTATCGGAAATGCATGGTGCACCATTCAGTCCTGTTGAGCTTGATTATTTTACACTCACAGAATTTTAGTAAAATTATATAAAATTGTCATCATTTGAGCACCGCATTCTAAGTACATTCTGTATAACATACAAAATTCGTCGAATAACATTCATAAATTGCTGTCAGTTCTATTAGAGATTTCCAACTATTTTGGTGTTATTGTTCGTCAAATAACGGGATCTTATGATGGCAACAAGTGAACGGAATTTGAACATAGCAGCAGTGACTATATTGACAGTTATCCCTATGAAGGAACCAGAAATGTCAGAAGGGGGTAGGGATGACGTACACCCAAAAAACACACAGTTCTCTAGAAAGGGGGGCTAGGAGAAGACAGCTACAGTGAACACAGTAAGACGTCATCCAGCTCATTATTAATATATTCTACGCGCATAAAACGAATGATAGAAGCTATGTGTATACAGACGAAATCGCTATGCTTACCATGTGTGATGTGATTTCAACAAGGACGATGATATTCTTCCAACATCCTTGACACTGGGCAGGCCCTAGGGAACAATACAGCAAAATTGATATCACCAAAAGCGTCATCAATGTAAACCTAATCATTTATCCAGGATGGGGTGAATCTTTCAGTCCTGTTGAGCTTGATAATTTTACACTCACGGGATTTTCATGAAATTTATGAAAATTGTCATCATTGAAACACCACATTTCAACAAGATCAAACGAAAAAACAGTAAAAGTACGTACTAGCCTATATATTTAAAAAAAAATTGTCTACTGCTTACCGAATTCTGATGAATATACAGCCAACCATATCTAGTGAGCGCTGGATGCTGCAACAAGATAAATCCACAAATTTAGAACCATTATCATATAGTACTTGATGGACAAAACATGGTGATCAACAATGAGATATTGTCATACCGCAACAGGATTAAACTGTATACGAATTTACAAAAGCAAAAGTAATCATTCTTGAAAACAGATTCACAAATCAGTTGGGCAACAATGAGTTATCAGCAAGTCACTTCAGCGATCTTGGTGGTTGAAACGTTTCATCACAGTAAATCCGCAAGAATGATTACAGAACGTTAACTAGCAAAATGGAATTCACTACGCACTAAAAACAATAATTGGTACTAAATATCTTTAGACTTAAAACAAATGATTCATTACCTATATTTCTTAGGGAAACAGGAATGACTGGAAAGTAAGGTATCTCCAAAGCACCTGAAATTAAACGAAGGATACAATCGAGAACAATGTACACTCAATTATTAAGTTTCAAACGGTAAATTATGAAGGTTATACGTACCATATTCACTTGTGAAGATAGTGGACTGTTCTCTGAACTTTTTCAGATCAAGGAGAAATAACCGCCATACTAATTAAACACTAACCTCTTCAATATAGATTGACCCAGAAATCAACCACATTGAAAACGATATAACTACTCCTAATACCAAATCAGATACGAATCCTTTAAATTTTAACAACACGCATGTTGCACAATTGAATTACTTAGTTCTTCTAACGACAAAAATTAGTGTAGATTATCCAAATCTACCCAAGTTTTAGCCAGAAATGAGGTTAAATAGAAAACAAGATGGAAATAACGGAAAATAACAAAAATTAAAATTTATTGTTTATTTGAACGGAGATGTTACAGAGCTCAATCGGACTTCTTTGGTCGGGATTTTTTCACCTTCAGCGTCCTCTTCTTGGAGTTGAGGATGGCGCTGGCCCTTCGGAGGGCGGCCTGTCAAAACACAATACCCCTAACGTCAATATGGAGGCAAAAATTAAAAGATGAAATACATCAAAGGCATTGCTTCGCGTAGTATGAAAAATCTCAAGGAGCCCTTCTGGCCCATTGCTATTTGCACAACATTGACTATCATTCAAATTCTTGAAGCAATGTTTAAGCTATGTTTAAGCCCTGAAACAATTATGAAGAGTGTCCCAGAACAAGTTCATCAAACTTCGCGGATGGATGTAAGAGCTTATTTCCAACAAAACTGTCTTTCTACTTTTCTTTTTCGAGGCTTTGTTTCCAAGTTATTTTACTTTCAAGACAATTATCGTGTTTCCCATCTCAAGTAACTGAAATGGTCGTAACTCTCTAAAATCAATTTTGAGAAGTCCATTGGAAAAAGCATCAATTTCCAGTCCTTACGTCAAATATACTTGTTTGCTAATCCTCAATTTCAAGGAAAAACTTCCTCGGAGTCTCGGCTTTCCAACGGTATACAGGGGCCCACACGCTCAGTTTACCTGCGCAGTTTATCACGTGTGACGTCATGTCTGAGCAATTAACTGAGGAAACTTCGCAGTTCACGCAGTTTTTTACTCCTGCACTAACGTTTCTCACCGATAAACTACGCAGTTTCCTCAGTTCTTGTCTTGTTTATGAGCCTCTACTGACTCTCACCCCTCCCCCTGTTTACGGTCCATTATTTTACAAATTATTAAATTCGTTATTCACAAGTTCACAACTACTACACAACTGACCTGCGACTCACTAAAAAAAAACGGAGAACTGAGTGGAAAACTGAGAGAACTTGGGGGGGAGGGGACTGAAGGTTGCCCACACACCTTCAGTTCAGATAATCGTAGTTTATCTGAATCTTTACTGAGATTGTGAGAAAACAAATTATCCAATTATCCTACTAGAGGGCGTATAAATTTAGTCATCTAGAACTAGAGCTGGAAAAAAATTGTTAAGCACATTGAGTCTAAAAACGCTAGTTTCAAGTTCTTATATTCATCCATTCTCCAGTTAAACTGGGAGGAAGGTGTGGGCAAATCACCTGGAATTTATAGCATTATGGAGTAGATCACTAAATCGTAATAACAATGCAGGAGCATCTATAGAAAACTCTACAATATACAAGTAGACTGATTTGGATAGTGTATGCATTGCACCTACATGACCATTCGGAATCTCACTGAGGGCAATCTAAATTTGCATATGAAGCTGCGTGAAATTAGCATACTGTGAAGGTACTCGTGCCAATAGTTAATTATAACGAATGCAAAAATGAGCCACGTGGGACCTTGGGAGACGATATAGAGTGCTGAACAGTTCGGTGTTCGAACAGACACGTGGGGTGCCCATGAGAAACATAGCCCACCACTTCATGTATCTAACCTACTGCTTCATCAATGTCATTCAATTATTCTGCGCTTCTCACTACCATCAGTGGAGTAGGTAGATGCTCACCAAACTAACTTTCAAAGTTTGGTAGCCTTGTTTATTGCAACGAATCAACAGACTTAAAATATGCACATGCGAAAACCTAATGAAGGTTGAAAAAGATATATCAATCTCACCTTGGTAAGGTCCTTACGGTACTTGTTACATCTGATCAAACGCCTCAATCTGAAAAGGGCAACACGAGGTCCGGACTTGATGGTGCGGCTCACGTAACAGGAACCTGGTTTATGCTAGAAAAAAAATATAGGAATAAAAAACTATGAAAATCACCACAGAAATGTTCATTATTAAATCTCATCAACGCATAAGCTGTATGTCATCACTTGTCTATAAATATATTAAATGCACCCTACAACTTACAAATTATTGATAAAACTTAATGAATCACCGATCAAAGGTTAATGAACTATGACGGGAAATCTGAAGAATCGGCCAGGCTACCAGAGTACTTACCCACAAAATGAAGTCACGATAGAAAAAGTTCAAAAAAAAAGTCGCTTAAATTGATTTACAACTACCTATTTCACACCTGATTAAGACCGAAAGAAAGAACTCAACAGCTACAAAGGTGGAAACTTTCAATTCCTTGACGCATTAACTTTCAAAATTATCACAAAAACCTATCCGTTCAAGAGTTTTAGAGAGGTAAAGTACCGTATTTTTTTTAAATTTCATAAATTATCTTTTTAATGGGAGTTTCTAACGGTTAACTGTGCAGCGAACACACTGCGAACCCTCATTGGGCTCATTAAATTAACAGACATGGGAAAAGATCAGAAGTAGGCCAAAAAAAAAAACAGTTATTTCAATTATCAAACAAGTCTTTCAGATCTACAAAATCCATCGATAATCGAAGAAAAAAAAATTAAAATAAACATTTCCTTTGCTATAAACTACGTCAATAATAATGAAAGTTATCTGCTGACCCAATCAACAGACCTGCTATCATACAGTCAAGGTGGCCCTCGACTCAAATCCATAGTAGTGAATTTTCGTTAAAATGAAACTATTGCACTGACTCAAACTCAAAGTAAGAATTTATCTTAATGCGCATGTGTGCGAGATACTAGACGATAACTCAAGGATTTTGATAGAAACGTATTTCTATTGTCTAAAATCAAGCATTATCGCAAGAAAGTTGATTTCGTTGTACAGCACCTTGAGAGCAAGAAATCTTTCAAATTTCAAAAAATTCACTGAAAAAGTTCCAATGACGCAGAATGATCGTGTGAGCTAATTTTTGGGTTAAGGTAGATTGGTGTTACGCTGTTATGGAATTCGAGCACTGTTTGACAAACGTGTCTCCGGAGGTGATCAGCCGCTGAGCAAATGATTTGTATATCCAATACAAACACAATAACGCCCACCCACGCATTCGGCTTCATCGCGACTTCTGCTCAACGTTTGTTAAATACGACACGTGTGACTGTAGCTTAACAATGAGCCATGGGAGATGCTTGACAATAGATACTCAAAACTGCGTAGGAGGTTGGTGTATTGAGTGCAGGTGGACAACTGTAACGGTCTTACCACCCCACGTGGGCATTCCCAAAATCACGTGGAATCGTACAAAACAAAATCTTTCCCTCTACAAATCAATTGCACCCATACCTCGTACAATAAAAGTGCATCGTAGTCAACGAAAACCAAGTAAATATCCACATGAATTACATTATTGCTTCAGGTATAAACGTGAGTGCCCACCTATATCTTTTTCTATAGTCAGCAAACCATCCAAGATGAACGTTCGAATCTAGTCCCATGACAAGGGTACTTACACAGGTACACATATCTGCATTCAAGACAAATATGTGTACATGAACTACATGAAATGTACCACATGATCAGACTTTGAAGAACAGACAATTTTTAAAGCTTCGATATTTACAACCAACCTAGTGAATAAAATTTATTAATTAAAGAAAGATTCAACGAGTAAATGAACTTACAGCTGCTTTGGTCCGCTTCCAGGAGACTTTGAATCCTTTGTCAACTGGAGAGATGTCGATACTCTTCTTGTGAACCAGACCATTGTACCGGAAAGAAGCGATATTCAACAAGTTGTGGGGTTCCTGAAGAATAGTCATAAATGGAAAGGTGTTGAATTTCAACGACTAATGAGATCATGATACTACGCATGTAGGTATAAGCAAGGGCGGAGAAAACTATCGAAGCTTACCGTGCTGAAATGCTTCTTGATGCAACGTTTCTTCACCAAGAAGGCATTGTTATTCCGGATAACCATCCACGAGAGATGAGCAGACATTTTGCCTAAACAGAAATTAAAATAACGTTTACAAGCGAGCAAAAAGAACGTGTTAGTACCCAGGGCAGGCAAGTGGGGGACCTACCACGTTGCAGCAGCCTAACCCTAAAAACAGAAACCACGTTTTCTGTGGGATAGGTGGATAGCTATTCGAAATCGCCAATTGTATGAGTGATTGAACGATAAAATGTTTTAAAAACGTTATATTGGAGGAAGTGATAGAGTTGAATTGACTAGAATATAACTATCGAAGAAAGTGATCAGATGAAGACTCTCATTAGCCTAACCTCAACCAAGTGATGGACGCCAAGTTTGTAAATGAAGAGCCTCATGTCGGAAATAATCATACGATGAATAAAAATGCAAGACTTTAAACTCTATAAAGATGTAAATAGAATGAGGAAGTGCGAATACCTGTTAAAATAGAAGACTTCAGAAACGAAACGGCCTCGGAGGTCAACCACGAGGCAACAGCACGATGGAGAAGGAGGACAACTGAATGAACATGGCGTCGAGAATCTTGAGCAGTGCTGCCATCACAACGTCTGAGAAGGAAATGGGACGAGTAGAAGGGGTTCTGAAGGGAACTGGATCTTTTCCCCCCACCACAATCTATTGCAGAACACGACTTTAGGTGGTGCTGCGGATAGTGGCCACTCATAGCAACTTATATCCAACAAGTTACTGCAAACAAAAGGTACCTAACTCAAATGCGCCAATGGATATTGGCCATCGTAAACAAGATGATAAAAAAGCGGGACAGTAATCCTCTATGGTTCTACAGCCAGATCATTTAAATGATTAATTTCACACATTTAAGTACCAAAGATGAAAAATTGCCTATGCAACCTACAAATATGGGATTCTAGCTCAGAGGAGGGGTGCTAGTAAACAGAGATGAAAGCTACGGCTGATGGGAAGGGATAACAAGGGTTTACGTGAGCGCATTCTGTGTTCATAAACGGTACTTACCAAGCCTAACCAACTCCCTGGAAAAATCTGTAGATTCAACTAGAGCACCAGAGAGGCTAGTGCTTACCAAGGTGGCAGGTACATGAATGACCCCCTCGGGTGGACAGAAAAGTGGTGATGCCGGGATAACAAAGGGGGGAAGGAGCCCACCCAAAGGTTAGTTGAAAGAGTGTTGAGCGGGGGAGTAACGGAACAGTCGGGTCGGTCGCTAAGAACTGAATTGTACTCCTGTTAATCATTTAAATGATAATATATCTGTTTCTCCTCAAACTAATTGGTAACCATTGATTTTGTTGAGTAAAAAGAGGTGGCTATTAACCCTAATCAACCCAAGCAACATTTTTTTCTAAAATTACTAATTTTTTTCGTTGAAATTGGTTAAAAATAACATACTTATGACGGGAAAAATGGCAAAAAAAAATTTTCAAGATTACGGATGTTCAAAAAGTACCTTTTTGTACTTGGTGCCTTGAGAGGCACTTTGGGCTCTTATGGTGGGAGCATGTTGAGGCGTTTAATAATCAGGGGTGCCCATAGGGGGGCTATGATGCAGACTGCGTCATTAAAATTCATGGGGAGGGGTTCAAAAAAAATTTGGGCTGAGGGGAGGGGGGTAATGTTGATTGAAACAGTGTTTAGCGTGACGACATTCAAAAAATAAACTACATCCTAGGTAAAGAACCTCAAAAAATATGCACGTTTTGTCAAAATAGACAATATTGTTGACTGAGTTTGAATTTTTTCCATACCTATTCATAAAAAATATCATTAAAATTAATACCCTTTCATTTCTATAGAGTTGAGATACCATTTTGTTAAATTTCATGAAATATCCATCATCGTGGAGCGATTAGAGAAAATAGCAACCCAAGTGGTCTTATTCAATTTATTGTAATAAACTATATTGCATTCCATCAAGATTAGCCAGAAAAATCCCCTTTTATTTAGAAAAATTTTTAAAGATCTCAAATTTTTGTTTATTTTCGTAACTAAGTATTACCCTATAAGGGTTACTGAAATCTAAGCAAAACATCAGGCATCATTTTGTTATTAAATGATTTTATTTATTATTTTCAATATACATCATTAAATGTTTCTGTAATAGAACCAGTAACAACATTTATAATCCATTGCTCAAAATATGTTTATGGCTCAAGATGTCAAAAATCTAAAAAATGAATTTATAAGTGTTGAAAAAACTTTTCTTTACACTTTCAGAACTTTTCTCTGAAACTGCTCACATGAAGTTTATGAAACTTGGGTAAAAATCACATGTGTGTGATTTTATCAAGCTAGTTAGGAATGAGCTTTCAGCATCACATTTGATAAATCTTAAAGGATGAAATAATTAAAATTTCTAAAACTTCCTAATTGAATATATGAGTTATTGATAAAGGACTCTGTGAATGTAATGGGCCCACCAAGATTGCTGCACGTGCTAGTATTTGAATGGGCATAACTTGAAACTTGCAATGTGTTTTGTGTGTCTAGCCTTGAATGGCCTTGAGCAATGCATGGCTTTAAATTTCTACACCTTAATTCCGAAACACCACTGAAAAACATGCTGAACAACATAGTTTTGTTGTTATTCAAATCAAACAAATGTTGAAATTCATAGGATGTAAAAATGGAATATACCCCGTCATAAAACTGAATAAATAAAATAAAATGATCCTAAATAAAATAACTAATAGTAGAATATTTCTGGATGTTAGATTTACCTACATTACGCAATGAATACTTTAATTTTCTATTCCTTAATTTAAAACCTCTAAAATAAATAATTGGGGCCAAACAATCCAAAATAATAAAAAATAATAATACCAAATAATGAAGAAAAAAAATAATAATTAATTATTGTGTATACAACAATTTACAAATGTTAAAACAGTAGGATCTTGAAAAAGAATGTGAAAGTCAAAAGCCGAATGGGATAGAATCAGTTGTACCTTGCTGGTTCCTAAATAAAATAACTAATAGTAGAATATTTCCGGGATTTTAGATTTCCTTTCACATTACGCATTGAATACATTCATTTTCCACCATTCGTATAATAACTAATAGCCTACCATTTTATTAAGATCTAAATCCAAAGCTCCTCATCACCCAAATCCCTTACGATGGTTCATCATTGACAATAATAAAAACAGGAGATAGTGAGATATGATTGCTGAGTGCGGTTCCATGTTGATGGCCAAGCCAAAACACGTAGTTGATAAACTTCCCGCCATTTTAAATTATTTTGTTGTACTGCCTGTAATACAACGGTCATTGAGCCCTCCCGACCGTTTATTTACAAATGTCAATTGCAGTTGAAAATATGTGCCGATTTTAGTCTTTCGGTTGTGTTCACCATTAACTTAACACTTGGGTACTTGAGTATGAATTGTGTTGCAGTTCACGGTTGTTTTTTTCTAGTAATGCCAGATAGTTCGCAAACGATCGCGCGTTTTTCCATCATATTGAACTGAATGGTACGTGATGTGTTGATATCCTTGTGTTCCTGGTTCTCCTAGATCTAATCGACGTTATTTTTCTCAATTATAAAGAAATATGGATATCAAGACCAAGCACGAACTAGACAAAGCGAAGTATACGGTGAAAAAATGGGAGAAGGAGTTCAAATCAATCACTTCGACTACGCCTTCCAAGGTAGGTACTTACTCAAAATATGAAAGCTTCTTGTGGCACCTTCTTTAGTTGAATGTAGGTAGGTAATAGGTAGAAATCGGGGTATGTAGGTGATGGCTCACTCTGATTGCTGTCAATTTTGGAGAGCCCATTGAACTTGAATAATTATTTGATGTTACCAAGTGTTTTGGGGCAACTACGTTGAATCAATTTCCAGTGATGTCATAAAGGTATCTTGGTATAAAAAGATCTGGTCGTAGGAGAATTCTGGTAGTTCTTGTCGTATGAAAAGGTGATTGGAGTAGTCTTCGCTTTGAAGTTGGAAGCTGGCTTGGTGTTTGGCTAGATACTCTTATGGTGTGTCTACTTCAGACCGTTGAAATTTCTCTAATGTCAGACAAATGTCAGCGGTATGTAGACAAATCGTTTTTGCAGCATGTTAATCTTTTGTTCAATCCACCTGCATTCGAATTTCGAGCAGGATATTTGACGAATCGTTATTTGATGTATGTGAATTCCGTTTTATAAGGATGTACTAAGGGGTTTTGCTAAGTTGAGAGCATAGGTTCTTCAATTGTCTTAGCTAAATATTGATGAAGCTGATGTTCGAGGAACTTCTATTTAGAAGAAAATCTCTCGGGACCTATGTGGAAAGTTTGGTGGTCCATTGAATATGGATTTAGGGGTACTCCACTGTTGCCTTGATGATTGTATGTTACCAGGCCCTTTAGTAAACCTACCCAAACTATATTAAAGCCTTCCGTTATTGTTACGAAGTATCGAAAGAAAAAAGTCGGTAAAGTTGGTAGATTCCTTTTTATTGTAACTTTCTTGTTGTATTCAGAAGAACATTTACTCGGAAGCTGATTATTAATGACAGAATGGTTCGTTACCTTCACATTTACGGGGGGTGATTTAAAATCGTTGAATACCTGCTTGTAGATGTTATTTGGCTAGACGGTTTATAGGCCTCCTATAGCTACGTGCGATACCATCCCTTCAATGAAGTCATAACCGCAGCAACACCTACTCCGCTCATCGCTATTCCCAAAAGTAACGTTTTCTAGTCTTTGGAAGGCATATTATAGTTTATTAGTCTGACGTGAGCCCCTACCAGTTTATTGGTAGGGAAGCTACTTTATTCACAGTTGATTTCACTCTCGTTTGCTGTGGTGGTTAGCTAGCTTGGCTTGGTGCCTTTGGCTCAACTTGTCGTCTCAGCTGGCAGTCATTGTAATTTTCCGGTGTATATAAAACGATCCTCAGAATACGATGCTTCCAATTAGTTAAGCGAAGAATATCAGGATTTTGTGGTTAACGCCTCACTATGAATGACATTGATATCCCTAAATGGTTACGGTTCACCCAAAAGTCCCATAGAAGGACAAAAGCTTGATTCAGGGTCAGGAGACTAATAGTAGCAAGTAAAATCGCAAATTTTAAAGCAAAGTTGGATACCATCTGAAAATGTTGCCCAGAAAACCTCTGAAATCCCCTGTCCTTTGATACTGCACTGTAAATTTAGTTTAGTTGCTGTTTTTTAACCCTGGACTGAACAGTCAGTTAAAGTCAAGGAGGTTTTTGTCTTAATCATCTCATGTCATACTTGGCTATTTAGAGAAATACTGGATATTTTATGTAGGGTTTGTGGAGAGATTCCTATCACCTGGAATGACATTGTACTAGACTAGATAATGTACTTACCTATTCAGTAAGCTGAATTCAAATCTCCTCTTCTTTGTTTCAGGCGGATATCAAGAACGCTCCTTCAAAAATTAGAGAAGCCTACAGGAAGTACTGGAAACTGAAAACGTTGGCTCTGGAGTCAACTTTTTCAGAAATTCTAGTCGACGAAAACGCCAAAGACTGCTTCAATTCTTCCAATGAAACAACTGATTCTAGTTTCTCGAAACCTGCCAATGCATCAGTTAGCGAAGACAGCATTTGTTTTCAACCTCTTTGCGAAACAACGCTTACCCAAACGTTTTTGGGTGATAGCCAGACTCATAGTAAACTTGACGATAGTTCCAATATTTTGAATCCTAGTACAAACATCAATTCAGAGCCTCTAAATTTTAAAAATGTTATCAGCCAGGAACAGAAAACTGACCAGTTGAAACCTGATCCTGTTGCCAAAGAAGTTGTCGACAGAAACAGCAAAGGATCGTCTTTAGGAGTTTGGGGAGAACATCTTAATAAAGATAAGACACAACCTCCTCTACCGCCATCGCAAAAGAAGCTGGAGACAAAATCCTTGTCTATGCAGTACGCTCAAAAGTTATTCAATCCAGCGAAATTCAAAAACTTCAATAAGAAAAATCCTCGTAAGCCGCGGGTGTTTCAGAAATCTAAAACTACAGACCCCCTTCCTGTAGCAGGAAAGCCCCAGTTCGATATTCCGAAATTTGAGTTTTTCAATAGTCAGGGTGAAATTTCGACGCCCACACCAGTTCAGGATGTTGTTTCTGCACCTTCCCCCTCTGTGGAGCTATCGAGAGTGGAGGATGTTCTTGACAAGGAAAATTCTTCTTTCAATTTGTTGAATGATAGTAAGTTGAAAATTGTTTCTAAAGCTGGGTGTTCTGCAAATAGTAGTAACGCATTGAGTTTACTTCAAATGACTTTTAATGATGACAGTACAAAACCTGGTACATTTACTCGGGAAGTTGATTCCGCCTGGATTGATAGGTTAGAACACGTTGAAGATACAAAGAAGACTGAAAGTACGTCCCAGGATTCTGGATTGGAACTCAGCCAAGGGCTATCTGCAACTCATCCTGATTCTGGGAGTGATTCTGAGGACTTGGTATACGATAGTGATTCGGAAAGTCAAACTGCTTCGAAAAGTGGATTGAGCCTTATGAAGTTTTCCAGCAATAGTCAGTTAGGCTCAAGCAGCCTTAGTATTGGTTCACTATCGTGTAGCCTTCCTCTCATGAACCCTAAGAAATCTCTGCCCACCGAATCTATTCAACCAGCTGATGCAAGCCGATCCAAATCGCATACAACCAGTACATTCGTTGCTAGCTTCAAGTCTGCTAATTACTCTGATCCATCAGAAAAAGACCAAGAAAAAGTGGGTGGGAGTTCATTATCAGAAACAGGAGGTATCTCTAAGAGGCAACTCGAACACACAGAACTACCAGTAGCCAAGAAACCCAAAATCGATTTAGAGGAAAGGATTCCCAGTGGAACACTCCCTGAAATCGCAGCTGCGACCAAAAAACGCGCTTCCGCTCGAAAGAAAAACCCAAAAGCCGATCCAGATGTGGATAAAAAGATGGCCTTGCTCGAAAAGAAGTTACAAAGTGGGAAAGCCAATGAAAATTTCGTGTCTATCAATATTCAAAAAAAGGTGTTTGTCCGTGGGAAAAAGACTGGCACGTTTTCCAAGTACAAGAAGCAAAAATGGCGTCAGCTCAAGCAAGAAAATGGAAGTTACAGTGGTCCAAAGGGCGTACTGAAGTGTTTCAAATGTGGGGATGTTGGCCACTTCTCGAAAGCTTGTCCATCTGGTTAGTACCCGATAAATAGATTTACTAACGTTGTTTCGTGGTTTGAATTATATTTACAACATTGTGTATTTGATTTTTCAGATAAAGGCTTACTACCATTGGAAGATTATGTGTCAGACGACGAAAGCGCTTTTCCTACACTGGAAGAAGCTGCAGAGGCAGCAAAAGTGGCTGGTGAATCTGCTCATGGACGAAGGAAATTCTCTCAAAAAACTGTACTCGAGGTAGGTTGAAAATGAGTTGTTCTGGATGGAGTTACCAGTAATTGTGTGTTGGGATTCATCGATAGAGTATAATTTTGGCTGTTAATTTCATTCTCAGACTAGTGAATGCAAACCAGAACCTGCAATGATGGAGGTAGACAATATTGGTATGCTTGGAAGCACTATACAACCCCCATATTCTCTCAATGAAGACGGATCTGTTATGGGTGAGATTAATACATTCAAATAACGTCACATAAAACAGTTGAGTGTGTTTTGCAGGACTCTTGACGTATTTTCTATTTTCAGACACTCCCAAAGAAGTATTCGATTGTTTGCGCCGCGAATTCGGGCATGAACAGTTTCTTGAAGGTCAAGAGCTTGCAGTGATGAGGATTTTGTCAGGTCAATCCACATTAGTCACGTTGAGCACTGGATCTGGAAAATCGCTATGCTATCAGCTTCCAGCTGCCATTTATTCGTCGTATAACCCCGGATGTATTACGTTGGTAATATCGCCGTTAGTTTCATTGATGAATGATCAGGTAATCACAAATCTTCAAACACCTATTTCCTTCAATATTCACATTTACATGCAATACCATTACTCAAATTTCTGTCAGGTATTGTTTTCTACAGTTGATAAAACCAGGAATGTGTAATCATTGTAGGTTGATGGTGCTGGCGGTTGGGAAAAGTCTGCATGTTACCACACTTACATGACGCAGAAGAAAAGGGACAAAATCCTGGAGCAGCTAAAGGCCCGAGAGTTATCTGTTTTACTTCTTTCGCCGGAAACCCTCGTGTCGTTGGAGGCAGGAGCTGGCAGACAACTGCTCTCCGCTCTTCCTCCTATCGCGTTTGCCTGCGTTGATGAAGCCCATTGTCTTCATCAGTGGTGTCACAATTTCCGCCCATCTTACCTTACTGTCACCCAGGTAATTGAAAATTATGATCCATGAGATGTACTTGTATTCAGTAATGTGTCTGTTATTGAAGTGGTATACCTGCAGTACTCTACATACCGTACTTCCGGCAGTACCTACAGTATGCTATCTAATCCCTCTATTGCTTACCTCCGCTCGCGATGTCACTTTTAACCTTTTGATACTTGTTGGACTCAAAAGGAGATCTTGCAATTATGGTGCCAAGTTTTAGGCTCAAACTTTTTGTATAGGTTCTACGCACCAAAACAATAAATACTTGTAGTTTTCTTCGGAATGGGCGTTAGGAATCGTCAAAATGAAATAAAATGTTTCAATTTGGGCTTTGTTGTCGAATATCCTGGGTAGAGATTACGAAAAAGTACTCATAACCCTCGCAAATGACACTTCACTTCAATTACAACACTTATTGTGGTAAAAATAACCTTTTTATAAGTTAATACACGGTAAAATCGGTCATTGTTTAATAGCAAAGTTGAAAATAAATATTTCTTATGAGAGAAGACTGCCCAGAAGAGTCTCGTGTCAAAATCACACCAAACCGCCCATTAGTAGCTTGGCTGCTGTGCCCAGCCAGTCACAAGTAACAATCGTCACATTCAGGCCCATTTCATTAAAAGTCAACTGTTGATCCACCAAGTCAATGACCCAACTTGGTACAGATATATATTTGTTGTCTTAAATCTGAAGTATTGTGACTGTGTTTAATTTTCAAAATATTTTCCTATTTGCAGGTTTTGCGCGAAAGATTCGGTGTCCGTACTTTATTAGGCCTTACAGCAACAGCAAGTAGTGGGACCATCAATTCCCTTATGGGTCATCTTGGTAATGAAACATGTTTAATCTACTTATTATTTCTGTTTATCTCAAATTGATTTTAGTCTTAAAAACGAATTCCTTTTGTTCTTTTGCAGGAATCAATGCAAGCAACAAAGAATCGTTGATAAAAGACACCCCACTCCCTCAAAACCTTACTCTGTCAGTTTCTGTCACTCATAATGACAGAGAAAAACAGGACGCACTCATCAGTCTCCTTACTACCGGATGTTTCGCTGACTGCTCCAGTATTATCATTTACTGCACTCGACGAGAGACTTGTGATAAAGTGGCTGGGTTCCTCCGAACTTCCTTACAGGTTTGTCGAAATTGAATTCTATAATGTGGTAATAGGAACATGATACTAATAACTTGCCTTGATTTTCAAAGGAAAAGAAACCAGGCGAGCAGTGTAAATTTATATGTCCGAATTTTCACTTCCACCTCCTCCTCCCATTGGCTACATTTTTATCGCACGTTCTTGGGAATTTGAGCATTATTTGTCCATAAGTATTTACTACCGTCATGTTAAAGGAAAATTAACGTTTTCTAAAGATAACTTTTTTAAGCCATTTCCCCAAAATTGAGCACGCTTTTATGTACAGAAACTGTTATCTTTCCAACTCCTGTTAGACATTTTTCTCTTATTCAGATTAAAGCAATTCCTGATCAATTTTATGAATCACATTTTAAATGTTAAATCATATTTTAAAACCCAAGAATCGTTTTGGAAAGTCCCCAAACAGGTGACTAAAAGTGAAATTGTCGATAAAAAAATACGTGCATTTCTTTTGAAGCCATTTAAATAGCTCAATTTTAGCGAAATTTCCCCAAAATAGTGGCATCGGATGGATCCTCTCACTTCCTCAAAATTGCTTCAATCCTTGAATTCAGCTGTGAGTTAGACTTCTTGCTGTTTATCAGGCCTTTGTATCACACAAAAATTTTTTGCATTACAGTCTGAAAGTGGCGATAACAAGAAAGGAAGAATTTCTCTACATGCCGAAGTGTATCACGCAGGTTTAACTGGTGGGAGGAGGAACCAAGTCCAGAAATCTTTCATGTCGGGTAAGTCATCATTATTATTTCGCATATTTGTAGGTATCTAATAAATTAGCTACACTAATTCGATAACATTAAAACAAAACAAAACATATTGGTAAATAATGCACGCATTACAGGGACCCCTATGTCCAGTGTTTGTATGATCACACTTATAAACATAATTCATAATTGATAAAAAAAGCACGAAAACTGGCTGGGAATTTTAGTGCATATGAGGATGATGATGATGAGGAAATGGGAGCCTATGAAAAAACGCTGCAAATTCTTTCACTGGGGTTTATTATTCAATTGGCTTGCGTTCATGATTTGAATTTCTACTAAGCTTTGGATTGTGCGTGTTTCACAGGCGATAGAGCGATTATTTCAGGAGATATGCATGGAGCATGTAAATCTGTTCTCAAACAAAATACCTATTTTGATTGTTCAGTTGATCATATTTGTGTGCCTCCTGAAATTCAATAATCACTCTATCACCTGTGAAACACGCACACTCCAAAGCTTAGTAGAAATTCAAATCATGAACGCAAGCCAATTGAATAATAAATCCCAGTGAAAGAATTTGCAGCTTTTTTTTATGGTTATCAGAATGCTTCAACACGTGTATTGTGTAACTAGGTTACTGCTATCAAAACAAAAACAATAATAAACCAAAAAAAGCTTGCTTCAACCCGTTTATCGGCTACAAAGCCTTTTAGGAGTTCACTCCAGTATCCACATTACTACATCACTAGGTTACTGCGATGAAAACATAAACAATAATAAACCAGAAAAACGCAAATGTTGGCACCATAAATCGGGCCGTATATCGGGAATGGTTTGAGCTACGAACCTGGGGAAGGGCTCATTCACTTTTTTTGAGGTTTCTAGGGATTTTACAAAACTTCGACAGCCCTTAAAGGGCACTTTAAATTAAGTGAGAGAGCTGGCTCAAGAATTGGGGCGTCGTCGGACCAATATGGATTTTTCCTGAAAATTTCAGATATTTTGCTCCAGCCGTTTGGGAGAAATCGTGCGTACGACGTACGGCGGACGGACGGAAAATTTTTATTGCAGATTCGGATTCTACTAATGTCTTAGGAATTCCCCTTTGAAACGTAAACATGAAATTTTCTTAGATTTTTTTTTTTTTTTTCATGAGCGATTACAATGGTTTATTATTGAATAATAAACCAAAAGAGATATCACTGGCCTAATGTCTTAGGGATTCCACACAGTTATTTTCTGTTTGTTGCGTTCTGTCAGAGCGTGAAGATGGGAAGAATGAATATGGTAATATTAGAGAGTTTTTGGTAGCCATAAACGGGCCCTTAACGTTACCTAGATGGGCCCTGTTTGACCTTGAGGGAACGCCAGCAACAGGCATACAAACAAGAATCGTAACAGTTTGGTACGCACCCAAAAACGAACTCTGCTCCACAAGGAACTTGTTCAGTTCATATATCTAGCAGAAACAGAGCTACTTTAAATTATATTTGTTAAAAAAATGATGGGGATTATCATATTTTTGAATAGGCCAGACTTCTTCAATACGAAAGGAACCTCGACAAATTTCAACAACAGTTCACAGTCCTTCACGTCACTTTAAAAGTCGTGCCAACGGACTCATTTGCCGACTCCACGTTTAGCACCGGGTTACTCGCCCTAAGGACACGTTTGAAGCCCTTTAGCACCAAAAACGTCCTATATCTATTAGTTCGGACCTTCATCTCTCAACCTGAATGCTAGAGAAGTTGTTTTCAAAATCTTTTATTGTGTTTTTTTCTTCAAAAAGCGTTGTGTGATTATGCCCTCAAATATGCAGTCTCGCCAATGGCTTTCGAAAAGTACTCATTCATTGTTATTTTCCATTTTTTGCTGACATGTACCTCGGGGGTTTCCGTTAAAACTGCCTTAAGATTATTTTACCCTACACAAGATGTGTTACTTGCCCAATTTTTGTACTTATGAAAGGAGTAACTTCTGTCAATTTCTTCAAACCACTCGAATTTTGATAAATCACCGACAATTAGACATTAAAATAAAAAGGGTCTCAAAACTTGCACACATCTGATAATTAATTTGCTAATGTGAAAATATGTGTATGTGCCTTCCAGAATATATTTGTTTTCATGAACTGCTCTCAACAAACTTACTCTTCAAAATGGGATGACCCACTCTTGGAATTTGAGATATCAACACCTGCAAAAATCGAGTCTTCAATTACTAAAACATAAAAAACATTTCAATTTAAATTGATGCAGAACTTTAAACGTTAGAATTAGAAGTTGTAGAGTTTGAGAAAGTTGGTTCCAAGAAGTTTTAAAGCAGTTATCTAAAATTCAGTCACCTTTCCACACTACATGTTTTAATGTTGAAATGTATCAATGGCATTTAAAAATTATGTCTAGGTTACTATTTTAAATGTTTAGTATTTTTTAAATACGTTTTAATTTTGTGTTATTGATTCATTGTCATTATTTTCATTATCAGGGAAATTGAGGATTGTGGTTGCTACTGTGGCGTTTGGAATGGGAATAAACAAGCCTGACATTCGAGGAGTTATCCACTACAGCCTGCCTTCAACATTTGAGAACTACGTACAAGAAGTTGGTCGAGCTGGGAGAGATCGGTTGCCAGCTAGATGCCACCTTTTCCTCGACTCGCAGGTACATTTTCCGAGGCTTTTCAATTGCATTTATTGCAAGGTACTGACTGTTGCTCTCCACGTGTCAGCCTGTTACTATGGAATCATCCGTAACCTATTCCTGTCGCAACACCAGTGGAGGACATAGGGACAATTATGTAATCTCCTTTTAAACATCCTTTTGGGCATAGCATCGTACATCAGATTTCTCGTAAATTGGGGTGAAGAACATTCTGACTTGTTCGATTTGCGCATATCTGGCACCAGTTTCCTAACCCCCAAAAGTAAAATAGAAACGAGCATTTATCAGGGATGCTAACTATAAGTGCAGATTCTGTTTCCCATTGCTAATTGGGAGTCCCCTTTGAAAATTGTTCCCCCAAGAGCTTGTCTACCTCCTAATTTTGAAGAAATCTGAAAGACAATTAAGGTAAATTAACAAAAATATTTAGATTACGTTATGGTCAACGGAAGATCAATATAATTGTAAATTGCTGATTTCAAAACATACAATAGGAGATAAAATTAATAATGATATTTACCAAATTCTAACATTAGAGCATTCCTACCCATGCATGCCAAAACACTTCACGGTCGGGTTTTTCCCGTGAAAATGACACGTACGACAGAATCAGGTTGTGAAAGAGTGATAAGGATTCAACACCGCACTAAAGGGAGTAAATCTTCTCATAATCTCTAGATTTACGCTTTTGGTGCCTACTGACCATGTGAAGCAAGAACTCTTTAACAATAAATATGCCACATCGCTTGCACGTGACAATATGACGTTCTCTTACACATAGAAAAGTTAGATGCAATAATATTTTATAACGTGATCTTCTATCTTTTCAGAATGAGGACTTGGGTGAGCTGCGGAGGCATATCTACTGTGACACCATCGATCGTTTTGTGATAAGAAAACTTCTTCAATGCGTGTTCATCCGTTGCAACTGTGACGAGGACACCGTCTGTCCGAAACACGAAGTGGCTTTTCCAATCGACACAACTGTGGCTTCATTGGACCTGCCGCAACAGAATATTTCTACTCTTCTTGCCTACCTGGAACTGAATGACAAGAAATGGATTAAGACTCTACCCCTGGCCTATACAACCTGCAAAGTCTCATCATATAAAGGCCCAAACCACCTAAAATCTGTTTGTAAATCGGTAAGTACTGTTTTAAGCATTCACCTAGAATAGTTCTAGTTAAATAACGAAATTGCTTTGTAACAGGTACGCTAGTATCTTCTTGATTGTGATAAGTTCCAAACCCTTCCATTTCTGCAAACTGCTTTACTGTACACGTTAATGATGTATGATGAAGAGTTGGGCTTTTCTCTCTTGACCATATTCTCTGTAGCACAACGCCCATCTCTCGCTTGCTGCAGTTTCACAAGAACTAACCTCAACATTTCGAACCTATTTAGTACCAATTCCTGTCCTCGACACCTGAACTCTAAATTTTCCAATTTCAGTTTTGTTGCCTAGTGGCACAGGACAAATTTGAAACCATCATCAATTTCTCTTATTGTACTTTTATAAATTATTTGCAATCATAATACTAATGATCGATTAATGCAAGTTTATGCTTACCTCAGACCTTCTAGATATGATAACTTGTAATAAATTACTTGTTCCATTTCAGTGTCCCCCGTTGGCCTTGGTATGGGCTGAGCAAGAGACTACAAATAAGACTATCACCTCATTGGAATTCGATATTTTTGAGCTGGCTCGCAAAATCAATTGGGACAGTGGCGTGTTGAAGAAAACCTTGAAAAGCACTGAATGGACCACAGGTTTGTGTGTTTGGATAGGATTTCTGCTTCTTTATACTCAGAGTTATTAAATGTAATCTGAATTCACTCGTTATAACGCATGCTTCGACTAATTGTCTTTCTTTGATGTTTCAGAAAATGACAAACCAGTAAAATCTGGTATAATGGTGGAATTCACTGCATTGGGCTTCCGTGTTCTTGCCCCTGGTAAGATAAATTAAGTTTATACCTGTTGTGTACAACACAGCTCAGAATGCAACTCCTGAAAATAATACGTATTAATTATTACCAATGGCGAATTGATTATTTGCTGGTTAACTTGATTAAAATTCCACAGATATTGATTCACTTCATCTTTTACTTTGTTTTTAGGTAATCTGCCGGATGAAGAATTGGATCATGCATTGGACGTCCTCAATGACACGGTTCAGAATCACGAAAAAGCTAAACTAAGAGGATTGCAAGCCTTTTACGGCGCTCTTTCAAAGTGAGTTGAACTTCGATTTTGTTTAATAACTCAGAATTGTAGCTTGGTCGAGAACAATTCTGAAGATTCTCAAATGCGTTATGTACTTGTTCTGATTATAGTCCAAAACCAAGCAACGATATGTCTGAAAATCAGTGCTGACTTGAATCCTGGCTCCTTAACCTGAAAGATTAAGCCTTATCTAAGCCCACTTTAAAATTTTCGTGCAACCCTTTACTATCGAGATTTACTAATGGTATTATTTTAATCGACCATTCTGTCAAAATGGATGGGTTCGTCAGAAAGCACTTTAAATTGATCAAATATAAAACCATTTCCCAAAAATTAGGAAAAGACTGCGAAATTTATAGTTTTCCAGAATTTTACTCAGAAAAATTTAATCGAAATGAACACAACATTTAAATATTCATGCTGTGCTTGTATTGAAATATTGATTTGAATTGCATTAAAATGTCCTTTAAAAATTGATACGAATTCTTTTTAAAAAAGTCGAAAATCATTATTTTAGAAATGGGAAAATTATTATTTAGAAATGGTTCATTTGCCATGAAATCTATAGTGAAAAATCCCTTTGCTCCCAATGTGCTAAAAATACTAAACAATGTTAGATGTGTATGATTTCGTGAACTTTTTGTTTATAGGGTATCGTACGACAATATGGATGACTGTCAGGACCTAGAGGAAATTACTCGAAGAAGTGAGAGCCTGAAAGAAGAGATCCGACATTATTTCAACGATCAGTCGTCTGTGGACGCGATACCATTGAAAACGGTGAGGATTAATCAATATCTATCATGATTGTTTATTAAGGTGGCGGATTATCGTTCCGAGTTGATAACTAGTGGGGAAACATCTAATACATCCTCCTTCTATACCCTTTCTGTGTATTTATCATTGAAGATCAGAAAATTGGGAATCATCAAAATCTTGCATATACACCCAGTAGGATTTAGTGACCACCTCAAAAACGTCTTCAATATGTTTTTCTGTCCTGTAATTTACTTATCGTGAGTTGCTGGTTTAATCGATTCGTACATCTTAAACGACTGTTACTTATGAATTGATAAATTCAAAATAATTTTTTGCTTAGAATCCAAGTACGACATTTGAAATCTACGTGACATTTCATTAAAAAATGACCTGAATGAATTTTGACAGCAAAAAACATACAATTTTACAATGCATACTTAATATAGTTTTTGAAGGAGTTCTATTAAGAATTCACATTGAATCACGCAGTAATGTTCATTTATCAATATTCGCTACATCAACTCGGAAAAAAACTACCGAAAAAACTACCATAGTTGCACATTTCCTTATTCATTGTTTCACAGCCCAAAACGCACGTAAGAGTTCGTTGTTTTGTTAATGTGCAGTGTGCAAGCCCTAAAATTTCATATTTGGATCAACTTTAACTATTGGAAAAAGCGGTTAAGTTCCTACAGTTCCATAAAGGTCCATGGTAAATTCTTAGATTAATAAATTCAGCTCCGCTGGCAACTATGACACTGTATTGACAGGTTATGATTGTATTTATTGTGTGAGCGTGACTTGGATTGTAGCCGAAAATGGATCTGTAATGAACAGTGCAATCTAATGGTTTAGGAATCTAGTATGTAGGTAGGATTCGTGATGGCTACTCAATGCTCGCCCTGTCTCATCCCTTTTCCATCAAGGACCTTACTAACAATGACATCCGATGACGCCTGTCCCCTATAAGTACTGCATCCCATCAAAACCTGGCACCTCCAGCTGGCCCATCCTGGGCATAGAGTGTGGCTAACGCCAGAAGGGATACAATATAGTAGAGTCTGCTGTACCACCAAGAAAGAGTGAGGGAAATCCACTATTGCCACTTCTGTTAAAACGTGCCAGATTTTACTGGACCAGAATGCCCCCAGGAACTATCTAACTCATTCTGATTCTGCAGGGTAGTGTGAAATGCTCGAACTTCAAAATTAGTCTATTGACGTTTTTTATTGAAGAACGTGAACAGTTTTATAGCATTAGGAAAACACCATCCGTCCCCGGGCCCTAAGGCTTTTTTCATGTAGAAAATGGCGTTAGGATGCTTTAAAATTGAGTGTTTTTCACCTTATATGATTTCAAATTTTGTCAACTAATACACATGTATATGAAGGATACAGTGGAAAACAGCCATCATTGCCATTCTGGTCGAAAATGTGTTAGCAACCCTGAAGGATTTTGAGGTGTACTTTCTGAATATGCAGTCCTTTTTGGTGAAAAACATCTTTATCCCCGTCTAAACGCAGGTTGTGATTAAGCTATACCGGGGAAATACATTTCATTGAGTGAGGAAGAACCTCATGATTGTAATTTAAATCTCCCACCCCACCACAAAGCTCCCCATCAAAGCTGCTAAATGTAAGGATCTTCTTGACCTCACACGGTTTTTGGAGAAACCAGATGCGAAGTAGTTTTACCAGTCAGTAAAATCGGTTGATCTTCCTGAAGGAGTAAATGAGGAGTTGATAGACGACCCACCACTTGACTTAGAGTAGATGAATCCTGTTTCACTCTTTGTGAATATGTTACCAGCATTTCCTTGCTAAAAGAAGGATTTTCCTTTCGCCGTCCGAAATGTGAATTGGTATTTTTGAAAGTTCTACTGTATTTATCAAAATCCTCACTCCCAATCTGATGATTTTTAAGGATGAAATTCCAATGGTCGTATTTTTATTCCTATTCCTTTCTGAATGCTGAAACAATTTTTTTAACCAGCAGCGTTTTTGATGGCATTGAAAGATTATTGTGAAATTGCAACTTTAATTTTTTTTTGGCCATGGTTGACTATTTTTTCATTTGTAAACTTTCAATTGTGTTTTTCTCGAGTCAGTTTTTTGGCGTTGATGAGGTTTTTCCCCTGTACCCTTCATATAGTTTACTCTAAGTGCTTTTCGATGCTTTATGAGTAGTGGCACTTACAGAAGCCCTTTCTATGAATAGTCATGGTTGATTCCTAATTTAGGTGGACGTCACTAATGAAGGCTCAGTGGCTGATGACATTCGCCAGCTGATCGTCTCATCAAGAGGAGACCACGTCCTGACAGGAAGGACGATAGCTCGCATCCTCCACGGCATTGGTTCTCCCAATTTCCCACCTCTCACGTGGGCCCGAACGAGGTTTTGGCGCCTCCACATGAACCAAGACTTCAACGCCCTCTGTCGACTCGCCACTCAACAACTCTTGATGTTTAGATAGGATTCGGTTCGTATAATCATGAAACATTTCTACGCATTTCGTGGATAGGTAAACTTACTAGTCTCTGTACCTACAAATCTCCCTCATCTAACCATTTGCATTATTCGAAAATTAACTATTACACTTAAGTCCGTGTTGTTGTCTGCATAATGCACGAAATTACAAACTGAATTAATTTTAAGAAAACCAGTAATCAAACGGTACTCTAATGCTCTGAAATGTACGGTACTCAAACTTACAATTCATTTTTTAACGCTGTTCTAAATGTCGGTACCTACAATTTATTGCATGAACAACTTTTTCAGAAGTCTTGCTTTTAAATTGTATCACTTCATTAAAAATACATTTGTCGGAATTGCATTATATTTTATGAAATGCATATGAGCTAGGTATTATTTGAACAATTCCCCATTCTATTATAGATAATTCTTGTAGTATCAGAAGGCATTTAATAAAAATGGATGTGAAAAAAGGTTGACAAAATATTGTTCAATTATGACGATAAATAAATTAAGGAAAAATGAAAAGTTCTGTAGGAGTATTTTGTATGATTTTTCAGCGTTTAGTACAGGTTAGAAAATAGGTTGGTTATAAAAGTGTTGAACCTCGTACTCTGACGCTGCCTCATTCTGAAGAATGAATTGGTGGAAATATTCAGATAAATCAATAGAGCTGGACGGATGGAATGCACTAAAGTCTGACTAAGTCAAATCTCTGATTATCTTCGACATATCTGTTTATCAATCAAGTTTTCCTATTTAAATAAATTCTGGTAAATTCTGAGTCATGGACACTGTAGTCTAATTAGTTCCCAGTAATTTCAAGATGAAAACTATACTAGGAAGTACAACAAATTTTAACCGCTGATTATTTATAATCAGTAATTAGTCAGTCAATAGATTTGACTGAGCAATTAAAAACTGAACCTTAATGTAAACTATGCTAGTAAATCTGTACAAATTGTAAAAATTCCTCCATTTACTTGAATTGTGGGTTGAATTCTATGTAGTTTCAGGGTTCGTGTGATATTTATACTTTTCGTGTGGTTTAGAAAGGGTGACTGTTTCTTGTTGTTGGTTTCTGTGTATTTTAGATAATAAAGAATTATTTTTATAAATTCGCTCGTCTTGCCTTTTCATTCTTTTGACTGAAGTCTGTGCAGTTTGTTCTAAGGTTTGTGACCCAAAAGTAAAAGTGAGTTTGAGAAAGCTAACTGGGGAAGGTGCTAAGTGGTTATTAACATTTAATTGGATTTTATTAAACCATTTTATATATAAATGAGTGAGTTATGGCAGTAGATTTATAGTTATTCAGAAAAAAAGCTTCTGGGGCCTTTCGGCCTTGAATAACCAACTTGTTCTCAACATTTCGGAGTTTTATTTCTCCATTGTCAAGGGGAATCTACAAACACAGAAAAAATGGAATAATCAATTAGTGATAAACTTTTGGGTGCTTAATTGAAAACAGATTTTCTCACATATATAGAGATAAAGATATACACAACGTTAAGAAAGTTCCTCCTAGTTTTTTATTGCTCCCTATTCTAAATATGTAGAATAATCTGTCCTCAATTAAAACACCCATAAGTTTATCACTAATTGGTTACCTTTTTCTGTCAGTTTGTAGATCTCTTCTGTCAATGTAAAAATAAAACTCTGAAACGTTGGGAATAAGTTTTTTATTCAAGATCGAACCTAAATACACCCCCTGAAGCTTCATATATATTTATCAAAGCCTTTAGCTCAGGTGTTATCCACCATGAATAATGATTAGCCACGGCAATATTTACAATGGATGCAACCACTAATAGCTATGGTGTAAGGGTGTCCACCTAATTGAGAGAATGCGAGGGTTAGAGCGCCTAAAATCAGTTACCTGATGGATCACCCGGGTCTCATCGAAGAAAGTTAAATTAGCTAGGTCCCGTTAACTATTGAATTGAACTGTAACAGTCAAATCATTTATGGCAAATGCTTAGTAGACTGTTCAAGTCTAGTTCGGGCATCGTAGCTATTACCTACAACAGGAAAATTTGTTACTGGTGCTAATTGGTGTCTGGTGACAAATCTGGTGCTAATTAACATTACTTTTCCAAAATTAATTCCATTTACGTGGGCACTGTTGAAAAACGAAATTCCATTGCAATTTTTATAACGTTTAGATACATTTAGTCGTTCTTTTGTTCTGTCGAAGTTCCAGCCTTTAGGGAGAGGGAACGGATGAACGTTTGACGAAGACAAAAACATTTTCGTTATTTTGAATGCTTTCAATATTTTGACTTTCGAATCATTTAGCCCTTTAGGGTTGTTCAAAATTACGATGATTCAGGACGATCCTCGGGCCATTTGTGATTTTAAATAAAGTTCTATCAACTGTTGTCCAGTAGTAATGGAGAAAGCTCCGTACAGAGCACATCGGACGTAGGTACACATTTTTTGAATTCTATCCAATTCTTCATCTTGAAGCGTAAACCAACAGATTATGATGGGGCGTTTTTTCTTGGTAGATTACACCAAAACACATTAAAGTACACCATTTACGAATATAACAATGAGTATATTTCCTTATATGTACATAGTTGATTGTTGATTCTTTGTATACACAAAATCTCAAGAAAATAGTGTACATTTGTAAACATGTATAGGACAACTAGGAAGGTACCGGCTTGAACAAACAATTTAAAAAACTAGAATATTTATCTAAACTAAACCTTTTACGGTTGCATACATCATGTGTCACAATGGTGTTTATTTTTACACATTCTTCATATTTATATAACTGTAAATCATATATTACAGTCCAAGAGCCAAGGCTGGTAATAATTTCTGGAGTTGTTTTCGGATTAGACTTAGAAAATGTACCTAATCGATTCTGAATGAGAAAATCCTGTCATATCGAAACTGGAGGATTTCATACAGGAGGCCTCACAAAGTTAGCTGAACTGTCATATTTTCAAGTTCTTCGAGAATAATTCCTAAACTGTAGAAGCTTAAGACATTCTCATAAGCTCCAAAGTTGAGCTTAAGAAAAAACAAATCGATTGGGCCCAACTCAGTTAGTTACGATCATTTGACACTCGAGCTAATTTTCAGTGTGTGCTCTGCTCTCCCTGTATAGACAAAATCACCACCTCAATATTGATCTGATTGAGGCCTACCAAGGCTCATTCGAGCCAGTGTAAACTGCTTGTTTAAGGATTGTACGTATCTAGTTTTAACTTGAACTGTTTTTCATAAAATTAGACATAAAACGCCGTACCCTCAGAGTTTTCTTTGGGTAATGACAAATCTACGATGTAACTTGCCACAAGCCAGCAGTTACCCCTGAGTCAACTCTTTTTAGGAGACTTGAATCAGACCAATACTGAGGCAGCCTGGTGATATTGAAGGGTAGAGGTCTACCTAACCGGCTTGTTGAAGGTGCCTAATAGGAGTCCGATCGCTTAATCTTTTCATGCTCTACTCTCTGTTCGGTAATTTGGTTTTTAAGAATTACTTGAAATACTTTTCAACCATCTTCGTGAGGCCGCCAATTGGTAGTCCACCAATTTTGAGATGGCAAACAGATTTTCTCACTCAGAATGGGCTAAATTGTCAAAGTCTAATCCCAACCATTTCTATAAAATATACCAACCAGTTAGCAACCACTAATTGAACCAAACCTTGAAAATGTTTTGATAAATTGCGTAATGTCTTATCAGAATTACCGACGTAGGCTCTTTCACTATTTTGTGGCCACGATCCACGAAGTTCCTTTTCAATTCAGAGGTCACGCACAGTTAGAAATTCGAGGAACTTGAGTGATAGATTTAGAAAATAACAATTTTATTTTAGAAATCTGAAACATATTGGAAATGTCAATCATAAATTACGTATGAAACCCAACTGTATCTACCTAAAAACTATTCCAAGACTTCTTAAACGTATCCAAGTAAAAAATTTCCGAAATTCTCATGACAAGTCATTTATCACCAGTGTTTGCAATACCTCTACCTTAATTTGGAACATGATCTTTTTGACCCAGATTACATCAAGGTCTGAATGCTTCACCTTTTTTACCCGGATCTCCTAGTAAGAGAGCTTTAAATTTAGCCCAAGGAGAAGTTTGAGAGGTACACATATTCTAGTTGTGGACACATGCACCAAATATCTGAAATTGTCTCCAAGACACAAATCCCTTCTTTTGGGTCTAGGGAGGAGGTAAAAAATTAAAAACGCTGTTCTTTCACTAGACTTGAAAATATTCCAAACACTTAGAAAGTAATTAAATACTTCACTCCTCTTGAATAAATTAATTTAACGAGATAATGGACCCTTGCATTACTTTCAAAACCTGAAATCTTAATCAAAACGGTAGCACATCAAATTCCAAGTCAACATTACATGGTCACTTAGAAACTACTCTGACTTGGACAATAGAAACCAATAACGATTAATATTCTTATTTGAGGCAGAAGACAATGAAAAATTGAATTCCAACATTCAATTTACGCGATGAATTCGTCGTCAGAAGCAATATCCAAGAAAACATCATAACATTCTCTGTTACAATTGCCATCAGCATTGAAAACATACTTGTGGAATGTCCCATCGACACAGATAGCTATGACGGAGTTTCTAGAGGCAAAAGCGCAAATGCAAGCACATTCTGGAGGTACTGTGAAGTTCGCCAGGGCCCACTGTGACTCAACGTAGTTTCCGAGCAAGCGAATCTTGGAGAATGACGATCGTTTGTTAAGGCGAGTGTCTTTCAAAGCGAAAATGTGTATTGTACCTTTATCGCTGGAGCAACAGAGAAATTCCGAGTCTCGACTGAAATTAATGCAATATACCGTGGCAGGGTCAGTCCCTCGACGTAGTTCTACCAGTAGTTTCCTCTTCGTGGTGTCCCAGACTCTAATCAAAGTCCCTTTGGAGGATGCTGTAGCAATCATTGTTCCCTGCTGGTTGATGGCCAGGCATGCCAAGTCGTTCTGGTGAGCGTTTATGGTGACTGGTGCACTGGATATCCCCGCTTCGGTGTTAGACAGATCGACCAGTTGAACACTTCCAGTCTTATGCCCGGGATACACTAGTAGATGCCTTTCGCCAGTTATTATCGGTGTCACTTCGCACAGTCCAAAAGGGTTGTACCTCGTCTCCAATGTGAATAACCTTTCGATCTTATCAGGAAAGGAGAAAACGTTTATTTGATTCGTCGTGGCCACAATTATTTTGTCTCTTCTCAACCTGACAGTTTTAACTGGAGCAGGGAATATGAGAACAACAATCACTAAAGAATTATTGTCATCGTACAAGAGAACGGAATTGTTGGCGAATTTCGGGCGAGATCCACCTGAGACCAACGCAAGTATGTTTGTCCTTTGCAACATCTCACATTGAGATAGACTTCCCATCGAATCGAAATCAAAACTGGTGTGATGAGCTAGTGGATCAACGTTGAAAATCCTTAACCCTGTTTCCAAACAACAAGTGAAACATCCTTGATCCTGGTTGAACCTCAACCCAATAATTCCTTTGTTGCTCATATTGCCTCCTTGAACTTGAAGAACCCCAAACGCCCTTTTTAAATTAGAACAAAACAAAGATATGTCATACGAGACCAGTGAACATGGTTATACGAACTCTGCTTAAAATTAGACATACAACGCAAAATCAAGACGACCGAATGACACTAGACGTTGATTCTTGAAGGATTACTTGAAAACAAAGAATAATGAAATGACATTGACAGTCCATCACAACTGACGTTATCACCTTCCTTATCACACATTTGTCTTTATCGATTACATACTTCCGATGCATCGATAATCGTTATCACACCCCCAAAAGTCGTATACATTGTAAACCGGTCTATAAGTTGGGTAACTATCATAAAATTATGGAATCGTAAAATATCATAAGGTAAATTTAGTTAGTAAGTTCCAGTGGTGTGAAGAATTTAAAGAAATAATTTTATGCATAATCGATAGTTTGAAGAATCGATCTTGATTTAAAGGCGCAGAAAAATATATCGTCTAAATGGACTTGTAAAACGGTTTCAAGCTATGCATGTATAGAAACAAGGGCTCTTTTCTTCCATGATCGTGTTCTAAACCTTCCTTTTGTTGGTCGGGTCTTGAGAAATTTAAAAAAATAGTGCATATTCTATGAAATAAATATTTCACGAGGTGAAAAGAGATTATAAATATTCAAAATCACAGCTGCAGCTAGGTAAAATCACAACCTATTGTGAATTCTTTTAGATTTGCGAGAGAAAATTGGAACTTTTTTGCTTTTCTGAGTTGAAAAATATGATTTTCTTCAATTTTTTACAAAGCTTTGGAATTCCACAACATAAGTGAAACATGGGTTTAATTCGGTAGTTTTGAGTTTGGTTGGCAAGTCGTTACACTTCTAAATAGAGTTGTTACAAATCGAAATGTATTTCACTGGAATTTTGATCAATTATTGAGAAATTAGTTTTAATATCTCCAATTTTATTTAAACTAAGATTTAAAAATCTCTAGTTTAGAATTTATTTAAAATTTTCATTTGTGTCCTTGGTTGTCATAAAGTTGGTAGGTAGGTAACGATCCGTCTGAAAATTTAGCCGCAGAAGACCTTGAACTTCGGTTATCGAAATGGGCTTATCGAATTGACAGTTTACATCGATTCATTCTTACTTGTTCGCTAGCTTTTCACGTAGTTGATTGATGTCCGGAAAATAATCGGTTCAGCTTCATATTACAATGAATTTGAAATTTGATGAAGGGTAGAAATGATAATATCTCACAATTTCTAGGGTATTTAATTTAGAAATACAGAGGTTGTAATATGGATGTGGTGCTGCGGTACGTCCTTAGTTTAAAATTGAGCGGGAAAAATTAATCGAAACATCACGTGAGATCGATAGAAGGCGGAGGCCTTATCAATCGATATCATTCGCGAAGGGCAGGAGCAGGGAGGCAACCAAGACAGATCCTTGGTTCACAAGTTGTTTCGTTTTTTACGTGAGATTTTTCAGTTTGTTCGTCACATAAAATCTATTTCATTGGTCGGAAGTCATGAGTGAATAATGGTGATCGGTTTTCAATTGATGTTGCAGGAAAAGTGATGGATTCTGAGTGCAAATACTCGTGAAGTCTGGGCCGCTGCTATCGAATATCGGACAGCCATCATAGTACGTGGTCAAGGTAGGCTGGCTGTGTTCTTTTTAGAACGTAGTTTGTTCAACTATTCCTCCCCATCAAGCCAAGACCGTACTCGTAAACATTCCTATGAATCGTGTTAAACAATTGGGGATATATTCGGATATCCTATTTTCTCTATGCGCTGACGTATTTATTAGGTTAAATTTAGCCATTCCTGCAATAAGGTGAAATAATGTCTTCGAAACCAAGTGCCCCATCTGTAGATTAGGCTAGTAATTGAATTAGAACCCAGACGTTTGCTACGTAGATTCGCTGTTACAGAGCTTTCGTTTGTCAATTAGGACCGCAGTACACCTACATTCATTTCGAATGCTGAATCTCCTTTCTGTATGAGTTTTCACAAGCAGTAATCCACATTAATCAGGTTTCATCGATCGATCTCTTACATATCAAGTATTCCGTATTTTTTTTACTTTGTCTCACCTACCAGATTATTGTTACATCGATGCTG
This sequence comes from Creontiades dilutus, assembly GCA_031894815.1. Classification (NCBI taxonomy): domain Eukaryota; kingdom Metazoa; phylum Arthropoda; class Insecta; order Hemiptera; family Miridae; genus Creontiades; species Creontiades dilutus. The sequence continues at coordinate 212,629 of JAVIWC010008066.1, forward strand.
TAAATTTTGCACGTTATCAGCAGTAGGTTTAAAAGGGACTTTTTAGAGTACATCATCACTATGTTAGGCTTTGCCAAACTTATCACCTACTAGGGTAAATCCACATACCTAGTTGAAGTTAACTGGCGGTTTATGAGTGAATATTATTAGCCTGTCATTGAACACTTTTGTATAATAGAAAGCAGTGGTTTCTATCACTATCTCAAGATTTTAAGGTTACTTGTTGGTGTTGAAAGAATGTCCTTTTGAACTATTTGGCTGAATCTAGATCCAGCATAAATACCTTCTGCCATTACCTTGTTTTATTTATTTCTATCTGTATGTTCTAAATGTTCGACCAAGGAAAACCAAACGTGGTGGTTGACTCTAGATAAATGATATTTAGTCATAATATAATTAATTAGTAACTATCCTGTGGAAGATAATGTACCTATTCATTTAAAACGTGAACAAAACTTTTGTTCACAGTTGATTCTCTTTGACGTGACAAAGATGCGCGCGGTTTACAAGGTTTTCGAACCAGGTCGTCTACAGTAAACTAATCATTCTACCACGCGCTGAAACTCACTTCAAATTGCCCAAAGTTTGCGGTTGTTCAAAACTGAACACACAGCCAGAGGGCTCATCAGTTGGCAGACGGCGAAGGGATGCAATGAGCAATAGTCAACGCACAATTCGACGGACATGCAACAATAATATTGCAGTTGTTGATAAGGCTGGTGAGTAGGTACTTTGATTTCAACTTAAAACACTCAACACAATACTTCAGGAAAATATCAGCTGCACCTTAACATACCTGTCATCGTAATGTAACTACTTTTGTAAGGGCAAAAACAATTAGGTCGGAGTCGGTTTGAGAAGCTAAGGTGGAGTTTTTGAATCGTGGGAAACTTTTTGTGAATCTCGTTGGATTGACGACGGTCCAATTTCTTTAATAATCGATATTTTCCCTCACCGACCAGATCCTACATCTATTCTTCAGTTTTTACATAGAAGTCATAGTTAAGATCTGTGTCCACCTCTACTGATGGCCTTTGTTTCCAAGCTTGTTGGTCTACGAAGTCCTCCCGAAGATGGCTGACGTCGGCCTAGCTAGATGACCACGGCCCAATAACTCAAATAACCCATATTTTCCCTCATTACTGACAAGACCAACATCCTTCATCTGTTTTTCAGTTGTTCCACAGAAGTCATAGTTAAGTTTCACCTGTGGCTCCCTCTACAGATTGTCCTGTGTCCAAGCTTGTTGGTCTAGCAAGTGCTCCAGAGAGTGACTGATGTGAGCACAGCTAAATGACCAAGCATCACAGGCCATACTATCAAGCATCATGCCACTTGGCATGTTGATGGCCAATAAAACATGTACATTCAAACCGCAGGCCCTGCTGATCTCTTGGTGTCCTGGAGGTGATTGACTGCCAACATCAGGTTTTGGTGTGTCTCCACACTAAGGGACCATTGCAGAGCCAAAAATAACATGGGCCATTGCGTAGAGGTGCCTTTAAAAACAATGTTCCCTCGTATTGATCTTGCCTTAATATGGTTTGACAACTTCACACACAGGATTTTTTTTTCTTCAAAAAATGCAAAACAAATTTCAATTTGGTTAACTTCCAGAATACGACATTTAAATTTTGAGCAAAACGGATTTCTACAAATCATAAAGTTCACTACTTTTTTAACAAGAAATGTGTATTGTTAGGAAATATTTTAGATTTTTAATGTTAATTGCAATGGTTTTACCCTCATAAAGCACTAGTTCCTTGGGTTAACATTGGAGTAAAACGAAAAATTACCTTAAAAAATGAGAACAAGATCTGTTTTCGTAAAGTGGTGCTAAATTAGAGCTATTTAAGCTCAAGTGTTTTTCCCCTCATCTCATCATGGATTGGGTCTGGCGGTCGAAAGGATAACCCAATCGTGACTCATTGGGTCAATCAGAAACTTTAGCTTTTTCCATAAACTCTTCAATTGTAGGTTTTCTATTTAGACTAGTTGTGATACTAACTCATCGACAGTTGTTATTCATCTACATTGTTTCTGATTTTTCGTGCCGAATTGGAACATGTACAATGAAGCATCATTGTGAATAGCAGGCTTATATATTGGGTTCAGATGTAAGATAAATCCTGACAGTAGCATTCTATTTTTCATGTAGGTGGTTATTTGTTTACATTGGCGAATTAATCAAATACATACAGTTCTAGTCACCTCTTTAAATTTTCCAAAAGCTCCTAGTTGCTTCAGTGTCAACTATAATACAGAAGAACCATTCCAAAATGAATCAGATGAAGGCATTCTTTGGTTGAAACGATGGTAATTTCGATTTATCACCTTTGAATGACAAAAGGTGAAAATGTCAGATGATCAATGTCAGACCCAAACAAATGAGTACTCATCATTGCTACTATGAAAATTGACAATTCCAAGTTCTCAAGACGTTTCCAGAAAACACTTACACCGCATGAAATCCTGAAATATCTGAAATGCTGTCTCAAAGAGAGGTTCAGTAATTTTTAGTTTTATTAAACTAATTTGCCTTTACTGGGGTTTCATGACTCATTCCGTAAAAAGTCTTTATTTCCCTGAGAATTTACCGAGAATTACATACCGCAGCCACAGGTAATTTATCAATGAATTGTTTACCAGTTTACTTTGCTTGAACATCCTGTTCATAAATATTATCTAGTTAGCGTATCCATAAGTCAGACACGTATGCATGGGCAGTTTAAAAGCGGTCTTGGAGTAATCAGAAAAATAGTTGTATTTGAACATTTGTTTTTGTCTCATGCTTGGTTTGTGCCACTCACCTATGGGTCAATCCTTATGGTTCCTGGCTCTCGTGACGAAGCCTTATCTGTATACTTTTGATCTAGCTTTCACTGGGACGCAATAAAAAAAACCCTGCAGGAGTGCTGTAATAGTTGTTTTCGCATTGTGAATTGTGCGGGCATTGGTTTCTCTTATTGTGCCTCGGGCGACGCTTCAACAAAGAAGACAATGTTTATCATACCACGACCATTGCATATCACCCAAAATATAATAGTTTGTGTGAACTCATTTCAAGCATTCTACAAAGTTTGCGAGGGTGATGGAATGGTATAGTCGCCCCTTCCGAGGAGGTGGATGCATTATTACGCTCCGCCACGCTCAGAGGATGACACAGACGCTTGCAGGCGTATGATTCATCTCTCAAGGCGACAGAATCTAAAATCTGGAAGGGGCCAACTAACCATATCTATCACACTCCCTGGGCTCTGAGAAAAGCCGGGGGGGGGGGGGGGGCATGAATGCAGTTTTGATTCTCGCATTGAGTTGGGCAGGGGAATGACAATTATTAAATTGATCATATTACAGGGCATACAGCCACAGTGAGGGGGGGATAGCGAGTGAATAGGGGCAGCAGGATGAGCAGGACAATCAACAGTAAAAGGGTCAATGGACTTAAGTCCACGCTCAGGCTAACATGTGAGGGTGATGGAGTTGCCCCTTCTGAGGAGGTGGATGCATTAATTATGCTCTGCCACGCTCAAAGGATGACACAGACGCTTGCAGGCGTCTGATTCATCTCCCAAGGTGACAGATTCTAAAATCTGGAAGGGGAACTAACCATATCCATCACAAGTTGACCAAATCTTCAATCAAGGTTTTGGGACTATTTGCTCTCATATAGGGCTGCAAACCTCAGATGAACACCAACAGAAAAGACACAACACCCAGAACGCTTAAAATTCCTTGAAAACCCCCAAAAAAACTCCTATCTTCAAAAGTCCCACCGTAAGGATAGAAGTAATTATTTCGCGTCCTATTTTTTTCGACATAGGTATTGATTTTAAAAACACCCCCCTTCTGCAACTCTGTGACTTCTTGAGTGTGGCTGAAATAACGAATAAAGTATAATGAAAGAACTAGCTTCCATGTTTCCGTTAGAATGGGACAATAATCTATGGCAGGTTTATGAGTTATCAATTCCTCAACAACCCATATAATTGTCTTATCTTGAAAAAAATGTCGATGTCCACGATTTTGGTTTAGGACCGAAGAAAAATCATTCATTGTGTCTACGGCAGACGAATAAATGAAACGTAAGCGGAGCTATGTTCGTAGACGTGAGAAGCGAGAAACAGTTTAGATAACGCATATTCTGAACCCACCCTTGTGTTTGACCTTGTGATCGAACTCGTGTTTCGCTTTTGAGTAACCAAAGCAAAAGTCTTCAAAACAACCGATTTCAAAGCTGTTTTCATTCTTCAAAATCAAAAAACTTGAGTGAATTGGGAATAAAACCTTTCGTCTGAACATGACATCTTCCAATGCAAGACGTGTGATTTCAGAAAATCATGTGTCACTCCCCGAGTATCTTTTTTTTCTTATTAGCTATGCATGATTAAAACGCAGATTTGACTCAGAAATAAGTTTCCACCATACAGTATGATTGTATGAAAGAATTTTCCTTAATTATAATCTTACATTTACGTATAAGATCTCGATTGCATTGGAAATGTTCAATTATCAGTTTTATTGCTTAAAATTTATTCAAAATGATATTCTGCTATTCAAAGAAAGATTTTGAATTTTCAGTACATTTTTCAGCTTAGGTTAGGGTTTAACGTTTTTTAATGGTCCACTTCAATAGTGATAAACATTTATTTGTTTGTTCTTGAGTATTCTGCTCAAGATATAAATTCACCTGTTTCCAGCCGTTTTGCCCTATTTAATTTATTTTTGCACAGTTTGTTTCCTAAAAGACTTATAGGTAGCGGAAGCTTTGTTTTCACTTTCGCCATATGAACAATTTTTCCTCGAAAATCGAAATATCCTCTTGCATTATACGTATTAGACCATCCTGAACAACTTTTGTTTCGTGCCTGTCCGTGAAGCAAATCTCTGTAAAAAGATTCATATAGTTTTTTTTCTCGATAGTTTTCATTCGTTTTTGATTAAATCTTCAGAGAATGTGAGGGTTAAGCAGTATATTGTCCTTCATGAGTTTCATCGCTCATAAATCAATACATCAGTCTGCGCAAGCGCAGAAATACAATTTACTCGCCAACATTTTCTAATGGTCTGATCGCGTGCAAATTTGGAAAGCGGATCTCGTCAACTTCCACCCGACATCTTGCGGGAATGTGTGTGGAATCCTTGTACCAAACCTAATTTCTAAACTTTTCGTCCGATTTCAATGAAATGTTCAGAGTATATGCTGGATAAGCTCTCCTTGGTCCTCTTTGAATACAATAAGCCGTACTTCATTCTGCGCATGAGCAAACATAGAATCCACCAAGGGCCAATTTCTTTGGCTTCAGTGGTCCTATCTGGCTCAAACTTCCAAGGTAGTCATGGAAGAACGGTCTAATAGTCTCTTATAAATTTAAACACGATAGTATCTTTATTCTATCCGCTGTACAATTAGCGCTTCTGACTGCAGTTCATATAGACTCACCATTTGAAGTCTTTACTCTCTTGTTGTGTTTGAAGGAGGTTTGTACATGTACCTCTGTATTTCTGTCCCCTAAATCGTCATAACGAACTTATATTCCGGATCTTTCTAGATTATTTAAAATATTATAATGACACATACATTCATCTTACGTATGTATGCTTGATGTTTTGGCGAAAGAACATAGTTTTTATCTCTATGTTAAGACGATTTAAAAGTTTTTGTCTGGAACTGCATACAGTCTCTCACACACACACAATCATTTCAAAATTTCTCAAAACGGAGTTGTATAAAGAACATTATCTACATAGCTTCATTTTTTATTAAGGGAATCACCTAAATATGCACTTTTGGAATCAATGTTCACTAATAAAGGTGGAAACGAAGTTAATAAAGCTGTCACTCAGTGCAGCTAAACTGTTCTGTCACCAGCGTTCGTTTCATAGAACTCACATCTAGTCCATCTGATAAAAGTAAAATTTTTACTGTAAATTGCACAGTTGTTAATGTTGATCCTTTTATTGATGTTGAAGGTAACTCGAGCACAAATTCTTCTGGCATATATTCTGATTGTGATGACTCAAGAGGAACGACAAATTCTAACAACACCTCCAATCTCGGCTGCCGTTTGACATTGCCTTCCATCGGAAACAGAACCACGTTTAACAGGACAAAGTTCCCAAGAGATATCATTTGTTCCAGGTAAAGATAGTCTAAAGCCCTAGCCAAAGTTAGGAGTTCCCTTTTAGTTTTAGAGTAGGGGAACGAGGAGTAATACCGTGCACTTAACTTTGGAACCATACAGTTAAGGGATAGAACGCCATTAAAATGTTTTTCTTGGACGAATGGCTCTAGAATTTATTCTATTCTCGATATCTGAGCGTTTCCCTTATATAAAAGGATTTTTAAAGGAAAAACAGCCGTGAATGTTAATAAAGTGCTTTGGGCAGCATTTCCCACACTGTGGGGTAATGCCGCCCGCACCATGGGGTAATGACGTCCAACCCCGAGAACTGAATTATGTTCCTCTCTCAACTGTCATTCAACCCATTTTTTCCAAAGTTAAATGGTTAAATGTATATATAACAATAAAGGGAGGTAATTTTTTTTTGAAGACTGCAGTTGTCTTAATAATCGTATATTAAGTTACTTTGAATTGAATTTTACTGTTTTTAAATTCCTTGATTTTAATTTCGAGAGCCATTTTGCTTCCGCGTCTACCAAGGTAGCGGAAGCATTGTTTTCACTTTCGGAATGTGAAAATTTTTTTGTCTCCAAAATCAAAAATTCCTCTCTCATTTTGCGTTTTAGACCTTTCTGAACAATTTTGGTTCCATGTCTATCTGTGTGTCTGTCTGTCAGCAAATCCTTGTGACGGGCAAAACTGCACGAAGTTATAGTCCGATTTTGATGAAATTTTCAGGGATTGTGCGGGTTGGGGTGTAGATGGTCCCCTATAGGTTTCATGACCCCCGGATCAATAGTAGCCTCTGCGCATGCGCAAACGTGAAATCCTTGTCACGCGCATAACTCCGGGAGTTCTTGACCAATTTCGATGACATTTTCAGGGATTGTTCGGTTTGATGTGTAGATGGTCAATTTTTATTATTAGGTATATTTTATAGTTTGTTCAATAGTTGAACATGCCTACCTTTATTTTCTCAAGGAACGAAGTTCTTTAGTCAATAATAATTTTCAATGATCTATACAGTCATGTTATGGACACGAGGAAGCTATGTGCCACACCCACTTGGCAGACGTTTTTTGATTTTAATGGTAATCTGAAAATAACTGATATTCTCGTCTGTAGAATCAAATGAAAGAATATGGACAATTTCGTTTTTCAGTTCCCTTCCTTCTTCCAGAGAACAGGTGTCAAATATTCAGAGGACATCTCGAATAGCTAGACCAAGGCCATCTTTGAAAACGGGATCGAGTCTTGGACCTACTTCATCTAAGGTTGGTTGAAAGTCGTCTGTCAATAGAATGTAATAGTACATTTTCCAGTCCGATTCGGTCTATATGTTTGACTAAAACTTTCTGCGTAACATTCTGTTGAAAATATAAATGTCAGGTAATAGCCTTTTTTTCTTAAAGTGATTTTTCAAAGCTAACAATTTGAATGTTGAGCGTTTTTGACCAACCAACTCATCTATTCTTCTGGAATGTTTGGTTTTCGGTTTATCATTTCCAATAACAAACCTGTGCAGTTGTATGTGTATAGCCCCCCCCCCCCCCCCTCACCAAACGTTGTCATTTTATGTTTCAAGGGACGTAGATTCGAAATCTGCAGTCCCTACGCTTTTCAGGCCTTTGAAATGATGTCAAAAATCTATTCTTTCGTACATGGTCTCCACTAAAGGTCATTTCACCCACAGGTAATAACCAGAATTCCTGAACCTAAAAGTGATCTCGCAACCCTCACAATGGAACAAGCAATCACGCTTTATTAAAAAAATAATGAACCATGTATTGGAATTAGCACCGTGCTTTTTTTAAACAAAGGATTTCTTATCTTAAGTGCATGGGGACATATCGTCCGGAATACAGAGACCTTTATTCTGCCAACTTAACTGTTGGTTTCCTATATTTGCCACTAGAGTGAGTTGAGGTCGTCATTACTCATTTCTGCAATAGGTATGTTGGGTGTCACACATGAAGGTGGAAATTTTGCAAGTTTTTCCTGTAACGTTTTCTGGAATTCAGCAGGATTAAGTTTGCTATCCTCCAGTTTACAAAATTCAAAATTGTCAAGTTTCTCCATTTTGGTTTATTATTCAATAATAAACCATTGTAATCGCTCTTGAAAAAAAAAATTCTAACCCCCACTGAAGATTTCATGGTTTACGTTTCGAAGGGTGTAGAATCCGAATCTGCAATAAAACATTTTCCGTCCGTCCGCCGTACGCACGATTTCTCCCAAACGGCTGGAGCAAAATATCTGAAATTTTCAGGAAAAATCAATATTGGTCCGACAACGCCCCAATTCTTTAGCCAGCACTCTCACTTAATTTAAAGTGCCCTTTAAGGGTTGTCAAAGTTTTGTAAAATTCCTAAAAACCTCAAAAAAAGTCGAAGCGGCCTAAATTTGGACACTTTTTGAAGAACTTTCCATGAGGAATCGAATGAGCCCTTCCCCAGGTTCGTAGCTCAAACCATTCCCGATATAGCCCGATTCATGGTTCCAACATTTGCGTTTTTTTGGTTTATTATTGTTTATGTTTTCATCGCAGTAACGTAGTGACGTAGTAATGTGGATACTGGAGTGAACCCGTAAATGGCTTTGTAGCCGATTCACGGGTTGAAGCATTCTGATACGCATGAAACGCTGAAAATTCTTTCACTGGGGTTTATTATTCAATTGGCTTGCGTTCATGATTTGAATTTCTACTAAGCTTTGGAGTGTGCTTGTTTCACAGGTGATAGAGTGATTATTGAATTTCAGGAGGCACACAAATATGATCAACTGAACAATCGAAATAGGTATTTTGGTTGAGAACAGATTTACGTGCTCTTCCTGTGAAACACGCACACTCCAGAGCTTAGTAGAAATTCAAATCATGAACGCAAGCCACCAATTGAATAATAAACCCCAGTGAAAGAATTTGCAGCGTTTTTTCACTTTGGTGTAGATTTGTGATTACTTATTCTGTATATTAGCTATGTATGTGGATGGCGTAGCTGAAAGGAAATTTAACGCTCTTTTCAATGTTATTATAAAATTTGAGTTAACTCAGTTCAGTAAGGGAGTTATTATGGCCGTTTTAGAGACATAAGATCGAAATCACGAAAAAAATGTGAATGCGATAAATAGGTAAATCTGAAACGAGGGCTCTTAAATAAGTCTACGAGAGGAACTTCTCTTTGCAACATAATTTGTGGAGTCAACCCCTAGGAAATGAATGGCTTGGAAATATGCAACTGTTATAGGCGTAGCAAATAAACCCTTCCCCTTTTATGAAATGTCAAATATGGCGACATTGGTATCCACACTGATAAGGTCTCCTGTGGAGATTTTCAAGCTCCACTCTTCGCTTAACGCTGAAAGATTGTGAGTAGCTTTGAGCCAAATTCTTAGTTCAAATTCTGATTTTTTTTTTTAAAGGAATGGGAGGAACCCCTGGTCACTGAGACCGCTAGGATCTATTGTGACACTTTCCCAGTTTTATTTAAGAATCTTTTTAATGGCCTCTTCATTCACAAAGTGAAGCAGGTTTTCAGGCGTTTCCTTGGCAATATCGGTGGGTGTTAGGGTACCCTTTCCGAAATGCCTGTATCTTATCGATGCGACAGCAGGACAGTCGCACAGTACGTGTTCAGCTGTCTCTGCTTCTTCGCAACAGAGCCGGCATTCTATTGTCCTGGCCTTACCCATTTTGTTAAGGTGGTACTTTAGAGGACAGTGGCCAGTGAGGAGTTCCACAAGTTTGCGAAGGTCTGTACGCCTCAGTGACAATAGAGAATGTGCGCGTTTCTTTGAGATTGTAAGAAACCGCTTAGCTTGTCTCTGCTTAGGAGTGTCTTGAAAATATGTTGTTCGAGTCTTGTCCTCCCGTTTCTGGACCAGTTGAGTTATATAACTCTTGGTAACCCTGATTCTCCCTTCAACACAGCTGATGGCTTCCATGACATTTCGGAAAAATTCCCCAATTCAATCATGTTTGTGTAGAACTTTTTTCACTTAATAAAATACTATTATTTTAATCTGTTGCGGTTTTTCAGGTGTCGCTTCCTAAAGTGGGGGTAAGCGGTCGGGGGCGGAGAGGGGAGTCGCCTGTAGAGAGCGGAGGGGAAAGGAAATCACAGCTTTCTCAATCACCGCTGGCCAGAGATGGCGATGGCCATGCGATGCCTCCTCCTCCTTCCAGGCGAGAACGAAGACAGTTCCATGTCCAGACAGTCCGCCCTCCAGAAGAGAGGGATGCTCCAGAGGTCCAGGTTTGACATCCTTTCCAGCATCAATCTTGGAAGTGTTCATTCATACAGCATATCCTGGAGAAAGGAAACTTTTCCCTGACCAAATGGAACCTTTTCCAACCTACATGAAATTATTTCCAAATCAAACAGTCAATTTATGTTGAGCACAGAATTCATTACTACACGTTTAGGATTCAGTAGAATGAAGAAAATTTTCAAGAAATAAGATGTACAGTATAGAAAGAGCCCATTTTTGCTTCTGAGTCTACCAAGCTAGCGGAAGCATTGTTTTCACTTTCGGAATGTGAAAATTTTGTTGTCTCCAAAATCAAAAATTTCACTCGCATTTTGCGTTTTAGACCTTTCTGAACAATTTTGGTTCCGTGTCTGTCTGTCTGTCTGTCAGCAAATCCTTGTTACGGGCAAAACTACACGAAGTTATAGTCCGATTTTGATGAAACTTTCAGGGATTGTGCGGGTTGGGGTGTAGATGGTCCCCTATAGGTTTCATGACCCCTGGATCAATAGTAGCCTCTGTGCATGCGCAAACGTGAAATCCTTGTTACGCGCATAACTCCCGGAGTTCTTGACCAATTTCGATGAAATTTCCAGGGATTGTTCGGTTTGATGTGTAGATGGTCCCCTATGAGTTGCATGACCCCCGGATCAATAATAGCCTCTGCGCATGCGCAAACGTGAAATCCTTGTTACGCGCATAACTCCGGGAGTTCTTGACCAATTTCGATGAAATTTTCAGGGATTGTTTGCTTTGATGTGTAGATTGTCCCCTATGAGTTTCATGACCCCGGGATCAATAGTAGCCTCTGCGCATGCGCAAACGTGAAATCCTTGCCACAAGCATAATTCCGGGAGTTCTTGACTGATTTTGATAAAATTTTCAGGGATTGTTCGGATTTATTGGGTATATTTTATAATTTGTTCAATAGTTGAACATGCCTACCTTTATTTTCTCAAGTTATGCTCCTGCATAACAATAAATTCACCCAAATTCAATATTTACTTCGCCTAATTGAACGAAGTTCTTTAGTCAATAATAATTTTCAATGATCTATACAGTCATGTTATGGATACGAGGAAGCTATGTGCCACACCCACTTGGCAGACGTTTTGTATTTTTTTTTTCTTGAAATTTCTCTCCAATTCTGACGGAAATCCAAATATGTTGTAAATGAATTCAAAACTCCCCCCATGAAACAATGCTTTGTTAACAGGAGTTGATTATTGATTTGTAAACGGTTTACAAATCAATAATCCCTCAATTGCCTTAGTTTCGAAAAATATTTATTTCCTTCGTTGAAAGCATAAATTGAAAAGGATGCTGTTTAATTCGATTAGGAAATAGTTTCATTTTGGTCTGGAAATGCTTTGATTACTACTCTATTCCTGAAAACTAACGTTCATCTATGTTAAAGACTTGTATGTCATGGATCATGTTCAGTGGATCGTGATGTTCACGAATCTTTGAACAAATCTTGGAAAGAAAACTTACCTACTATTGAATGCCAAACATCTAGAATGTAATCCTTTCACTTAAAAGTTGTGAAAGTACCTTTCTTTTCCCTTATGGTTAGCTCTCATTCTATCGGTCTTTCAACTAGCTAACCTGTGGTTTCTCAGTATGTGTATCTTATTTCTAATTTCCTTCGTAGGATGCAGAAATGGCGGAAGACGTCGCTGCAGTGCTCCAAGGGGCCGCTGAAGACGATCTGCCTGGAAAAACTCTGGTTCCCACCTCTGAAGTGGACAGTTCCCAACCGCTCGCGGATCGGATTCCAACCATCGAAGGCCCTGACGGTCAACCAATGGGAGCAGATATTCCCGACGAACTCGCGTCTCACATTTCACAGGAAGACGACGAGGAGAAAGCTGTTGGCGTCTCGCCTCATGGAAGGTAAAAGATTATTTCGACAAAATATACGTGCACAAAAAAAAAGTTCATACTTGTAGGCTGGTTGAGGTTTTTACTACAGAATAAAGGACAGATATGTGAGTGGCCATGGTCCTTTAAGGGTGTCCTAGAAGACGTCGTCCCTGCTAAAATCGTTATTTTTGGACTAAAATTGTTTCTCTATTCTGCATGTTTTTTTGTCAAGGGTCTCAAACATGTGCACACTGCGCAAATGTGCTCTCATTTGATTTTTTTTGCCGCGCCCTACGCGTTCAGCAAAGTTGCCAATTCATCAAAATTGTGCAAACATAAGTGTTATCAAACGCAAAGTGTGGCACATCAATTTCAGTAAAAATTCAAATTTAGTAAAATAAGAAAATCAGACAGTACCACGTGAATCAGCTTTGAAAAACAATGAAAAGTGATCTGAAGCACTTAGGGTTTCCTAACATTTGTTTGTACAAACAAATTTATGTTTGATGATATCTTGCTTTAATAACTAATTGAGCGTTTACTTTTAATCTGCCAATGTTAGAGTCTAATTGTTTCTATTTTTTTTTTTTTTTCAAGATTTCTGAAGTTTGAAGAAGAAATTGGGCGTGGTAGTTTTAAGACTGTGTACCGGGGACTGGATACTGAGACTGGAGTTGCAGTTGCTTGGTGTGAATTGCAGGTAATGATAACGTTGAGCTTATCTCAGTTATAATTAAATCACCCTCTCTGTTTGATTATTCCTATGTTTGGTTACAAACTTAAGGTTCCTTGGATTTATTGGAAGCAGTTTAATAATGAAATTACCGACTTAATTTAGCTAACTTGAAAGTTAAAGTGGTACATCTAGGTGAGATCTTTGTTATAAGTACAGGGTGGCGCAGATAAGACGGGTGGGTTTAAAAAAGTTGCCCAATCGTCAATGTTGGGCTGATCGGGTTGAAATTAATTTTATAATGTTGAGTAACAATGGAAATTTATTACAGAAAACAATTGTTTCTTTAATTGAGAAAGGTTATGGCCACTAAGTTTGCTCAAGCATATGGGAATGGATGGAATTTCCGTCTCAATTGAAGCCTTCAATTTTTGAATGGTGCGGGGTTTATTGGTGTACACATTAGAGACTTTGGTGCGGTTCACGCGACGGCGTTGACGGTACCGTCTGGAGAAAAATGCAGATTGCGCATGCATGACGTCCCGTCCGTCATGCAAGCTGTCATGACGAACCGTCTAAAATCGGTTTCCCGCGGTTCTCCTATACGTCTTTCCTTGACGAGTTGGCAACAACATAACCTTCCACATTTATAACCCATTTTACCTATTTATCATATTCCGTTTTTGGCATTGTACAAGTGTTTTTTTGCACATGGTAGCAATAACGAACGTCCATGCTGTTCGTCAACAATCCACAAAAGACAACTTCAACTCAATAACACAAACTTCAATCCACAATAACGACAGTATACAACTTCCAATGAATGTTGACGTCACATTAAACGTGGCTTCAACAGCCGGTAGCCTTGATGCTATTCGTCATGGAAATGTTAGGATCCAACTGCTCGCCTCAACTCGGTGACCACGGTTTCCTAGTCGTCGTCCACCAAAAAGTCTCTTTTGGCTTTCAAATAACCGTATCAGAAGAAATCACCCACCATGAGATGGTGAGCGAGGGGAACATTCCACATCTCCATTACGCGAAACCAGATGCCCTTGGTACAGAGTACGTACTGCCTGCGTGGATGTTCTTGCTGTGGGGGGAGTGCCCCCTAGTAGAAACTGAAATACCATATTTTAAAGTTTTTCTTGAATTATTCCTAAACCGTGCACCCCACCAAAATCGTTATACGCACCAAAGTTGTAGAGCATAAACAAACCAAACGATCGATCCCAAATCTGTAGATTATCTCCCAAAACAACATCTGAAAATCAGGCTAACTGTGGGTGAGACCTCTCCTTACGCCGCCCAGACTTTGTTCCTCCAGAATCACTAGTCCACCTAAATATTTGATTCTAGTCTCGCAAATCTCATTCGAGTCAATGTTTTAGCTCAGACTCTTTTCCATCAAATTACATTATGAAACGCCGTTTCCTCCTGTTTTCTCTGCGAAATGACGCAGTTTAATAAGTTGAAACTTGGTCGATGCAGATATTTGAAAGTCTTTAACCCTGAACCGAATGAGTTTTGCCACTCTGGAATCAGGTTTCTAGGTGATTTTGATGTGAAAACGCCTTGAAAGAGAGAAATGTAGGGAGGAAGGGCAGAGGACTCACTCGAAATTAACCTGAATTTCAAATGTTTACAGCATGTTTTGGGTGATAATTTACAAATTTTGGGGTCCAACCTGCTGTACAACTTTGGTACTTACGAAATTTTCTATAGCACGCTCAGTTTAGGAATTGAACTAAAACAACTTTAAAACGAGCTATTTCTTTGTGAGACCACTATTTTGTAGCTCGAGATGACAGACAAAGATTTTCTCTCTCAGAATCCAATCCCATACCATTTTAGGCCACTGTTCCTGGATTAACAGCCAATCGACGTTGAATTAGCTATCTTGATCGCCGCCGAAATTCCACGTTTCAAATCAAAAGACTCTTACTCCCGTGTATGACCTCTATTCCTCTACGTTTTCCGTAGAGTTCGGTGAAAAACTGCTTTCTCAAGTCATAGTTTCCCATATAACTTGGTACTATTTACTGGGAAAAAACTTGCTTGCATTCTAAACAGAATTTCAAAGTGTAAGTTACTTTATACTTACTAATCAATGATCTTTCATGTTTATCGATTTCCAGGAGAAAAAACTGAACAAAAGTGAAAGACAACGGTTTAGGGAAGAAGCGGAAATGTTGAAAGGTTTACAGCACCCTAACATCGTTCGGTTCTACGACTATTGGGAAGTGACTCTTACCAAGAGGAAGTACATCGTTCTAGTCACCGAACTCATGACCTCTGGCACTTTAAAAACGTTAGTACCTTGAGCTCTTTTTCGTTTTTTGTTAAATTTTAACGCTTACCTTGTTTTACCATTGGGTGGTTAGCTCGGATATTGAGCGCAAGCCGTCGTAAAGTATTAATTTTCTTGTCTAATAAACGTGATTCTTCGCTTGTGTCTCTGAAGCTGCAATTGATGAGTGGACTCCTTAGGGCTTTCAACTGACAATACATAGGCCCTGGATCAGCTGAAGCTACTGTGGCTAGTTTTGTACGCTATTTACATTATGAAGTGGCTATTTAGTACGTAGACTGCTTAAGAATTTCACCTGACGATTCATAGGCCCTTTACCATCTGAGACACAATCCTAAAGCTAAGTTCCACACTATTTACTCTCATAAGCTGCAATTTATTCGTGACTCCTGAGGAATTTTACGTTGCAATTATTTATCAAGCCACCATATGTATAAAATAAGCTACACCGTTGTGAGCCGTCGTATATAGGCCCACAGCCCAACAAGAAGGAAAATAAATTGCGGACTTTCCTTTTCTCTTGTAAGAGCTTCACAATTTAGTAAATCTAATCTCTTTATCTCTTGACTGGATCCCTTACTCGTAGCTGTTACCTTTTTTTTGTGAAGAACTAAACTACTTTGGTTTTGAAGGCCTGATCAAATCAAAAGGCGTGAAATTGATTTTTGTGACAATTCCTCTTTCGGTTTGTTTAGTCGTCGACATAAGGTGATACAAAACATAGGTTGGCACAAAAGTTAGAAACGTTTTCAATCTATTTCTACTCCTTAACTACTAATTCATAAATCCTAATTAGTCCTACCTGCCTATTCCACTCTAAGAATAAAAAAAAAATGTTGTTACAATAAATCCTGACCTTTTGGAAGACTGGCGGTATGGAGCACTCGGTAGCTATCCTTTGGCGCCTGTAGCGAAGTCTTGTCATTGCTCGCTCCACCACTCCGGAGCGAGCAAAAAATTCCGAAATTCCTGAATTCCTCGACCCGTCTCGCGGCTTTACACTAAAGTCTGAGATCCGGACGATCTGTCTGGAACACGTCTTGTTCGGTGAACGTTCAAGTCGGTAGTCTTTTAGAATTCTTCCCGAATTCTTCTCGGTTTTTCCTTCTTCTTGGACATGCGCGTCCATTTCCTCGGCGCATGCCCAATTTCGAAATTTCAAGTTTGGAACCTCCTCCTCTCCAATCCGGTCCTTTTTCCCTCCTACTTTCCTGAGGAGTGGGGAAACAATGAATGTTCATTTGTTCCCCTGGATTGGAGTAGGAAACCAATAATCAACGTGCTTGTATTTGCAAAACACGAGGTAATTGGCACTGGATGTTGTCAGCGAATTCTCGTTGATCGTCTTTCCCACGAGAGCGATATCAACATGATGCGCCGCATCTCGGGTGTGCTCTCGGGTTCCGTCATACTGTCGCCAAAAGTTTATTCACTGGTATGAGTCACGATTTGAACGTCCTCGTTGGTTTTCAGGATTGTCGTTCAAATACGAGGCTCTTAACGATCAAACGATTTTACTCGCTGTTTTATTACGTGACGTTTTTCTCAGTTTTTCTGATTTGCGCGGATAGTAATTATGTGATTCTAGTCCATCAGAGCATTATGCACCAATGTGAAGCTTACATTTCGTATCAGCGTAATCCTTTTTCCTCACTAACGAAGGTAACAGAAAACTTTGTCTCTATTTGTCCCAACTGTTCAAGCAAAAGCTAACTGCTATTAACAAATGAAGGAAATATTCCAGGTGTATTTCAATATTCGCTTCCATCCATCATCTCTTGAAAATGAATGGATGAAGAATGAAAGGAAACGTATAAACTAGAACTTTGGTAGTAGCTATAAAATATTTTTTCAATATAATTAGGAAAAATCATACTAGACGTTAATTTCCGGGACAGCGCTACTACCCCAACCTCCGCAGGAAGCGCAGGTAGTTGACGCGTGAAATTAGAAAACTAGCCAGGGTGCCAGGTAAAACCTTAGATCATCTACTAGTAGTATAAGTAGCCTACTTAGATGGTCTAAGGGTAAAACAGCGTGCCTTTTTTGTGTTTATTATTATTTGAAGAATAATTATTATACACCTGTGAGGTTGGTTCGGGAAAATGAGAGTAGGAAAACAGCAGGGAAAAGATAAGGTGATGGTGGTTGATAGCTGATGGTATAGCTACCAAGATCTGGTATAAGATGTGAACCTCCAGCGCTCCCCGCAGAGGTCGGGGTAGTTGTGCTGTCCCAGAAATTAACGTCTTGTAAAAATCATGCCTTAAATGCCTGTAACGTAGCAACGCTTTGTTGGAAGCAAATGCACCACGTTACCTTGTTTGTTTATTGGTATTGGGTTACATTTATGGTGTGAGGTGGCTCATTTCATAGGATGACCTCCAGCTTAAAGCCATATCCAGAAGCAAAGAATTTGCTGTTTCCTAATTAGACAACACTTTACGATAGGCTATACTTATTAGAAATATGTGTAATTGGAATTCAGCTGTAATGGACTCTACGTTCATAATCAGTCTCAATGTACACCTAAGAACGCTTGTGAGTGAGCATTACCTCCCACTCTCTTGGTAAAGTGAACATGAACATTAATCTCCACTCTGTTTGGAAAGTAATATCGGCTGAACGGTCAAGAAACTAGCAACGCATTGATTGGAAGCAAATGCAACACGTTGCCTTGTTGTTCGTTTTTTGGAATCGCGTTAGGAGTTACGTTACGAATTTTTTAGGATGACCCCTGATGTCAAAAATTGTTGATTTGTAGAGGTAGACAGCAACTGTAAATTTGTAGAAACATTACTATGATGCTATTGGATTGAGTTTTCACGGAAATTACCAATTAGGTTTATTATTGAAATAATATATTTCGGTTTCTTGTTTTCAACTCTATAAATATTTTATTACAGCTCTACTGCGTTTCACG
Organism: Creontiades dilutus; assembly: GCA_031894815.1. Taxonomy (NCBI): domain Eukaryota; kingdom Metazoa; phylum Arthropoda; class Insecta; order Hemiptera; family Miridae; genus Creontiades; species Creontiades dilutus. The sequence goes on from JAVIWC010008066.1 coordinate 230,775, forward strand.
TTGATTTAAGTTGGATTTTATATATTTTTTCCATCCTCTCGTTTAAGTTACTTGAGCGTAAAGTTCTTGTAATATGGATAACTTATCTATTCATTTATCTTATTTCAGTTATCTTCGGAGATTCAAAAAAATTAATCCTAAAGTACTGAAATCTTGGTGCCGGCAAATCCTCAAAGGCCTGCTCTTCCTCCACTCCAGGACTCCCCCTATTATTCATCGTGATCTGAAATGTGATAATATTTTCATTACTGGAACATCCGGCAGCGTTAAAATTGGTGATCTTGGTTTAGCTACTTTAAAGAATCGTTCTTTCGCCAAATCTGTTATTGGTAAGTGTGTTCCCTCACGCATATCTATTATCAATATCTAACATCAATAGTTAGATATTCTTGGTTGTTATTAAAACATCAATAGATTCAAATAATGTTTATTGTTGTTAATTATTGTTTAGGTACTCCGGAATTTATGGCTCCCGAAATGTATGAAGAGCATTATGATGAAAATGTGGATGTATACGCTTTTGGAATGTGTATGTTAGAGATGGCAACATCTGAGTACCCATACTCGGAATGTTCTGGTCCGGCACAAATTTACAAGAAAGTGATTAGTGTGAGTCTATTTCTTTGATTCTTCAAAATGTTAAAGTTTAATTTAGCTTCGGCATTAGTTTTGTATCGAGGGAAGCTTTGTGTTCTTGCCAGAAGTAAGAAAGAGTCCTCCATTTTCAAAATGTCTCCTTGGTTTTTGTGTTTTGGAGCTTTTGGTCGATTTCGGTTCCATATCTGGTAAATCCTTGTCAAGCCCCTAACTCAAGTTTTAGTCTGATTTTATTTACAATTTCAGGCATTGTGAGTATTAGTTCCATTATTATTTTATTATTATTATGGTCTCCTGTGAATTGCATTAGTCTGGATCCGAGACTCGTTTCACACAGGATCTGTGAGGAGTTGCCCCTGGCAAACCCCCTGTTGAGTATATGTTAGAAGACAGTGGAACAATTTGGATAAAGTTTTCAGAGAATATTATTTACATAAAGTTATTTTTAGCTTTCAATTATTAATTTATTTGCACGCAAATTGCTCCAATTCCTAAACAATTTAACATGAATATAGATCTAAAAACTGGGATCATGCTGCATTACTGGAACTTGGGTGCCCCCAAATCTCTTGCAAGTTTTGCTGGGTGCATAACAGTCCGCTCACAGTTACACTTCTGTGTCCACTCACATTAGATTGTTGTCTTTCAATTCTTCCCTTAGTTGCAAGATAAAAAAAAGAGGAAAAACTTGTTACTTATAAGTATACATTATTTACAGTTTTACTTATACCGCTCCGTTTGAATTTTCTGATTCATAGGGTATAAAACCTGCGAGTTTTGACAAGGTGGAAAATCCTGAGGTTCGTGACATCATAGAGCAATGTATTCGACTGAAAAGAGAAGAGCGGCCGGGCATCAAAGAGCTCCTCAATCACCAATTTTTCGGGGAAGACATAGGACTGAAACTGGAAGTTTGCCCCAGAGAAGCGAACAGTGAGCAGGACGATTCCAAAGTCGTGTTTCGGCTTCGCGTCCTGGATCCAAAGAAACGGAGCAACAAATACAAAGAGAATGAAGCGATTCAATTCGATTTTGACATTGACACCGATAATGCTGAAGAAGTTGCCAAGGAGATGGTAAGCCATATTATTGTGTCGTTCTAAAGAGATTGTTGAGAGTTGATGCTGCATTTCAACGTTTTATCTTTGTTTGCATGAGTCAATATTCATTCCAATGAATGTTTATTGCATATAATTTTTCCGTTAGTTATAGCAAAGAGGTGATGGAATGGATGGCATTGGAAGCATCCAAGGGCTTAGGTTTTATCCTACAACATGTAGAGGACCGATGACGCCAAAAATCTTCTGGTTTAGCAGTTTCCAGAAACGAAAAGGGGGAACAATCCATACCCATCACATACCCAGGGCTTTCAAAAAACAGGATGGGAAGAGGGGAGGGGGAGTAGTCTTTCATTAGGCAGGGAAAGGGTAATTAGTTTATGTTTAGAAGTAATTTTACAACATATTGCTCATTTTACCCATGGGGGCAAAACATGACTGATACTAGAGTTTTTGGAAGCTTCTTAACGGCTCTTAAGGTCATCCAGACAGGCCTAAGTGTATGTGACGTAGGTGGAACCTTGGCAACAATCCTGGAGACTGGCTTATTTAACGTTACTCTTCTACTGACCCAGACTCTTTAGATGTATAACCTTCATCTTTTGCGGTTAAATTTGAAATGTTGCTGCACTACATTATAACATACCCAACTGCCTTTTAAGATGTTTACTCGCTAGAGACCCACAAGCCTGGAAGCTTTCAATCGATAATATTCATCTATATCAATACTCTGTTGTACCAATCTGTTGGCATTGCTGCATAAGTGGGAGACGCTCCTTACAGAATCCCATGTTCCTTATGACGTCCTCGTCGCTAACGCGATCTAATGCTGGCTGCAGATGCATAGGTGTGCCGTTTCAGCTGTGGTGATCTTCATTCACCTAGAACGAAGTAGTACATCTAAGTCTTCCCATTCCACGACACCATTCTGGTGGAGCTCAATGAAATTGTGTAAAATTTCCATATCAAAAATTGCTCAACAACAAAATTTTAATGCTTAAAAACAAAACCAATGGATGAGAAAAAGCAATTAACAAAACAAAACAATTATGGAATTATACAAACTACAACTAATATGAAAATTTAATACGTCTAAAGTGTTACCCTCAAAAAATCACAACAAAGTGTTCTCTGCACAGTCCTTCACGTCACTTCAAAAGCAAACTTGTTTGCTCACTCGACATTTACCATAGTCATTGCTCGCACTTTTAAGACAGACTAAGCTGTCGTCACTTGTTAGCACCAAAAACTCTCTATTATTCGAGGCTGTTTGGTTTTTAACAAGCTCTGATAACATGTTCCTATTGATTGATGGATTGGACTAATTACCTTCCAAGGGCTGAGGTGATATCCCTGCAACACCCACAGAATCCCCCTGAAACTAAAAAACATAGCATTTAGCAAAGGCTTATCAACAAACTTGAAGGGGAATCCATATCCATCAAAATTTTTGAAAAAAATGGAATCTATTGGTATCTGATACCACCTTTTATGTGCGTGACTATCGTGAGTTCTCACTTGGGTGAGGTCGATAAAAGCACTTAATTTTGAAGAAAAACTGCGATTAATGCGCCCAATTGATTTATTTTTCTTATTTAGCACCTTATTGGAATTGTTTTCCTTTTTTCAGGCCAAGTCTGGAATAATTAACGATGAAGATGCGCGAAACGTTGAAAAAATGCTCTTGGCACAGGTGACTGCTATACTAAAGGCGAGGGAAGAAAGAAAAAGAGATAATGGTATGTCCTCGAAACATGAATAATTCTTGTATTCTAATCCTAATTTGTGTATTTTCTTGTGTAAATTTATGTAGGCACATACTAGTGAAGGATGTAGGTTTTTGGAGTCACCCATTGAGTCCACCATTAGGCCATTGACAATACGTGATTTCATTGTTCAACTTGGAAATATTGTACACTGAAAGCGAAATTCTTTTGGGCTCTTTTACAATCGAAAATACTGTTCAGGAGACATTAAGTCTAGAGCCAAAATTCACATAACTTTTCTACGTATTCATATTGGTAGTCCCTGTTAGCTCTTTGATCATTTTGGACCGTTCTGCTACAAATTACTTACCTATAAATATTTATTGAATAGATTTAGGTAGATGGTAGACCACAGTTACGTTTTCGAATGTACTATGTAAATTTGTCACGACTGTTATGAAACAAGGGAGAATCAAGTTGTAATAAGTCTGCTAGATGACATGGAACTGCATGGAGTTACATTTCGCATAAAACAATTCTCACAAAACTACTTTTCATTGTTATTTCATTGAAATTTTACCATTTTGCAATGTGTAATTTTGACACCAGTTCGGGATAGAACCAGAACCTACAGGGGGAGGGATATATTCGTTCTACTTGTCTGAATCCGAACTAGTTTGGAACCAAAAACCTGAACGTCCCCTTCCCGCATGGTTCCGTCAGACATTGAGACCAAAAAAAGAGGCAACAGCAACAATAACACATAATAATATTCCTACAAAAATCAAAACAACTTGACTCTAATTTTTTTAATTTTCTGGCAGTTTGTTGTAAACCTCGGAATTTATACTTGAAAAAAGTTTGTTTTGACAAATCAATGGTGTAGGTAGGCTGTATTTATAATTTAACCGTAGATAACTCGATAAATCTACTGCGCATGTCTGACTATAAAAAAATCTTCGAACCACTTGAACTAGTTCTAAGTGGTTCTGGACTCCTTGAGATTTTTCAGAACTAGTTCTGGCGTGTCAAAACAGCCAAAAAGGGACGTGTTCGGTTCTGAACTGGTTCTGAACTTCTTGTCAGAACAAACCTGTAGCCTGATGATAAATTTTAAAAATGAAAAAAATTTACAAGTTTAGAATTTTTAGCATAAAATGGTGCTGAAATTTGTGTTCAAATATCGATGAAAATCATCAAAAATTATTTGTTAGTTATTTACTTGAAACAAATTTCGGGAATCACAAATTGGTCTGGTACTCAGTCATTTTGTGCTCGTAGTTGTGTGCACAAATCTCAAGAAAATATGCTGAAAAATTGGTAATTGGTAATTAATGATAAAATTGAGTTTTATAGCCGAATTTAATTTAAAAACTATTTATCTGCCAAAAATGCGATCTTCAACCATTTTTGTGCAAAGGCTCTTTTTGATTAAAAAAGTCAATAAAAGTCTGTTGTTAAGTCAGTTCAAGTCCAATTAATCTAAAACAGTCTAAATACGAAAACAATTTACAGTTTGTTGGCTCAATTATCGAGCCATGTGGGATTCACTCTACCTCTCCGGGACTGCGTTAATTGCTGGCAAGCCATCAGAAGTTGATACATATGACTGATTGTCATCTGTGTTTAATTTGCCCATGCCGCTTGGCAGTCACACTCTTGGCTTCTTTTCTAAGCGTATTTTTAGTCGATTGTTGTGGATGCACGTTAGATGTCATTCAGTTTCAAAGAGTTTTCATATTTGGTTTTTGAGTTTTTATTTCGCGTCATGTCTTTGATTATTGTTCTTAAAGCAATCTACGATTTGCTTGTTCCAGGTGATGATGCCGTTCCAGATGTCCAGGTGAGTTTCGTACTCAGGTTTTTCTAAGTGATTGATTTTCATACTACTCTACTCAAAATGATGCATTATGCAATTAACGACTTCGGTTTTTTAATTTTTTTTTTTTAAATTGTGTAGCCACGAAAGATAATGGCATGGTTGTTTTTGTGGCAATGCTCAGGTAACGTTAAAAGTTTGTTACTCAATGGGACACCACGAAACTATCTTCAAATCTGCCAAAGGGATGGGCAGTGTAAATTCTTCTTATTATCACTTTGTTGTTTAGCGTCATTTGACCTATCTGAATTATCAATTTTTTTCAATTCCATGGCAACGATTACCCAGTCATTTCCAGATACTTGACGTATGACACTCGACATTTAAAAAAATAGGGCTTTCTACTTTGTGTGGTGTCTCCCATGCTTTCACCTCGCCCTCCTCATATTTGCTGTACAAGTTTGAAAATTAATCTGCCCACCCTACTTGGCAAATATTTTGAATTGGTTGGATTTTTTCCGTTATGCAGAATGTGATAAATCCTTAAATCTCATAATTATTCCCATTATAAGTAAAAAGGAACTATGTATTATGGGATTTTGGAGTTTCTTAATACTGGTTTTAATTTCCTTTTTTGCCCATTTACTCAGAATGCTGCAACCACATAATTCCTTGCATTATTTCAATTTTCATTCGTTGATAATAATGTTGCTTCATCCACATTTCCAGACTATAATCAACACTGCAGCTGCCCAGTCTGTTTTACAAACCTCGGTTCTTGGAACTCTCCCTGATGGGAGTATTGGTGTGATTTCTGAGCCGATAACTATACAGCGAGAAGTGAGAGGCATAAATGATGGAGTGATTATGTCTCCGCATTTACTGGAGAACCATCTGATTCAGGGAAATGTTAATCAAGCTGTTGATGATCGTGTGAATTATGATGCGTCCCAGACTCCAATACTGGGACAGATCCCACCTGAAATGAATTATTCCATCGATCAAGAAGTTCATCGAATTTCTAACCAGCAGATTGCCAATTCACAAGTTCAGTCGGTGTCTGGTGTTGATGCTCAGAATCAATGTCAAATGCAGACTACTAATTTTGCTGAAATGGTTCACAGAATTGCTGCAGAAACCATGCAGCAGTTTGGAGATTTTCAACATCAAGTGAGTGCTTCACAACAAACTCAGCAAGTACAAGGAATCAATAATAACATCCAAAGTATGCCAGGAGGTTCAGTGCAGCCTCAATTTACAGATTTATCTCAACATTCTACAGAAAATAGTCAACGAATTTCCACTTCACAACAGCCAGTCATTTCTCAACCAATGCCAGGTATCGATCAACAGAACCAAACAGGAATTCAGCCTTCTAATTTCACAGAATTGGCACAAAGAATAGCATCTGACACTATGCACCAGTTTGCAGAATTTCAACATCAGGTTACATCTTCCCAACAAACAACACAGCAAGTTCAAGGACTAAATAACAATATCCAGAATATGACTCCCGTGCAGCCTCAATTTACAGATTTGTCGCATCAAACAACAGAAACTAGCCAACGAATTTCTACAGTTCAACAGCCCCAGTTTAATGAGATGAAACAACAGCAGCCTCAATATGTGGACATGCTGCAACAGCAAATGCATAGCGATGCACAGAGAATGCCTAACATTCAACCCACACAGGAGGCTTATTCAGAAGTTCAACAACATCAAATGCAAAATGAAAATATTCAAAGAATTTCAACTGTTGTTCCACCTCAGTATTCAGAAGTGAATCAGCAAATTCCCAGTGATGGTGTACAAAGAATGACAAATGTGCAGCCACCTACTTACTCAGAGCTTAAAACCCCACAGTACTCTGATCCTCAACAGCATGAAAATATCCAAAGAATTTCTAGTGTCCAGCAACCAGTCTTTGCTGAACTCAACCAACAAATGCAATCAGATAGTGGTCAAAGAATGTCTACCGTGCAAGCCCCTTTGTATACTGATCAACAACATGTACAAAGTGAGACCATTCAAAGGATTTCCACAGTACAGCAACCAATCTTTGCTGAACTTCCTCAACAAATTCAGGCAGACGGTGGTCAAAGAATGTCTACTGTTCACCCACCTCAGTATGCTGAACAACATGTACAAAATGAGAACATTCAAAGAATTTCAAGTGTACAACAACCTGTATTCACTGATCTTTCTCAACAAATGCAGTCAGAAGGTGGTCAAAGAATGTCTACTGTTCAGCCACCTCAGTATGCTGAACAGCATGTACAAAATGAGAACATTCAAAGAATTTCAAGTGTACAACAACCTGTCTTCACTGATCTTTCTCAACAAATGCAGTCAGAAGGTGGTCAAAGAATGTCTACTGTTCAGCCACCTCAGTACCCTGAACAGCATGTACAAAATGAGAACCTACAAAGAATATCAAATGTGCAGCAACCTGTCTTTGCTGTTAGTCAACAACAACAAATGCAGTCAGATGGTGGTCAGAGAATGTCAACTGTTCAGCCCCCTCAGTTCTCTGATTTACAACAACAGCTTCAAGTTGAGACTGGGCAGAGAATTTCCACTGTCCAAGCTCCAACATTCCATCAGCAGCAACAACTCCCCATTGATAACAGTGGACATCAAAATACATCTGGAGTTCACCAACAATATTCAGATATTCAGCAACAATTACAAACTGATAGCACTCAACGAATGGCCACCGTACAGCAGTTGCAGGCAACTGATCAGCTCCAACAAGTTCCAACTGATAATTCCCAAAGAATGTCCACTGTGGCACCACCACAATTTTCAGATTTACAGCAACAGTTAAAAACTGAGAGCATGCCCAGGATTTCAACGGTTCTACAACCTACATATACAGAATTGCAACAACAATTACCTCAAGAAACCATGCAAAGGATGTCAACTGTGGAGGCACCCCAATATGCTGATTTGAATCAAAAAATGCAATCGGAAAGTGTGCAGAAAATAATGACAGTTCAAGGGTCCCAATTCTCTGAGCTTCAACAGCAGATGCCAACTGATCACAATCAGAGAGTTTCAACTGTCCAACCACCTCAGTTTTCTGATTTGCAGCAACAATTAGTTACTGATGGTGGTCAGAGAAATAATATCACTTCACAACCTATCTATCAGGAACAAGCACAGTCCTATTCATCAGAGAACACACCCAGAGTTTCTACTGTGCAACCTCCTCAGTTTTCTGATCCCCACCATACATACTCTTCTGATGGAAATGTACGAATGGCACCTGCACAGACCCAACCGTATTCAAACATGCCCCAACCAAGCGTCCAGAGAATGTCAACAGCTCAGCCTCCCCAGTTCACGGACATACCCAATCAAATTGCGAATGACCATATCCAAAATAATTTGACTGCGTTGCAGAGTACTCAATATTCTGAGCCACAACAACAACCAGTTTCTACTGATAATTCCCAAAGAGTTTCCACTGTACAACCTCCCCAATTTTCAGATTTGCAAAAACATTTACCTACTGAAAGCCATAGGGTGTCCACCGTTCAACCACCCCAGTTTTCTGATCTGCAACAGCAGTTGCCAACAGATAATACTCACAGAATGTCAATAGTGCACCCTCCTCAATTCACTGAACTGCAACATCATACAACACACTCTTATGGTCAATCTGATATTCACCAGAGGCCTTCAACGGTTCAAGCTCCTAATCTGCAACAAATTCATCAAGCGATTCCTCAAATTCCGGTACATTCCCAAAATCAACAATTTGACGGAATCAACAGGAATGCTTCACAAGTTCAGGCTCCTACTCAAAGCCAGACTCATCCAGTGCAGCCCCTTATCAACCACCAATTGAATCAGCAATATGAAATTCAATCTCAGTTGCAAATGGAAAATGTTCAAAGAATTTCGACAGTGCAGAATCCCCAATTAACTCAACAAGGAATGCAGCCAGGAGATCAAGCTTCATTGATTGAGTCCCAACACCGCATGTCAACGATCCAGGCTCCCCAGCCTCACTTGCTCCAAGATCCTCAGCATAGAGCTTCAACGGTCCAAACTCCCATGATGGCAGAACATGTTTCACAATCCATAAACGTAAATTCTCAGAGGTTGCCTGAAAGTCAAACCTCTGCTTCTGTGCATCCTCAACATGTTGCTCAGCATGACCAACTTCATCGTATGTCTACTATTGAAAATCCTAATATTCAGCCTATGACTCAGCAAGAAGGTCAACAATGGGCCTCTAACGTTCAGACTCAAAATGTTGATGGACCAAAACAAATACAAAATGACGCTATTCATAGGATGTCTACTACTCAGCAACCAATGATGAATGATGGTCAGTCATTCCAAGGAATACCCAACTATCAAACATCCCAGGTTCAACCAAATCAATCACATCAAGTTCCAAACAACTCACAGGTGTACATCGACCAAATACCTCATGTTCAACAAATTCCTCAAGGTTTAAATGTTGACAGTTACTCCCAAAGAGTTTCAACAGTCCAAGCTCCTCAAGTGAGCCATTTGCAGCTGTTTCCTCCTTCTCAACCTACTGATAGTGGCCAAATTTCAGCTGTTGCCACTCCCCAAGTACCTCATCCTTTTATTGAAAATCAAGCTCAACCAATACATCAAGAAGTTAAAAGCCATAGTCATACTTTGCCCCCTCAGCTAACTCCATATGATGGTCAGCATCAGCAAATAGCGTCTGCTTCACACACACCAACTTACCAATTTGATCCACCTCAACAGCAGCAATCACCTCAGCAGGGGCTTACACAGACAGTTCCTCAGGTAACTCAAATTCATCAAACCACTACTCAATTACAACAAACCGCTCGATTTCAAGAGGCGAATCAACAGCAAATGTCTCACACCTCACAAAATGTTAATGCTGTTCAAAGTCAATCTGTTTCTTCTGCACCGCAAAATCCAATTGTAATTCCCCAGCAAAGTAAAATCACTTCCCAACCCACCTCGTACACGAGTGATGTGCATTCGTCTGATCTTCAAACGCTTCAAGCTGAGCTTCACAAGCTCTCTACAGGTCACCCTCCCAATCCGTCTTTCGATCCATCACCTAGAGCAAGTACGGTGCACCCGCCTCAAATGCTTCAAGTCCCTCAGAACACGGATGGCCTGCAGAAAGCCATTTCTGCAGAAACCACTCCAATGCACGAGATTAATAGAGTGGACAGTGCAACAAGCTCTGGTCTTCCCACTCCACAGAAACCCGACATGCCATCCACTGTCAATACTGCACACGTTTTTAAAGCACCGCAGACACTGCAGGTGAGATAAACAAAATTATTGAGAATTAAGTGCTTATTTAAGAAGAAATCAATTTGTTATAAATGGCGACACGGATGCTGATTTTTATTATAACTGTAAAAAAACAAGTTTTTTTTTCATTTTCAGGGACTCTCAGAAGCTCCAGTCCATTTACCATCTTCAGAGACCATCCCACCATTGAAATCTCCAGCAGTTCAACAAGTCAGTCATACAGTCATTAAATTTTAAAACAGCTAGTCATTACTGGTCTTCAAAAAAGATCTCGAGTTGTGGGCTTATTTTGACCTATTCTTGGTGTTTTTGAGGTGCTGAATACAAACATGTTAGCCATTTTTTCGGTTGGTTCGAATAGTCTCTTTTTTTGGTCAGTACATTGGTTTTTTGGACCTTTCTTTACTCTGAATTTTGCAGTAATCGCCGATTTCACTCAAACGTCTTCAAAAGGAACTTCAATCTTGTAGGAAATCCATTGCAGATTGGTATAAATCAAATGTCAGTCTAAACTCTTTTGAAACCATCAAAAACCTGAAAAAAATTAGCGAAAATCGAATTTGCTAATGTGTTTTTTTCTTATATTCTTTTCTCTACTTGCTCCCAAAATTCCTGGACAAGGATTGGGGTTGTCGTTTTGAAAAACCCCTGGAACTAGCAAAAAGAAGCCCTCAACGCTTAGGCCTTTATTTAGATCTATGTTATTTATTCGTACTAAACAGTGATCAAATATCAATAATGATTTATCAGTAAACATAATACTTTTCATGAGAAAGTATTTTAAAAAATTCGCATTCATTTTACAGCTGTCGAAAGCTCAGAGAAGCATCAGCACGGTGATGCCTCCGTCTGGTCCAGATTTGGACACTTCAATGCGAAGACATTCGGCCGAATCTATTCCAGCTCACCCAGATCCCTCAGTCACGGATGGCAGTGAGGAAACTGTGAGCAATACCTTTAACTTATGTTTCCATGAGCTCATTCTTCTTATCGGTGGACTTATTTGATCATTGGAATATACATTATGTACACATTTTTACGTTATCTTCATTATATTTACAGGTTCTTGACGATGCCAGTGCTAATCCTACAGATGGGTAATTATTGTAATGTTTAATTGTTTGCTCTTGGGCATCGTCAGCATTTGGATTGGATTCGTACCTTGAAACTTATTCACAATTATGTTGCAGGGATGGTGTGAAAAGGGTACCCACAAAAAGAAGAAGCCGGGCGTCTGGTCCTAAATTGACTGTGCTCAGCCACTGCGAAGGGAACGTCGAATGTCAACTAGAAACTGGGAAACAGAAAACCATTACGTTCACTTTCATTCTTGACGATGTCACTCCAAGTGATGTTGCTAGCAAATTGGTAAGTGAAATTACTGTGGTTTCATTCAAAAGAACTGTTATTGTGGAGTAAACTATACTCAACATAGGAAAGCGAAGGACGAATTATCTTAATTAATGATGCAAATTCATATAGAAAAGGGAAGATGGGAACAACGATGGTTTAGAAGAAAGGAGTTAAAATCTAGATGCTTCTATAGGTTTGTTTTGTCAAGAGGTTCCAAACCAGTTTGGGATAGAACCAGAACCTACAGGGGGAGGGATAGAACCACCGAGAAGTTTCGGTATTCGTTCTACTTTTCCGAACGCTTTCCGAACTAGTTTGGAACCAAAAACCTGAACGTCCCCTACCCACATGGCTCCGTCAGACATCGGGACCAAAAAAAGAGGCAACAGCAACAATAACACATAATAATATTCCTACAAAAATCAAAACATCACTCGAACTTAATGACGAGAACTAGACATTGTTGTAAACCTCGGAATTTGTACTTGAAACAAAGTTTGTTTTGACAACCTCAACGGTGTAGGTAGGCCGTATTTGGGCGGGAATAGATTAAAACTTCCAGGAGGAATCAAATGAGCCCTTCCCCAGGTCCGTAGGTCAAACCATTCCCGATGTATGGCCCGATTTATGGTGCCAACATTTGCGTTATTTTGGTTTATTATTGTTTTTGTTTTGATATCAGTAACCTAGTGATGTAGTAATGTGGATACTGAAGTGAACTCCTAAAAGGCTTTGTAGCCGATACACGGGTTGAAGCATTCTGATAACCATTAAAAAAAAACGGCTTGCGTTCATGATTTGAATTTCTACTAAGCTTTGGAGTGTGTGAGGGTGATGGAATGGTATAGTTGCCCCTTCCAAGCTGGTGGATGCATTGTATTAATGATCCGCCACGCTCAGAAGTTGATTCAGACGCTTGCAGGCGTCCGACTCATCTCCCAAGGCGACAGATTCTAAAATCGGGAAGGGGACAACTAACCATATCCATCACAAGTGTGCGTGTTTCACAAGTGATAGAGCGATTATTTAATTTCAGGAGGCACACAAATATGATCAACTGATCAATCCAAATAGGTATTTTGGATTGAGAATGCATATTTACGCTCTATCACCTGTGAAACACGCACACTCCAAAGCTTAGTAGAAATTCAAATCATGAACGCAAGCCAATTGAATAATAAACCCCAGTGAAAGAATTTGCAGCGTTTATGAAAACATTTGTTCATTCGTATTTGAATTGTGAGTTTGTGTGTGGTTCGTCTCTGCAGTGATGGAGATGATTTTCTGACATGATTTGTCTGTGATTTGTCATGTGTCTGTGATTTGTGATGTGTCATGTGATTTGTCTGTGAAACAGGTTCAAGAAGACTTGCTCGGGACGTCTCAAGCTGATCTCCTAGTGGAGCAGCTGCAGGAAGTGATAAAGCAGCTCAAAGAAAATCCTTCCAAACTGCCAGTGCTTGAGCCACCTCCAAGCCCAGCTCGGAAGCCACCTTCATCGAGGGTAAGTCAATTCACGTTTTCCGTGGAAATAGGGAAAAATAATAACGAATACATCATTTGAGAATTCCTTACATCATCATGTTGTGACTGATTGAAGACTTACCTGAACTAACGTTAATCAAGGTTTAATTTGCTTCGTACTGGTAATCTTGAGTGTTGGGATAGAATAAACTAATTGGTAGTATATAATGCTGTATGTTACCGATCATCTTCATTTGCAATCTCTGGTTAGTTTTCTTGCGTCTTCTGGAAGAAAATGGGTTTTCAATTTGACAATACCATACTATTTATTCAAAGAAATGCTGAAAATGAAAATAGAAAATATTCGAAAAATCTCTTCGTCTCTGGTGCTGGTTTTTGGTTATTGCAAGCACTATACCGAAAGTATACAGTCAAATTTTTATGAATTTCATATTTACATTATGAATTCAGAGGCTGTTTCATGTTTCGTTTGAATTCGATAGAATGTTTGTCTGAATGGGTCGAATACTAGACTACTTCCAGGGAATAACATCAGCAAAATGATTTTTATCGGAAGATCTGTCCCGCTTTATTTTATTGCTATGTCCTCTTGAACGATTAACGTCTTAATATTAAGTGATTGTGTATCATCACAGTTGGGGAAAATGTTATTAAGAATTGTGATTAAGATTATTATTCATGGGATTATTTTTCTGTGAATGTAAATCAGATTGAAGTCGTGTTCACGGAGTAAGATTAGGAGGTGACATTACAGAGTTGTACTTGGTAATAACATTAGAAGAGGTGACAGACAATTAGCGCTAACGTTATCGATACCAAAGAAGTAAGAAACGTCATTTCGAAATTGATCTAACTCTCCATTGTTTCCTTGCCCTGGGAAGCCATCGATTTGTCCAGTTCTTGGTTGTTGGACACGTTGATGAATATCGGTGAAAACTTGAAACAATTCTATCTATCCCCGAGAATGAGTACTTTCACGTTTGAATTAACTGAGTTGAAGAAAATTCTAACAGTTACAGAATCGTTGGAGTCTGTGAATATAATAAAAACCTTTGTGGATGCTGAGTTTATATTTGAAAAAATGACCGTTGAACGTTTTGAATGATTACGAGATTTAAAACACTAACGTATAGGATATATTTTTTATATTCACTTTGAAATTCATATTTAATTTCAATAAGAAGTTTCCTTCCCAGTAATATTTTGTATTAGTTCCATGATTAATCGCTTATTCTCATCATTTATCGTAGCAAAATTTCCTAAGTTCAATCTGATTGATTCCTGATTAATTATTATTAATCAGTGGTTAATTATTGAAAAATGAATAATCACTGCTATTCATAATTGATCTTGATCGTACTCGGTTCATGATTTGTATTCTTTTCATATTCACAGCAAAATATCAACTATGAATCACTATAATAACTATCTTGATCTTATTTCTGAATAAGATTTTGGCCAATCCTTGGTATCACTAAAGATGCCTCAATGCCAAAAAGCTGTTGATGATGAATTGCACACAAAAAGCCAATAGATATAGGTACCTGCTAATCGTTTAATGCCATAGATTTTGACAAAATTGCGTTGTCACGTTTTAATGCATACTTGAAGCCTTGGTGGGGTTCATTAAGTCTTTCTAATCATGGAATCGCGATGTGAAAAGAGTGGCAGAGCTGTGGTTGACTGCTCTACCTAACTCCACAGAAGGACTGTCGAAGCAGCATTGCATCCGCAACCAGCTAGTGACAACTCCAACTCTTGAAAATTACGAATTAAATATCAGAGTTAACATTTTTGGACATACTGATTCACTTTAATCTTTTTTCAAGATCTGAATTGAAATTTAAAGCGGAATGTTAAAAGGAGCCTCAACAAGAAAAGTTATATTTATCAATCTACAACTGGCCAAACAATTAGTTAGCCCTAGAGTAAATCGTCTTAGTAAACTCACCTAATGTTTGAGCGGAGCGTTCAGTCACTGTTCTGCTCTACCATTCACTATTCCATGAAAAGTTGAGATTAAATCTCTTAATTCTACTTTTTACAGTAATTTTACCAAAAGTAAGAATCAGGTCTCGCGTTGTAGCTTTCTGTTCCATCTCTCACTTCCCTAATTAGAGCGCTTTTTCATATTTGGCTCCCGAGTTTACAACTTGGGCTCCGCTAGTAGTTTTATTTGAGAAAGGTGTAAGTTAAATAAGTATTATAGGTGCGGCATTGGTCATTAACAAGGCAGAGGAGCCTTAAGTCTTCACACAGATACTTCAGATCGGTGAGTGCGGTTGCAAACCAGAAATAAGCAGAACCAAAACGACTTAAGTTATTTTGGAGAAACAGCATTCGTAATATTGAACATTTACGCTTCATACCACGCTCTTTTGCATCGACCTGCCTTTATTGTATATTTTAGCTGTCGTTAACCTACTGTTTGTATCTATGACTATAATGCGTTTCTAGTACGAGTATGTTATTCGAATCAAACTTTAGGTGTTTTGGTTTTTATTTCTTTGCACTTCGAACTCTTCTACTTTTTTTCAAATTGTTTTTCTATCCATTTCTAGTGTTTTCCTCCTTTGTACGATAGTTTTGCAAGGGTGCAGGTCGTGACAGGGTTGTTTCCATTTACGAAGTTGTAACAAGGTGGAATCGTCGCGTTGAAGGGTCGAATAATATGATATCAACAGAGCTTTCTTCCCTATATGAAATTCATTAAAATTAAAACTCAGAATTATATTCCCTGATTAGGTGTGTGCGTTATTTTCTAATCCTGAGGCACTGATTTGAATTAACTCAAGCACCGTTTATGATCATTTATTTTTGTATGTTACTCAGTAGTTACATTTACATTTTTAATGAATCTTGGTTCTCAATAAACAGACACCAATTGCACCCACCCACTAGAAGAAATTTTCTTTTTATATTTTTTTTTTTCGAATTTCTTCAATGCAGTTAATAACAGGGTTGCCAGACGTACTTTTTCCAAATAATGTACCTATTGTACTTTTGGTTTTCATTAGTTTCTTAAAAACTGAAAAATTGAGCAGGTAGGTACTCAGCAAAACATAAATAACCTGGGTAGTTTTGAAAACCGTTTTTCTTTAGATTTCTTGAGATTCTGAATTCGAAAACGTCTCTACCAACTAATTTATCTCAATTCATTTACACTAATGAAAATTTTGATTTCTTTTTCTACCAACAAAAGTTTCTTAAATATGTTTGTTAGGACAAAACCCAACAATAAACTGACGAAGGACGACCCAAGAGTCGAGGGTTCTAGGTTTTCCCTGGCCACAGCGGAAAGGATGGGAAATCCTACACAGGGTTCAGAACACCCGTATAAATAAACCCGGACCAGCCCGAAGGGATTCATTGTTATCCTATCTCTTGATTCTGTTTAACTGTCCTAAACCTACTCTGCTCACCACATCAAATTGTGTATTTTAACACTTCTTTGCGTACGAAAATTCCTCTCTTTTCACCGACTTCTGAAAGGCAATTTTTTTGTTTCCAATTTTTACGTTATTTGGAACGTTTTTTCATTTATCACAATATTTCAAGTATGTCGGGGGGTTGCGGTGTACTTTTCGTTATTTCACAAAATCTGGCAATCCTGATCTGGGCTAAGGGGCAAATAAATTGCGAGAGTAGTCTGCCGAGTGAAAGGGGGGGTTGTTGAAACTTGAAAATAGTCGATTTCCTCCTGCTCCGTTGCTGTTAATTTCAAAATAATCAAGTTATAATCTGCCCACCTTTCAAAAAGACCCACGTGTTATATTATTGTAAATCTTGAAGCTAGTCTTTACTCTATGTAGGTCTACCACCTTGTTAGTTTATTGAAAAAGTTCTTATGTACGCGTACTTCATAAGGGCAGTTTGACCGATACGAATGTTTCTTTAGCTTTTCACTGTCCTATGTACATTTTTGTACGTCTGTATATTGGTATGATTGCGGTTTTACTTCTTCACGACTCTTCTTCTTAAAGCCATTGAGAAAACCTTTAGCTGGAATTCCGTCAATGACTCCTCAGTTAGTTGACGGCCAGTTTCGCACTAGTCAAATCGAAAATTGACGTGGTAGTCGTCTAACTTGAGAGTTGAACCGAAAATCGGTAGCTGTCCCTTCCACAACTCCAAACAACTTCCTATTATCTGGTGTCGTGTAAATGGGGCTGAACAGGCCAGCTATTGGTGTTTCTCAATGAGTTCCAGTTATTGGCTTCCCAACTGGCTTCGCGTATACTCGCTTTTATGCACAAATTCGTTGTACTACTTGTTTTCGTTACTTTTCAAAAATGCATCGGTGTACGCTTGTGGTAACTGTTTGTTGATTTCCGTAAACAATCCAACAAAATGAGCCACCGGAATTCAAACAATGATGTTATGAAATTTTGTTTGTTAATAAGAAAAAAAGAGCGTTGAACACAAAGCATAGTTCTCCACTAGCTTTGAATATTGTACGTAATCTGCATAATTAGGAGGGATTCATTTATGTCACTCATGTCTTGAATCCTTTGAGTTTGGAGAATTTAGTTATATCCTTAGCTAAATCGTACACGGGAGATTTGTGTTAATAGGTACTAAACACCGATTGAAAAGATGAACGTGAAGTCTCAATCTACAACTTTTTATTCCTGTCCTAAAAACATTTGTTCAACCTCAACACTGTCGATGTCCTTTTTTTGCACTCTCAGGTACTCCCAAATTAAATAAAGCCCACCAAACCTGGACGGTGAAGGTGTTGCCTAAATTTTCCAAATTGTTACCTGATTTTCAATGAAAATTTAGTTATTTGATTCGTTTAGACATTTTCCATGATCTTAGTGTGTGGCGAAAACCCCTCGTATTTCCTTTTCGTGAATCAGAGAGCAAAATCCTCGACTTTCGATTTATAGTATTTCAAAATATTTTTCGTTTGTATTTATAAATATATTTGTTTACACTTTATAAATGAACAGGGCATTCACTCTTTTGGTTACTAACCTCCTGTGGGTAACTCCTACAACTATTTGTGAAAAAGTACCTCCTGGATTTTTTAGGTAGGTATTTCACTGTTGAAGTTTTCTCTCTTGTGCGTGCAGGGTATGGAGGGTGGAGCTGGTAGTTGTCTGGGTGAATAGGAAGATGTTTATCTTATCTTAGAGAGTTGTGAGATGAGAAAAATACATATATTTTATTCATAACAAAATATGTCCTTATTTTTCTAATCGCCACCAACTTCAACACATTTCTTCAGCCTGGGCACCGGCTTTTTTATGCCCTCGTCATACACAGGGTCATCCAAAAACCACTTTTTGACAGTTTCCTTCTCCTCCTCGTCGTTGGAAAAACGTTTTCCACCCAAGAACTCCTTCAATTTGGTGAAAAGGTGGTCCGAAGGCGCCAAGTCCAGTGAATATGGTGGATGGGTCACAACATCCTGTCCAAACGACACAAGCAGTTCCTGGGTCTGGCGAGTAGTGTGGGGTCTGGGGTTGTCGTGAAGGATGGACACACCACGAGTCGGCATTCCCCTCCTTTTGTCTTTGATTTTTTTCCTCGATTTTTTAAGGGTCTCACAATACGCATCAGCATTAATGGTGGTTCCCCTGACCCTGAAATCCACCAACAACACCCCTTATCTGTCTCAAAACACTGATGCCATGATCTTCCGCTCCGGGGGCTGAACCTTGAATTTTTTTGATGACGGGGAGTGAGTATGGCGCCATTGCAGAGACTGCCTTTTTGACTCTGGGGTGTAGTGATATTTGTGCCGCAAAGTGAGGAACTTGATGACCGCCCGAATTTCGCATCGGCTGTAGGTGGAGCGAAGGGTCCCTGCAGAGCTTGACAGGGTAGGCTGTTGTGACGACAGGGACCCCCCTACACGCAGTAATACCAACCCCGAAAAAAAATTCTCTGCACCTTCCAGGGAGTTTGTAACCTTACTTTGTGGACAACCCTCGTAATTGGGGAAGGAGGGCCTTCCAGCCTTCCAGCCTTAAGTTTGTACTAAAAGGTTAAAGAGCTGCGTTAAAGGGCTAGAATCTCCCTTAGGCCCAGCGTTCATTCTTTCTATTGCTAGACAGTAGTTCAACACCATAGTCCGCACATCCATCGAATCACTTAAACAAACTTGCTTATCAAGATCGGTACACGCATCCGGCAGTGCCACAATTACTATCCGCGCTAAAATCCAGAAACTATTCATCAAATTCATCTTAAATTGTTGATCAACAACAAAACTTGATGTACTCTACAAAATGGGCATTTTCGAGAGGGTATGAGAACACGAAGAAAATCGAGAGGTCCCTTTTGAATCCTAGAGATCTTGAAGCCCAAGTTTTACATTCTAATATCATAAAAAACGCATTTGAACAGTACCATTCTGTTTGCCCCTACGTTGATCGAAAACATGAAATTTCGTCATTCCCTTCCATATCATGCTATTGGAAGACTCTAGCATCATGGACTACTTTTTTCTCTCGATAAAATATGCTTCTAGAAGGATGATCAAAAGCATCTGGACGGTGAACCTCTTTTAAATTCGTAAAAAGATTTCACAAAAATTGCCCTAATTGGTCTGTTGCCCTACGAACCTATTGGTTGCTCATATTGCATCACAAGACAGCTATCCTGGGGTACTTTTTTAATATTTGTACTTGAATAGATATTATTGTGTTATTGGCAGTTTGACCTGTTTCATTCTGGAACGCATCTAACTTAAAAAACTTCCACTATGATAATTGAATGAAAAATTTGACATGGTAACGATTAGTAAACCCCCTTTACCCGTAATTACAGGTGTAATCGATCGAACCCTTTTTTTTCTCTACGTTTGCCCATTGATACCATCCATGATTGTGTTCAAGTACAGGATTTGGACTAGTTTAACAATTTGGGGAGTTTTTGGTATGTTATGATCCGTGTATGAGTGATTCAAGACAAAGGTTTTCTGGATCATGGATAAGACAAAACCTCAAGTTTTGACTTGTTACTTTAAAACAATTATTTTATGTTGAATTTTGGTATTGGGTACACAAGTATCTCATTTTTTTAATTTTTAAACCGTTGTATTACTTACTCAATAGATTGTGTGCATTTTTTTTTGTAATGTTAATCACGATAGTTTGAAATGGTCGCTCATTACACGCCGCACTTTTGTGGTAACTCTTTTTCAATTTTTTTTTCACTAACCACTTAAAACGATTATAGACATTTGTTTCATAAAAGATCCGCAATTTTAATTCGATAGTTGGCTGCTACATTTTAATGAATGACTAAAGTGTACGGTAAAATATTTTCTTTTCAAGCAGATTTCACACTGTTACAGCTAGCTGGTTACTCAGTATACCGTATTGTTAGAGTGTAAGGCATGATTAGCATGAGGTTTATTGAAAGCATGTGGGGTTTCTATTACGTCTTGTATTACGAGAGAGAAGTGGTAGCGAGTTGTTGGCTTTCTAAAAATATTTGAAGCGAAACTTCACACTACTTTCCCAACATTTACACTCCCTACACAGGTGCCATTGGGTTTATTCTGTCAAAACTCAGAACCAAATTTTGGGAGAACCGGACAGATAGACATCAGGTGTGCAAAGACTACTACCAGATATTATAGCCGCAAAAAGTGTAATAACCTTCTAAATTTAGGTGAAATTCAACGGCTCTGAGCTGAAAATATTTCATTATGTTCTTTTGATAAAACATATTTATCCACTATGTGTAGACTCAGTTATTGGGAAAGTATCAGAAAGAAATGTCAAATTGATAGAATTTGTAAACAGTCATAATAATATTCGGAATAAAATGAGGAAATTGATCGAATTATGAGAAAAGACACATCGAATTGTTGGGAAAGTAATAATTGAATCGTGGAGGTTCCCAGATTTAAAAATACAAGTTTCTTTGTAGTGTGAAATGTGGTGTGTGACATGTGTGCCTAATTGTAATTTTGTTTCTGATCATATAACTTATCATGTTTTAAATAAGTGTTGCCATTCGGTATTCTCATTAATATTGGCGCTTATTTGAAAGTTTGATCAAAGAATTGCAAATATTCGTGCTGAAAAAAACGATATACATTTTTACAAATAAAACTGATTTGTGTAGATAGTGTCGTCTCTATATGTATGAACTAGTTTTAAGGTGGGTTTAGTAAATTTATTAAGAGAACTGTTGTTACAAACAGATTGTTTCGATTGAATCGATTGGCCATTTGTGGTTATAATTCCAAATTTTATCGCTGCAACTTCAAGTCACTCCACTAGTTTATTTTGTCAATGTTGGAGTGTCATTTCCTACTCTCCTCCAGCCACAATGAAGGTAGAAAAAGCCTCCAACTTCATACTCCAACCAGAATTTTATAAATCATCGAATCATCAATTTGTCGATCATTTTAGTAGGCTTTTCGTGTCTAGATGAAGGTTATTTTGAATACCTACGTTACTACCAGTTCATAAAGTAAACATGACTCTCGAAACGTACGTTCTTCATTGGCAACTGAAATTGAGTTGGGCCAACTACACATCAGGCAACTCCAAAGAGACGCGATCAATACTCAAGTATCGTCAACCTGAGTTGCACAGGGGTATGATACCAGTAAGAGACTTTTTTCTTCATATTCGTGATACCTTGAAACGACCAGAGTCTTGTTTGAATCTCAGTACACAGTTTCAAGTGGAAATGTCAACCTTGGATTCGACCAGTGATGAAGAGACGGCCGTCCTCTATACCTTCTACAGGAGAAAGAAGGCCAGAATGTGGCGGCATCCCTTCATTGAAAGGATTCTGAACTGCAGATTATTTTTTGCTGCGCAGGAGCTGGAAATGACTGATTTGAAGTTTATTGTCTTCTACCGTATGTTGAAAGAAGCATACGTGCTGTTTACGTGGCTTCTCCGTCCATAAAGCAGAGGAATACTCAGCTGCAAGAATGTGTTTCATCAAAAGAAAGAATCCTGATCACTTTTGTGGTAAATATTGTTCGAAACTAGACACAGACGGGCGACTGGCGGCCTTTGGAGCAGGTATCATAGGACTGCTTGGATACCCTTCGCTTGCGCGTTCCCTCCAGGTAGCTCCATTTGTGGTCTTCCACTTCACTACACAGAAAGTGATTCCAAAGAAACCCTCAATGTACCTGAGTATCAGTCGCTTCTCTTCAGAGTTGCCCAGTGTGAAGTTGGCCTTATATCCACTGTCCAAAAGTCCTCCAGGGACTTTTGACTGTTGAAAATCAATCACGCTTACTTGTCTCTTAACATTCACCCATGTTATTGAGATCGTTACCGAAATCACTAATGGAAGGTGAAATTCTCTTCTCATCATACGGGTACTGTTCATTGCACAATACTTCTCATCTTAGAAAACCTGGTTCAGTTCCAGGTCTTGTTGGACTACAAATGCATAAAATAAGTTTAGGTCAATTGTTCAACTAAATTTTAATTATGTGAAACTTTCACATTATTTGCTTCTATTAATCTTCCGATAAATAAAGGGAAACCTACTCCGGCACCACAACCTCTAAATTACAGCAAATAGCAGATATTGTGTTCTTAAGTAGATTTTTTTTTGTCGAGTACCTTTCCATTTTATAAATGGATGTCAAAACTTATTTTATGCATGGGATTTATTGGCTAGTTTTAATGATGAAAATCAATAATTGAGCGCTTAACACTTGACATTCTCGACTTCTCATGTCAGCTTGGGGGATTTTAACATACACTAAGTAGTGTGTAGTTTGAACTATCTGTTTAACAAATAAACACGAACGCATAATACTGCCCCTTCTACACTTTTACTACACCCTTTTGCCAACTAATCTTGGGTTTGTTGCTTGAAGCAGTACCGAATTGTGGTGTGGTGTTTTACAGAAGGATGACAGTCCACCTCCAGAGCAGGAGCTCAATGCTTCTACTTCGAGCCCAACCACCACTCCTGTATGTACTTACTAACGTAAATTTTTAAGTTTAGTTTCGCCATGTTTAGTCTGTCAGGCAATGGACAGCACTGGATTGTTCATCTAATTTAATTTCTCTTGTAAAGTTGTCAAGTGCTCGTCCAATATTCAGCTGCATCACACACCTATTCGTGAACTAAAGTTGAAGATGGATTGAGAAACTGTTTAATGAGCCTGTTGGGAGAAGATTGAATCTTGTTTAACTTGGATCTTAATGGTTCTGGTACCTGTCTGGAATCTATTTTCAGTATCTGTGAGGAAACCTAAATTCCTTCGTCTAAACTCTATCCAAGATAACTGAGATGGTCCTTAACAAATATATAGATGCCCACTCTGTAGTTTGAGGTTCCAAGTTTTCCCAATCGTACAATTCTATCGTACTGTAATGTTCTAGTAAAGGTACGAGTTCAAACTCAGTCAGAATTATCAATATTTTTGGGCCGTAACGGTTGGTGCAGTCATTAGGACCCAAAATAATGACTTACTTGACTTATCTCCTTCAACTCCTAGAGGAGTACAGGGCATCCACAAGAGTTTTCCATTCGTCCCTTTGGGCAGCAGTCCTCCTGGCATCTTGCCAAGTTTTGCCTATCCAGTTCAGCTCCTTCTTGGTCGATCTGCGCCTTGTCCTTGGCCTACCGCGCCTACACTCTCCCTGAGGGTTCCATCGAAGGGCTGATTTTTTTACCGTACCATCTGGCTTTCTTATGGTGTGGCCTATCCACTTCCACTTCCTCTTTCTTATTTCCAGATGGATTGGTAGTTGGCTGGTAGGTCCTCGTTGGATATTCGTTTTGGCCACCAAATCCCCAGGATTCTTCGTAGGCTTCGATTTGTGAACTTCTGTAGGGAGTGAGTGAGGGTTTCCGTTACCTTCCAGGTTTTGCTACCATATAGCAAGACCGACTCGACGTTAGTATTGAAAAGTCTCAGCTTAGTAGTTCTTGATAGATTTCTGTTTTTCCATACAGAGTAGAGTTGGATAAAAGCTCCATTTGCTTTCTTTGTACAGCTTTTCACATCCTCATCTGCTCCTCCCTCTCTAGTGACCACGCTCCCAAGGTATACGTAGCTTTGTACTTGCTCGACTGTACCGCCTCCCAGTACAAGTGGGTCTTTGCATCGTGCATTCAATATCAGAATATATAGATGCCCAGTCTGTGGTTTGAGGTTCCAAGTTTTCCCAATCGTACAATTCTATCGTACTGTTATGTTCTAGTAAAGGTACGAGTTCAAACTCAGTCAGAATTATCAATATTTTTGGGCCATAACGGTTGGCGCAGTCATTAGTACCCGAAACATTAAATAATTAAATCCCTCTCCTTCCAAAAGATTGATAACATATACCTTGCTATAGCATCTTTCACATCCTCACTCACTTGGGTCAAAACACATCGTGACGTTGACCTCTCTCGTCTGCTGAATTATTCCAGCAAGCATCTGTGGCCTGCAGGACAACGAATATGAGGCTTTATGGATCCCTGGTGCGGCCTGTGGTCTGTTACGGATCTGAGGCTTGGACCATGAGAGCTGAGGATGAGAGAAGTCTGCGGGTATTTGAGAGAAAGATCGTAAGAAGAATCTATGGTGCAGTCAGAGAGGGTCAAGGTTGGAGAACTAGACAAAATGCAGAAATTGATGTATTGTTGAAGCATCAAGGGAGGCCTGCCTGAAAATGATGCTGCGAGCTCGGATGGAAACTACAAGATGAAGAGGTCGTCCTCGAAGGGACCTCTAGGTGGTGGGGATGCGGAGGTCTCAGGCGGATTACCACACCCAGTGGAAGCCAAGGGCCACACCAGCCTGTGTGTAGGCCTGTGTAGTTGATTAGATATCTTTGGCCTGCAGTTTCACTTCATTTCGTCCGACCCCAACCATTCGAGTCTGCCAGTATTAGACTCTGGGGAAACGTTGTGTTGAAGGAGAATTACTTAGCTATTTTTGATTAAATAGCTCAACCAGTAATAGTGTTGCAACTGAAGAGAAATTTCTCCTTAGCATTAAAGACATGAGTTTCCTCTTGAATTTGACTATGGCATTGTTTGGAAATAATTTCTCTCATATTCTAAATAGCAGAATGCACCAATTACTCAGGGGAAGACCATCACAAATTCGGCTTCGAGATAAATAGAAAGTCACCTGCAATATTGACCTTCTGAGATCATCAATTTAAGATGCGCTATTTTGCTTTTTAATCAAGAACGACTTTGACCAGTGCTTTCCTTTTCCAGACAATCTATCCATAGCACACATTTATTTGTTGCATGCGTTTTTCTGTGTTGCATTTATGGAAATCTAACAAATCATGATATTTTGTGTTGTTTTTTTCATTAATGGCATACCATACTGATCAATTATAGTTGTACATCCGTCTCTTAAAATTCTTTTCAGAG
Organism: Creontiades dilutus; assembly: GCA_031894815.1. Lineage (NCBI taxonomy): Eukaryota > Metazoa > Arthropoda > Insecta > Hemiptera > Miridae > Creontiades > Creontiades dilutus. The sequence continues at coordinate 256,409 of JAVIWC010008066.1, forward strand.
CAGTATTTTTTAGATGAAATTGATTGTGGACGTTAATTTGAACACTCTTTGATGAACCTGGATTTGTTCTGGTTTCATCAAATGGGAGTTTTTTCTTAAATGTAATTATATTTTAAACCACATATTATATAGGCATTTCTACTGATCGTTAGGCGTTTCGTAGGTATGTCCCGACCCTCGAAATCAATTCATAAAAATGAAAAATTAAATGACGTAGAATGAAATCAATTAAAAGTAAAGCATGGAAATAAAAGTACTTGCATTACCGTCCCTAGTTTTATTTAATTACTGCTCAGGGTTAGACAATGTGACCACTGCTCATTCCATTTTACTGACCAAATTTCGTCAGTAAAAGGAACTTTTTATTTGCGACTTTTTCATTTGCCACAGATACGAGACGGTGTTTTACTATACCTGCCGCATGTTTTGACATTGTAATGCTTCCATAGTTTTGAGATTCACACATTATTTAATAATCACATTCACATCACATAGATTTCTCATTAGGTAGCAGCCATTTGATTGTAGGTAGATGTTGTAATTCGATGTCGTGAACTGGATTGAGTGTGTGAACATTGAGAGAAATAATAATGGCTCACGTACCATGTAATGCCATCGTTCTTCTTTTCGTTTAACAGTTCTCCACTGCATATTCGTTTTGTTAACTTATGCAACGTAATGGGGAACAGACGTGCATTTATATAGTTTTAAGTAACTTGTAGCCCTAACAGGGGGCTTTCGAATAACATGCAATATGAAGGGTCGGAAATTAATGGGAGTTGATGAAGACGTTTTACCACCTAGAGTGTGTGACGTCACCTGTCAAGTGTCATCCTTTCACTCGGTTTTATGGAAGAGTGAAAGGGTAAGGATATTACTGGCTGATTCACTCGGCTTTTTCTTTAGCTTAAGATTAAGTGGCTTGAAAACAGACTCACATCTGTTCCCTATTGTTCAAAAGTCGATGTTTTTAACTGAGAATCGGAAATGCCAGTACATAAACCCTGTAGTCTGATCTCAAAGGGGTCGCTTGTTTGGCTCTTTATAGATGTTGTGATATCTCGTAGACGTACCATAACAGTATGTGTTTTGCGGTTGATATAAATGCTGTTTTTAACCGAATTTCGTGTTTTATGTCACCAACATTGTTTACAGATGAGGAAAATATCCCGATTTTTGGTTAGCCCAGTCGTTGAATCCAGCACCAAAGTAAGTTCTTAAAGAGGGTGATTTACGACAAGAATATTGTCGGTATAAATCATTCTGTAGTTTTAAATTTAATTATTTTAATTGTTACCTGTAGACTTGCTGAGTAAATCCCATTCCACAATGGGTTTGTAAATCATCCAAATTTATATCTCCCCACTTTGAATGATTGAACATACTAGTGTGATTAAACTAAATTGCACACACTCAAATCTTTACTGGTTTTGTTGGTTTTTGGAGTTCACAATTGGTTATTTAAGAACCTAATAAGGAAGATTAATCCTTAATTATTGGACTATCAATGGCGATACCTGGGAATGTACTGTAGGTGCATGGGATGAGAAAAAGAAACTTCAACGTCTCTTTGGCCACAGGTGTCTGAGAACCCCCACTTCACAGCTTGGCTTGACTCTTGTATTCACGGATGAAATTAAAGAAAAATGGCAGTTGTTTTTCCTAAAAACTAAAAATATGTAAGGGTGGTTCTTAATGAATTGATATTTACTTTTAATTTCCTTAGTGGGAGGAGGATTTCGAAAAGACGCAAAAACACCTGCATCTTATCCTGCATTTGCTTTTTACCCATTTCATCCCTCCGCTACTTAATTATACGGATATTGCATTGAAGGCCCCCAGAAATACAATAATTCGAATAATTTGAAATTAATCTGTTTAGCGTGGGGTGTGTGACCATCATAGGTTAAAATGTTCCAAAAATGTGGTTCCAAATCCAATTCACTTCAAATGAAATATATCAAGCTCAGACGATTATTTCCATTATTCTCAATTGAGGATTAGCCTTTCATACTCAAAAGTATTAATTATTTTCACTGCTGTGTTAACACTTATACTTTTTAATAGGATCCACTAATTTCGTATCAAGTAATGAATGATTCTGTAAAAATTTAATCGAATTTTGATTATGCTGGAATCGTACTATCGTATTTATACAAATTTTGTTTAGGTCGTCGCTCCTAAAGAAGTCCCTGAAATTCCTGAGTTGCCTGCAGACTCAACAACCAACGTCACTGACGCTACTTCATCTCCTGGTACGTAGGTTGTTTGTAGTTTATTCAAATGTAATATATAATAGAATATGGGTCCATCTTTGCCTAAGAATGAAAGAGCTTTTGTAATACGCAGTATATACAGGGTGTCCCAGGAGTTATGCACAACCCGGTTCCTACGTGTTCTACGACTCATTTCCGAACAAAAGTGCCTCGTAGTAATTTTTTTTCAGAGGCCTCATTTCCAAGTTATTCGCGATTTAAGACTTTTTTCGTGTTTTCTCAAATTCTATGACTGAATTCTATTTGATGTCAGAAAACATTTTTTTATTACATTGAAGATGTGCGATTGCTGCGCCAAATGCCAGTTTTGTCAAAATGCCGTCTCTCGGGACAGCTTTGGAATGCCGTAGAGTAAAAATGTTCTTTAGAGGTCTGGCGTTGTCGCCATTCGATTCAGCGAGATAAGTTACGTATATCCCGCCTCCAACATTTTTTCGTCAGAACTTACGGAAAAACCTCAATTTTAACAGAAAACGCCGTTTTTCTGCAGTTAAACACCATTTTCTTAACTAAAAATATTTTAAAAAACCAAAACGACCACACCGTTGGAAAGCTGACATTTTGGCGCACGTTTTATCAGGCCTGCACAGTTCTACGTCAAGCATTCATGGGGTTTCTAGGCGAGATGAAAAACAGGCGATTTCAAGATTTTGACAAAACTCCCATTTCGCGCGGCAGTTGCACATCTAAAATGCAATAAAAAATGTTTTCTGACATTAAATAGATAGAAAATTTAACCCTCTTTCCAACGGTGTCATCAAATTTGAGCTATCTCCAAAATTGAGGGATTTATGACAGTTTTAATGACAAAAGATCTAAAACACGAGGAAAATCTTCAATCGCGAATAACTCGGAAACGAGGCCTCTGGCAAAAAATTGCTAGGAGGCATTTTTGTTCGGGAATGAGTAGTAGAACACGTAGGAGTCGGATTGTGCATAACTCCTGGGACACCCTGTATATCCAAACTTAGTATGAAGAAATTACATGAACAGAACATATTTGTCGTATATGGGAAAAGGGTCCTTATCTGATTTGAGTAAAATGTTCAGGAAAGCAATTTTCGTGATTTGGGTAGGAAAAAAAAAACGATTTTCGGGTTTTTATCGATTCAGATGCTCGAACTATCGATGTTTGTGCTCAAGTAGTCGGATTTCGAGTATTTCACTTCTATCCTATCGAAAAACCCGGTAAATGATAAATGGGACCTTGACCTTTTGGCGGACATTTACTAACAGTAAGGGTGGGTTTTCATCAGGGAGAAAAGGCAATAAAAGAAAAGTGTTTAACCTTAGTGGCCAAAAAATGAAGGATGGTATTTTTGCGAGTATTTAAAATTTATACATGTTAACTAGGGTACCAAATAAGTCCACCCTGAAAATCTCAAGTTAAAACAATGATTAGAAAGCCAGTAGATCACTTTTGGAGATTTCAAAACTTCGCGAGCGGTTTTCTCAAAACTAGGTTCTTAGCATTCCCAATTGCTAAAAATTCGTATCTCATCGACGGAATGGGATAGAAACAATCAGAAAAAACTAACATGTTGAGCAGGTTGATCAAAATCGATTTTGATCCAAAATAAGATAAGGTCCCTTATCAAACGAAGGTTTGTCCAACAATGTGTTGTAGTGTTTTCTTGGAAAATTCAACCTTTTCCCAACCAAAATCAACTTTTACAATTTCAGATTGAACTTTTTTATAAACTAGCAGTTGCTGGAACCAATAGCAGTTCAGCTTGAGAAGCAAGTTGATTTTTAGAAGTCGGAAAAACTTCTGTTGCCCGAAAATTATATTTGCTCAATTTTGATTTGGTACACAACAATTTTCTCTCTCTCAAAATGGACTAATTTTTTTAAATTTTCTTCCTCAGTTCTTGAACTATTGAAATAGTTCAAGAGTTCGAGAAATACGTTGAATTTGGTTACCCCTTCATTTTTGAAAATTACAATATTTGTTTTTGCGTACTCGGAACATACATGCTTTATGAAAGAATGACACGTTACTCGAATTGTTTTGTAAACAAATTTAGCAAAATTCAAGAGGAATTTAATTGTTTCGTATGATACAGGAATATTTGGGTATTTCATTAATGTTGAATCACACGATGAACACAAATAACCGATAAGGAAAAAAAATCAACGCTTATTTGTGAGAGAACATCTGTCTTTACATAATATTACCCTTTGCTTGTCTTTCCTACCAAGGAAAATATGAGTTGCACTAAAGTCATTATTGCATTTTGATAATGTAATTATTAATTCATGGGTTAATTATTAGCTGTCAGCGATGCAGTACTGCCAGAAATACCTTCGGAAGAAAATGTTGCTGATGCAGAAGTCGGTTCCGGGGATTCTGAAAATCATCATTCCAAGCTATCAGTCCAAAATTCTTTAGAAGGAACAAGGTGAGTTAGATATTGTTTATTTTTGCATAGTGCTGTTATTGTTTTGTTTGTCTTTTCATATGCTTTCTTTTAGCAATGGAATGGAATGTGATTCAAATGGAAGAGAAGAGTAGAATTGGAGTCATATTCCTTAACACATTCAGTGCTGGAGCAAAAATCGTGTCAACCCCACCAACCTGAACATTTTTTTGGCGTATAATTCGACATAAGCGTATTATTTTCACTTGAAAATACGTCCAAAAATGTTTTCATGGGAAAACGTTGTAGTTTACCGCCATTTTGTTGAGGGGCTCTTAAGAGGCCGCCTGCGTGGTCTCTCTGCACGAACGCAACCCAACTGGCACCGCTGTCGTGAGGGTTAGCATCGTCGCTGTTGAGACCTTTTGTCTCCCTCAAACCATTAGGCTTACCGATCCGTTATCTTACTGAAACTGTTAATTCTGCCTGCAAACGCACCCTAATACTTGAGAACTAACCATTTCTCCACCTAAGACCAAAAGTTTGAGTTTCAAAAAAAAAAAATAGCTTCCCTTTTCTTCGTGAATTCGAACTAAACCAAATTCCAAAACAAACCAAAAATCACAAAAATGGTTTACTTTGTCTACTTCATTGATGGGTATCAATTACATTTATGCAACGAAATAAACAAATTGAACCCAACAAACATGGCCAGCATACCATTGGGCCACTATTATTCATTATATCAAATACCTATTATTGTAAATTACTTATTGTGTTTTTGAATAAATAATATTCCTCCCTCTCTTTATCTCTTTCAAAATATCTAGTTCTTGGGTAATTGGCCAATGGAAATGAAAACCAGTTTGTGAGTAATAAATGCTCAATATATCCCTGGTTGGCGCCACTAGTTGAGGGTGGTAGATCCAGCTCTGTGCAAAGAACGCATAATGTGAGATTAAAAATATGTTTTCTACCCATCATGCGTCATATATAGTGTGTTTTCACGAGAGAGAAAAGAAAAAACTTACAAAAAAAAAAGATTTTACACAAATTATGTAACGTTGTCGTAATTTCGTGTTTTTTCGGAATTTATCTCTCGGCACTCGCTCCTGAGGTGACTAGATGGCAGCTGGGGTCCAACTGAATTGAATGTGAAGAGGAACGAAGGTTATTGGTGATCGAGCATAGAGAAACAAGCACCTCCCCAAGGATAGGAGTTAAGGGAGAGACAGCCTCTTAAGAGGCCTCCAGCTCCGTGTGAAAACTCGGAGGGCCTCTTAAGAGGCTGTCCGCACTGAAAGCGTTAAGGAATTTCTCAACAAACTTGAACTTGTCATCACGTTTGGTCTCTTTAGAAACATATCTTATCCAATGTATGAAGATCCCTAATTTTGTTAGGTAGTTTTACGACCCATGTTTCTTCATTTATATTTGTGGAAGCATTAACATATTCAGCAATTTCAATACATATTTTCAGCGGGCCAGTCACAATAGCTGATTTACACCAGAAATTGGTTCAGTTGACTTGCCAACCGTGCGAGCTGTCTTTGGGAGGTACTCCGCCATCTCACCCTGCCACCCCTCACGCTCAGTCCACCTACGAAACTTACATGCACACCCTACAACAGAAGTTGGCTTCTATTTCGTCAGGAGCTGTTAATCAGTTGGTGAGTTTTGTAATTAAAGCTCGATTGAAAATTGGGGAAAATGCTGGAATTTCTTCAAGGTCCTTTAACTGTACGTTAAGCGCCCTTTAGACTGGCAACTTTTCTTGGCAATTGCGGCAGAAACGAAATGAAAGAGGGAAATTGCTCGATGTTGCTGGCAACTTTAGTGCACACGTATTGCCGATGATTGTCAATTTTAGTTGCTCATCTAAATGGGGCCTAACAATCCATTCCAAATAATTGAAAGAGTGATGGAGGGATTATATCAGGAGCATCTATAGTCAGATTGTGTTAGAACGGCCTGCGCGCTGCCTAGCGAAGATGAGAAGAACCTTCAAAAACCACTTGAGTCCCGCTTTTTATGTGTTTCTCTCCCCATTTTAAGAGATTAGTTACCTTTCAAGTTCTCTCCGTCATTGTTGAAGACAAGGGTTAAAAACCACCCAGTTTTTTTCTGTGATCTTAAAATGTGGTCCAAAAATGTAAGCTTTCCGACGGTATACTTTCGATTTTTTTCGCATTCTACCCGGTTTTTTTCTGTTGGTTGTGGTTTATTTAGGCCCAGAAACGTAAGAAAAAGCTGGAAATTGTCGAGATTCTATAAATTTTACTGTTTGAGTTCATTTTAACTTACTATTTCTAATGTGTGATCGGATAGAAAAAAAGTTATTTTCTCCCAAACGTTGTCATTTTACGTTTCAATCTGCCTAGATTCCAAAACTGCCATGTTCGTCCACCGTACAGTTGGTTTTTCCAAAAAAAAAAAATCTTTCTTGCATCAAATTCTATGTTTATAAACCACCTCAAATGCGTCAAAGTGTGATGAAAAAGTGTTGCCTTATCCAGGGGAAAGACATTTTTCATGCAGGAAAGAATATTCAGAATTTGGTGAGACATAATTATTCTGTTCGGAAGAAATTGGAATAGAGGGTTGAAACTTGTTCTGCAGCTGTTTCATAATGTATATGCATACTCTTTCCCACGTGAACCTCAATGGTATACGCTTTTACAAGTATTTTCAATGAATAATTAATTAATTTCTCCTGATTAGATTTCTTTTTAAATTTAATGCTGACTTAGTGAAAAACTATTTCGAATTTTCCTAGGAAACCGTTCCTTGGATCTCAAATCTGACCACGCCGATTGATCGGGCATCAAAAAAATACATAGAAGTAGCAAATAAACAGGAAAAAAAAAAACAAATTACTCACAGTGAATTTTACATTACGACAGTAAATTTGAATATTATTTGTTTATTATTCAATATTATTACTGGGGTAAATAAGTATTCTTTCACTGGGGTTTATTATGATAATTACGAGATTTGAATGCCTTTTTTCATAAAGGGCAAATATCTGGTTTCCTACAGATTAGGCTCGGTTCTACGGACGTGGATTTACTGTGCCTCAGAAGAAAGGGAAGGTTCGTCCAATTCTCGCTAGATAGCGCTCAGGCCGTTCTACCACGATCTAACTCTAGACGCTCCTGATTATATCAGTCCATATGATGTGGATATCATTCATTAATTAGTTCAACTCTTTAACGCCAAGTATTTAATGCACATCTCATTCACTTTTTTTGCAGTTGCAGCCCGGAACTTCACCCCAGACCACCATTCACAATCTCGGCGCTCCTTTAGAAACCGAAAGTTCTGACGTACCTCCCACCATTATCATACCTGGTAATTTTCAAGCTTTGACCAGTTGCTCTCCCTCTTGCTCTAATCATCTTTTTTTCGGTTGTACGTGATTCTCTCTGTCTACAGATCTACCTTCCAACTGCATAGCGGGCATAATGCGATTTTTAAGACACTTTCACTTGTTGGTTACTGTTTATCGACTAAACATCGATAGAATTTTGAAGTTTTTCCTAGACACTTTTCAAGTATACCTACCTAATTCTTCTAAGTTGCTTTTTGTGTGAATTTATGTAGTTTGTTGGTAGAAACACTCCACTTTCTGATGTCTGTAACTCCCTATATCCAAATGTCTTGACATTGACTGGATAAATTTGTCGCCCTATCCTCAGAGTACGGCTATGTATGCTGACTTCAAAAGACCGTCTTTAAGAAGGAGTCTAGTTCTATTCAGGAAGAACTTATCTGCAAGGCTTCGATGCAACTTGAACTACTTTTAAATGGTTTGGTTTCTTTCGAGATTGCACAAATACTCCTGAGCGTTGTTTCTTTTAACTTAGATTTTTGATCGTTTTCAGATGTTGATAATGCCGATCATCCAGGGGATCATAAACCTGTTTCGGTGAGTCTGAGAAATTATACCACTGAAAAATGTCGAATAAACATTTCGTAAAATTTTGATTTACACAGTCAAAAGTGAGATGAAATTTATTTTTTTCGAACTTCGGTTCAGCGGCTTTGCTAGCGAGAGGCGACCAGGAAAATTGCATCGAAGTCTTAACAGAAATGATTTCCAATCTTGTTACTTGAAATTATTTAGGTATGCTTGACATTAGGCCTTTTGGTAAATGAACGAATTTTTAGTTGTTATTGGATGTCCTTGTAACTGTGTGCTATTAATCACTTGAATTTGAAATGGGTACCTGTACACATGCGTTATTTCACTGTGAATCGATTTTTTTGTTATAATTTTATTGATTTTTTAAAAATTTAATCAAGGTCATTTAATTTTCTCAACTTTTTATTATTTATTATTTTAAAGTTCGTTGGTAATTTTATGTATATGGCAGGTGATTTAAGCATGAATGGTGAACCAAATAGCTTGATGTAATGTTTAAATTGATTGTTGCACATTTTCAGAACGTCGGCAGTTCCTTGGATTCCCATGTGGGGTCTCCTGTATCCAAAGAAGAGCGATCCCGGGCTAATTCCACCAGGAATCCTCCTTCGGATCTGCAAAATCTTGAACATGTGAGTTTCAATGACTATGCACTGCAAATGAAATTTTTCTTCATAATGTACCTGCACAATGTTTGGCCACCTCATCAATTTCTTTGTTTTAAAAATTGTAAGTATCCTATTAATGATACTTCAATTCTTATGTTGAAAAAAGTGAAACTTGAATTTCAACAAAATCTAGTTGAAGCACACAAACACTCACAATCTGATTGAAGATTTGTCCAGAACTATAGCTTGCTGCTGAAAATGAATTATCATTAATACATTAGGATTGTTAAGCATCCTCGATCAAATTTGCACATCCCATTTTACAAAATTATTAATCCTACGTTGTCTTCCGATAAAATAAAGGAAATTGCAATGATCAATTTTTCAATAAATGCGGAGAACGAATTGTGGATAACTTTTTGATTTATTATTCAATAATAAACCATTGTAATCTCTCTTGAAAAAAATGCTAACCTCCCCTGAAAATGTCATGGTTTACGTTTCAAAGGGTGTAGAATCCAAATCTGCAATAAAAAATTTTCCGTCCGTCCGCCCTACGCACGATTTCCCCCGGAGCAAAAAATCTGAAATTTTCAGGAAAAATCCATGTTGGTCCGAAAACGACCCAATTCTTTAGCCAGCTCTCTAACTTAATTTAAAGTGCCCTTTAAGGGTTGTTAAAGTTTTGTAAAATCCCTAAAAACCTCAAGAAAAGTCAAGGCGGCTTAAATTTGTACTTTTTTTGAAGAACATTCCATGAGGAATCGAATGAGCCCATCCCCAGGTCCGTAGCTCAAACCATTCCCTATGTATGGCCCGATTTATGCTGCCAACATTTGCGTTTTTTTCGGTTTATTGTTTTTGTTTTGATCGCAGTAACCTAGTGATGTAGTGAATGTGGATACTGGAGTGAACTCCTAAAAGGATTTGTAGCCGATACACGGGTTGAAGCATTCTGATTAATTATTCAATAAATTCTGGGGTTTATTATTCAATTGTATTCATTCGGCTTGCGTTCATGATTTGAATTTCTACTAAGCTTTGGGTTGTGCGTGTTTCACAGGTGATAGAGCGATCATTGAATTTCAGGAGGCACACAAATATGATCAACTGATCAATCCAAATAGGTATTTTGGTTGAGAAACAATTTAAGTGCTCTATGCATATCCTGAAATTCAATAATCGCTCTATCACCTGTGAAACACGCACACTCCGAAGCTTAGTAGAAATTCAAATCATGAACGCAAGCCAAATGAATACAATTGAATAATAAACCCCAGTGAAAGAATTTGCAGCGTTTTGTTTTCAACTTAACATCAAGACAATCAATAGGAACTCGGTCTACTTCAAGAAAAAGAAACTAGACGCTTCCAGGATCGCATAAGGCAACCCGCAACACTATTGACTTTTAATCTACGTGTACACGTACTTAACAGTCAGGATCATAATTTCTAACGAAAATCGCCCCAAATTGTGGTAGAAATTAACTTTTTACTTGCATCCTCTTTAATATGAGCTTTGATAGCTTTTACGTTCTATGCTTCTACCTGTGGACAACATCTAAATTGCATACCTGTAATATGCAGTGTTGTAGTTCAGTTGTGTGCGACAAAGTTTTGTAACAATTTTTCATTTTGTAACTGTGTTTTGTATCGATTAGTTGCCCTCTTTCGGTTTATCGTTTCCTTTTATTTGAAATAAATATTCTAGTAGGTGAGGAATGGATCCAGTAAAGCCCTTTGTTTAAGCATTCACCATCAAGTTGATAAAAATTCACCAACAAATCACAATTTCACACACAAATTCACAATTAGTTATTCATTGCAATTATTTCTTTCAATAATTCGTATTAAATTATTAAATTGATTTATTATTTCAGGAATTAGCTAAGTTGAGTAGCGGTTACAAAAGGGAAGGCAGTTCTGGAAGCTCTCTCATGTCATCTACTGCGGTAGGTTAATCAGTGTAACTCTTATGTGCCTGAGTTGGAACTAGTTTAACTTAAAACTAAAAACTAGTTTCTCCATTCAGATCAAGACTGTATTAGTTCTTAATTTAATTTTTGCGACTAACTTTGAACTAGATTGGTTTTTAGTTTAAATTGAGAAACGACAACTATATCTATTTCTTTTTTCATTTCTTCTCTATTTCACATTTACTTTTATTTTTAACAAAAAAAAAGAAAGTTTTTTAACATAATCTTTACTCATTTTTTACAGCATGTATGTAATTTTCTAATGCCCTCTGTGTTGAAACAGTCATATCGTCTATGTAACCAATTGGGCACTTAAGCACCTTATCGTTGCTGTTGCACTTATGCCCTCCCAAAGCTTCCTTCTGCGAAGCAGGTCTGGACTGTAAGGAGGGTGTTCCAGTGTTTCCCAACCCAGTTGCACCAATTTTTCTTGAGACAGGGTCACTCTATGGGGGCGAGCATTGCTGTGGAGAAGAATCACTTCTCTCCCATCTTTTGCAGCAATATGCAATTCTAACTTCACTCAAAATGTCACAGTAATGAGCAGCATTTATTTTTTTGCACTCATGTAAGAAATGAAGATGTAGCAATACTGTTAGTAATGCTGATGCAGGGTCTGCAGTCATGGCTATCATTTTCAACACGTTCACTACCCCCACAAACTGTTTGTGGCGTCCAAACACTTTATCTCTCAATAATATCTCTTCTCCGAACTGTGCAGTTAATGTCCTCAAGATTTTGGCTGGTTCATCCTTTTGTAGCTAAAAAGTTGATCATTGTACGTTGCACAATTGACGAAGGTACCTCCTGCTCAGTCGTTGGCTCGATGGGTACTGAGAGGGTCGAGGAGGCTAGCTCACGTGCTTCCCCCACTCCTGGCAAACCAACCCAAAACCCCACTATGCGGGAACGTTCGTTTCGTTTGAATTATATGAGAAATCATTCGTATCAACCCTCCAATTTTTCACAGATCGTGAAAGGCCTGAAGAAAAAACGGGTCCATGCCAGAGCCTTATAGTGATAATTAAATGGGCAGTAGTTGTTTGGTTAATTTAATTGAAGGGCAACAGTTGCTTACGTTTGATGTTTTTCTCAGTTCCCAGCTTCCTCCATTCATAGATTGTTGTTGAGTTGGTTTAAAAAACAAACCTTTACATAGCTACTTGAAAAATGCTGTTCTATCCCCACTTGTGACCAATTTTTTCTATTGCTCTGTTCCTAATGATTCCTTACATTGATTGTTTGATTTTCAATTAAGCCATTTTGTACATTTTGCTGCCTGTTGTTATTGATCACTTATGTTTCGTTCATAAATTAATTTTATTTATTTGGAAGTGCTGAAACTGCTAATATTTAAATTCGTATGAGGTTTCAAATCGTTACGATCTATTTAGAGGAATCGATTTCTAATAATCCGACATCCTATGCCACAATTTGTATACATGTTAGTTTAAGGACCCCAGAACAGAGACATGGAAAATGGTTGATGAGTGCACCTTGCTACCGGATAAGTACAGCTTCCTTCAAACTCTCTAAGAAGAAAATGAGATTTTGAATGTGGGTATGGTGACTGGGCATGGGTGCTTCAGGAAATATCTGAACAGCATTGAAGCTACACATGTGGTCCAGTGTGCAGATTTTGGGAGGAGGTGGATGAAACAGATTCTGCTATTTGGAAGTTGGACGGTTCAGAACCTTTGGGACCCTAGACCCAGAGGAGATGGTATTGGTCAACAACCTTGCAGGGAAATTCTCAGCTTGGTGGAGGCTCCAGAACCTATAGTTTGGGAAACCTCCCATAAACCACAGGTTCAGTGGGGCAGAAGGCAGATTGTTCCCTCCCTGAAATCCTGATTACAGTTGTAATAGTTCATGTTTATTTTTCCAGGACATGAGTGAAGTGGAACTCGATTGCAATAGCGTTCCTCCTAGTCGCAAAGTATCCAGGTTCCATGTGAGCTCCGTTCCAGAATCGTTGCCACTCTCTGCCCCTGGTAATTATTAAACACTGAATTTATCCTTCCCTAGATTGAGTGTTATATTCTGTATAATTTGGTTCTGCATCTCTGGAGAGGGCGTGAGATAGTTATGAGCCATCAAGGAGCATGATGGGCAGTGTAGGTGTTGAGAATTTTGTTCAACTTTGTCAGAATACTGTAGCATCATTTGTGTCCCCATAGGAGAATTCAGATGCTCGGTAGTGAAAAAGAAAGTACATAGCATGTATATAATTTCAAAGGTGATTTGATTGTTTACCAGTGCCAAATAAGTGAATTACTACTCAAAACAAATTTACTAAGTAAAATCACACTAGATGAATGGTACACAGATCCGTACCAAACATGACACTTGAACAATCTCCAAAGATTGCGTAGTTTGGCCCATGAATATTCTGGATAGTTGTTCTTCTTGAAGCGTGTTGTGTTTAGTTTTTTAATAGATATCCAATCAACCTTAAATATTGCTTCCTAGTCTACCAAGGTAGCGGAAGCATTGTTTTCACTTTCGGAATGTGAAAATTTTTTTGTCTCCAAAATCAAAAATTCCACTTGCATTTTGCGTTTTAGACCTTTCTGAACAATTTTGGTTCCGTGTCTGTCTGTCAGCAAATCCTTGTTACGGGCAAAACTACACGAAGTTATAGTCCGATTTTGATGAAATTTTCAGGGATTGTGCGGGTTGGGGTGTACATGGTCCCCTATAGGTTTCATGACCCCCGTATCAACAGTAGCCTCTGCGCATGCGCAAACGTGAAATCCTTGTCACGCACATAACTCCGGGAGTTCTTGACCAATTTCGATGAAATTTTCAGGGATTGTTCGGTTTGATGTGTAGATGGTCCCCTATGAGTTTCATGACCCCCGGATCAATAGTAGCCTCTGCGCATGCGCAAACGTGAAATCCTTGTTACGCGCATAACTCCGGGAGTTCTTGACCAATTTCGATGAAATTTTCATTGTTCGGGATTGTAGATGGTTCCCTATGAGTTTTCGGATCAATAGGTTTGATTTATTTTCAGGGTTTGTTCGGTTTGACGTGAAATCCTTTAACTCCGGGAGTTCTTGACCGATTTCGATGACATTTTCAGGGTTTGTTCGGTTTGATTGTACGGTTTGATTTAGTCAATAATAATTGTCAATGATCTATACAGTCATGTTATGGATACGAGGAAGCTATGTGCCACACCCACTTGGCAGACGTTTTTTTCATAACAATTTGTTTTATAAATGTTTCGATTCTTGTGGTACTTACTAGAAAATTTAGTACTTGAGATATATTTTCAAATTCCACTGAGAACTGAATTTTTCTCACACAAGAAGGCAATGAATGTAGTAAGGTACCCTAGGGTTACCTAAATGATTCCTCAATGAGTTTATTCAACCATTGAACGTTTGATGATGATCTTGGATAATCTGATTTAATATTACGCTGATGAAAATAATCTGCTTAATCTATCTCTTTTTTTTTTCAACAGAATCTTACCACACCACCCCAGGACTTCTTGTTGCCAAGCGTGCCATCAGCAGCGTCCAAGCTCCCACATTTCAGGTGACCATAATTATACATCCTCGTTGTTTACTCACAAATTTCACTCGAGTGTGTCTAATTTTTTTTGCAAATGCTGAAGCTTTGAAATTTTAGTACGTGACACTTTGTCCATCACGGTGATGTATCGAAGTAATGGGAGATTGAGAGTAACTCTTTCAATATACAACTGTTGAGTGTAGTATCTGCTACTTTTGCAAACCCCTGGCCTTCAATGCCTGTATCATTCCATATACTTTCTAATTCACTAAGTTTGTCAATGTAATTTTACCCTTTTGCAAAAGCTACTTAAGGCTACACCTTAGCCATTTTAATTATAACAAAAACCTCGTATAATCCAATAATATGTTTATTCTTCATGTCTAATAAGATGCTGGAATTTTAATGTATTAATCTACAGATTGTTGTATTCCTATTCTTTGTGCTTGATTGTGGTGTGGTTGACTTGAATTGTTTTATTCTTTGCTCGCGCTCCCTTCTTCTACCTATTTTCAAAGCTTGGTTTTGCATGTGAATTAGCGTCTCGTCAATCCAGACTGATAGAGGAGAAATAGTGCAATGATAACTTTTTATTTCATTAAGGAAACGAAGCTAAAGTTTCAAATCATTCTTATATGTTCTGCAAACAAGATTTCTTTGATTTCCCAAAACGTAACTTCTTTTCCATCTTTTACCCCTGAAATCAAGAGAGGACATTCGAATTTCCCCCCACCTGTTCGGATTGACGTGACTTTTAATCCCTTAATAGTTGGACTTGGATTTTTAAAAGTAATATCATTCACTTTTTAAAAATTTGATTCTATGTCTTCGACCAGCATGATTCTCCTTTAAAAAGGAAAAATGTGTTGTCGTCTTGCGTCAATTTACACGTCCCTTCAGAAAGTATGCATCAAGACGGCAGCTTCTGTCCAGAAATTGTGTCTGGAGGTTTCAACACAATAGGTTTTAATAATTGACTCTCTTCCCCCAAACCTCTTCCTCCCTTCAACGAACTCAACAATTCGTTTGTTTATTGCTTCCTTTTCTTTGGTATGTGCATCCTAATGACTGCTTCTTGAAGGTTATGCTAACATGTAGAGTAAGTTTTCTTCAGGGTAAAGTGATATTCTCTAGTTCTTCAGTTCTGGTCATTTAAAAAACCACATTCGTGTCTACTGTTTTGGGAGCATGGATTTATCGCTTATAAAATGATTAATTTAGGTAATATTGATTCAGTTGTCACATAACTTGCGTTAGTATTTCACGCCAATTTCCCTGTGCTACGTAAATTTTTAAAATATTGGGTTCATTTAAAAATTAAGTACCTCCCTAAAATACACCTGGGAATCACATTTCGTTCCTTTGTGCACAATAATCTATGGGTAGTGCGTAGCTATTAAACAAACAATACTTCATAGTCGCTGAATGATGTTTCACTTAATCAGCACAAACAACATGTTTGTTTCTTGTGGGTTGGTCCCCGTCTTCCCGTGGAATTGACGATCACCGGTGGGTAGGAGTAGTAAATTTACTTACAGCCTACTAACCTCTCTTAACAAGACTTATTATGTGATCTGAACCCAAACCCTTTGCTCCTTTCTGGGTGCATGGGTTATTGTGAGAAGGAAGGTCTTTGGAGATGGCCGAGCGAAGGTAACTTGCCCGGAGATGGCAGATCGCAGGGAACCAAAATGGCGCCCCCTCGCGGGCCTGGCCGACAAACGAGGACTCTGGGATATGGCGAGATACCTTTCAGGTCCCGCCGCTACACCCCTTGGTTCTTCAGTGGAAAGGCCAAGGTAACATTTCTTTTTCAAGCGTTTTCAATAATCCACTAACACTACTGTAAATTTTCTACGATTAGCTACTATTCAAACTTCCCTGTTGCTTTCAGTAAAGTCATTTCCTCCTCCTAAATTCATGAAAACAATGAAATTTCTAGAAATTGGTTGCATAAACCCCAAGTGATAATTGATTACATGATATAGACTAGACACTCTTGGATTTGGTAAATCCTATTTTATGAGAGCGTTTTAAAAACAAAAAGTACACTAATATATATTCATTAATGAAAGATCCAAACTCTAAAACACTCCTCAGAAGACTTGAAGACTGACTCAACTAATCACGGTTTATGAATGGTTTCATTTTTGGCATGTTTCATAATTGTTTAAATTTTATTTACGTTCTGAGAAACACATTCATTGAACGGAAACAACCTTCCAAAGTGTCGAGTTAATGTGGGACTGGTTAAAACTCGAGAAGGGCCAAAATATGAGTGGAAATCAAGGAAATCCTTCTGAACGAAAATGTCCAAAATACAATTTTCTTTGCAATTTAGTACCTAGTGGTTGCTTTGTTCTGTACTCTTGATGAAGCTTGTGGAAAAGCCCGCAAAAGTTTTCAATAGTTTTCCCCCCATTTTACTCTGGTCCAAGAGTTGGTAATATCTAGAAAATCAAATCATTTTCGATTTGACATCTCCGAAAGGGTGTCAGCAAACCATTAAGACCACGACAGTCCTGATTGCCAAGAAAAAGGGAAGGGAGATTTATACCACCTCCACTAGACAAAGTATGGGAAAAATTACTATAGAAAACATTCCAGCAACTTACGACGACGCATATCTCACAAATGAATTACTGCTATTTTGACGCGTCAAAACTTCCACAAACTTAACAAAATCGTTCCAACGCGCGGTATTTTTTTTTTAAATACTCTCGCACCTCCAATACCTGGGATTATGTTGCAAGAAATCACATTCTCTTACCAGTGGGGTTCAAAGAAACATTTTACTATATTTTAGTACGAATCCATTTCCCCAGTTTTAAACATACGGTCGTTGATCAGAACGAAAAATTCCAACACATTTAAACTAAGCATGAAAAACTCATAGGAAAATGTGTATTAGTTTCCAACCATCGAAAATGATGCAAAGTTGATTTAATCTTTAAATAAGATGAAGCTGGAGCCCGGCTACATCTAACTCATGCAGCTAGAGTGTGAGAGATTTCTTAAGTCAGCTTAATATTCATGTTTTGGACTGGTGAGTTCGAATTCCCGTTCTCAATCCTATAGAGCACAGTTGGGACCAGCTAGGGAAGCCCTTTCGAGTTTGTCCGACCCAGCCAATTACCAGTTCCACGATCACTCTTCGCTCTAGAATATTGTGCCCACCCTAGAAATACGTTTCTCAGAACCTAAATAAAATTTAAACATGTCAAAAGTTAAACTATTTGAAATCCGTGATCAGTTGATTCACTACTCCCTTAATTCTCGTGAGGTGTGCAGATGAAATATTGTAACATTACACAATTCACGGTTTTACAATACCTAAACAACACTCCAATAAAGTCTCTAGTTAAAACAAACTTCCAGCGACATTGTTCTATGTTTGCTAACACGTAAAGCCATTAATGTATTTGCAGTCACTGTAATTGCATCTTTAATTTGAAGTCTTAGCTTAAAAATGAAATGTATATACCTACGAATCAAAATAACACAATGATTGTAGTTGACAATAGCCTAATCCAAAATTCGTCTATTTGCCGTCGCACCCACGGTGCAAGAGTGCATCTGTACTATCTTTAGAACTAAAAATTTGCACATTGGTTTCCAGTAAGGTACTACCATCGAAAATGGTCATTATTTTAAAATAATATGGTTCTTTGCGGAGTAAATGAAAACCAATACTTCCTGGTAATAGTGAAATAAATAATAAATACATTCGTTTACTTTAATGGTGCTTTGTCGCCAAACTGTCGGTAGCGGAATTTTGGTTTTCGGAAATCGAAATTGTCACTCGCATTTTGTATTTTAGACCATTCTGAACAACTTTCGTGTCTGTTCGTCGTATGTCCGCAGATTCTTTTAGCAACCTGTACTGCAGCTGATTTTGATGGAATTTTCTAGTATTGTGCTGGTTAGGTTGTAGGTGGTCGTCTATGAATTTCATCGCTCTGAAATCAATACTTCACTCTGCGCTAGCGCAAACGTGAAATCCGTTAAGTATATTTTTTGGTTCTAGTGGTTCGATCTTGCTTAAATTTGGTGGATAGGTGGGGAAAATGCATTTGATCAATGACGAACGCAAACTAATCTAATGACCCCACTTGGCTTCGTAAAGACTACTTCACTATAGAGCATTGCCGATGCTGAGTTTCTGATTGAAATGACCAAGCACAAAAACATCAGCCAAAAATGCCTCAATTGTGCTTGCTGCTACGTATTTCGTATTATCGAAAAGATGCACCTTTGCTCTGGACTTGGCCAAATCGTACGTTCCCTTGTCGATACTCAACTATCCGGAATTGTAAGCGTATGTGTACTGAAATCAGCATTCCTATATGCAGTCAAGGTGGGTGCAAGATTTGAAAAATGATTCGTACAGCAAAATACTTTTCACGCATCTCAAAAATCCACTACATTGCTGACCAATCTTCAGTTGTTGAGTCGGAGAGCTTCTGAGAAGTAGTGGTCAAAGCTTGAACAATTTCTTTCCACATCTACTACCTAACACAATTGGCTCTCAACAGCTGACTGACAAAGTTGGCTTCAGCCTTTCAGTCAAACCCTTTCTGCCCAGTTATTTTTACCGATATGGCGGTAAGACTTGCACCCATCATGTTTAGTCTCAATACCTCTTTGGTGAATAATGGATTCATTCCTGGTGAGTTTTATAGTCAGTTAAGCTCGGAACTTATTGCGCTTAAAAACTCAATTCGACTTTACAAGTGTCTCTCTTGTAAAGATTAAATGCCCCAATTTTCATATGGACTTACTTATTCATTCAATTTCGATTTAAATCAGATGAAAGAATATAATGGTGCGTTATTCTAGTGTGGGATTCAACCTGTTCAATTCATTCAATCTCGATGAAAGTTGATCCTTGAATTAAGTTCTGAAGTAAACAAGTAAGTTGTTACTTTCATGCGAAAAGCTGCTCCTATGGCACTGCAGTAGACTGTCTTGTGGTTTAGCTCCCAGGCATAGATCTAAAATTGAATCTTTCATAGATGTGATGCCTGCCAGGTACTGTAGCAACTCCATAATTTTCTGTTATGGAGTTGATTGTCAACTTGGTGCTAGATGTTGGGTCAGTACATAACGAATCCTTCACCTGCTCGACTGCCACTCTGTGCACAAGTTTGCAATCTTTGATGTTTAACGACTTCCGTTTGTCTTGACTTGAGTCGACAAGGTTTTGCCTGAAGGCATTCAATACAATCTAATGCATCAAGATGAGAGAGAGGTAAAATTTGTCCAATCTCACCAAGGTTTCGAAATATTGTACGGTTTGTACTATTTTTGGTCCTATCTTTTGAATCCCAAACACGAGGTTGCTTGTTAACGAGCTTGTTAAGTGGCTTAAACAAGAAGACTTGTGTGATAAATCAATAGTTTGCTACTGAAGAGCTCAGTTGTGGAAAAGTGCTAGGGAGGCAATAAAATATTTCTACCTAAAGGAAGGGTTCTCCATTTTCTCTCATCTGTCCAATGAGTATGAATATCTCAATAAACCAAACAGCTAATATTAGTTAGTAAAAGAAATATTGTACGATTATCGAAAATCAACTGTTTTTCTAATCCGCATAAAAAGTAGGATTTAGAATTTGTCAGCTTATTTCAAGATAAATTATTTTAGAAAGTAACTTGTTTGAACTAATTGTCAATATTCAGTTGTTTACTGTGACTTTTCTTCGTCGATTTTGATGCGATTAATGAAGTAATATCTAATATGTAACGATTAATGTGTGTTTGGACTGCTCCAATTCTCGGGGCTCGAGGCTAAGGAACAAATTTTGGCTAGAATAATCCTTCCGAGATTTAACTCTCACCTTGCACGCAGTTACCACGTTTGAATTTGACACAACTCGTTCAGTTCTGTTGATTGAATCACATTGTTCCTCACCGTATTGACATGTTAAACTCACTCTTAACATTTATCCAGTTTAATTTCTTCAATGTGACTGCCAATTCCCCGAGAGCCCTCTGCAATAAAGGTTTGTTTGAGGAGCGCGTCCTTGGAATCTGCTCATATCTGTAGTAATATTGTACAGTGTTGTTATTTCACACGTTTGGAACAGGTAAGTGTTTATTATTCCCTCAGTGGTTGGTTGTCCTTGTATTGTCGATTAATGAACTAAATCCCTCCCTTAGTTGGATGTGTTGGTTGGAGTTAAGTTCCTACGTCAAGATGTAGGATTTCTCAAGTTGGCCATCCACTGGGGCTGACAGCTCACAAGATCTAATTTTCCTTAGGCGCATAGATGAAACAGCCTGCAGAGCAACTAGATTTATCTACTCCTGTAGGATTATTTCTTGGTTTTCGCTATTACAGCTAACCTTTCTGACCGCTTTGTTAAAGAGGTCAAATTGACCGTACATAGGGAGCAATAGTACTAGAAATTTTCTCTCACATTTTATTAAAATTCCAGATTTATAGAAGACTCTAACTGATTCCCCTGGGTAGGTAATCAGTACCCGAATGAAATTCATTCTAAAACCGTTTGAATAAAAAAAAATTAGATTGGGGATTTTATTTTCCGTTTTTAATCAGATTAATTAATTTCTTAATATATTTACTTTTAACAAGGATTAATATAATAGTTTTTCAAATGTGCACACCTATTGGGAACTCATTATCACTTCAAGTTGACTAGAATTACAAAATTTAACGATTGCGTTTCATTAATCTCATAATTTTATCATGTGAAGTATAAAATTGCCCTTGGACACCCAATCACCTTGAGTAGGCCCCCTGACACTCGTGTAAGATCTTTCAAGTTTTTAAAATTAATTTTATTTGTATTTATTTTTTCTACAATTTGATTTGTTGCACTTTTCTTTAGAAATGTACCTTCAAAAATTTCCTGTTGTCGCGCGATACCCTCGCCAAAAGCAACTTCGATAAATGTTTGATAAAACTAAATAGCAGGCCAACAATAACGACAATTAGTATGGAATGGAAATTAGGTATTCGAAAACGTATTTGGAGAATAATTTAGAATTTTGGAAATGGGCCAGTTGTAGATGAAGAGGATTTACATTCTCGACAGTATTTCAACACAGTGGGTTCTAGGGAGAATTGTAAACACGAAAACTGTCGTATGTCAATATTTATTGATGTGCGCTGGTGGAAACTTGTATGAGAGAATGAGTGGGTTCCTCTTGCCCTAGCAGGGATAGGTATGTTCCATGCACATTCTAATTTTGAACGATGAAACAATGCACAAAAATGGTTCTAGGTATCAGTAGATTTAACTTCAAGTTGTGATAGATAGTTGTCCCTTCCCAATTCTTGAAATTGCTACTCCTGAGCATAATCCTGACGCCTTGTAGCTTCAGGGAATCCTCTGGGTGTTAGCCTCAACCTTTAAAATTTAGACCATTCCAAACTCCATGTTATATGGTAGCAGAGAGTCTCTATGATCCACTCACCCTCTCTTATTGGCTATACTGACACCCCTTTTCCTCACGCCTCCCCATAGACAAAATGGACAATACCCCTTACATATTGCAATTCACTCCTGCTGTCCTGCTTATTACGAACCTTTTACAATATTCAGCCCCCAACCTTCCATTTTCTTTTGAAAGCCCTGAGTGTGTAATGGATATGGATTGTTCCCCCTTCCTAATTCTGGAAACTGCTACCCTTGAGCCTAAACCTCACTCCTTATACCTTCTGAGGGATATCCTTTAAGTGTTGCAGGTATTATCGCCTCAACCTTTAGAAGGGGCAATTAGACCATTCCATCACCTCCTTGTTGTAAAATTAGGCTAGAACCATAAAATAAGTATGTTATCGAAACTATAATTGGTACCAATAGAAAATCGATGGTCTGCTACGTGAAACACATGCGAGAACAAACCACTCTCCCAAAAAATCCACATTTTCAACACGAGTTGTTACCCTTTAGATGTAAATGCTTTGTCCTGGTCTCTAAGCTACATTATTTGCTATAATATGGCAGGTTATTTAATTTAATAATTCCGCGATCTCTCTACTTATTTTAATAGAAATTCTAATCTCTAACCTGACTCCTGAGGATATCAATCCAAACTCCAAGAAATTGCCTAGTTGACTTAACTAGTTATTCCTTTCTTTCTCTCTCTTTCTCAAAGCTTTGTGCAAGGTGCTTTTTCAATACTTTAGTTTCACAGTCTACCTCTTTTCCTTGTAATTTCAATTTTCAAAGCTCGGTAGTTTTTGTACGTAGAATGCATGTCTTCCGCTGCTGCCTTATATCTATCTACTGCTATGTTACATACTGTATTATAATCTGATTTACCCTGCCTGTACATTTCTTATACATAGTGTAATTCCGGTTTTTAGTTGAAGATTGTTTCGTCAACTCTCTTATAATGCGTACTGTAATGAGTACCATTAGATCATTAATTAGTAGTACTTAACACAATTTCGTTGTGTAAATACATCATTTCTGCATTTACGTAAACGTCAATTGTGGAAACTTGCTTTGTCATTTAATAATTATTATTCTGGCAGTAAGTTACAACTCATTAGTAAGACAAAGTCTTATTATTGTAAGACTTATCTCAATGCCTGTTCTGCAGGCGTTGATTTATTTACATGCCTAAACGTGAATATGGAAAATATTTATCCAAGGGTTAAGAATTTATATTATACGAGTATGAGGTGATGTAAATCAATCCTCTCTCACTTTTCATTAAGCCATCGATGTGTAACATCAAACGTCTGATATTTTTCAGGAAACTGAGGAAGACCCTTTGGCAAATAGTGATAATAAAAATGAAGAACTTCGAACGCTCCTACAAAGGTAAGTCGCTGTTGCTCGTGTGTTTACATGTAAAATGACACATTTGTGAAAGAAGATCCGAAAATGTCCGCTTGGCTGTTGCAGAGACTTGCGTACGAGCACAAATCAGATATCAAGTTGGTTTTGGAGGAATTTTATGACAGGTTGTACTCTTGTACAGTGGGTTATAACACACTAGCACTAGTGTGTCTAATTCTCATCTTGAGATAGATGGCCGATTTTACGTAGCTGATCGTTGCTGTAAACGCTCTCGATCAATGCCCCTCATACGACGTCCCTCCCTCCCCTGAACTGTTTTTCTATCTTTAAATTACATTTTTCTCTTTTCTCTTTTTTGTTCAAGATTTGTTTTTGACAATTTCAACGGCTGAATGATTTCCTATTGCCCGGAAATCTGGGCAGGGCAATTTAATGCAGAAATAATAAACTTTTATGTGTAATAATTCGCTTAACTATTACGTGATTGAGTTTAGTTTCGATGCCAGTACTCAATTTTCCAGTGAAATATTGTTGTCTGCTCCTTTTCAGGCAAAAAATGGAGCTGGAAGCCCTTCAGAGGCGCCATCGAGAAGAAGTCGAAGCGTTGTGTAGGCATCTCGCGTCATCTACTACCCCCGTAGTCAATTATGGTAACTCTTCCTCATCTTGTACATTATTCTGACACTACTTAATTCTTGGAGAGAAATCTCGCGTACTATCCTCTAATTCCTGTAAGTAGAATCCATATTACTGGTCGTCCAAGGTTAATGTGGGCAGGTGGATGGATATAGGTTAGTTGGTGAAGAAATGCAATCAAGTTTTGATCTTGGAAATTTCAAATCAAACAACGGTATCAACAATTCGATTTGCTAGAAAAAATTATGAAAAGTAGAAGGAAACTGAACTTAGGTCCTGAAGTCAATCTAGAAAGAGCTGTTGTTTCAGTTTCATTTGTTTATACTTACATAAAAATACTCGCTTCAACCTATAGCAAACGATGTACCATCCCAAAACCAGTGATACATTTTCTAAACTTTAAGGAGTTCGTACAAAAACACCATCTTCCTGTGATCTCTCTCGAAATAAATCACCACTCCTGGAAATCATTCACATGGATAGGAGCATTTCTGCTGACGTTTTTCTCTTCTGCTTTGCAATGTGTCTTATCACATTTTGCACAATTTGTAACGCTCAAGTTTAATGAGACCTGATTCTTGTTGGATTACTCTTGTTGAAAATTAAAATCTTTCACCAGTTAATTCCGCTCTTGAATCAATGGAGATTCGATGGTTATAAATTGCCTTCACAGCTGTTAATGGATGTCAAATTTATATTGAGAGAGTTTTTGGACGACATATTTGCTTTGGTTGTGATTCAGCTACAAGGCTTGCGTCAAGCTCGTATTTTTGAAGCGTTAGCTTGTCAACTCCAAACTAGTTTGTGATGAAACGTCGAAAGTAACAGCACGTTTAATCACAATTTTCATCAAGATATCAATTATTTACATGAATAGAAGAACGGTTGAATTTGTATTTAATTAAATCCTTTATTAATGTGGTGAGAGTTTCCTGGGACGAGATGCTCGAAAACATGGAGGACCTGGATGCAAATTGAACCTTCACTGTAACTTGCCACCAGAAGTGTCTGATATGTCATTTGTTCATTACAAACAAACCTGGGTGCTTCTCAACTTACATTCATATGGGTGTTGGCGATAGCTAAACTTAGCTAGTTGGGAATATATAGCGATTCTGAAAATCCAGCTCTCAAACTGTCATTTTGCTTCCCTGCATCTTCTTGTTTAATTGAGCCTGACTGTAACTCAAGACGAGACAGTGAGATGTCAGAAGATGTTGTCATTAGATGCGGGGTGTGCCAGGGGAATCCTCTGTAGCTCTCCATCCTGGTTGAGGATAACGCCTTGGGTTAGCTGCCAGGTGGAATAGGTTCGATTGCGCTCCTGAGGTCCGAGTGGATGCATTTGCTGATGACGTTATCCTTTTGCAGAAACTCGCGAGGACTATCAAATCACCCTTAACATAGTCACGGAGGCAGCCTGCCAGATGGTCTGATGGTCGACCCTGCTAAGTGTGGGTCATTCTCCTTGGTCACTCCAGGTTCACAGGTGGTGAATGAGGAGTGTTTTGTCTTAGGACAGACTTCCATCCCTGCCCAATCCATGCTGGAGGTTTTGGCTTTTGGTTGTTGCCACCTACACAGCAGTCTATAGACCATGGTGGAGCACTAGCTCGTGGTACCAAGGCTCTACAATTAGAGTGTTGATCAGTTAAGCTAAATTTGTCTTCCAAAAACTCCCTAGTAATTAGATTTGGCAGTTAACCATAAATTGTGGTCGAGAACAAATATGAACATATCAGTTCAATTATTACAGAAGTCACATACTTGACGGGGGGCTGACGTCAGTTTTTAAGAAATATTTATCTTTTGAATATATAAAAAAGTTGATCATTATTTACATTAGGTTAGTTAATTTCTTGACCACTTTCAGATTGATTTGAACATTGGTAGTTTATTGAATCAGACCAACCCTCAAGAAAATAAAAATTATGTACATATCATTATTTCTCTTTAGTACAGACCTTTTTCTTTTGGCCCAATATTTTAGTGGCCCACCATATTAGGAATTAGAATTAGTATAAATGGTATACCTCTCGCTCCACAAATCTCTCTAGTAGAATTAAGAAACTTCAACTAAGTTATATGCATTAAGGTTATTGACTACTAATTAATCCGTTCACCTCCCACATCTTGGGCGACTGATGAGTTTTGAAACACGTTCTTTATTTGTTTTGGTTTTTTTCCATCACGCTAAAGCAAGTTGTGTGCGTTTTCGTTGTCGTAAGATGGCCTTCATAATTTAACTCAAGAAAATGTATCTAACGTCATCAGTCTTCCTTTTAAAATTGAAAAGTTGTGTTTCAATTCATAATGACAAAGTAGAGAACATCGCAGGAATGATTAAAAAAAATAACTCAAAAGAATTATGAATGTGTTTTCCTCGCATGTGCCGCACCTCTTTCTACGCTGGTGCTGCACTTTTCATGGTACGAATTTTCCATTCGATTTTCCTAACTGCATCTAAAACAGTACCAAATGTTGACGAGAGCACTGGCGTTTTTGAATCGTTTTCGAGCATCTTTAGAAACATTTGCGGGGCTCTCAACTTCTTTAGACGCTTGAACAGCTGGCCGTTTTCAATGTCTTATGAATGAAAGTAGTCGGCTCACGTGAATATCTGTAATACAAGCATTTGTTTATACCTACTTACTAAGAATGTCGCATCATAAATGTTGTACCCTTAGACGGAAAATGTAGAAAATCGTGTTTAACACATTCACTGAGCATTGCACCCAAAACCTAAATTTTGATTTACAGGATATCCTAATAACTTTGCTAAACCTCCTCCTAAATGGAACTCACTACCTTACTACTACGTGAAAATGGGCCTAACGCCTGAGTTTTATGCTTATGTATAAAACTCAGTTATGTTTCTATTTTTGTATGGTCCCAATAGATTGCTAAACTGCTGGGCCCATTTTGATGGTCGTAAAATGATCAGCGAGTTCTGGCTCACAACATTGGCTGGGTTCCGGAACTGTTGTTATTAGAGAGCTTTTACTTCACATGGTTGGTATGCACTGTGACCATAGATCTAGGGAAACATGAAGAGATGCTAACTTAGCGGGGTGTTCACTATTGGCTTACTGCAGTGTCATGGGACCATCCTTATTTAGTGGTAGGGGTCCGTGTTAAGGGTTCTTAGCGCAGTCCCGCAGTAATCGGGAGCCATTCAGCCACATTCGTAGCATCTTCAGTCACCTTTGGATCACCTGACAGCACTGTATGGTACTGACCACGTGAAGCAAGAACTTTCTATGATGGTTGCTAACACGCAGTTTGCTAGCAGTAGGAAATCATAATAACTGGAGAAGTCTTGACAGGACTTGATATCTCATACGAAGCATTGGTTTCTTGCTAGTAAATTTTAAATGTGTAGCTAACTTTCTGCAATCATACCTCAACTTTTGTTTATTCTCTGGGAAATTTCAACTTCTAACCACTGACTGGCTGACTCCAACTGATTTGGTTGAATTTGGTAAACTTCACGTGAGGAAGGAGATTGATTAATCCAGAAAATTTTAAACCCCCATAGATGATGCGCACAATTTGTTGGTTTGCATCAGGAAGCCACCTCGGAATTCGATGTAGAATGCTACTTTGGAGTCCAAGACCTCGGTTAGTACCAGAAAGTGATCTTGGAATCTGAGATCAGACTGCAGATTTTGAATCTGCACACCTTGAAACGTATGGTGACAAAGTTAGAGGGGGATTATAACAAATTTTTGACATGTGATTACAAGGGCCTATTGTTGAAAATAATGAACCAACAATAAATTTTGTAATACATAACCTAACAAACAATAAGTTATCACTTGTTACTGATGATGAGTTAATCATTGAAATCAATTCAACATTGACATCTGTTTCGTGGAAGTAGACAATGTTCCTTGTTTGATTCCGTTTTCTTATTTGAAATGAGTTTTCTCGAGTCATGTTTATAGGTTTCCCTCAGATTTCACCATAAATTCGTTAGCAGTGTACCCCAGTTGTCAAAACGTACGTCGCAAACAAACATTTGGCTCATGCTCGATTTTGAACATGAACAGGGATGATGCAGATTGCTTTCATGTTGTGTTGAGTGTGTTAGGTCACAAAAAACACCCGTGACCCATTCACAATCAAATGAACCCAACAACCCGTTTCAAACGTATTAATACAAGCCATGTTCACCATATTCAGAAGCAACAGTAGGAAAGTTAATAGAATTTCTTCATGTATTGGCAACACTGCCTGTGGTGCCCATGGGCTTAACTCAGTCTTTATGATGTAGAGGTATTCACACTGTCCTATTTTCGGTTGCTATTTCCATGAACTTCTATTGGCTTTTAATTTCTACTAAATAACTTTATATAATTTACGAGTGTCATTCAGATTCCAAGATCCACAATCGGGAGACACAAAACCGCAGTTCAGAACTCTGCACTGGCATCTTGGTCAGTGGCAAATGAACTGCCTTTGTAGTTTTTTAAAAATTAAAACGATTATCTGTGTCTCTAACTTTTTGTTAAACACTTACAAATATGACACATAAACAAATACGTAACCATACTGTAGGCTATCCCTTAAATGCATTCGTGGTCAGCTGCCGTTGTTGTGCTTGCTGGAGTAGTGCTCTGAGTACATAAATATGCTGCAGTCCTAGACCGTTAGGCCACTGCTCAGCCACACAAGCTTCCACTACTCACTTCAGATCGTGAATAATGTTTCAAGTGCAACGTAGACTACCCAATTATTACCGCATGCTCTCTTGATGTTTTTTCACTAGCTCTATTCCATTGGCGATGTTAATTTTTTGTTATTTTCATACAATTGTATTGTTTTATGCTCATAAATTTCAACTAATTTATTTATTGAAGGTCGATATCAGTCATCTGGCTTGAACACAGTAGAAAAATAGTAACTGAGTCGCAAGAACTGCACTCTGAATAAATAATTTGATGATTTGAGTAGCATCCTTGGAATGAAAATAAGTTCATGTTTGTTGAGGAAATTAAGATTTTCCCTTTACTAAATTATCAATTCATCTGCAGTAAATAAGTTGTTGTTCGATTTTCTGTAATCCACTCCACATCATGTTTGGATAGATCAGTGTAGATTATCATCATCAGCCATAGTTTTATGTTGGTTATCTTGGGATTGAAAGTAGGGGGCTTATACCGTACTCTATCCAGGGCGGTGAATTTTATTTCAATTCATATTTTTCAGATACCTACCAATTTTCTATTTTCAGTGGTAGGAGAAGTTACACATGGCTTCCATCAAACCCACCCATTTCCTGCCTCAGTCTCATCGATCTAAGCATCAGATCAGATCACTGTGGACATTCCTCCTTTTGGAAGTTCCTTACTCTCCCAACAATGTCACTAGTTTTGGCAGTCAGGAGTACCAACTGTACACAGCAGGAATGTGCATATGGCTCACTGTCGTCATTAACGTGGCCATGAGTTTCCTTGTGACAAGTTCCCCTCATTTGGCATTATCTGGAACTATCAACGGTAGCTTTGGCCATAGTTGTTTTTCTGGCCGTTCAACTTGAAGCTGTCTTCTGTACAACTATGCATTCACGATTCCGTGTCTGTTCTTGCCGGAGTAGCGGTTGGTAGGCATGATGATTAGCTGGAAAAGCTGTAGCAGTGCATGTATGTTTCAATGCTAATGAATCCCAGCAATAACTTTCCCTCAAACCCGTGCAGAAAATACACTTAATTACCACCATTCTTAGTGAACCTTAGCACCTCCAATTTTATAATAGCCAGATAGAATTGTAA
Organism: Creontiades dilutus; assembly: GCA_031894815.1. NCBI lineage: Eukaryota > Metazoa > Arthropoda > Insecta > Hemiptera > Miridae > Creontiades > Creontiades dilutus. The sequence continues at coordinate 286,265 of JAVIWC010008066.1, forward strand.
TTCACTGTGAATCTTTACTGAGGGTTACATGAAGGTTACATGAGGGTTACATATAGTTGAAAGACAGATATTTGCTGATGATATTCGCTTATCTGTATCTTCCGAATCATACAAAATGGAATATTGCACTATGATTTTCCACGGATACCTATGTCTTTTGTTCCTTCAGTATCGACTAATGTGTAATCGCTTCCATTAGAATTACACCTATTGATTAGAATAGCCTAAAAATCAACTGATATTAATAGAAGTAGCGATGATATGGCGATAAATTTACTTGAAAGCATCGATCCAAAAACACGGGATTCTATGATGACCACTGAATCAGAGACGTAACACAAAGAAAACCGAAGATTCAAAATATGTTTTTTTCTGGAGGTAATTTGAAATATTTTAAGCTAATGAAAGACTCAACATTTTATTGTAGATTTAGAGGAATGGATTTCTGGGGAGGAAACTTTTCATTTTTCAGAAGTCAGTAGGCTTCGAACCAAACAGTTAAGGAATCTGTCGATACCTGTTTCGATTATTAAGACCGGAATCATTGTTATTGATGTATGCGTGGGAAAAATCTATTATTATGACAAAAACCGTGGTTTTTTCCAAAGCCTATTCCTTTTGTTGGCTTATAGATTCAAGAATGGGAAGGGTTTCTCTGAAATATTGTGTTGGAGCAAGAAAAGAGTATCCATTAGGTGTATAATAAGTGATCAAAATTTTGACTGATGTGGTGTGGGATCGGAATTAAACCAAATTTGTAGGCGGGCTGACTGATTTGGAAGTATGTTTTAGAATCATGGTCACAATTTGCAATCATTTAATAAAGAATTACAGATTCTGTAGGGATAAAAAGTGACGTTTTTGACAACATGTACCGTCAAATGGGGTGGCTATGTGCCACCAACTATTTTCAACGTTTCACACTGTTGTGGTTGGGCCGTGGCACCTCTTCGACCCCATTTTCTGAAACTAGAGAAAATTTCCTATACGGGAAAAATGCGTTTGGCTTAAAATGAGGTGCTTGTGTGTATTTTTTAAATGATTTTAAAAAACTTGAAGAAAAGAAAAATCTTCAGCTTTTTATGATCACAGTTAAAAGCATTTTTCTTCACAATTTTCCTTGCTCGCAATTTTTTTCGTTGGTACGTTCGCGGCTAGACTGGAAAAAGGATAAAAACCGGTGAAAACTTGCGGCACTTTTTCATGCCCATATTGCACTACTTTGAGAACGGCGGTTTTCGATTCGGCACAGTCATCGATTCGGCACACCTCTTATCACGATCTTATCAGATAAGATCGATGTGTCCTTACATCGATCTAATTATCGATTATTACATCGATATAATGCCATCTTGAAACTATTATCACGACCATTCAAACCCGAAATTGTTGCTTTCATTCCTATTTCTGTTTCTTCTGATCTATACTTCACTAGAAGGATTGATGTAGGATATTTTTTTGTTTTTGAGATGCGAGCGTAGCGAGCATCCAGACCACCAAACTAGACGGTAGGAGATTTTTGCTTTCACACCAGAAATTGTTGCTTTCATTCGTAATTAGATCGATGTAAGGACACATCGATCTTATCTGATAAGATCGTGATAAGAGGTGTGCCGAATCGATGGCTGTGCCGAAACGAAGTACGCCCCTTTGAGAAAATGCATCGTATTTTCGTTGAGAATGAAGCTCAGAAAACGTCCTTTGCAGGGTAATCTCAGAGAAAGTAGTGTATCCATAAAAGAAACTTACCGTAGCCCAGAGATCTCCCTAGAAAGAGGCCCACAACAACTAACTAACCTTTAGCACTCCAATGTCAAAATATTGAAAAACTGATAAGCCGATAATCCCGCCGGTTGAGCGCAACCGCGATTGCTCTGCCCTCTGACGTCTTTGTATAGAACCTCTCTTTAGTAGAAAAATACTAAACCCGGCCTAGTTCACGCCTAGAACCGATAGGTTGCTGTAATGTGATCATATCCTGAAGCTGGATTCACATCCATCCGGCAAGCTATCCGGAAAGTGAATACGAGCAGCTGATTGGTTGGACACTAGCTGGGGAGAGGGAATATTTTTTCCGGACAGCCAGTTTTGAAACGGACTGTACGCATCTGATTTTTCAAATATTTTTCTTGCCGGATGGCGCAGTTCACTACTGCGCATATGGAATGTCGTCGGGAACCGAAACAGCTGTTGAAGGAAGCGCGGGAAACGAGTTGTTGGCATGTGTTTGGCCGATTCCCCTCCATCCCCTCCACTGCTTTTTACTAGCTTCCCCTATCCGTATTTCCGCACGATCCGGATGGATCTGAACCCTGCTTTAGTCACCCCATCTGACGGTATCCATAGACATTTTGAACAGGAAGTTGTAGCCATTTCATCATTTTGTATTGTTTTTATCATGAAGAACTTAAATGGGCCTGAATTCCCTAAGTTCTGGGTACACTTGAAGAATTTACCCAAACGAGAATAACGATGGACATTTTTTTTTTTAATTTCCTACCTCGCTAATGCAAATTTAACTTCGGAGTAAATAGAAAAGATGATGGTGGACTGAGTAGAAACATTTAATGATGTTGAATTCCATGTATTTTCCCGCCTTTTCCCTGATCGATGAACATAACCACGATAATTTTGTTTTCCTTAATAACATTTTTGACCTGAATCTATCTTGATTGACTGTATCCACACATTCATAGTATTTCCTTTTTTTTTAAACGCACGACTTCATATATGTGTTGTTGATATTCGCAGGGAACGGGCACGGAAGTTTAGAAGGCTTCTCGACTGCGCCGCAATCGCCCGAGCAAGCAGGCTCACGCGTTGCTTCCCCCAGCCCATCCATTAACCATATTCCTAAGTTCGAAACCCAACCTTAGTTCTTCCCCACACTACCATTATCTTTACCATTAATTCAATATTTACATAACAGCTTGTGTATTTTATACTTACACCTCGCCAAATGACAATTGTTCAGTTTAATTTATTTTGTTATAATGCAAAAAAAATACCAACTACTTTCCGTTTTGTATTTATCGTGATTTTTTTTACGCATTTTCCCCTGTTGACTTTAACAACCCCGTGACATAATTCCTCCCCATACATGCCAAAACAGTCTTTGATAAGTAACATAAATTTTAGCGGTTAAAATGTATCTTTGTTGTTATTTCGCGTATACCTATTTACTCGAGTTGGTGTGGTCTGTCAATTTTGAGGGAGAGTGATTTTCGAATGAGCTTATAATGGTACCGAAGAGTGTTATATTTTAGACTAACTTTTTTGTAAAAACGTGACAGAAAATATCAAAAATTCATAAAACTCGAAAAAAATTTTAGATAAAAAAACCAAATGTATTCGACCGTCGTAGATTGCACTAATTACTTAGATGAACCGATTTTTAATTATTCATTATTTTAATTTTGTTATCTATTTGAAAAAAAAAGCAAAATATAAACCTAGTCTTTTTTTAAATAGAATTTGGAAATTACGAGTATAACGCAAAACATCTATTTAATATTAAAACAGGAAAATATTAGGACGAACATTGTCATTCTGTCAAAACGACTCACGTCAGATCCGATAATTATCGTAATAAGACAAGTAATGAAATTAATCAGTAAAATTGTCAAAAAGTTATCGATATTATTTAAGCCTTCTTTAGCCTAGCCTTATACTGTATTCGCTTAGTTGCGTCGTACGTTTCCATATTTATGTAATTTTTTTTTTGTTTAACTGTAAAATAGTTAGATTGTTATGAAATATGTTGGATGTACTAGCGAGGGTCCCTTACTATAGCGGAGTATGATTTTCGTTTCACACCTAGACATTTTTTTTTCTCAATTTATATTTAAAATCGTTGGAAAATCTGTAAGTGCGCCTATGCGTTAGTCTTTTTTGCCAAAATTATCATGTTACCCTTCCACGCTTTTCAACTACTTTTTCTTTTTTTAAATCATTTATTTTTTTTAATTTCTCCAATTTAGTTGGTTTTTTCGAAGTTACGAAGTGGTTTTTACATGGAATAATGAAAAAAAAGATTTAGAGAAAAAAGAATTAAGATAAAAATAAGACTGAGTCGAGGATAAAGAAGTAAAATGGATTTGATATGCATTTTTTGCTAAATGCCACCCAAACCTTCCTTTTTTTCCCCTAGAAAAATTAATTTGATTTTCAAATACATTATGTATTATATTTGGCATTTGTCCCCTTTTTTAGGGCTGTAGCCTGTATCATGTATATACAACATTTCAAATTTCGTTTTATTGAAAAAAAAGTTGAAATTCCTCGGAAGTTTTTGTTTTTTCTTTTTTTAGTAAATATTGAGTGATAGAGAAGCTTTGTATTTAACCATTGTATTATTATTTTTTTTCAATTTAGGCTTTAATACGCGAATATTGTTTATGGTTATTCTGTTGAAATAAATTTCATTTATTCTATCATAATTGTTTTAGATAATTTTTTTAAACCTGTGTAGAATTGATCCATTTCAATTCGCTCAATTCACATTGCTAAGTGGTTATCACGTCACAGGTGCAGTGAATCCATCACTGGAAGTTTTAAGTTTTGCTTCTATGATAAGTTTGTGAGAATCATCACTTGATTTGTATGGACAAGTGCAGAAGAATTTCACGAATGTTAAGGATGGACGAAAGGAACTTCTAAGTGCAAGAACTTGCCAGCAAAAGTTGCTAGCATAGATGTGTTCATTTACGTGTGGTGTCGGGAACGTTTAACACGTTGATTGCGAGTTTCAGACTTCTTGAAAATGTGCTACCTTATGTTAAAAGACTTGAAGAATTTCACGAAGGTCGAGGATGGACGAAAGGAACTTTAAAGTGCAAGAACTTGCCAGCTAAAGCTGCTAGCATAGATGTGTTCATTTACGTGTGGTCTTGGGAACATTCAACACGTTTATTGAGAGTTTCAGACTTATTGCAAATTTGCTCAATAAGCAGTGTTTTAGGACTTGGGTCCTAAAAGTTTGAAACTGAAAATACTGCCCAACTTCCGTGGAAATGAGGGCGAGGAGAGCTCTTGTCGGATTCTAGCCTCCTAATACCTACTAAGGGTTTGAAACTGAAAATACTGCGTAACTTCCTCGGAAATGAGTCCCAGGAGAGCTCTTCTCAGATTCTAGCCTCCTAATCGTTTGAAACTGAAAATACTCACCAACTTCCTCAGAAATGAGGGTAAGGAGAGCTCTTGTCTGATTCTAGCCTCCTAATCGTTTGAAACTGAAAATACTGGCCAACTTCTTGGAAATCAGGGCAAGGAGAGCTCTTTTCTGATTCTAGCCTCCTAATTGTTTGAAACTGAAAATACTCACCAACTTCCTCAGAAATGAGGGCGAGGAGAGCTCTTGTCGGATTCTAGCCTAAGCGTTTGAAACTGAAAATATACTCAGAAATACTAAGGGATTCTAGCCTCCTAATACCTACGTTTTGAAACTGAAAATACGTTTGAAACTGAAAATATGGCCAACTTCCTCGGAAATGAGTCCCAGGAGAGCTCTTCTCAGATTCTAGCCTCCTAATCGTTTGAAAGTGAAAATACGCCCAACTTCTTGGAAATCAGGGCAAGGAGAGCTCTTGTCTGATTCTAGCCTCCTAATCGTTTGAAACTGAAAATACTCACCAACTTCCTCAGAAATGAGGGGCGAGGAGAGCTCTTGGCAGATTCTAACCTCCTAAGCGTTTTGAACTGAAAATACTGCCAAACTTCCTTGGAAATAACTAACCTCCTAAGCGTATGAAGTTTTCAGTTACTGTTATTTTCAGTATGAAATAATACTGCCCAGTAGTGATGTGACTTCGATAGAAAACATCATTGTTTTGAAATAATAATTATCATTTTTCATTAAAAATCACTTTCAGTCACTAGGTTAAATACTTCCCTACTCATATTTTGTGGCATAGGTAATATTTATGCTGTTACACATAATAAATTAGGTGAAGGAAGGAACAAAAATTACGAATTGAAAACGAACCTTGTTTATTCAAACAAACAACTTATAAATTTATACAAATTGTATAACAAGTTTTTACAAACTCGACTCAACACTTCTTGTTCACTGATCGAAGAAAAAGGAGATTTTCAACCTTTTCCCCGCTCAGCAGACTCCTCTTGCTTGTGACGATACAGCCTGAAACAGAAAACAATCTCTCAGAAAGCACTGAGGTGGCGAGAATGGTCAGGTATTTTTTTGGCCATGTAGCGATGTTGACTCTCATTTCAGATCTCAAAAGGATCGGATTCGGTTGGTTTCTTTGAAGGATGTGAAGCTTTCAAATACATACCTGATTCGGCGCGAATGGGAGCAATCTCTATCCGTTCTATAAGTTTTGTTTTCTTCTTCAATTTCCAATGTATCCCATACAAAGTATTCCAAGTTAGTCCATTAGTTTATATCATATACTAAATTACCCCCTCCCCCCAAACAAGTAGAGAAATATTTGAAATATCGATTGGTACAGTAAGAAACAACGATGAAAAAACAACGCCATCAAAACATGGATATCGATGTCGCATCACTACTCCTAATGCATTTTCATAATAAAAAACCAACTTTTAAGGACCCTGATTTTAGTTCAAACGACCAACATTTTGAAGTATATACAGGGTGTCCCATTAACTACGCTCCCCCCTCTTATTTTCTCTAATTGTGGACGAAAAAATATCGGACCAACGCTATTCTTCATAATTTTTTGTGTTGAGTTCAAAAATGACAAAATTGCGCAGCATGCAACCGCGCAACCAAGATCAACTTTGTTTTTTCAAATGGAAACTCCCATTTTTCATTGGAGATTCGAATTGTACGGAAAATTGCATGAACATTTGGATCCTCAATCGATTTTTTTGACCGCGCGCAACCCGCTCAGCGAGCGCTCAAAGATGCGATGCGGCGAAATTGAGATGAAGGTAGACCTCAAGTGTGGCACACGAATTTTAATTGTTTTTCAAAGCTGATTCACGTGGTGCAATCCATTCTTTTCGAATAGGAAATAATCGATTTTCTTATGCAGGATAATGAATCAATCCTGATAAAGTGTTAAAAAAATAGTAAAGTAACAGGTAACTTTTACACATCACAAAATTTCGCAATGAATTTTAGTCTTCTAAAAACATCTTTAAAATAATTAATAATAAATTGATAAGTTGTTCCGAACATTGATGATAACTCACAAAATATCAGCTATAGGAAGCAATATTACCTACGCATCATCAGTTGTACATCGCAAGGTGAAAAAATGTTTGAAACAATTAAGCAATAAATTGTTCGAATTGAGCTCCTCCTGCAGTAACGCACGCCCCTGCTCTGAGTAGACATTTTGTCATTTTCGTCGTTCTCATCGCAAATCATCAACACATTATGCACCGTGAACGTGATCACGCTATACTGGATACGGTAGTTTCGCATTATGTAAACGGCAATGTCTAGCTGCACAAAGGAGAAATAATTCGTGAAGGGAACAGTACTCGGAAAAGATTTCACGGAAAATCAATGATTTCCTCCTGATAAAGTGATTTTTTTGCCTGTAACTGCAGTAAAATGAAATCAAATCCAGAAAAGGATATCAGCACCCGATTCAGCGTTGAAAAACAGTGCTTAGTCATGTGCCACACTTGAGGTCTACCTTCATCTCAATTTCGCCGCATCGCATCTTTGAGCGCTCGCTGAGCGGGTTGCGCCCGGTCAAATAATCGTTTGGGGATCCAAATGTTCATGAAATTTTTCGTAGAATTCGAATCTGCAATAAAAAATGGGGGTTTCCAAATGAAAAAACAAAGTTGATCTTGGTTGCGCGGTAGCGTGCTGCGCAATTTTGTCATTTTTGAACTCTACGCAAAAAATTATGAAGAACAGCGTTGGTCCGATATTTTTTCGTCCACAATTAGAGAAAATAAGAGGGGGGAGGCGTAGTTACTGGGACACCCTGTATACTTCAAATATATATTCAAGTATATATACTTATATATAAGTTTCCGAAAATACTTTAACTTTGACTCTATTTATAAAAAACATGCTGAAAGCTGTCAAAAACCAGAGATGAAAGTTGCAAAAGTTCAAACGGTACAAAACATTGTGATTCCAGCAAAAATCCATTGGAAAAGTCCAGTTTGCGAGCTTGAGAATATTAGACGCCTTACGTAAGCGTAGAACTTGCTGCTTTGTTGTAGCACCACAAAGATTGTCCATGAATATTGGACACAAATTATTTGTATTATTTATAAGCCATTTCGCACTTCAGAAACCGTTTTCCGGGTTCAATAGTTTTCCCAATTTATGCTGTTCAAACCTCAACAACATTTATTCTGGCGATACCACCTTTGGTGTCTTGGAATGTCTCTTAAATTTTTGTGCCCTCGAACTGGAATTTCTCCAAGAATAAGGAATACAAGAATTCGATACGGAATCAGAAAGTATTTGTTTTGTAATATTTATAAACAGTGCGAAACTTTAAAAAGCAATTTCCCGAATTTCCTCATTTATACCATTTGAACTTCTGCTTCTTTCATCTGTTTTTAGCCTTCAAACTGAAATTCCTCGATGAAATTGTTGAGGAATCGGAAATTTGACCGTACCATCGAGAAGCTGATTAAATTTGCAAGTTATACCGAATTTGGCAGCTACCAGGAAGGTTTTTTAGAAATTGAGTTGAAGTTCAAGTACTTACAGAAACTTAATTTTGGTTTATGAACGTTTATTCCAATATTTTTTGTTTAATAAACCATTGTAATCGCTCTGGAAAAAAAAATTCTAACCCCCCTGAAAATTTTATGGTTTACGTTTCAAAGGGTGTAGAATCCGAATCTGCAATAAAAAATTTTCCGTCCGTCCGCCGTACGCACGATATCTCCGAAACGGCTGGAGCAAAAAATCTGAAATTTTCAGGAAAAATCCATCTTGGTCCGACGACGCCCCAATTCTTGAGCCAGCTCCTTAACTCAATTTAAAGTGCCCTTTAAGGGCTGTAAAAGTTTTACTGAAAACCTCAAAACTAGTCGAATAAAATATTTTCCTATTTGAAGAACATACCATTAGGAATCGAATGAGCCCTTCCCCACGTCCGTAGGTCAAACCATTCCCGATGTATGGCCCGATTTATGGTGCCAACATTTGCGTTTTTTCGTTTATTATTGTTTGTTTGTAACGTAGTGATGTCCGGCCGATAGCTTCGAGTTGTAGTGAATGTGGATACTGGAGTGATAGCCGATGTGAATACTTGCAGTGTAGTTAGTAGCCGATACACGGGTTGAAGCATTCTGATAATATATAGGTAAATATTATTCAATATTATTACTGGGGTTTATTATTCAATATTATTACTGGGGTAAATAAGTATTCTTTCACTGGGGTTTATTATTCAATTGGCTTGCGTTTGTGATTTCAATCTTACTAAAGTGTGCGTGTTTTACAGGTGATAGAGCGATTATTGAATTTCAGGAGAGACCACGTAAATCGGTTCTCATCCAAAACACCTATTTGGATTGATCAGTTGATGATATTTGTGTGCCCCCTCTACATCTGTCTACCTTTGGCTACATGTTTAAATTTGGATTTGGGGAAGTTTTAACACAATACGAGTGCCAAAGGACTTGATAAATCATAGATGTTTTTATTGTGGGGGCGTATTGAGGTTCAATAAAAAAACGCTGCAAATTCTTTCACTGGGGTTTGTTATTCAATCGGCTTGCGTTCATGATTTGAATTTCTACTAAGCTTTGGAGTCTGCGTGTTTCACAGGATAGGGCGATTATTGAGGCACACAAATATGATCAACTGATCAATCCAAATAGGTATTTTGGTTGAGAACAGATTTACGTGCTCTATGCATATCTCCTGAAATTCAGTAATCGCCCTATCCTGTGAAACACGCAGACTCCAAAGCTTAGTAGAAATTCAAATCATGAACGCAAGCCGATTGAATAATAAACCCCAGTGAAAGAATTTGCAGCGTTTTTTTATTCGAACGTTTGAACCACAATTAGGTTCCTTAAGATGTTGTTATTTTTTTGTTTATTATTCAATAATAAACCATTGTAGTCGCTCTTGGAAAAAAAAATTCTAACCCCCCCGAAAATTTCATGGTTTACGTTTCAAAGGGTGTAGAATCCAAATCTACAATAAAAATGTTTCCGTCCGTACGGACCTTTTTTGATCCCAAGTGGCTGGAGCAAAAAATCTGAAATTTTCGGGAAAAATCAATATTGGTTCGACAACGACCCAATTCTATAGCAGCACTCTCACTTAATTTAAAGTGCCCTTTAAGGGTTGTCAAAGTTTTGTAAAATCCCTAAAAACCTCAAAAAAAAAAAACAAAAAAAAAGTCAATGCGGCCTAAATTTGGACTTTTTTGAAGAACTTTCCATGAGGAATCGAATGAGCCCTTCCGCAGGTCCGTAGCTCAAACCATTCCCGATGGTGCCGACATTTGCGTTATTTTGGTTTATTATTGTTTCTGTTTTGATTGCAGTAACCAAGTGATGTAGTGAACGTGAATACTGGAGTGAACTCCTAAAAGGGTTTATAGCCGATACACGGGTTGAAGTATTCTGATAACCATAAAAAAAAACGCTGGGGTTTTTGATTATTCAATTGGCTTGTGTTCATGATTTGAATTTCTACTAAGCTTTGGAGTGTGCGTGTTTCACAGGTGATAGAGCGATTATTGAATTTCAGGAGGCACACAAATATGATCAACTGATCAATCCAAATAGGAATTTGGTTGAGAACTGATTTACGTGCTCTATGCATATCTCCTGAAATTCAATGTGGATTTTTATGGCAAAAACTTGATTTTCCTGGTAAAATATTTTGAAAATCATGTCTCGGGACCGGGTTAAGATTAAAAAATGCAGGTGGCGGTGTTTTGTCCCATTTTCGGTCTAGTTTTACTGTCATATCAAGTTCGAGAATCGCTGTAAATTCTCTTGAATAAGTAATTTCAGATATTTATTGCTGAGTAGTTCTTGCAGTTCAAACCAAGCATGCAAACCTTTATTGTACTTGTGTGCAGCTACCGCGAATGTAGGACTGAAGTTTTGGATGATTACATGTCTCGGAAGGCCCGTTTTTCCGACACTATCTACGTTGAAACACAACGAACGAAATTCGACTCGGTCTGCTTAATTGGGCAACTGTTGGTGGCTTCGCGTCAACTAAAAGCCTCGTAATTAAAGTTGACAGTGAACTGATCGCCGGCTCCCGTCAGGAGATATGCATAGAGCACGTAAATCTGTTCTCGACCAAAATACGTATTTGGATTGATCAGTTGATCATATTTGTGTGCCTCCTGAAATTCAATAATCGCTTTATCACCTGTGAAACACGCACACTCCAAAGCTTAGTAGAAATTCAAATCATAAATGCAAGCCAAATGAATAATAAACCCCAGTGAAAGAATTTGCAGCGTTTCATGAATATCAGAATGCGTCAACCCGGGTATCGGCTATAAACCCTTTTAGGAGTTCACTTCAGTATCCACATTCACTACATCACTAGGTTACTGCGATAAAAAAAACGCTGTTGTTTTTGTTTTGATCACAGTAACCTAGTGATGTAGTGAATGTGGATGCAAATGTTGGCAGCATAAGATCGTGCCATACATCGGGGATGCTTTGAGCTACAGCCCAGGATGGGGGCTCATTCGATTCCTCATGGAAAGTTTTTCAAAAAAAGTCCACATTTAGTCCGCCTTGAGTTTTTTGAGGTTATTAGGGATTTTACAAAACTTTGACAACCCTTAAAGGACACTTTAAATTAAAGAAGCTAGCGGGGCGTTTTTGGACCAACATGGATTTTTCCTGAAAATTTCAGAGTTTTTGCTCTTTGGGAAAAAACGTGCGTACGGCGGACGGGCGGAAAGATTTCTAATGCAGAAAGAATGCATGAAATTTTCAGGGGGGACTTAGAATTTTTTTTTCAAGAGCGATTACAATGGTTCATTATTGAATAATAAACCAAAACACGTTCTCTGTGTTTTTTTCGCTCGCAGAGGCTGAAAGAATCTGACAGATACACCGCCTCATCCAGGTAATATTCTTCAAGTTTCTAATTTTGTGATTATTTAGTCGATAATATATTTTACAGTGTCCTAAAAGATAGGTCTAGATTATAACACTGTGGAAAGTAACTTTTTTTGCACTAAAAACCAAGATGTATCTGTCAGATTCCGCGCGTATCCACGGTAAGTACTTGTGTTTTCTAAGAAGTTTGTTTTTCTTTTCTTTTTACAGGAGAATGGCGTCCCATCCCCGGATTTTTGATTCGACGAATGGGAAAGAAGCTGAAGACCTCAGGGCTGCTGTTTCAGAGAAAAATGAAGACGACGTGCCATAAATTTCTTCGTTTGCAGCATAGCACGTCGATCTGTGATAAATCTTACCAATCTTTGTGAATTTATATTGTATTTATTCTATTTATTTATTGTATTCATTCCTAGTTGATACAGTTCGTTTCCAGTTCACTGCTTATTACTACTTACTGCTATTATTACTGCTTATTACTATATTTCGAATTGATACCTTGGTTATTGCTATATGTTCAAATACATTTTTTTTCAAACATTTCAATTTTTTATTGAATGCTCCTGGACCACGCGTCTCCAAGGGTTACAAGGGCTCACCAGGCCCTCATTTCTGACGAAGATTGTCAGTATTTTACGTTAAAAACGCTCGGGAGGTATTAGGAGGGCATAATATGACAAGAGCTCTCATCTCCCGTCATTTCTGACGAAAATTGTCAGTATTTGACGTTAAAAACGCTTGGGAGGTATTAGGAGGGCATAATATGACAAGAGCTCTCATCTCCCGTCATTTCTGACGAAAATTGTCAGTATTTGACGTTAAAAACGCTCGGGAGGTATTAGGAGGGCATAATGTGACAAGAGCTCTCATCTCCCGTCATTTCTGGCGAAGATTGTCAGTATTTGACGTTAAAAACGCTCGGGAGGTATTAGGAGGGCATAATGTGACAAGAGCTCTCACCTCCCTTCATTTCCGACGAATATTGTCAATATTTTACGTTAAAAACGCTCAGGGAGGTATTAGGAGGGCATAATGTGACAAGAGCTCTCATCTCCCGTCATTTCTGACCAAGATTGACAGTATTTGACGTTAAAAACGCTCGGGAGGTATTAGGATGGCATAATGTGACAAGAGCTCTCATTTCCCGTCATTTCTGACGAATATTGTCAATATTTTACGTTAAAATCGCTCAGGGAGGTATTAGGAGGGCATAATGTGACAAGAGCTCTCATCTCCCGTCATTTCTGACGAAGATTGTCAGTATTTGACGTTAAAAACGCTCGGGAGGTATTAGGAGGGCATAATCTGCCAAGAGCTCTCATCTCTCGTCATTTCTGACGAAGATTGTCAGTATTTTCAGTTAAAAACGCTCAGGAGGTGTTAGGAGGCCAGAATCTGACAAGAGAGCTCTCCTTGCCCCTCATTTCCAAGAAGTTGGGAAGTATTTTCAGTTTCAAACCCTTACAGGGGGGGGGGGGGGGGGGTATTAAGAGGGAATGTATTTAAAAAAACGATTGAAACTCTTGAAAAAAATGTATTTAAACACAGCAATGACGTTTCAATTCGAAATATACTACTTAATATAGTAATACAACATGAAACAAACCCACTTATTTTTCAAAACTTAGTACCATATGAAAATAATATAAAAGGCTGAGAAAATACCTTCGAAATCAGCTCCAATTCGGTTGAATGAGGTGTAGTGAACTAGAAACGAATCGTATCAACTAAAACTAGGAAACATAATGTAAATAAATACAATATAAATTCACAAAGATAAAAAAGATCTCCCTCTCTCCCTGGGAGAGACAAGAAAATAATAACGGGTGTTTCCTGTAGGAACTATCAAATTTCAAATAACATAGATACATTTGCTCGGTGGTATTTATCACAGATCGACGTGCTATGCTGCAAACGAAGAAATTTATGGCACGTCGTCTTCATTTTTCTCTGAAAGAGCAGCCCTGAGGTCTTCAGCTTCTTTCCCATTCGCCGAATCAAAAATCCGGCGCTGGGACGCCATTCTCCTGTAAAAATAAAAGAAAAACAAACTTCTTAGAAAACACAAGTACTTACCGTGGATACGCGCGGTATCTGATAGATACACCTTGGTTATTAGTGCAAAAAAAGTTACTTTCCACAGTGTTATCATCTAGACCTATCTTTTAGGACACTGTAAAATATATTATTGCCTAAATAATCACATAATTAGAAACTTGTAGAATGTTACCTGGATAAGCGCGGTGTATCTGTCAGATTCTTTTAGCCACTACTGATGTATGAAGGACTTGGGTCTGCCGCCAACAGACAGTTTTCAGACTGTTGGCAGTGAGGCCAAGACGGAACCCCGCCCTTTTACGCGCAAATGTTCCCGGGAAAACCAAGGACGTTGTATCTCTCAGATACCGCTCGTCTCCGCGGGTTAAACTCCATTTTGGTTTATCACTTCCAATAATTAGCTTTTGCAATTAAAATTGGTATTACTCCTTCAAACTCTGTCATTTTACGTTTCAAGGTACGTAGATTTCAAATATGCAATGTCTGCCGCACAGTTGAGAAAGTGACCCGATTAATCGGACATCCCATTTTCAGAAACATGAAAATTGTCTTGCAACACATAGAAAAGTATCACTATAAACTAAAACTAAATTATCGGTAACAAATCGAGATGAGACAGTTTTTCTTTCTGAATACCAGTGAACCATTTCACATTATATCAGCTTTTGCCAAAGATTTCAGTCTTCAATCCAATTTTGCGATATCAGCACCAATCAATTAACCATATTTTGAAACATCTATTAGTTATTTCAAACATGGGTTATTAGAAACATCTGCTGAAAAAAAAGAAACGATCACTAGATCGAATGATGAATGATGATAATCGCATCATTGTTTTGTCTGTTTAAGTAATATCCAACAGCTCATTCATAAACAATCTCATGCTGTCAAGATTCTAAATTCTAAAAAAAAAAAAAAAAAATAGTTCAAGATTTTAAATTTTGAACTCACACAAGGTTGAGAACATTCCAACATGACCACTACTTATCGGGTTTGAACCCACAAACCCCCGCAGCGCACAAATGCCTTCTGTTACGAACATATGTCAATTTTGTAAAGCTGAGATTAAGGGGCAATGAATTAGGTGGAGGGGATTCACCGATTTAGCGCAAAGCCTAACAAGGTGTTAGTACACAGGGTCGACTCAGCGCGAGACATTATTTGGAACAGGGTCGACTTAGGAACGGATTCGGAGTGGAGCTGTCGATTTAGGGTTGACGGCATGAGCGGCCCCGTGGGCAAGTTGGGGTACATGAGCGGGAGCATTGGGGTACTCAGTGAGGGAGCACTTGTACCAGCGGCCCCGGTCGGTCATTTTTTGTAACAGCATTTTCAGCTTGTCTTTTGTATAAAGCTGTATGACTAAAATTAATTAACAAAAATCGAAATTTTGCTCAAACATTCTACTTAAGATATAGGTAATCGTAACACCTTTGATCCCCCAACACTGCGGAACATTATGTGGGGAAAGAGGGTAGAGTTCCCAATTGATTCATGAATGTTGTGTTAGGTTTGTTTACATTCAAAATTCATTTAATCACCAAACGCAGTTTCAGCTCCTTTTATTGGCAAAAATTTGAACAAAAGCTGTTGTTTCGAAAAGTTTAATATTTGAAGCCCCAACATTCTTGACTAGGTAAATATAAAAGGTTAATGCTGACAAAATTTAACGTTGATTGGATCAATATTTTGGGTTTAAGGGCCTTTAGGATAATGTGCGCAGCGGGTTGACGGCATGAGCGGCCCCGTGGGCAAGTTGGGGTACATGAGCGGCCCCACTCAGTGAGGGAGCACTTGTACCAGCGGCCCCGGTCGGTCTAGGCGTAAATGTACGAGCGGCTCCACGGAAATATGGGAAATGAAACCAATAGCGCCAACTCGAAACTTTTTTCATGCGTATAATTTATTGCTCTAAAATGAACACTGTCAAAACATGCAAGTAGACAATCACAGTCACATGACTCCCGACCCAGGTAGGTACTTCTCAATTATTCGATCTGGGCTGGTACTTATAATAAACGATTTGGACATACTTGGCTAGGGTAACCGTTTACCAACATCATATCTCGATTTCCACGCGAAATTTTCGTTAACAAGGCTAATTCCATTCGGATATCTTCCAGTCACTGGATTCAACTGGCCTGCGGGCCTTCGCTCGAGCGGGGCCGCTCGTACCATTCATTCATTTCAGACCAGGTGGGGCCGCTCGTACATGCCTATGACTCCAAAACATCGCCTTCGCTCCCTACGGGGACGCTCGTACAAGTACCCCGATTTAGCGCGTCGGAAACAAGCTTAAGTATACGAAGGACAATCTTTTTATAAAACCGGACCCGTAAACCGACAGAATTCATGCGATGTCGTTTCATGACAGCAGTTTGTTTTGCATAGGTGATCGGTGGTGATAGGTGATCAGTATTAATATGGGAGGACATTTCCTTAAAGTAGTGGAGGGGGGGTTCCGTAAAGATCATGCCGTGAGCGCAGGTATTTCGTGGCGATGCTGCAGTGGCGGTCCTAGGCTTACATTTTGGGGGGGTCATTGTTACCTAAAGACTCAGTTTAATTCATATTTAATCACTTCACTTGACGGTTTTTAATCCAGGTTAAAATTAACAGAAAACAGAGGAAGAAAAGTGTGTTTGCAAAATAAGCTTATTATAAACCATAAAATTAAAAATATGGGGGGGGTCATGACCCCCCTGGGACCGCCCATGCGATGCTGTGATCCCTAGTGTAAAGCCCGTATTTATACGTCAGAAGACGGACAGAATTTACTAAGCGGTCCGAGTGGAATCACACACAGCCACAGTCCCCCGGACGAAACGCTCATGCACAAGGAACGTTTGAGCAACTCGATAAAACGTAAAGCACAACAAGACCTCACACTCCGTCCCATGAAGCTAATCAAACGAGAAGTATCATCTTCAGCTCATCGACCTACAAGGAAGAAGCTTGAAAATATGCGACGGTGTTGTAATCGGAGCAGAAGACAAATGTTGCCGCTCTTCCTCGAAGTTTGGGTGAAGTTCACGCTGCGCTCCAAGAAATGAAGGTGACACCAGATCAAAATGAAGAATTTTAATTCCTAAATGATTCTCACGCGAATATCGTTGTTTTTGCGACCAAATCCAATGTTATCGAGATACACCCTAGGTGGAGCTTATTGGGGTGATACCATGAGCGTCAATATAGTGATTCATTCTGTGATTCATGTGATTTTTGACCCAATCAGCCGCTTCGCACCATCTGAAAATACTTCGCATCTTTTTTTTTTTGAATAACTTTTCCCATTTTGTAATTCAGGTAGCAGGTAATAAATCAGCCATTTAAAATATTTTGGTTTTATTTATACCTACAACTGATTCACAAATATGTATTTGTTAACTGGGAGAAGGACTGAGTTACACTATGTCATTATCCTTTATCTTCTTTTTTTATACCGATTTCGGTAATATAAATTCAAAAAAACCTAAGAGAAAAAAAGAAAAAAAATTATAAACAGTTAATGAGTTTTTTGTATTTTTCATCATAGTTTTTTTTGTTTATTACATTGAAAATCCGTAATTAAACGGTTCATTCCTAAAACTATATACAGCGTTTGACTGACGACGAACCAAATCTTTCCTCCAGAAACAATATTAAAAGAGAAAAAAGGAAATAACCAGCATCCTCACGGAAGATGCCAACAATAATATACCTATGTACAGTGATAGTATGCAACAGTAGCCAATAAAACATATATATAAACATGGTAATGCTGACTTTGTTAAATGGTAAAAATTACAAGTTAATTATTATAAAATTGAGGTAACAAATTTCCGCTCCTTAATACACGATTACAAAAGAAAGAACAAAATAATGGTAGAGTAACAGAAATTATGAAGGATATAGTTTTTCAATTTTTAAAAATTCTACAAACTCAATAATTCCAAGGATAAGATATGAAAAATTAAACATGATCACACGAACTCCAGTCATTTCTAATGGAGCAGCCATATCGATATCACATTCCATTCTATTGTGCAATCTATTTCCGTTTCATTTAAAGAAGTAAAAGAACAACAGTTTTTACAAAAATTGAAGCGTTGCAAGAAAATTTAGAATAGGTAGGTACCAATTTTCTGTACAAAAATAATTTCAGTTAAAATAATCGCTATTTCATTGAGTTTTTTTGGTATTTCAACACAATTTTTGTAGTTTGGTATTCCTTTGCTTTACAAATCACTCTTAGTCATAGGCAAGTTTTTTGGTAGGGGATCCGGTAAATGGGGGTGTTTTTGATCAAATTTTATACTAGGACGAATTTGAAATAAGAATTTATAGTGAGTTGTTTCTCGATTCAAAGTAGACAACTGGGAGGTGTATTTCTGAGTTCGATAAACAGATTGGACAGAACGAATTCTACAAGAGCAGCTGTCTTGTTAGGTGTTAGTGTGGTTCTTCTTGGAACATAGCTGATTACAGATGCAGCATGCTGGTTACAGCCGTACAGATTGTACACATCATCTACAGTTATTTAACATGGGAAGGTGATGGGATGGCATAGTCGCCCCTTCGATTAGCTGAAAGCAGATGAAGCCCGCAACACTCGGAGGATGTCCCAGATGCTGGAAGGCGTCTGGCATATCTCCCGAGGCGGCCAACTAACCATACCCATCACACGTATAACTCGACTTACCGAATCCCCTACCGTCCCAACAACAATACAAAATCAACTGCAACATTCTTTCTTTTAATTCTCTGGCAAAATAGTTAACAAAGCTCTTTCGTAGGGGTAATGTGATGTACAACAGACAAACAAACAATGATTCTTTCACTTCAGTTCAACAAAATAGAAACTATTCAAAACTATATAACCTCCTTAACAGTAACAAAAATAATGCAAAGACCGGGATTTTCAACTATGGATACCATTTTTTAAAAATAAACTCTCTTTTTTTTAAATCGATCACAATACACTTTAGTTGGTACACTAAAATTGTAACACTCGATAACTGCATTCCTTAATAAAAATAGACCTATTTATCCGTACCAAAATACCTTTCCTCTTAAAATTCATCACAATGTAATTTTTAATGAAAAAATTCACTTAATTTTCTTTTGTAAACCTTTTCGTTTTTGTGTGTTTTTTTTTCAAGGTTTATTTTTTAATTTTTTTTGTCAACATCCAAACAATGTAAACACGTGACAGATCATTTTAAAAAGCCCTGGCAGTGACTGAAAAAATGGACAACTTTTTTTCAACATTTTTTTTTGTGTGTTTTAAATGTAATTTTTCAATTCAACTTTTTATACCACATAAATTAAAAAAGTTGTAACGCCTATAACTACTAATATAGTTAAACTCATACTCACAGATTTACACATTGCACAAAATGAACCATTTCTTCAACAAAACAAAAAAGTCCTCTTTTTCAGTTGTGACATTTAAATTAAAATCTGAACATATTATTTACAGTATGATACATTTTAAAAGGCCAATTATTGTAAGAAATTATAACATTTCTATATCCTTTGTGTTTTTTTAATTCTCAACTACAGAAAAATATAGCATTTACTCTTCTTTTTTTTAAAAGGTTATGTACACATGTTTGTAAATGAAAATATATGCGGTGTATGAGGTTCTTTCCATTATTTCATTTCTACGAACCGATGGATTAATAGTACGAATACGTCGGGTTTTGGTTGCCGACAAGGTGGACGCTATAACGTTGGCCTCAGACAAAAAAACAAAACAAAAGCTAAGAAATTCTTAAAGGTAACTGAGTGACAGGTAAAAAATGAAAACTAGAAGACGGTTTAATTGTCACGAGGGTACGCTCTCAATGTTCGGCATTTAATCGGATTTTCAACAACAACGATATACTTGAAAAAAAAAGAAAAGAAAAAAAAAAAACGATTAAAAGAATGCAATTTGGAAATATCAAGGTATGAAGCCCGAAATGTAGGAGCCTCAACAGAAGATCGAGTAGGTATGACGTATTGCTTGAAAAGGTAGATTCAAGCGACAGCTTACCAATGAAGTCCAATATAGAAGGTATCTACCACGTCATTGGTTGAAACAAGTGGAAAACAAATGACTTCATCAGCAAATCTTCATGATCTTGTTTTAGGCAAAAATAATTAACAATGCAACCTGTTTTTGTCTGTTTATTGTTGTTTGTTAACTGTTGCGTCTGTTTATGTTGACAACGAATTGTGTTCAGTGACAAATGAGGGCAGCATCCTCGGTTATAGCTTAAACGCATTTTTCAAGTTTTGGACTATGAAGTTTGGGAACAAGTACTGAAGCTATTTTATCTGTTGAACACTGGACGTGGTCTATTCGGGATTAGCAGTAATTTCCTCCAGGAAAATCCCATTTTTATCTGCTGCTGAAGCCATATAACTCATTCTGGTATTGTTTTGCCCAAACCTTCTGACATGAAAAATGATCCAGGTATCAAATCTTGGGCTTTTCTAAGCTTGATATTTTGGATTTGGATCCACGGCTGTAACTCAACTTACGACTTATCTGTTTTATCAAATATGATTTAAATCATTGAGAACCCTCTCTAGAAACCCTTTTGTAGCATAAGATACGGTGACTGACAATGAAACTTTGGTAGGAAGAAATTCTAGGCCTATTAGTTAATATTTCACCCATTCGGGATTCTATGATTTCCCCGTATAGTTGAATTTATTGCTCAACTCAACGAATATTTTCGTCATTTCTCATTCCAGGTCTATAAGGGAATGATTGGAGTATTCAAACAGCAATAACACATTAGTTTAAACCTCCTGGGGAACCATAAATCCATTTTCATTCAGAATGGAGAATACAAACCCAATTCCACAGTTATTAGTCGAAACAACAGGTGCTGCTACGCGCGGCTTATCGTCAAAGCTCTAACTCTATCTCAGCCCCCACAGTTGAAACATACAACCGTCCATTTAGGATTTATCCAAAAATTGAAGAGGATCAGTTTTAATAGATTAGAATCCATGCAATGATTTGATAGAACCTGTTGCGATGCACTATGAATGATAAAACAATAAACAAAAAGCAAGGACCAAAACACAATGGTAATGAATACAATTTAATTGTTAATTGTAGGTACCCTCGCGAAATTCGGCCATTCTAGGGTTTCATAATCATCCCTGCAGAGGCGACCATCACGCTCACTCACACATTCACTCACGAGCGTGCACTCGCACTTACAAGAAAAAAAGCAATAATTAGACGATAAATCTACACAGTTGCTTTTATAAACGAAATTACACAACTATATTTTTTTCACAATTTTTTATATATATTTTTTTGTTTTGTTTTGCATTACATTAATTATAAAATTGTTCGAAGGGCGACAAGGACCGTGCCTAGCCTCCCAGCTATGTCTAAAAATTTTTAAAACCTAAACAAAAAAAGGAGAAATTAAAAGAGAAACAAGCTAAGAAAAACATGTTTTCCCAACACCATTGCCCCAGAAACAAGTTAACAATCAAAATAAAACAAAAATTAGTTGAAAAAAAGGAAGACTAAAAAAAAAAAAGAAAAAAATAGTGCATTTTTTTTTAAAAAGCTACAAATTTTTCACGTAGTTTTGTGAATTTTATTCGAGAATTTTAAGCCGTAACGCATCTTGTTGAAAAAACGACTTGCAAAAACCATTATGATGGTTTCAACCATTTTGGAATGTAACCAACAAGTATTGTTTAACAATAATTACGCCGTAAACGATATAAAGATAATTTTTTTTTCATTATTTCCCAAAAGTTAATTTTCAATATGATATCTTGTTTGCTCTGTGAAAAAAAAAGTCGTATAAATGGTTTTATTCGTTTTTCAAGTGTTTTCAAAACAAGAATTACGAAGCTTCTTCCAAGCGATGTGATCTTCGCCTCACACGCTCTCTTATCTCCAAAATATAGGAAAAACTCCTCTACCGAGGACGTCGAATAACAGAAAAGATTTGTATGCCCATTATATCCCATCCAGAAAAGTTCATTTTCTCTTTGTGAAACTGGAATGTAAAATATCCTATAAAAACAAAAAAGAAAAACATTTTCGCAAAATACTTTAAAGCAGGCTCAACTAAAATTTTAAGCATACAAATTAAGTTACCTAAAAAACGAGGGCGACTCTAAAATTAACAATTAGAAAATAAATAAATCAAGAATAGGCAATGAGTAAAGGATGATTTGTGCCTGCGCCAGATAACACACCGTTGTATTTCTCCAGGTTTACCAACTAACAAAACAAAAAACGTGATATAAGGTAAAAAGTTAAAGGTGATTTTTTGTACTTTTTTTATATTTTTTTCAAACATTTTTTTATAGAAGGCATCGCTTTTATTTTAAAATTTATTCAATATTATAATAGACCTGTACAAACTAAAAACTGAGTTCTAAAAATAATTTTTATTTTTTATTTTTTACAAGGTATTGTTTTTCCTAACACAGTCCAACCTAAGTCGCCTTTTCATAATCACGATTACATAAAAAATAAATTTATATATATAAAGATATATATATGAAAAGAAAAAAAAAGAAAAACCAAATAAAACAAGAGAAACAAAATTTACACAAAACGATAGAGTACTTAATCATATAGGTACAGTTAGTATGTTGTGAGCCATTGGTTTTTTGTGTGATTAGAGCACACAATATGCCGGTAACTGTTTACATTTTAGTTTTTTTAATATAATTTCCACTTATAGTATGAACACAATTACTATTCTTTTTACCTCCTCATTTTTTTTTACACTCAAAAAAGAACGAAAAAAATTAAAACAAATTGGTGAGAGAAAAAAACAAATATTGCACTGCGATTCTTTAAAAAAGAATTCCATAATGGGTGCACCAATTTGGAGCGTTTCACGCAATTTTTGGAGGATGTACTTTGCGAGTACGAAACGAAAAACGGATAGAAACTCGTTTTCGTTTTGTTTTTCACTCGATTTGTCATGAGATTTTTCGTTACTTCCTTTTGGCGTGTAGCATTTCCATGAGGAGGGTTTGCGTTGGCGCGGACCCACTGCAGTGTTTCATGTACAGGTGTTCCTCTCCTCGGCTGGCCAGATGGTGGATTTCAGGAAGGATTTGAAGGAGTTTGTTGAATTTGTCCTAGAAACGGAAAGAACACACATTCATTGAAAGAACTAGCAAAGACGAATCGTAAGGAATAAAAGACAAAATGGTTTGAAGGCGGATTATAACTGATTCCTATGAAAACAAGATAATGGCCAATTAAGGTTTACTGGAGACAGAATGGATACTATCCAAACTAAGACAGAACGAAATTGGAAGAACACAAGAAGTAGAGCAGAATGCCACAACTGCACCATTTTATCTCCACTATGTGCCAAAATATTAATGTTGACATGGACATTTTAGTACATTTACTTTCCTAAAGGAGTGGAAACTAATGCCAAACTAGGAACCAGAAAATTCAGTTTGCTTCTGGATAAGGCTTTTGGATGGACTTCATATTATAAAATTTGTAGTCAGATTCTGCTTCTGGACAACTCTTGCCAGCTACCTCCTGCCGCTTCAACAAACTAACTCTACTTTCCGGAGCTCGTTTGTCCACCGTCTAGTCTGTGTAATACGGACTGCGACTGTTTATACATACTGAGAACTATACGAAGACCCATCGCATTAGGATATCGAGTAAAGGCCATTCGTTTTCACCAAGATAGTTTCATCACAGATCCTGATCTATACTAGTCCAACTAGTCTATAGATCACTCAAAAGATTGATTTAGGATAGTTTTACTGGTTTCGTTTTTATTATGAGATACCAGCTTAGCGAGCATTCAGACTGCCAAACTGAACAGAACCCTGAACCCCGTACAAAGTTTATACCATAAGTCCTAATATGAGTGACGAGGACACCACCTAGCGCTAATACCAGATGTTGGAACCAAACAGATAAGATGACGGAATACGTCACTACATGTTCTACATACGATCAAATTATAAAACAGTAGTTTTCTGATATTGGTGGAGGGGGGGGGGGAGAAGGCTTGACAAGGGTTGCCTATGGGCCGACTTTCCTAACTTTGTCAAGTACAATAAAACTTTAAGGCGTTCCCAATAAACAAACAACAATGTTGTTAGCCATGTCATGGCAACATGGTGCATTTGCTACCAACCCACACGGTGCTAGGTTACAGACATATCCATGCCTTGATTGTTTCCCTTGCAATCAGTAAATATATACTCTATTTTAGTTTTTTTTCCAAATTAATACACAATTTTTACACTTAGTTACATCCATTGCTAAACATTGAGAGAGAGTTTTAGGGTCTACATTGTCTCTTCAAAAAATTCGATAACTTGACTGTATTCTCAATAAAAATGTTTAAAAATTTTAATTTGATGAATATGTTACAGCCAAAGTGTGAAATCAATTAATTCATGAAATAACTAGTTATTGTACTTTCTAACGAATCGGCTCAATTGGAGCTGTAGAAATTTCAAATATTCACTATGCATAGAAATTGTAAGAAATGACGAGTGATCGACCCGTACAGTGTAAAATTCTGGTGTAATGGAGCTTTTCGGTATAAATGGCTGACCGTTAATTTATACAAATCAGGATAAGCTCAGGTATTCCAAAGCTGCGGGAAGCTAGTTTAGTCATAAAGAGAAAGAAGCTAGTCATAAAGATACAGAATACGTTAGTGATTTTTAGATGAGCTAGTGACGACTGTCCAACTCTATTCCCGACTTAGTCCACACACACTTTTAGTTTATCCCACCTTCTTTCTTCTGAATCTTGAAATTGACGTAGAATGAATTGTTATTTCATGAATTAGCTGATTTGTCAGCTTTTACAGTAACAGAAACAGTGAGACAGATACACAGATAGTTAGGTATCTAATGGGAACACTTACAGTGATAACACTGGCCAAGAAAAAAGGATTTCGTTTGGTGCCGAGGAGAGTAGTTGGGTGTTGAGGTTTTTGTGTATGCTGAATCAAAATCTGGAAACCCCTTTTTCGCTTTCAGGTCCAATTTTCGAGAAATACCACACATACCTGTTTTGAGTGTTAAAAATATCACTTCGAAAATCCCAATTAATTTTTGGTTGCAACCACTCTTTCTATGTTTTATGAAGTGCAGAATCCGACTTTGAAACACAATTTTAGCTACCTTCTTCCATTCCACGGGAACAGCGTTAAAGGCGGCAAACAGGTATGAGCTACATCTCAAAAACTAGACCCGATAGCGAAAAACGGGTTTCAGTTTTGGATTCAGCAAACTGAAAAATCCCAAAACCCACCCTCATCTCACCTGCTCCAAACGGCACCTTTTTAGTTGGCCAGTGCTATCCCAACACAGCTGTCTGAGTAATAAACCAAAAGTTACCACCCAGTACAGACGAAGGTGGGTCACTCTTACCTGGATTTGTGGGCACTGGGAGACGCAGTAATCGTGCAGGGCCTGCTGAACGGTATCGTGGCCGTCTTGGACGTGTTTGCGGTTCATCAACCCTCTCACATCTTCACAAAAACAAACAACAAAACAGCGTTAAAAAGCGAGAAAAAAATAGTATTCATCAAACAGACTACATATCTAATTATTATAAACTCTAGCAGCAAGCAAAACTCAATTCAGAAATCTTCAAATTCAGATTTTTTCCCCATCATTGGCATCTCCAATATCATAATTTCAATCAAGCTATTCTACAGTTTTTGACCTTCAGCACTCGAGAGAAAAAACTAATTAGTCGCAAAAAATTACTTTGATTTCTTCTCACCAATCTTTAATAATTATCATATTCACATCAGCTAAGTGATAGATAGCTCCTGAGTTTTGCCCAGATAAGCAGGTACTGTGGAACATCTCATAACGAATAAATATTTCCAATAGAGGAGATGACACACACAAAAAAAGCTCGGCAAGATTTGATTTCAATTTAATATTTATGTACCCTGCCACTGAAAAAGATGTGTAGCATTTAAATGTCAAATGTCAAAGTGAGAATTTTCGAATCCAATTGTCAGCAGATATTTCAATCAATGAAGAATTCTCTTGGTTCTATCAATAGTTTTGGCACTTATGCTTGTTAATGTTACAAACACTAAGAGATAAATGTACATGTTCTCTGTTAGTTTGTAACTAATTAAGCAATTCACGGAAGCTCGGTTACCAACTAAATCCCTTTTGTACGTGAGACTCAAAAGCCAACCCAGAGGACATAAGTTACAAATCACGAAACTTAATAAATTTGTAATAACCCATAAGATCCAGCAGTCTTCCTAAGCTACCAGATTCATTAAGAGTGAATCGAGGTTTTTATTTTACATGCAATATGTAGCTTTTACAAGTTACAAGTACGTAGCTGTTGAATAAGTAGTGATGAGAGGCATTGCAATGCAGAAAAACGAAAATGCAATAAGCACATGGACATTACACGAAGCATACGGCTCGTCATGCACCTTCAGTCTTATGTAAAGACTGCTGCTGACATCAGGAAATAATTATATTGGTAGAGAAATAATTTGTGGTTATGATCTTTACTGAGCCAAAGCTGAATTGTTCCTGCATTTCAATCCTATCGTAAAATATTGAAATTTATTTGTCATCGAATTTATGGCAATATTGAAGAAGCAAATCGCGTCACTAATACATATTGTCCTTGTCAACAACCTTTCGAATGATTTCTTGGTTTTTTGAGTTTTGTTTGTAAGTAGGTAACAAGGTCAACTCAGGCATTCAAATCTAAATTTGGAGTAGTCAAAGAAAAGTTTAGAGATTTTTCGCTAAAAACTGGAAATACTTTAAGGCTGAACATTTGTCAGGTTAGAGGATTTTGCTTAAAGGGAGCAAATGGATTTTTAAAACCGCAACTGCAACAATAGGAGGATATCCCAGGATAAAATCGGTGGAAACAAGAGATATTAACTGAATTCGAACCCATTGATTGGCCACTGCTTTGTTTTAGCAGACTGAATGAAAATGAACGATTTATATTCCAGGTGATCAAAGAATTATTATTATACGCCTTTTGTCAATGAATTTTTGTGTTGGTCGGAAACAGGAACAGTGATATTATCAAATATTGAAATCCGAGTACAAGCAACTAAGAAGTGTGAATGTGTTATTCCAGCCGATTTCGTTTGGCTGATAGGTGGTCTAGGGACATAAAAGTAATTTCGAGAACCAACACCGCACACCCTGTTATGTTTCAAACAATCAACAGACATCCTGCAGAGGCAGTCTTATGACATATCGAACCATACCAGGGCGCATTTTTTGCGCCCTTGTCAATGGAATGTTCACCTGGGTTGAGTAACAGGAGGAACTTGGTGCAGATGTAGTCTGACAAATCAAACTTGAGATCCTGCAGTTTGGCGGTGATGTCGGTGAACATGTCCGAAAGGCTCGGGACTCCGAGGAGGCCCAGGGACAGGAGGTCGAATTTCTGGCCGTTGGGCAGCGTCGTTTCGTCGGGGAGGTTATTGTGCATCCTCTGGTGCATATGGTCGAGGACGAGCATGTCCGACCACGAGTGCTGCAGGAGCTTCATCTGGTCGTCCACCTGCAACACGGGTGTAAAACAGACAAATTGTGGTAAAGAACTTGTAATAGGAAACAAGGTGGAAAGCTTGACATAAACAAACATCTATAAAATATTGAATATATTCTGTTTTGGATGAAATGGAGGAGACATTCAATATCCATACCAATGGAAGAACAGAAGCCCTTTTGGGGTAACAGCTAGTAATTATTAATAGGTCTTGTTGACCTGTCCTGAAACTCTGGTATACCAAATTTTTCATTTCCAGTAAGCACTGGTCCATAATATTTCAACGATATTCAAACGTGACACACCACATTGACTCGTGATTGATTGTTCCCAGCAGGATTGGAAATTACGTATTTTAATGCAGACCTAGATGATCCCAAACGAACTTCTCTATACTTGAAGTGCTACCAGAATCGAGTACTAGTCTCTGCCTAGGAGACCTGAAATGTTTCTGGTTTTATGCATTTGTTCCTCAAACATTACCATCGTCCAGTTATCTGTTCAATATCTGTAAGCTTTGGCTCAATATTCTAAGGACAACCACAGCAATTTGATCCGTGATATGATTGAAACCCATAATATCACGAATATGGGTAGGAAGAGCGGTTTTGCACTTGCACGTCATTAGGAGATGGTGAAGAGTTGAATTAATTGTTGTTTTTTATTTGTTTCAGCAAATCCTGATGATTTTAGCTTCTCAACTGTGCAATCTCTAACGACAGAGGTGTTAAATGGGTTGCCACAACTGGAGCAATACAACGAATTCAGGTAGAACATTAGCGCTAGGATAGTGCTGTTCTTTCCTCGTTATTTCCATATGATTTGTAAACTCACTGCAAATAGAATGTTAGAATCACAAAACTATTTGATGCAGATATTCAAGTGAAGTTTAAATTGGTTGGTAATGGTATACACGAACTAGTCGGAATACATTTCCAAGAAAATACCGTTCGCGCAGAAGCTTATCTCGAGTATAGCTAGACCAACCTGGTGTTTAAAAGATGAAGCCACGCTATTCGCCACTTAATGAGTCGATAGTTCATTACGGGAACTAACCATTTATACGCGCACTTCTGCGTCATCGTTCTGAAATAGACCGACTTTTATAAAGATGTTTAGATAACTACGATATTAGGTACTAAAATCTGGTGTTTTGTAGAGCCAGAAGCTCGTTTTCAGCAATTATAAAACCACACCAACCAACAAGAACTCAACCAGATAACTCAACTGAGAATTCAACTTTTTCTGACACAGGTACAAGATCAACTGACTATTAGAAATATAATGAAACCACCGCTGTTGATAATATAACATTCAACAAAGGGTCAGCATCAACAAAAGTTATTGAAATTTCCTCGAATTATATGATTTTTGAACATTTCTAGTAATTCAGAAGGCAGAGATGAGACATTTCGTATAGTAAAACGATTTTCAAATAATGTTTGATGTAAATTTTGAACTGGTTTGTCCAGCGTGCAAAAATTATGGTTTAGAATGGAGTGCATTTTACAGTAAGTTTTCAGTTTTTACCAGAAATGTAATTATGTTAGCAAACGGCTAGCAACCCTACCACAATAGCCTGTACTGTCTTAACTATTCCTTAGTCCCAACTACACAATGATGGTTATTAGAAATGTATTGAAGGTTTCACTTTTAAAACTAAATGTCTTCTAATCGAAACGGTTTGGAACTGAAAGTAAAACTTATTATATTGATTTGACTTCTAAATTCTGAACATGGAAGTATTTAACTCTGAATGTTCCAGAACATGCATCAAGAGCCATATTGTGTTTTAAAAAAAACTTTTCTTCTGACTTGAGGGAAGGCAGAAGGTATAACTTGAAATCGAGTTCAAAACTACTATTTCAAAACTATTTCAACTCAACAGCCTCGAAATAGGGAGTACCTACGACTCTAGGTTCGTTCCAACACGAGATGCCATTAATAGAATGTTGACAGTTATCAACAGGCGCATGCGTATTAATGGTATCCACTGCTCCTAGTCAAGACGGCCAACATCCGTTGTGATCCAATACGAAGGAGCAGTTGAGCTGCTGTTAGATGCACATGGATGGCATCTAACAGACCGAGGTGCTCCCCCTAGTTGCATTTGAAAAATGAAACCTTTAGCAATTATTGTTGAGGTTAAGTGGATGTTGGACCGCTCAAGAGTTCCACAAACGTTTATCTAGGTTAACAGTTGGGAACACTAATCTAGAAGGCTGTGAACATTCGCCAACTGCTGTCGGATGGCGCTTTCGTGGTTGGAACAAACCTGATTTGTCACATGAAGGTATAACATACATTCGTGTTAAAAACGTCAATATTTCTATTTCACCTTATGAGCCTCCCAGTAGGGAGCACCTACGACTCTAGGTTCGTTCCAACACGAGATGCCATTAATATAATGTTGACAGTTATCAACAGGCGCATGCGTATTAATGGTATCTACTGTTCCTAGTCAAGACGCCAACATCCGTTGTGATCCAAGACGAAGGAGCAGTTGAGCTGCTGTTAAATACATATGGATAGCACCAAGGTGCTCCCCCCAGTTGGATTTGAAAAATTAAACCTTTAGCAATTAAAACCTATTGCAGTTGTTCATGTTCATCTAGTTCAACAGTCGGGAACAGTAATCTAGAAGGCTGTACACATTCGCCAACTGCTATTGGATGGCGCTTTCGTTGTTGGAACAAACCTGATTTCTAAGTTCGAACAAGTCTGTCACCTCACTATCCGTATGGAAGAATATTGATGATCCAAATTTAGGTATTCTTATTGTTGCTCGGATAAGCGAATAACCTTCTCAAGGCCGTGCTTGCCAACAGACACTGCCCCTGGAAGAAATTCTTGGGGAAGGGTTGGAGAAGCTTTAGTAGTACCTACGTTTCTCGACGAGGCAAAAGCAAAGGGCTGTTGTGGAAGGGAAAAGGGCCAGCGGGGGTGAAGGGCGTATTGATCCGAGCGTTCCCGACCCAGTGGCCTAAATACGGCGCTGCCTCAAGGGCCTGGGACAACTCCCTTTTTTCCCATATCTCAGCCTTAACCCACCTCACCCTTTAATCCCGCTTAACCGACGTCACTCCTCCAACCCACCTTAAACGGGAATCGCCCTTTCCCAACGTCGTCCCTTTTGTGACTGCAGATTGATTAAAACGGGTGGATTGTACTAGTATGTCAGTCAACTCGGACCATTCGACCAACGTTTTGGTGCACCGACGGACAAAACACATTGCAACCCCACAAGATTAAGTGATATTTATCAAAGAATCCAAAAAATCGAAATCAGTACACAATTTTGGATAGTTTCTATTAATAACAACATAAAAACATTTGCGTTGTTCGGAAATTTTTGCAATCTCAAGTAGTTATTTAGAATTATAGCAAGAGTACTTGGAGAACCGCTATTCAATTTATGGGAGCCCAAGACGGGAGGGCCAGTGACTTCCATCATTGACTAAAAAGGCTCATGCCCTACCTCCCTTCAGATTATTTTCTTATTTTATATACACGTTACTATTGTATATTTACAGTGTTATTTGATCACACATATTAATTTTGTTATGGTGCACGATAGAAAGGTTCTTTAAACCTTCAGAAAATCTAATAAATGTTAGAATCGCACTCCGGTAATGGCTTTTTGGTATCATTAATGCTAAATTAAGTATCCCCAAACCTAAGGAGCCCAGATCTGTAATGTAAGGGACATTCATATAAGTAATGTTCCATATTCTCTACCTGCTCACATTCACATCTATTTGATATTCCTAGATTAATTTTATTCAGTTTTGATTTGATAGCATAACATCTTGTTAAGACCCCTTGACCTTCATAGCTCCAGTCCATTAAGCCGTAAGAGCCAATTTGTGTTAAGTTGATATATATTTAGTTGTGTCAGCATTTTCTGGTCCTATAAAATGATTAATAGTATCTTTGAGCTAATGCATCAACTCTTTCATAGCCATATTGCCCTTAATGTTTCGTGATCCCTTTTAATGTTATTTTATTGTTATTATTAGCTGCTAGTTTTAATTTCCTTCTATTCTTGCCATTAATTTCTACTACTTCCATTGTTTTAATGGACGCTGGACTGTTTGAGTGGTTTCATATGTTTCTATCTACGAGTATTATATTCTTGTACAGTATCTCCCTTAGCCAGATGTTGATTGCAAATGCCTCTGTTGTATAAGTGCCCAGAGAGATTGATGTTTGAAATTGATTGATTGATGGAAATTGATACATTGAATTGGGATTGGTTTTGAAAGTGAGCATCCAAACTCCCAGTTCAGTATTTCCATTGGGACCTATTATTTTTGATCCGTCCGTATACCAAATTATGTCTTATATGTCCCCATTACTTCTGGTCTCCAACACCATAATTGTCTGGCTTCAAGAATAGTTTGTATATTCTTTTCAAAATTATATTCTTTATTACTATCGTTCAACATCTCTATGATTATTTTTTGTGTGTATCCTTTTTCTCCGAATTCACGTAAAAAATTAATTTCATTATTTGTCTTTAGTCTTGAGAAACCCTTCATAGCTTCTTGTTTGATTTGCCACTTCACTTTTGGAGAACCTTACGCTTTTTACGTAATTGATTAGTGTTGATGGTGTAATGATTATATCAGTTGTTGCAGTGTCGATATTTATTTGATAGACAGTACAGCTGTTTTTCAATACAAGTATATACTTTTTTTATACATAGGCTGAAAATCTAGATTATATAATATTTGGTGCTCCTCTTTATTTTTATTATTGGACTAATGATATATTTCTGAAAAATTCTTCTTTCCCATTGTTAATGTCTACTCAAGTTCTATAGTGACAGCCTTGTGCTGTAAGAAGGTACACAACGAGAAATTTTTTAAATGAGAGTACTAATTAAATTATTTGTACGTACGTTTTTAATGAGCTACTAAGTATCACTAAAAATGGATACAAACTAGGTATGTATCTTCTTCAAGACATATCCGTGAGATTGTGGCACATATATCTTAGTTTTTCATTATTGCAAGTGTGAGGTTTTTTCAATGTGAATTATCCAGAGGTAATAAACTATTTTCCAGAAGTTGAAAATACCAGCTATTTTAGAATTTAATTTTTAATGATTATTTTCTTCCCTGTTATCCGTTTCAACTTATATTGAATCCAATGAAGCCATTAAACCTTGATTTTCACGGTTAAAAAATAAAAAGTTATTTTTAAGAGAGAAACATTTTTGACATCGAAGAAACCAGAAGGTCAGCAGTTAACCAGTAACTTTTATAATATAAATATGAATTTTATAATATTATAGATTAAAGGTTAACGGTTAAAAAACGAGAAAATGGTATTTTTTCTGTCAAGTATAACTGTAAGCCCCTGTCCAATAACTATTTACGCAAATGGTCAAGGTTGTGAACTATTTTTTTCCTTGAATTGGATACACATATGATGCAGGGTTCACATTTTTAGTTGCTAACCGCCTAGGAGTTGATTCCTTCGTTAAAAATAGAGTAGTTTCATTTTAAAATTTTAAAAATGTTTTCGACCTTATGTTTTTTGATGTAGAATTTTCACCGTTGTATTTCAACTTGAAACATCGAAAATATTTCTATTTTTGAGAGAAAGTAAATTAAAGGTCAGTAAATAGCAGGTACCTATTGTCAACCTTTTAAAAAATGGCGCTAGATTAACAATTATCATTATCACCTAACCTAAAAAGCAGGTTGAATCCTCATGTCATCTAGATAAAAATTGTGGTCGTTACCTGATGTATTCAAGGAAACAAAACAATTATAAATATCAACCACTGCTGTTGCCTTGTCATTCTTCGTTTGATTTGTACGATAAACTATCAACTACAATAATGTGAGGAAAATAGTGTGAGGCCTCGCACCAAACGTTGGACCACGTTATCAAGTCCTCGTTGCAATTGCGAGGTTGACAGAACCGATGTAGTCGCCGTAAATTGTTACGTTATCATTTGAAGTGACCCGGCGGACTCAAGTTGAGGTAGATTGAGAAGAGAACACGAGCAGGGCAGCACCAGAAGAGGAAGGACCTTGCGGTGCCGACTCAGCTCTCCAAGGTTCTTCCTCCTATGAGTTGAGGCGGCCAGACAAAGCCGCGGTTTTCAGATTGGGGCCTACCCAATACCCCCCCAACCTCCTCGCCATCTCTCCGCTATGTTGCCCCCTTCATCGAGAAGTCTTTGGCGAATGTCTTCCCGGTGCAGTGATTTACGGGGGACGATGAGCAAAAAAAAAAAAAAAATGCAAGGGGCTCCCACGCTCATTACCAAGCATCGAATGCTACATCAAACCCACAGATAACTAGCTATACAAGAACTGTCCACACTTCATACAGCATGTTATTTTTATACCAAAGAGTGGAAAGCTTACCAGTGGAAACATGCACAGCCTTCCAAATATGAATATGTGGCGGTCCATTCTAAATTTTGGCTCATCTTTTTCAAAGCGGAACCTTTGAAATCTTCCAATAAAAATAAAATCCAAACATCTCTCTTACTAGGAAAAGCTTTAGACCATGGAAATGAAGAATTCAAACTAGTATCAGCAATATTCCTGGTTACCACATCTGCTTACATTTTGGTTTATTATTCAATAATAAACCATTTTAATCGCTCTGGAAAAAAATTCTAACCCCCCCAGAAAATTTCATGGTTTACGTTTCAAAGGGTGTAGAATCCGAATCTGCAATAAAAATTTTTCCGTCCGTCCGCCGTACGCTGTACGCACGATTTCTCCCAAACGGCTGGAGCAAAAGATCTGAAATTTTCAGGAAAAATCCATCTTGGTCTGACGACGCCACAACTCTTTAGCCAGCTCTCTCACTCAATTTAAAGTGCCGTTTAAGGCCGGTCAAAGTTTTGTAAAATCCCTAAAAACCTCAAAACAAGTCAGGGCGGCCTAAATTTGTACTCTTTTCGAAGAACTTACCATGAGGAATCGAACGCGATTATTGAATTTCAGGAGGCACACAAATATGATCAACTGATCAATCCAAATTGGTATTTTGGTTGAGAACAGATTTACGAGCTCTATGCATATCTCCTGAAATTCAATAATCCCTCTATCCTGTGCAACACGCACACTCCAAAGCTTAGTAGTAATTCAAATCATGAACGCAAGCCAATTGAATAATAAACCCCAGTGAAAGAATTTGCAGCGGTTTTTCTTTTGGACAATGAAACAGGTAAGGTAAGCCTGGTTAGTATCGAACCGCGTTATTATACTTTGAGGATAGCATGAACATAGTTCATTAATAACTCAAGTTAATGCAGCACATGATTTTAGCTTAAATTGAAGTCTTTCCAACGAGTGTTGAACCATGTCTGATGTAAACTTGTAACGTTCTAAAAGGAAATTATTTTAAAGAATGTGACACGTCAAACCCTAACATTGTTTTGGGTCGCACCAAGTTTTAACTGACCCTAGGCCGTATTTTTACATATCCAACATTTCAATCTTATACAAAATTCTTGAATTAAGTTTCAAGACAAGTCGCATACAAAACCCCCGTCGTTTCTTTCAAATACACAGCTGTGATCACAGATTTTCTTTGTATCTATTTCAAGGGGTACAATTTAATGGTTAATTTCAAATATCCGTAGCTTAAAAACCCGGAACGCTTTACGACCTTTGAAAAAGATTTTGTCAATGAATAAAAACAGACGTGGAAGGGTACAAATAACTATAAAATCCCGACAGTAAACCCAGCAGTTATAAAATGAGGAAGAAACTGTCACAAAATTTGATTTTATAATGATTCAAGATTAAGATAGGATTTTGAGTTTTTCTTACGTACCTATCATTCGTAATTTTTTAATGAACATAAGGTTTAGTTTTTTAAACCAGAAACTATAGATGGTGGAAGCAATATTTTAGAAATCAAGCACTACATGGGAGATAATTTTAAATAATTGTGGTAACGGTTTTGGTTACCTTCGAACAAGCCAAATACTTGTTAAGATTTCATCTACACAAATATGAGATGCTCCTCTTCTGAGAATACGAGATGACGTACATTCAGTTAGTGAGCGGAATGAGGTATCTAAATCAGGGTTAAACCGTTGAATAATTATTAGCAGTGTTCATCGTAACATGTAAGAAACTTCTTGCGTATAAGCAACTTTGGAGGGGAGCTCTACCAGGTTAGGCAATGAAATAGGTAGCTGCTCCAATATTAATCTAACCTCCCTACCGAACTGGCTCTTACGTAAATCACAAGGGCCGTCTCACTTTCCCTTAGGGCCTCACCAACAACAAAGGGCTCCAAGTCGGAACAAATCATCCACACCTTCTTTCTCTATTTTTTTTTAAAGTGCGTTTTCCCTGACGCAACCGTAATTTTTCTCAGAGAACTCCAAGGACAGAGGATCTCATAGTTTAACAGGATTTTATATGGCTCGAAATCACCTTTTTTTGTCCCTCAACAACGTAAGTACCACAGAGGTTCTTCCCACAGAAGTATCAGAAAAAGAAAACAAGACATCGGAGGAATCTACGTATTGTTAGGAAAGACTTGCAAACAGTGAAATTACGTAAAGTGTACAATCAGTCTATTTTAGGTCCAAATAAATTTGTATGAAATCAACACTTTGAACAACACTACTACTGAATATAACCCAAAATCAGCTACTTCTGTGACAGATGAATGGGCTTGCATCTAGACCAAAGATCCAATAGCCAGAAGGTATAGCCAGACAAAACAACATAGGAATCTATGCATAGTTAGGAAAGATTTGCAACAGTGAAATAACGTTAAGAAATTTTAGCAACCTGCGAACCCTACTACAACCATTACAGTACCTACATCCATTAATTACAATTTGTATGCAATCAAAACTTTGAACGTCAACTGCTTCTTCTGTGCCAGATGAGTTGGCTTGCTTAGATTCCTTCAATGACGACCTAGATCCAATAGCCAGAAGGTGTTTCAACAATAAAGTCTGGCCAATAAGCATTTCTGTTGAAAACTGCAGCAATTATGTTATAAAGATACTTGACGGAATTATTGACTGACGAAAATTTAGTCAAAATCAGTCTTGTTGGTGGGTTAATCGAAAATAAAAGATTATTAAATTTCTATTATAATTTCGTTCAAACCCCGATTGTCATTAAAAGTAACTTGCAATGAACAATTTCCCTCAAAACGGAAATTTTTTAACGATTTAATAGCATTCTACGGCAAAATTTATAGAATTACGGTTTATGCCAAAATGGAAAGAATTGAATAATGCTGAAAATCAAAGGACAGATGCCTACGAAAAAGCAGATCAAAATTGGAAGACATATAATATTCTCCGACATCTCGTGATTACTATTGCGTTGCGTGATTTGTGGTAACCAAATAAAGGGGAGCAAACCTATCAACCGGGAAAGCAGAGGTATCGTTTGATTCGGAAAACGATGTTTTCAAAGCTAACAGAACAGCTCAACACACAGAGATGGTTCTGACATCTGAATTTGTAACAAAAAGCTATTTTCGGCGGTTCGCATCACGTGTATTTCATTAGACAAGTTGTACAACTACGACAACTTTCCTTATTAACGAACGCGTTTATTCCAAGCATCATCACTAAGGGCGGCACGTTCCATTATGAAGAAAGAAGTTCTGCGACATCTAACATCGACAGGAACAATATCTGGAACTTACTGATGGTATGCATGTCAGGGATGCAATCAGTATCAAAATCACACTATATAAAGACGAGCTTATCAGAGTATATCGACGTTTCAGGGGGTGGTAACACTGGGCGGGTGGAATTCTCGCCCCCGTCTCCCAGGGCAACCGACCTGCTCCCCCCTCCCCCCGACCACGCCAGTGAAGGAAGGAGGGCCCCAGCGGGGGGAAGCGTCTCCCAGGGCAAGCGACGTGGTCCTCTCCTCGGGGATTTGGGATATACGATTTTTTGACTTTGCATATTGTTATTATACTCCCTCATTGTGTTATTCACCTATTTCTTTTTAACCTGCTTAGCAGGGCCATTATACTAGTCTATTAATATAAGCTAATAAGATTCCGACCTATTTCTCCAACTAATACAATATATTACTAAACGGATTGATCTAGGATATTATTTTATTTTTGATATGCGAGTAGAGAACATCCAGACCACTAAACTAAACACAACACTGGCTTCCGTACGAACAGTAACCTCCGTAGAGTCGAGCGATTCCTCAGTTCTTCAGTAGGAGCCTAAAAAACATTCTGCTTCAAGAAATTTGTTGTTTTAGTGACTCGTACTTTTAAATCAGAATACTAGCAGGAAACCTTGTGCTTTTCTCAAGATTAGAGCTTAGGAAATTGTTTATCTCCTGAGAGTAAAAACAATACTTACAGCTATATACAGGTAGTTTGGGAAACAATACCAAACCTATGAAGATTTATCAAAATAGGTTCTGCGGGTTGGTTTGGGGAAACTACAAACATGAAAACTTAGAGGCTTATAATTTCATGGCTTTAGAGATTGGTGAGTGATTAGTACCGCTTTCAGTGATAGTTGATTGTTTTACTGTGAACTTTTTTCTCCACGAAACTAGGATTGTTTGATCTGACTGCACCGCCCAAAATTGTTTAAATAGCCTCAACACCCTGCATACGAGGTGTCCACCTATACTGTTGGCAACCCTGACGGGGGGGTTCTACAGGTGGCAACGAAACAAGAGTTGGCTCTGAGCGGTTCTGAGTTTGAGTTGGAAGGGAAGGGAAGGAAACCAAGGACGAAATACTTTCACATTGCGTTGCAGTGCTGAGAGCTGACGACAGTGGATCCAACTGAATCACAAACGACGGAAGGTTGCGGGAGGCGGTCGAAGGAGCAACTGGCGCCTTCCACTGAGCCAAATTGATTGGAACAACCGACGGAGGGAACGACGACGATGCCAAGACTACTGACGATAGATATCGACCCGGGTCTGATAAGAGACAAGCGTGTTCATATCCACAAATAAGAATACGAATAAAATTCAGAAATAGAAAAATATGAATGAATGAGTACGGATATGAATCTGAGTAAAAACATATAAGAATAAAAATAAAGGAGTAATCACTTTTTTTAATGTTTTGACATAAATTCACATTTTTTTCAGAATTTCCCCAAAATTTACCTTAGTTTAAGTACATTTTACTTACTTTTCCCGGTTTAATGATATATTTGAGAGATACTCAAGTTGTTTCATCTGAATAACAGGAAAATTCAAATATTTTTTTGTAAATAACACAAAATTCACATTTTTATGTTAATTTTCCTTCAATCCCCCGTTTTTTTTGTATGAATTTGTTAATTTTGTGTCCATTTTATTATGACATTCGCCTTTGAGATCGTATTGTAGAGAAATTAACATTAAAAGTAAATTGTTAAAAAATTCACAAAAAATATGAGTTCTGGAAACATTTACAAAATTGTTTCTTTTGCAATTCATGTGAAAAATTTATTGTAAATTATGGAAATTGAAGTAAAATTTAAGCACACTAAAGTTAATTTTTGAGAAACTCACAAAAAACTGTGCATTTTTCTTGAAATTCAATAAAATAATTGATTAATTCTACATTTGTATCCTTAATCATATGCACATCCGTAATTGTACTCTGATTCAAATATTCCTAATTAAGAATTTCATTGGTATTCTTATTTATGAATGTGGTTCCTTCCCCCTCCGTCCACCCCATCTTCGTATCTCTTTCTGATGACAATAGCCGTTGTTTCTTTTAAAACGAAGGAATCTAAGAGAAAGGGGCTAAACATTGAAAAGAGCTTCCGAATTTGAGGTCGGTATCAAAACATTTTGTAACAGTGGTTCTTTGAACGTGTACAAGTGTTGAGCCCAGGCTTGAATGCTCCTAGAGGAAGGCACC
The DNA here is from genome assembly GCA_031894815.1 of Creontiades dilutus. NCBI lineage: Eukaryota > Metazoa > Arthropoda > Insecta > Hemiptera > Miridae > Creontiades > Creontiades dilutus. The sequence continues at coordinate 325,734 of JAVIWC010008066.1, forward strand.
TTGGCTTTTCTCGGCAAAGGTAAGAAAAGAAGATTGTGAAACTCCCTCGCCGTGATAGCCGCCTATTACGTTAACAACAAACAACAACAAAACACGAGATGAGAAAAGAATGAGAGATGAAAGGGGAAGAGTGAGTAGGGACGAGGGGGAGGGGCGGGGGGATGATGAGATATCGAAACGGGGGGAAGGTCACGTGGGGAAGGGACGGAGACACGTGGGGCTCCTCTCTATAATCCACCGTACCGGCCCGACCAGCTATGTTACAAATCACCTCAAGGCAGTTAGCGTAAAATGGTACCACTAAGCCTAACAACTAAATAGAGAACTAATCCCTACGTATTCAAGTAAAAGGAATCGTTTTTGTAAGAGAACAGACTTTGGATGTAACGTTTTGCTCTGCTAATACACCGGACGAAATAATTGAAGAAATAACCTTTATTTATAGCAAAGCAGAGAGCGGTTGACAACAATGTTAGACCACACACAAATATGAAAAACGATTCTCGTCATAAAATGAAAATAACATTGTTACCAACACGTCTAGTAACATTGTTACTTTTCAACAAAAACAACAACCTGATAGGAACATCAACTTGCACGATCGATAAACGATAGAATCTATCTGATAACGTTATGAAAGATTAGAAATTGATAGCGCGAGCACCCTATTAAAACGACAACTTATTGTAAGGCCAAGTATGTTCATTCTCGATATTTAGGACCCAAAAATGAATCTGCAATTTAAAACATCGACTGATAGATTGCCGAGTGAATACATTTATGATGGAGTCATTTTGTATGTATCAATAATCATGTGGGTGAATACACAATTTGATTCAGTTCTACCCTTATTTTCTGGTCATGAGATATACATTTTGTACCCCATATTCAGTGACACTTGATACAAATCAAATATAAAAAAGCTACAAACACTGTTTTAAATAAAACATCGTAGTTTTTTATATTTGATATTGTAGTGATACTATATTAATGTAGTTGATACAAACTACTGCATATAGTGTGACGGAAGATAAGGTAATACCCGAAATATAAATTTCATAACCCGCCCAAAAAAGACATGTAGAACTGAAGTCAAATTTGGTATCCACCCACATAAATAAATAATCGAGCTCTTTAGAATAACCAGTGATAACAACAATATAAGTAGAACAGATCATACTGCTTCTAATACGTCTCATGTCCAAACATAGAACATATATTTTAAGGAAACGTTCCGCCATACAGGGCTAGAGAGTTAATTCTGGATAAATGGAAGGAACCATAAGGGCTCAAGATAGTTGTCGATTAGTGCCAATAATGACCTTTTCGGGACTTGAACCTGAAATCCCTTCAGTTTTATGGGTTTAGATGACAATTTCAGGTATAGAAGTCTCCCCGTTTTACATTTCGCATCAACAAAACACCTTATTCCTCCTTTCAGTATACAACTATCACCACGAAAGCATCTTAGAATGTATTCAATAGCGTAGCCTGATGTCATTTTCGAAATTTCATGGATTTTGGTGAAAATTGCAGGTATAGAATCATCCCCGTTTCACATTTTGTATCCCCAAAACACATGACTTCTCCTCTCAGTATACAACCATGACAACATCCTAGAATGTTCTATGGCGTAGCCTGATGTTCTTGTCGAAGTTTTATGGATTTTGATGACAATTTCAGGTATAGAAGCCTCCCCGTTTCATTTCGCATCCACAAAACACCTCAGTTCTCCTTTCAGTAAACAGAACATGTTTTATAGCATAGCCTGAAATCCTTACAAGGTTTTTTGAATTTTGATGAAAATTTCAAGTACAGAAGCCTCCCAGTCTCACATTTCCCATCCACAACACACCATACATCTCCTTTCAGTACAAAATGAAAACATTAAACGTTTTCTAAAAATTTTAGCAAATGTCGGGCTGCACCCAATTTTGCAAACGTTCTATTGCTCTGTGCGGAATATCATTAATAACAAACAGTCAGTTTAAAAGGCAGTTATCAGCGAACATGATAATAAAGAAGGTTCAAAATTCGCTCCAAAAGCTCTACAATAGCTAATAAATGATTTAAAATGCTTTAAAAAATCGACCATTGACCGTGAACAATAATAAAACTTGAGCATTTTATTCAACTGCGTTAGGACGCATCTAAAACTTGCTTTCTTATTTGAATGTAAAGTTCAGTAAAGAACGAACAAGCAGAACCCCATATTCAACGAAATTAGTAGCATCCAAAATGAGCTTGTCAGTAACAACAAACATTTTACTGGTCACTAATTTACCACCTAATTGGAATGAAAGCAGTTTACTTAGCTCGTTAATTTGAAGAATTAATGAGTTTAATTGCTAAGGGGAATTAAATATTTGAATCAATTAAAAACTAAATCGGATTTTAAATTGTTCGATCGAACTTGCAGTGTAACGCTTAAAGCACGGACAAATCTCTACCAATCCCCATGACACACAGGCCATCTCCAACTACCCATAAATAACGGCGATTTTGTCCCCTTTTGACGCAAACAACCCCTCGTAAATAACCCGCGCTGACTGAACCATATTGATTCTTCACCCACTAAGGAAGCCACTTTTCTATCATGTATGAGAAAAAACGCTACAAATTACATAGAGATTTTTTATTTCTGTAATGGCCCCTTTTACGTAACTCACTGATTTTTGTATACAGCCTGTAGTACATTAACGATTTAAAGTTGACACCTCACGCCTCCGAATCTTGTAATTGGATACAAGATGAAAATACTTGGGCTGCGGCCAACCACGCGATCGAGCTCGTTGAACGGGTTCTGCCGCCCGGGTCTTCAGCTTGACCGTCTACCTAAGCGATTTTCAACACTCGACCATATGATTTTTCAAATGGTGAACGAATGGATGATAGTATAGCAACCCGAGTAATCTTATTCGATTCAGGAAACTAATTTATATCTTAATAAAAAAAAAACCCTCTTATTAGTTTTTCAGTTATTCAGGTTTGTTCGGCGACGAGGCTACACATTGTAGATTATAGCGAATTGTAACCAACGGACACAACACAGCGGACACAATGAGTTCTACTGCAGTATAATGGACTTTATCAACATGGCAGAAATATCAGTTTTCGCGGGCCATCAAACTTCTTTAAAAAAACTGGAGTTCCGGACCAATAGCAAATGATCTAAAAGGAGGAGGAACGTAAAGAGTGGACACAAAGATTTATTGGTTTAATGCGTTCTACTGCGTTATATAAAAACATAAAGTTTTGAGAGACATCAAAATTCTATGGAGATGTTGGACCAACAGCTCCCAATAGCAAATGATTTGGAAGAGGAAAAAATATAAGAAGTGGACAGAACGAGTTAAAGAGTTCAATTGCAGTACTTAAGGGAGTTTATCATAGTCCAACATGCCAAAAACATCAATTTTTTGGGCGTTTAAAGTCTACGAAAAACCGGAGTTCTAAACAGATGCTGGACCAATAGCAAACGATCAGAAAGAGGCATAAATGCACAACGAGTTGATGGTGTGATGAATTATATTGCAGTATAAGGGAGTTTATCAAGTTCAACAGGCCAAAAACATCATCATTTTTTGGGCGACAAAAATAATAGGAAAAAAACCTGGAGTTTTATGGAGATTAATAAAAAATGATCTGGAAAATGCAGAAATGAAGGGAGTGGGCACAAAGAGTTGGCTTATATTGATGTAATGGGTGATACTTTATCACACTTCAAAAACCTAAAAAACAGCAATTTTTGTGGGCTATCAAAATGTCAAAAAACCGGAGTTCTAAGAGGATGCTGGACCAATAGCAAACGGCCTGGAAGAAGGGAGTAATATAAAAGGGTTGAACCCAATGATTTGGGTTATATTGATGATATGAGTTTTACTGCAGTATTATCATACTTCAAAATGCCAAAAACACCCTTTGAAGGCCATCAAAATTCTCAAAAAAATAGAGTTTTAGGGAGATGCTGGACCAATAGCAAATGATCTGGAAAAGGGAGTAACGTAAAAGGAGTGGACACAAAGAGTTGCCCTATATTGATGTGATGAGTAATACTTTATCATGCTTCAAAAAACTAAAAACATATATTTTTGTGAGCTATCACAAAACACACAACACAACTCTAAAAAAACGGTAGTTCTAAGGAGATGCTGGACCAATAGCAAATGTTTTGGAAGGGGTAGAAATGTGTTGGCCTACACCGATGTAGGGAGTTTAACTTTAACATACTTCGAAATGCTAACAACATAACTTTTTGTGGGGCATCAAAACTCTTAAAAAACTGGAGTTCAATGGAGATGTTGGACAGATAACAAATGATCGGGAAGAGGCAGAAATGTACGGAGTGGACACAAAGAGTTGGCTTATATTGATGTAATGAGTCGTACTGCAGCATATTTGACTTTATCATACTTCAAAATGCTAAACACGTCAATTTTCGTGGGCCATCCAAATGATAAAAAACGGGAGTTCAATGGAGATGTTGGACCAATAGCAAATGACAGGAAGAGGGAGTGTAAAAGGAGTGAACACAAAGAGTTGGTTTATATTGATGTAATGAGTTCTACTGCAGTATTATCATACTTCAAATGGCTAAAGACATCTATTCTAGTGGGCTATCACAATTCTCAAAAAACCGGAGGTCTAAGGAGATGCTGGACCAATAGCAAATGGTCTGGAAGATGGAGTAATGTGAAAAGGAGTGGACACAACACCCCTCCAACCAAAAATAAAATCAACTCCAGTAAAAAGAGTCGCAAGGTCGCTCCGGGGTCGGCAGGGCTGGACGTCGGAGGGGGATGAACAAGGATAACGTTTTTAACGAGGCGAGGAAATGGAAAAGTCGTAATGAAACCTCCGTCCGTCGTAATTCCGGTGGAAGAGAAAAACTCGGGGGGTTTGGAACAATACTCTTGGAAGGCTCTCCTACGGCTGTGGGCGAAGAGGCGGGGAGGGAGGCCTGTTGTTGGGGGCCTTGGCCTGTTTACCCCCACCCCTCCTCCGCGCCACTTCCCCGCCGTCCTAAAGCCACGGTTGGCTAAGGGTGTATCGGTGCCAAGGCCCCCTACAGCCCCCTGAGAACTTGGTGGACGCAGTTAAGTACAGTCTTTTTTTTTTCGGTTGGAAACGGGATAGGATTTTTCTTCTGCCATGGGAAGGACGTCGTTGTCGACCGAGCCGGGGACCACGAATATTCGGCAGAAAGATGTTTTTCAAAAGCAACGAACGAAACTAGAATACGAACATAGAATGCTCGATTATGGGAATCCCCTGAGAGGTCAACATTTATCCTCCCGAATTGGGTCTGTCGAAAAGTAGATTAATCAAGATGAAAAACCAAACGAAGAACGAGGCTATCGGACATTTCTAACCCAAAATCACCAAAAAACGCTTTTTGTTTTAAAAAATAACAAAAACGTCATTTTTTAAAGATCGAATTATGGAGTGATCCCCAGACCAAAAATGAAAAAAGTACTGTTGTGTGTTATTACAAACCTCAATTCGTACTTTTTAACATGGTGGAAAAAAGCAATAGCTACTACTATGGAAAATGGATTTCCTCGCTCTGCGTCAATCGCACAGGCTTGGGACCCACTCCAATCGCTTCAGCGTCCAAAATTACACGGAACACGATACCCCACATGTCCACATGGGAAAAAAACCCATTTTTGTTTGATTTTGACGAAAACCGCCATTGGGTATTCTTACATAACGTCTAGGTATGTTTTTCCAGTTCAAATTTATACTCGTTGTGTCCCTTTTTTCATGTACATCACGATTCCGGTGATGGCATGATCGAATTAACTATTAGATCACATTTGGATTGCATAAGAGACGTAAGTACCGCACCTTAATTAGGGTCCGATGCGAGCTAAAGTAAGGCTTAAGTAAGTGGCTCGGATTTGGGCGGCGTTGCCAGACCCAAAGGTCTTCAGAAAACCTCTGGGTCGCTCCTACGTGGGCAAGAGTGCAGTTGATAATTTATTGTAGCTCTGTAGACTATATCATTTTGATTGTAGTTTATCTATGATTTCATCTACTATGGCTATATTTATGTCAGGGTTAGATGGTAATTTTGAATTTGATTTGAAGAAGATTATTGCACCGTAAACTTTGAGCCAATTAGGGTTAATTACGAGAATTGTATTTATGGGTTTTTCTATATCCGATTTTTTCACTCTTTTAACTCATGCCTTTGGAAATTTGAGCACATCACATCAATCGTTAAAAATAAGTTCACCTAATGGCAGGATGACAATAGAGAAATTTTCGAGGAAAATTGGAAGGAAAACTGCGTCAGAATTAAGAAAAACCCTTTGTACCTTGTGTGTTCTCTAGTTTCGCATTTTATGGCCTCATCTGTCAATGTTAAATGCTTCAATTCATCAATCCCTGCTTTCCCTTGATGATTCCCCAGATAGCTTATTGTGGAATGTTGTTCCATTGCTTGACAATCATGTCTTCGTGTGTTTCCATGAATTTGCGGTTTTAATTTTCAAATTTTCAGGAAAATCGTAGTACAACAAGGACTACCTGTGTTTTTTTCGATGATCCCTTAATTTTGATCCACCTTATGACATTTTGAATGACATGACATCTCCATGTATTTCGATTAATTTTTCACTCAAATTTATAAATTGTTCCACCGTCGTTGTTCAATGATCCCTTTATTGTTTTTCCAATTTTGAATGACTTGACTTCTACATGTTTTTCGATTCCCAAATCATTCAACCGATTATTTAAAATCGACCTTTTGCCATATTAAAGAGGATAAATAGAGCTTTGTAATGAGCTTTACTTTTATATTTTTTACATTTTTGATCACTCCTCCGTTTAGTGTATTTACAAATACTAATTTACGCATTCTAATTGGGTGGGTTGTGGCACGTCTTCAAAAAGAATTTTACCATGTATTTTTTTGCCTGAAAATTTGCCCGTTTGGCTGTAAATTATGGCAAAGCTATTGGATCAAATTCTTCGAATCAAAGTTTATAGCTGCTGCCATGGTCATGTTGGATACGCATGGCAAATATTGCGATTCGCTCTAAGCACATAGGTTTATCTCAAGCACAGTGTTCCCACGAAAATGTTCCTCGGCTATGAGTAAGGCACGCACAGAATTATGTTGGAGATTGTGCCTGAATTGCATTAAAATATTCAACAAAGAACGATAACAACTGTAATAATGCAATTGGGTGTGTGAAACCACCAATTTGGTGTGTACTTGGTGATTGGATATCCAAATAACTTATTGATAATAGAAAGAACGTGTGTTGAAGTTCATTTTGGCTGATTGAGTACGTCGTGCGTCTGCATGTAAAAGCAGGTGAGAAAGGTGAAAGTGGCCCTCCCTCTCCCTTCCAACAATCAACAAACAAACCGCTTCAATTTGTGACAAAACAACTATAAACAAACTCGACCCTACCGACGTGTGTTGACAGCTACGTCCACGTGAGATGTCAACACACGGGAAATGACTGCGCCATTGAAAATGCCTACGGAATCCTACCGCACGTTGACAACAGAACAAAACCGAAGTAATAAATTTCAGTTGGGGGACCATAAGAAAGTGACATGACCTACCTGTCCGCTACCTTCGATTTCACCTGAATTCGATGTTTGTTTCCCCACAAATAGGATGCTCTCCTCTCTGTTGGAGGAAACTGGGTCAAAAGTGAGCGTTTTACTACTTTACAACTCACCAAAAACCTTTCACTGTCTCTTTTTTTAAGTCAACCTGGCAATCTTTGCTAATTGAACCCAACAGGGTCAACAGGTAGGAAAATAACCTAACTTTTGACCACTTGAAACGTCCAGTTTGTGGAGTTTTCGGACTTATGGTGGAATTCATAGTAAGATGTGCTCATACCAATTTACTGGATGTGTAACTTGGAGAACACAAGCAGATTTGTGATTTGCAAGCCACAATTCCACAAGCAACCAAAAACGTTTTTTTCTTGTGAAGATTTCATTTCCCTTCAAAAAAAGTGAAAATTGGGCCAAAAATAAACACTTCACTACAAAGCAAAACTTAACACTGCTAATTTCACAAGTAGGTATATTTTTTGTTCTACGATTTGGGAACATATCGAATGAAATACACAACACAAGAAATCACCGAATGATTTTGACCAATATTAATTTCTTGTGTACCTACATGTTTGAATCGCATATTGCTATTCCGAATAAGGGCATCCGCAGCTTATGAAATTAGCTCAACATAGACATTTGTAGACAACATTTATGGAACAAATATAACCAAGAATTATATTCCAAGTTTGAATGAATAATGTCTCTTTATCGGTTGGTTAACAACCAGGTTAGTCAAACACCAAATTGATTTTGACAAACTAATCTGATTTTCTTTTTTTTCCCTAACTATATACCTATAATATATATTTAATATATATATATATATATATATATATAGTAGAATTGTGTGTGGATTTTATTCTACGTTTGAATTTTTTTTCGCAGAATTGTAAGTTTTTTCGAGAATTGTGTTCCAAAAACTTGGGATTCCAAATTTGAATAAAATGCCGGGTTTAATAAAATGAAGTTTCAAAGGCGACACAAATTAGCAGTAAATCGAAGCTTTTGTATGATGATAGACTACAACTATGAGGTGAGGTCACAACTCACAACTCAACTGTAAGGGAATTTACATTTACATTCGCATATTGAGAGGTCCGAACCTAGTTAGGTCTACCGTTTCCGCATTTGAGTATTATCTATTTTCGGCCTGAAACACCTAAAACGGACACAGTTAAGTAAGGAGAACTGCAAAACAGATTTCACGATTGGAGCGGAAACCTCCTCCAGTAAACCTATAAAAGCATCATAGAAACAATATTTTTCTCAAACCGTAGGAAGCGATCGAGGGAAGACGTAGCCACAACAAAGGAGGGAAGAAAAAAAGCGGCGATGCGAAACTGTGCTCCGGCGGAGGAATCCTGAAAGGGAAAGGTGACGCAACCGACTGGTTCGCCAAGGCATCTGCTAGCCCATTGCACTTGAAAACGTAATGCCCGACTCCCAGCGTTCTATTTTGCCGGAGAGACTTCTCTTCCAGGAGGGAAAAAAAGGCGACCGAGACCTCTAGGAGCTGAGAGTCACGTAACAGGCCGCGTGCTGGGGTTACCTAGATGTTTAGATCGAACTTGGTGCTTGACTTTTATTCTCGGGTGCTCTAGGGCGAAACCCGAGCGACTGCCGTCCGTATGTGGGGATCACGATGTACATCTTAGCCGATGCGAGCTAGGCATCGAAAGGATCTCAGGGGAATGTGGCCGATGCTACAGTTATTGGAATATGCCAATGAAGCGCAACTTGAGAGAGCAGCAGGTAAAGCACGAGTATCAAACATAGCAACGATACTCCAAGCTTTTGAACTTGGAAATATCAAGTTCCCAGGAATGTCAGAGCGAAGCAAGTATGGAAACTTGCCGCAAGTCACGTATCCATGATTGATTACACTAGCTACTCTGTTACCTTACTGTACTCGGAGTAAGAACATCACCACTAGGATTCCTAACAACGAAGAACATCAAAGACGAACCCAAGAATCAACCAAGATGTGGAGTCTTTTCTGCACATCCCTAGAAACACTGTTTTCCTAGAAACTGTTTAGTTTCTTACTCGTTTTGACCAGGAAATTCAGCGAATGGACTCCACCACATACATACGATCATACCACATCATGATATACAATCCTTGTTGGAGTGAGAAAATCAACATTAGAATTCCTATCAACGAAGAACATCAAAGACAGACCCAAGAATTAACCAGGATTTGGAGTATTTTCTGCACATCTCTGGAAACGCCATCTTCCACTACTCACTTTAAAATCAGCTTATGGACTCCAACAAAACATACAATCATACCACATCATGATGTCTGGTTAGATTACGAAGAACCATTATTCATTACTCTTCAAGTCTGTCATCTTGCTATACTTGGAATGATGACAGCCTCCACGATTTCGAGTAATGAAGATCATCAAAATAAACCTACTCAAGAACCACCAGGATGTGGATTCCTTCGATATACTTTTGGTTTTATAATTTTCAATATTGAGCCATTGTAATCTTGTAGTTAACATTGTTTATAACCCCCTAAAATGTCCTTTTGGTGTTCCAAGCTGCTTAGATTCCAAACCTGCATATCTGTCTGCAGTACGGTTAAAAGGTCTTTGAATTGATGTAAAAAAATCTGTTCATTCGCGCATGGACTCCACTTTGGGATTTAGATGGTGCTGACTTCTAGCCATCCTAATCGCCTCATACAAATAGGTGCTGTTGGCCAAACAATTGTCAAAAATGTGCACAAATCGTTTTTGCTGTAATTAGCAATTGAAGTGTCATTTCCTAGTAATTTCAGAAGCAAACTCGACTGGGGTAGGTTTCAGATGCGCAGAAGTGTACCCATAGCAAATAATCGCAATTTTTGAACCTAAAAGTGACAACCAAACCTCAAAATTACACGAGAAATCACATATCATTCAAAACATAAGCCCTTGTTTTAGATTTGGCAGCATATTAGTTTCTAACTCAAATTGACTTGGACAATCAACAATAGACTCCAAAAACATAAAATCATGATGTGTTAGTTGATTAAAAAGGTTCATTCATCATTGGAAACATTAAACCAAAACATGGACTATACTTTAGTCTTTTGTGAGACGTGTCAGAACTTCGTGATAGGCAGTTGAGCGGAGCTGAAGAGAGCGCGGAGACGCTGCTCCTAGGTCAATTTTTCTATCAGGGTTTCATTGAGCGGGGACGCGGCCCCTTCGACACTTACCTCGTTACCCCAGTTTATTTTTGATCAACAGGAGATGATAATGCTCAAATTATAATGGGGATGAGATTTCTAGAGAGGCATTTTGGACTCGTATGTGATACGAATGGACGGCCTTCCTCCGAGGATGAACGTAGACTATGTGGTAGATAGGACGAAACTAGTCGAGTTCTTTGCAGAGTTTTTCATTTTCCCAAAAGCTCATGGAGAATGAATGCGCTATGATCGTGTGGATCGAATCATTACATGAAGTGGGTTTTGTTTTTTCAGAAGTCTTATTTGATGCATAAGGTACTAGAGATAAGGTGGATCCTGGGATATTAGTTTGGACTGTTACGATGCACTAGATACGATTACAGAAATAATCCAAGGGAGAAAACAGGGAATTCCAAGGGAAAAAAGACAAATTTCCAAGTAACTATCACTTTCCGTCCAACTGTACAACCTGTGAGGTGATGGAATGGTATAGTTGCCCCTTCCGAGCAGGTGGATACATTAAGTAATGCTCCGCCACGCTCAGAAGATGATTCAGACGCTTGCAAACGGTTAGGTACCTTAGCATATTCGAATTATCAGACTGTTTATGTCTTCCTGTTGGGAAAAACGTTCATTAAACTTGAAAGAACGAGTTAAGTGGGGAAAAAATTTGTCTAAAAACAGCTGATAATCCTAGACTGTGTAACTTGGGGGTTTTCAAATACAAATGTCATTTTATTTGAACTCGTGAAACACCAAGGAATGAATTATTGGTGCCGATACAATCTAACACATTTCACACGATTTTGACAGAAACTGTATCATCCAAGTACGCAATTCGGTCAGTTGAACTTTTTCGGCAAGGCGTAAAGGCGTTTTTTGCCTCTTTGCTGTATAAGCATTGGGATGTTCGAAGTGAGGTGCACATGTGGATAGGTGGGGGAGGATACAGACCAGGCCTTGTCGTTCAAACACCCTTCAAGCTTTCAAGATCATTGATGTCCAGATTGTATTGGATCTAAAAGGCGACCGTTGGGTAGTAAATAACAGCAAGAGAAGATGAAGTATAGCACCACGGAGATTCGTTCTGTTATTCCTGAGGCCATGGTTGTTGCAGCCACATCAGTTTGAGTTGCTGTGGCACGGACTATTACACGAAAGGGAATCTGGCAAAAGCAATCTTTCCAAGAATCAAAGTGGATTTTCCAGCAATTTTGTGATGGGCAGTGAATTACGCGTTGATTAGGTCGTAATTAATGTAATTAGGTTTAATAGCAACTCCGAATTTCTCTTGAAGGAAGCACCCCCCCCCCCTCCATCATCAAGATATTGGAGCGTACTGTTTAGACAGTAGTAGACTGCAATACACTGAAGTGCGATTGTAAATGTATGTAATCTTACAATATTGGAAAACAAAATTTTGTTAAAGATGGAATGTTCAGGAACTTAGTTGGACCCTTGCAGAAGCTGACATTACATTCGGATCACATTACATTCGGAGTGAGTCACTGGATGGATTTTTCACAATTCGCATTAAGATGTTGCTTTCCTTCAGAGACAAGCAGAGACTGTTTTTGATAGGCTGGGATAGGTTCCCGACCCCTGGAAATTCACCCGCAGCAAAAATTAGCAATTTCTGAACCCAAAAGCGACGCTGTAAACTTCACAATGGCACGAGCAATCACGCATCATTCAAAAAATTATAAACGCGCGTATTAGAATTGGTAGCGTCTTATATTAAGTTCCTTTACTTATTCCTAATGGTTCACATCCATACCAGCATTTCAATTTTGTACTGCTATTGTATTTTCGTATCGTATATTGGGCTTTCTTGCCCAATTTCGGAATCTACGTAAGAATTTGGAATCTTACCTATCATAAAACGTAAATCAACCAAGTTTAAACCAATTTATTGGTTGATTACAAAGGTTCATTATTGAAAATAATAAACTAAAAACGTAACGTGTGGTGTGTTATAATCTCGTAACTCCAGAGATTCTTGTTGGAGCTTAGGCTTGGACGAAGTGCCTTCAACATTATGAATCCATCGGAATGTACTGTTAGGTTGTGGAAGGTAGGATCTCCCCAGGGATAGCTGTTCTGTCCTGCATACTGGGAAAGAATTTTACCAAACTAGTCAATGGAGTTATGAGAACCGACCGGGCGGCCTTGGCGGTCTCAACTAACAACCCACGTAGCTCTATCGCGGTACATTGTGGCCCCGTGTCGCGTGTCGCCGCTATCGTGCGAAACGTAAAAGGCCTTTTTCTCGATACTAAAAATAAAACCGGAGGAATATCAACCTCCTCGAGCGTCCACCTAATGAGAAAAGCGGCGCCCCGGAGAATACGACGATTTAACTGAGCTTTCGATAAATCTCGGTAAATAATGGGATGGGTAAGGATGCGAATTCGATCCGATGACATTTGCGCCTCCGCGGGGAAGCAGAGGATGGCTGAGGGTGCTCCAAGATGCTGGAGGATGAATCACACACTCCTATCCAATCGAAGAGATTAACTAACGCAGAAAAAAGACACGAGCCGTAGATAAAACGACCATTTCATCCATCTGTATCTTATAAAACAATAAATAAATAAAGGAAAAATCGTCTGGCAAGTTTGGTGCCACACACAGCCCTCTCGTGATGGTAACATGAATGTGTACATCATTAAAATGTTGCCAACAGCTCCGTAACATCAATAAATCTTAAAGGATGTACCATGTATGCTTCTTACAAGGAGGGACGAACATGCCAGAAGATATTCCCCGTAAACATCCACCCCTTCAAATAGGCAAATCGACACGTATTGCGGGTTCAAAGACGAATCAATAATGATATAATCGAATTGAATTCTATCTGAGATGAAAAAATCGGCTTTCCCCATCTATCCTCCAAATTTAAGCTGCATTATACCTCTCAAATCTGAGAAAATGATGCTTCACGGATTTTAGCGATGAGAGAAGTGTTGATTTTTGAGCGATGGATTTCGTAGGGGACCATCGACAGACGAAAACTGTTGAAGTATAGCATGTTAGACGGATAGATAGACATATAGACAGGCACGAAACGAAAGTTGTTCAGAATCCCCTAAAACGCAAATTGCGAGTGAAAATTTTGATTTTGGCATGCCTCCACTACCTATTTATTCATTTGCAGTAAGGTCAAAGCCCAAAAGAACATCATTGATATATATACTCGTATTTAACGATACAAAACAAGTGAAAAGTTAAGAAACATGAAAATCCAAAACAAGCGCATGTTTAAACAATTCAAAAAATATTATTAAATTATGATTTGGGGGAAAAAAAGGCTGCAAATCCTTTCAGTGGGGTTTATTATTCAATTGGCTTACGTTCATGATTTGAATTTATACTAAGCTTTGGAGTGTGCATATTTCATAGAGCGATTATTGAATTTCAGGAGGCGCACAAATATGATCAACTGATCAATCCAAATAGGTATTTTGGTTGAGAACAGATTTATGTGCTCCATTCATATCTCCTGAAATTCAATAATCGCTCCATCCTGTGAAACACGCACACTCCGAAGCTTAGTAGAAATTCAAATCATGAACGCAAGCCAATTGAATAACAAACCCCAGTAAAATAATACTTATTTACCCCAGTAATAATATTGAATAATAAACCCCAGTAATAATATTGAATAATATTTACCTATGTATTGTCAGCGTTTCATGCATATCAGAATGCTTCAACCCGTGTATCGGCTATAAACTACAAGTATCCACATCGGCTATCACTCCAGTATCCACATTCACTACAACTCGACACTATCGGCATCACTAGGTTACAAACAAACAATAATAAACCAGAAAACGGAAATGTTGGCACCATAAATCGGGCCATAGATCGGGAATGGTTTGACCTACGGCCCTGGGGAGGGGCTCATTCGATTCCTCGAGGTATGTTCTTAAAATTAAGTACACATTTAGGCCGCCTTGACTTGTTTTGAGGTTTTTACGGATTTTACAAAACTTTGACAGCCCTTAAAGGGCACTTTAAATTGAGTGAGAGAGCTGGCTCAAGAATTGGGGCGTCGTCGGACCAAGATGGATTTTTCCTGAAAATTTTCAGATCTTTTGCTCCAGCCGTTTGGGAGAAATCGTGCGTACGGCGGACGGCGGACGGACGGAAATTTTTTTATTGCAGGTTCGGATTCTACACCCTTTGAAACGTAAACCATGAAATTTTCATGGGTTAGAATTTTTTTTTTTTTTTTTTCAGAGCGATTAGGTACAATGGTTTATTATTGAATAATAAACCAAAACAGTTTATCATGAAAAGAAGTTCCTAAATAACCTACTCCAGGAACTACTTAATCACATGATTCATGAATCGTGACAGTTTATACAGTGGCCGATGGTAGAGACAATTAGTGGAAGAAAAAGGTATCCAAAAGAGGATTGTGGAACGGGAACCAGGATGGGGGACCATGAAATGCACGATGTCCAGGAGCGTGGTGAGTCAGATATACCCAGGGTTAGTCAGAACAGGGCCTGAATTCAGGGTGTGTGCAACATTTTCCATCCCAGAACTTTAAATTGACTATATCCAGTGGGCTATTCATAGGGGTACGTATCGCACAAAGTTGCGACGGACTCCAGCTGGTTTGACAAGCATTTGTGGTAAGGTTCCAAATGATTGAGGCATACTCGAAGATTCTGAGAATGAGCGACTCGTAAAGGAGATGATATAGGTAGACTTGTGGGCAACACGTGACCCAGAGGAGGGAGTGACTGGGGGTTGACAGTCCTTCTGTTTTGAGAAGCACAGAATGAGGAAATGTGAACGTATAAACGACTCTTCAACATTATGCGACTTGTTCGTCGGGCGAAAATAACGCAATAGATTCCGTGTTCTGCGCCGAAACTCGCGAGAGCGGCGGTCTCCGGCCGCAACTCTCCGAAAAATACAAAAAACGAGAAAAAAAGAGACAGAGAGAGAGAGGAAAAAAAGGGAAAAAAGAGAGAAAAAACTCGGCAGTAACAGAAGCGTGAGAAGGGAGAGGTGGGGAGGGAGAATACAAGAGGCTGGCAGGAACTACCCAAGGCCAGCACTGACTGGGAGAACACAACTAACTCCTGCTTCCCTGACTTTTCGGACTCTCAATGTGCAGACCCCACGACGAGATCGGAGATTCGCAAATACATTTGAAATGGATTCAAACTGAAGTTAAAGCCTGTAGCAAGGTCGTATCAACGAATTTGAAGTGAAGCAGCTGCGGATATACCACTAACATAAGGTGACCATCCGTCCCGATTTTGGTTTATTATTCAATAATAAATTTCAATGAAAATTTCATGCTTTACGTTTCAAAGGGTGTAGAATCCAAGTCAGCAATAAAAAATAAAAATATTTATCGGCCGTACGCCGTAGGCACGATTTCTCCCAAACGGCTGGAGAAAAACAATCTGAAATTTTCAGGAAAAATCAATATTGGTCCGACAACGCCGCAATTCTTTAGCCAGCACTCTCACTTAATTTAAAGTGCCCTTTAAGGGTTGTCAAAGTTTTGTAAAATCCCTAAAAACCTCAAAGAAAGTCAAGGCGGCCTAACTTTGGACTTTTTTTTGAAGAACTTTCCATGAGGAATCGAATGAGCCCCTCCCGAGGTCCGTAGCTCAAACCATTCCCGATGTATGGCCATTGTTCTTCAAAAACAAATTCAAATTTAAATTCAATTTTAAAGGAATTTCTTGCAAAGAATTTTACGACCATATAAGAAAAGATGAGAAAATTTTGAAAGAAATTCGCAAAGAATAAATTATGACACCGATTTATGGTGCCAACATTTGCATACGCATTCACTACATTTACTGGATTTATTTTTGTTTTTGTTTTGATTGCAGTAACCTAGTGATGCGGTGAACGTGGATACTGGAGTGAACTCCTAAAAGGGTTTATAGCCGATACACGGATTGAAGCATTCTGATATGCATGCTCCGTCTTACGAAATTTAAAATTTTCAAATAGAATATTTTTCCATGTAATGGATGATGCAATGATTCATGATTTGAATTTCTACTAAGCTTTGGAGTGTGCGTGTTTCACAGGTAATAGAGCGATTATTGAATTTCAGGAGGCACACAAATATGATCAACTGATCAATCCAAACAGGTATTTTGGTTGAGAACAGATTTACGTGCTCTATGCATATCTCCTGAAATTCAATAATCGCGCTATCACCTGTGAAACACGCACACTCCAAGCCTTAGTAGATATTCAAATCATGAATCATTGAATAATAAACCCCAGTGAAAGAATTTGCAGCGTTTTTAGGTTAGTGTCCCATTGTAACCAGATTTACACTTATGTCCCGCTTTGGCAGGATAAACAAATAAACGTCCCGCTTTAAATATCATTTAATATAATATGCTGAGCTGAAATGTTCTTGACTGGCTCTTTCACAATATAAATATAAAAGCAACAAGGAAATTGCATACACTTAAAACTTAAACGGACCAGAGAGAGAGAGAGAGTGAGGGAGAGGGACACCTCGGCACCACGGCTTTGTTTGTTTGTATAGTTGGTTGTTTGAGTCATTATCGGAAATAAGTAAACAACTGTACGTTCTTGTGTGTATTCTAGTTCCTTCCGTGTATTATTAATAAATTAATTTAACTGATGGTCCAATTAGTGTAATTGTGCTACTATTACTACCTGAACAGTTAAGTTTTTCCTATTCTCATTTCTGTGGATTTAAGTGCTCAAACTAATGAAATAATCGGTTTAGGACGTTTAGTTGTGTCAATATAGAGAATATCTATCACACGGTATCTGAGGGGCCTGCCTGGGGGGGGGGGGGGGGGCTTACCACCATAATGTGTGTCCCGCTTTGAGGTCATTACAAATATGGTCACCTCAATTCTTCCTCAATTTTGTTGGTAGTGCTATTGCAACTTCTCCAAAAATGTTTTAAAATATTCTTGATAGAAACGAGTTTTGGAGTGTTTTGAAAGGATTCTTGGGTTTTGCCGCTTTTTTTAGGGTGTAGCTCTGAAACAAGGCTTCGTCGGTAGGGGGATAACGATTGGATTTGATCCAGGGGGTCTTTGGATAACCCAAACATGTAATAGTCGTGTAAAAATCCTCTGGAATTTCGGAAAATAGACCAATCTTGTAGGAAATTTTGACGTAGATTGCCAAACTGACGCTCAACGTTGCGAAATGTGCTAATAAAGTGGATTTGTATAAAGGAATATACGGAGTGGTGTCAACACTAACTATGGGCCCAACTTAAGGAGTCAATTCCAACAAAAAATGCCTCCTAGAGATTTTTTCTTACTCAACTAGAAATCCTTCTTTTTTCACTTTCAACATTATTTCTCGACCTTACCCTAATAAAACGCTCTTCTCCCTTAATTTTCATGAAAAATAAAATCTGAGTATACCGTTGGAAAGAGCGTCAAATTTTCTATCAGTATGATACAAAATTCAACTTTTTTAGTCTGGTTTTACCGTTTTTTCTTCTACAATCATCTTCGTTTTAACGGACGTCAATCGTCGGGCTCTCCTCGGGAAAAACTTCCTCAGAATCTCAGCTTTCAAACGGTATAAAAAAAAACTTTTTCACAGTGTAATTTGGTTGGGGAAATCACGTGACAAGGTAAAAGGTTGTCAAACTAAAGGGTGGACATCCGACTAGGGACGAATTCCACAACTTGTGACAAAAAGTGCCTCTTATAAACGTCTTAACGTCAGAATTAAGTTTCCCGATGCATTTGGACTGGAATTGGGAATGTTCCCTACCACATTCTCCTTGATAATGACAAATACAATTCCGAAAAGTTGGAATAAAGTTTTTCATTCAAGACCGAACCTCAATAAAGCCCCAGAAATTATTCTGAATAACCATACATATACCTGTACATATTAGCAATCACTCTAAGTACTATACACCCTGTATGCATGTTATATTACTGGAAATTTCAGCATTTATGCGTGCGCTCAATCTCATTTACAGTAATCGAAATGTTTTCCAAATGATATTCCCCACACATATACCTGTACATATTAGCAATCACTCTAAGTACTATACACCCTGTATTCATGTTATATTACTGGAAATTTCAGCATTTATGCGTGCGCTCAATCTCATTTACAGTAATCGAAATGTTTTCCAAATGATATTCCCCACACATATACCTGTACATATTAGCAATCACTCTAAGTACTATACACCCTGTATTCATGTTATATTACTGGAAATTTTAGCATTTATGTGTGCGCTCAATCTCATTTACAGTAATCGAAATGTTTTCCAAATGATATTCTGCAATACAAATGAATTTTAGGATTTTCTGCGACTGTTTCTTAATTTGTCCAAATGACTTGCGAGAAATCATAACGAAACTCTTCTTTAGAATGATGTTTTTTACTTTAAAATAATTTCAAATTGAGCACGTCATTCACTATCCATTGCATCAATGCAAATTTTTACCTACGTAATAATTTATGATACACAGTTATGATCACATTCGGGAGAGCTTTAGCACTGAAGACCATGATGAAAATGAATCGCTGTTTGAAATTGTTGCATTAAACGGTGACGTAACTGCGAATCATTAGTTCGAAACGGACAGTCAGATAACCGGCAATTAGGCTTTTATACATCTGCGTTGAACGTAGGTACCTACGTGGGAGAACAAGACTCGTGGGGAGATATTGACAGAGGTACCAACTCGTACGAATAATTATGTGCCTAACGACGATTACGTACTAACAATCACGAGTGACAACCTCTGAACTGTCAATCTTCAAAGGGAAAGTCATCATTCACCAAATCAACAAAACTTCTGCTTTTCAGTAACTATAGCGTAAGAATTATAATTGCAGACTAAGTCGAATTCAGCCCAAAATGATTTAGTTGTGCTGAGGAATAAATTATTCATCGGTAGTGGCCACTGCTCCAGTAGTGGCCATTTTAAAGATTTGAAATGTCATCTTGTAGTCGATTAACTTTCTCAACTGTGATAGAATCAAGTGGTATTGAATTTAATGAGTGGTTGAGACACGTGGCGTGGAGAGATGAACGTGGCCACTGCTGGAAAATTTGTAATTTGATGTGGCCACTACTAGATCAAAATAAAGGTGTGAGAAAAAATTAATAAAAAATATAAAAAATAGTTCTTTTGATAGTTTTAGGCAATGGATATGTTAGGGAAGAGTCGGGCTATATTCTAAATGAGTCCTGAAGAAAGTCAGTACTACTGTTGGCCCACAATTGTCAAAACTAAAGAAAAAAATTCTTAACTGTGGCCACTACCGGTACCGTTACCTTAGTCGATTAACTTTTCAACTGTGACTAGTGGTGAGTGGTTACGCCTTCACTGAACGTGGTCATTTTAGGATACTCTATTACAGATGATGTGAATCATTCGCTATGTTCCAAATTTGCTGAATCTATGGTCAAATTCAACGTCTCATTCTTAATCAATTGCCAATTTCAATATTTTACCCCCTATACACCTAACCAAATTGGTATTGTAATAGCGAAATTTAAAAACAAATTAAAGTGATTCATTTAAAATGTCGACCCTCTACAACGAAATAATGATTCGAAGAGAAGTTTCACATTTTATTCACGGTCCCCTGTAAAATACGCAAATTTTAGTTAACCACGTATTCACTGGGGTGACAGATTCTCTTGTATCTGAACTAATTGATTTGTTTAAAAGTAAAGTAAAATTTTACGACGGTTAACATTGATATTTTGTTATGGACTTGTAGTACGGATGAGAGTATGAAATTGTTGAGAAACTGGATAGATTTTAGCGAATAATAGTAGAAAATACTTCTGGACAAAATTATGATGGGTAGGTAACCTTTCTTTTAGTGTTTTTTGAATAACAGAAAGTTCTCTATGCTAGGAAAAGAGAATGAGTGACAAGAAGATTGGCATGGTGGCCCAAATTAGCTATCATTGAAGGAGGATAAGTGAATTAACGATTAGAGTAAATTGCCAAACTAGCTGTTATTAGAAGTAGAAAAGATAATCAATGATTGTCAGAAGATACAGACCAGCTATCATTGGTGGAGAATAAGAGAATCAATGATAGGCAAAAGCCCAAACCAGCTGTCACTGTAGGAGGATAAAATATTGGTAAGAAGTGCTGAGGGTAGAGGTAGTTAGAGGATGAGAAGCAATGGAACATAGCAGAGCGATGATTGGCAGTTGTTAAGAAAGGGGGTGATAAAGAGCATGTGCGTTTTTGGTTGGAGGATAATCAAAGATTAATGATAGAAAGTGTTGAAGGGAGAGGAATTACAGGCAGGTGAAGTAGCAAAGTAACTAAGACTGGCAGAGGAAAAGAAAAGAATGAGTAAAGAAGGGAGGAGGCGTCATTTTTAGCTGGAGGAGGCGCAATGATTGCTACTAGTGACAAACCAACTGTTAATGTAGAATACTCAAAAACTGGCCAAAGGAGCAAACCAGTCATCTTTATAGGAGGATTATTGATTAGAAGATTGGCAGAAAGTGTGGGTGAGAGGCACTTAAAAGAGCAAACTAAGTATGGTAGGCTGAGGCGAAGACAGGATGAGTTAGGAAGGGGAGTGCCATTCAAGAAAGGAGCAAAGATTTTCAAAATAGACTAACCAGCTACCATTGTGGGAGGGTAGGATCATCAATATCTGTTCAAAAGGGACAAACCAGTCACCAATGAGGATTCGTTGATCCATGGAAAGTGTTGAAGGGAGGAGATGATAAGCAAGTGGAGTAGAAAAGTAACTGTGGTTGGTAAAGAGAAAGAAATAGGATGAGTTAGAAAAGAGAGGGCCCTCCTGGCTAGGGGAAGAGTAAATATTGGCATAAGCCAGCTATCATTGTAGGATGAAAAAAGAATCAATGATTGGAAAACGATGTTGAGGAGAGAGAATTTTGAAGCAGCAAAGTAACTGTGATTCGCAGAGGCGAAGACAGTGGGCGAGAAGATGGAGGGGGAATTCTTGGCCACCAGAGGAGAAAATACTGGCAAAAGTGCCAAACCAGCGATCATTGTAGGCAAATAACATAATGATCGGCAATGAGTGCGTCTGCATTGATTTTCAACAGAGGCAGGAGATGGAATGATTGGCAAGAGGGGCCCGCGGCGGGAGAGGGGGCCTGCGGGGAGCGCCCGCGGCTCGGTGGGGAAGGACAGCGGAGCGAGGGGCAAACTGACGTAAACTGAACTTGGCCCACATCGCCAGTTTTCGCTTTCAGTCCTATCGCCCTCTCCGTCACTCTATCTCTTTCTCACTCACTCACTCGCGCGTCAATACAATCGCTGGGCTTTTTCAAACACAACGAGTTCTCTTCAGTACAGCGAACGCCTCATGAATGAAATAGAAAAGAACGATTAACATTAAAATGGAAAATTACTGTACTGAATCCGATATATTACCATTTTGTCGCAATCATGAATTAAACTATCAGTTGAGATACGAATCATCATCAAAAGATCTGTATTCTTGCAGCCAACTTAGAATAGTTGTGGGCGTAGCAACGGAATTGGATTTCTTCTTTCTCTTGCATCATTTGTCACAATATCGCATGTTTCGCCTAATGTTAGGCAACATCAAAGGGCCATTGGATTGTAGAGCACTCTTAAAAACATGTGCAAATTTCAGAATGACTTGTGCAACAACAAAAGCAGTAGTAATTACACAAAAATGCATATTATTCCTAAATGCATTAAACATGTCAGAAGAAAGATCTGGAGCACAATAAAAGCAGATAATAAACCTTTTTGTCATACCCAATTACTCAACACTCAACTATCCCATTATAAGAGATGGTATTTCGAAAAAGTATCAATTTTGCTTTAGTGTCCAATTAAATAATAAATACTGAACGAATTGGAAAAATTAAGTAATAAATCAATTTGGAACTTGAACCCACTTGATACACATATTAAAATAAATTAAAACCGTAATAGAATGAAAATAATCATAGGAGCATTTTCAAAATGAAAAGAACACGGTACTCTATCAATAATCAATCAAAAGGTGTAATAACATAGGGCCATTCTATGATTTTATTGTCCTTGTATGTCTGTCTGTAATGAAATTTGTTCTGTGATAACACAACTCACAAAACAGTGTTTTCTGACCTGGTGGTCTCACTATACTTATTGTAAGTTTTAGGGGTCGGTGAATCCGAATTTGAAGTCTATAGAACTTAATCGGGTCTAGGTTTAGCCATAAACTAAAAAAGTAGGCTCAAAAACACAGTACTATGTGCATTTTTTGAGATTATCAAGTTGATACTTTCCAAAACGAAAATCACTTATAAAAAAGAAAAGTTTTTCTTCACATTTTTGTAATTCTGTAAGGAAACCTTATTTTCCTTATACCGTTGGAAAGCTGAGATGATTCCGTGGATGTTTTTCCTGGGGAGTGGAAGTTACACAATATGTGAAGAAACAAACATTTAACAAAGTAATATTTTCATTAATTTTCGAAATTTAATTCTTGGGCTAATGTTTTACTTTCTAAGTCATGTTGAAATGTTGTTATTTTGCCCTAAAGCGATTTGAAATGTGACGCTCTTTCCTACGGTGTTTTCAAAATTGGTTTTAGAGAGCAGTTTAAGAGAGTTATGGCTATTTTAGAAACGAGATGTGGAGAAACACGAAAGGAATCTTGAAAGTGAATATCTTGGGAATGTAGCATCTTTAAAAAAAAGTCTAGGATGCATTTCTGTGTTAGAATGAGATACCATGTAACTCATGAAATATTTGTCGGATTGCATATTAGTATGGACGGCAAAAGTACAGCATATTCAGGGAATGAGAGCCAATGTGACCACGAATGGATTGAATGAAACTAGTGCTACCATTTTCTCTCGGCAAACGTCATACCGAATTGAGTAAAGATACACATTTGAGCTTCAAGAGACCACTGAAGTGACTTTAAGAAAATACCAGAGTTGTAATGTCAAGGTTACCTCTGGCATATGGCGTCCTTGTCTTCTCGCCACCCACGCAAAATCTTCTTAAAATTTATACAAGCCAACTAAACGAGATTGCGAATTGACAAATGACAAGTTGTCATTAAAAAGGAAAACGAAACACACTAATGAAGTTTTGGACCTCATCAGACTCCTGACACGAGAGTTATCCAAAAATTAAAGATTCCCTACGTTCTGTTAAAATGTAAAAACCCTATAAAAAATTAAAAATAATTATTTGTACTCAGTAACCAACACTCAGCTACTTCTCTACATAAGAATCGCCTTTTTTTTTTTTTTTTAATTTTCATAACGATTTACGAGTTTTAAAATTCCGCCGTGATGCCAATCTATCGACAATCTAGATAGACAATTTCCCACCGTTAGCTATTATTAATTTTCATTGGGAAAGCGTTTCTCATCGAGATATTTGTGGACCTTTGGGAACGAACAAAAATCTGATGGTGTGAGGTCTAGTGAGTGAGCTTTTCCGTAATGAAAATGGACTAAAGTCAGAGGTGGTAAATTGGCTGTCTGGATTGTCGAGAGATTGGCATCATGATGGAATTTCAAGACTCTTAAATCGCTATGAGAAATGTTTGGAAAAAAATGACGTATACGTAGAGAAGTAGCTAAATGTACTGAGAAGTAATACTTTTTTCTAAATTTTTGATAGTTTCCCAATTTTTCAAAACATAGGGAAACTTAGTGTCAAGGGTCTGAAGGGTTCAAAAACGTCAAAAGTCAAACGCTACTGACAACAAAATTTTTTGGATATCCATCGTAGCTAGAATACTTGGATTTGTTCATCAGCAGACTTGGCGGAACTGACAGCTTTTGATGATGCTGATTCGCACACTACAAACTTTGTTAGAGAATTTCAAGAGACGGAAGACAACTGCAAGAATGACAGCAGAAAGTAACCAGCAGTAATAATCAGCTGCTTACTGTATATCTACCATAAAATTGCTGAATACTCCGTTTCATAAGTTGTAGTGATGTGGCAGGGAAAAAGCCTTTTTCATTCAAATGATTTCCCTTTGAGGCTTCGATTTGGATCGTGGGTATATCCACGAAGTTATAGATAATGTAATCTTTTCTTGAAGCGATTTTTGGGAAATGAATCGCGAATAGTGAATGAAGGGGAGAATTCGCTGTCTACCCTATTGAAATCACAGGGTCTTCATGGATTTGATACGGACCTTTGCTATTTATGAGGTAAATGCTAATTTAGGGTTATGATATGTATTCATGAAGATGTAAAGAAGCGATTTGATAAAGATTGACGTACGCACAATATTGCGCAAAAACTTTCCACCCGACGAGACTACTACGAAAGTTTTATGTAACTTCTACTACAACTTGTTCATCTCACCCCGGGGATTCCCTTCAAACCGGAACTTGTTCGTTTCATCTCTTAGCGAATGAATCAACCCATTTCAACTAAACGGAACTCACTACAGAAACATTCTCCCCGTGTTTACCGCTAAACTGTTAACTCACACACTTCGAAGACGTTCTAATTCCGGACGTGCCTACCAAAGTCTGGCCCTACCTCCCCTGATATATAAATAAGAACAGCTGAGTTAAATGCGGAGCGATTAAACGGAATCAGGGTGTCAGGGGGCCGCCCCGAATAATATAAACAACCGGAGAAAAATAATAACGCGGCGATCCGCGTTCTCGACGGCTTAACCGGTGAGGACTTTACGAGACGGGGATGAAGAAAATTTCGGTTCAACACGAAAGTATTTCTGGGTTTCACTTTGGAAATTGACGGAAAGCGGTTGTATTTTCAGGAGGCGAGACGGCGTTCGGCCGCGAAATAGGGCGTTTTCGAAATCGGTCTATTTCGTCAGGGTTGTCTATTTCGGTTTATCATTATGGATGATATTTATGGAAGATAAATATAGATATAGATAACAACTATGAACACGAGTATTTCAAATTACCAATATCCCGAGGAATGACATCCAAGGTTAATGACTTCTGAGCAAGTACACTGTTCAAATGAAAAATATGCAATAATGCGGACATTTCTTCCAGGCATACGACATTTCACAAGGTTTGTTGGGACTACTAACTGTGTATCCTTTTCGGTTACCATGTTATTCAACCAAACAGTGTTCTAACCATCCATATAGGTAGCCACATTTCAAAGAACGCGACACAATTTTTAGCCACGAATCGGCGGCACCAAAAGTTAGTTGTGGCACATGGCTTCTTCGTTTGGGTAACATGAATGTATAGATATTTTGAAATATTTTTGATAATCTCGAAAGATGCGGATTATAAGCGTGTTACAACGATTCACAGAACAGAAATGCCATGGAACATGTTCTGGCATACATAAACGCCTTCAATAGATAAGTCGACATGTAAAGCGGGTCTGTCACGCTAATTCTAAGTTGATATAACATTATGAGATCGTTTTTCCCAGACTAACCTGCGAATTTGAGCTCGAATGGACTTCTAGAACGTGAGAAAATTATGCTTGGCGGGGTTATGTTTGTGCATGCCCTGACAGGTATTGATTTTTGAGTATCGAAACTTATGAGGGACATCTACATTCTAACCCGGACGTTCCCTAACAATTTCATCACGATCAACGATTGATGAAAACTGTGAGAATCAGGCTTGTAATAAGGCCATCACACCCGCGCATGCGCAGTAGCTAATAATGATACTTGGAAAAACGATACTAAGTTTAACGATACGATTTTAAGTTTGCGCATGAGCACACAGATGGATTGCTTTCCGTGCAAACTCAAAAAGACTACCCACAGCCTAATCAACTCATTCCTTGAAAAGTTCATCAAAAGCAACGCAAAACTGTAAAGGCTTGCTACAATCATCTGCCAGCGGACAGACAGACAGATAGACCCCTTGGAATATGCTACGCCGAACGATAGACGTAAAGTGTGAAATTCCAAATGACACCAATCAACGATCTCGGACCGCTGTAAAAACCAGTCTCGTAGACATACTGACAGTTTTAGGTCGTCCAACTATTTTCACGACTAAGAATCATTGTTTGTAGTTAACTTATGAGCTCTTTTAACGAATTAATTACAACACGTGACGGTCTGAGTTTGGTGGCAGTCAGTTCAAAAATCGGTAGCGACAGTTAAGGAACTGCGATAACAAGCTGTCAACACAGGTACGAGTAGATGTGACAGTTTGATTGTCACTGTGACGGGCGCGACTGTCTACTATTCCATCAGACCTGATAATGAACAGTTTGACGCCAGAAGACAGTAAATTCTGTCATGGGAGAGAATGTCATAACGTTCACGCAAACGACGGTGAATTTTACATGAAATGTAAGCTACGTATGTGCCTGAATTCGAATCAATATTCATGTATCAATAAAGGATATCGATACCAATAGTCAAAACACGACAATGTCAGCTGTTAACAACGGATGAGCTCCTGCACAGTTGCTCGCTACATTTTCAACTGTTCTCGAGCACAATTGCTTCCTCTGAAAGATGGTTATCTTCATATTACGTAGCCAAACTGGGGATTCGATGGAAAGCCGCCATTAAGATACCTGCCTTTAAAACGTCGATGTTTTAATAAAGTCTCCAACTTGAAGCTAGACATAAATTTGGGTGTAGTTGTAGATCCAAATCGTCAGCCAAAGATGATTGTTCATAATAAGAATCGGACATCAAGAAAGTTATAGAGCCTAATCTAGAATCAAAGCACACACTGTCCACGACCACCTCGACGTGACATCCTCACACTGAATATGAACACTATCCATGAAATGCCTTATCTCAAACCAGCCATAATTCACCGCTTCCTCCGTATCAAGAAGTACCTACACTTGGAGGATATGCAATCCTTGATATGGATATGGAAAAGTAAGTGACTGATCAATAACATTTGAATTAAATCGACTGACAACTGATTGTGCTAGTAACAATCAGAGACTTCCAGCTGCTTGATAGAAAAAAAAAAAAACACTTCAACTAGTTAATGTTGCTTCATCTTGTGTAGCAAATCATCAACCACATTAGTAACATTGGTATGTCCAAGGTTTGTGTCGAAACTGGCATGCCGTTAAGGAACTCTCTGTTTAAGACTAAGTGTGATTTGCACATAAAAGACAGCGCTGTAATCACATCAAATATTTTCCTAGCTTTTCTCAGCTTCCACTAAAGATTTTTTGAATCTAAAAACGGGGATTTGTTCAGAATAAATTAACTAAAGGTGGTATCATTAAATTTTTGATAATAAAATGAGAGAATTTCTTGAATTTAAGGTGTTGAAAAAAGAATAACTTGCTGGCACTCATCTTCATCAGTTTTGAAATTTGAAAAATGGGTTTGCAGAAATTCGCTAGATGTGTAAATAGTGATTGAAAGTGTCTACGAAAAACAAAGTGGGAAAGAGCGACAAGGAGCGGAAGCTTCGAATTCTGCCGGCAACTTTGAGAAGCTCTTGATGTAAAAAACTTTAGGAATAGTTAAGTTCCTCCTAGTGGGTGCATGCAATTATTGGGTTCTAGCAACACTTCGATCTAGAGTTTATGAAGAGAATAATTAGAGGAAAATATAGTGGTTCTTACCTTGAGGTCTTTGAAGAAAACGGAATTCCGCGCCCAGTCAACCTGGGAGAAGAGGTTCTGATCCAACACTTTACACATAAGTTCGAACAAGTCCACCTCGCACTGGTTATACGTTTGGTTCTGAAGGAGACTAAACAGGGAATTTTGCCACTCGGGGTCGTCTATCGCCTGAACGAACTCTCTGATCATCGGCGAGACTTTGTTACTCGAACTCGAACTTCCCTCGAATTGGAAATTCTTCGAAGGCGGTGGACTCGAGCTCTGCCACAGCTGTTTGTCGCCGAACACTTGGACGGGGTGGCTGTTGAGCCTCTGCTCAGAGACGATTTGGAGGGCGGGCGAGGTGTTGTGTTGTTGGGTCGTGGGCAGGACGGAGCACATGCTGTTGTTGTTACTATTACTGCTCGGGTTAACCTGGAAATAAGAGCACATTGTCAAAACCAAGAGTCAAGACAATCGATGGAGAGTAACGTTGAACTGCAGCCTCATGCTGATTGATGACACAAGAAATGGGGTACATTAAGCTATTTTTATTGCAAACTAGAGTCGAATTAAGACTATTGACGTCTCCATTTCGCGGAACGATAACAAATGTTTTATTTGTTTTATTATTAACCTATTAGAGTGAAAAGTAGCTCATAATAGCCTAACAAAAAGAATAAATATACCCGAACTGGATCAAGCTGAAAGCAAAGACAGGCCTGACGAGGCAAAAGACACACACAGCTGTCAATAACTGAACAACTATTATTATGAGAATGTACCATGGAATTTAAAGAAACATACAGCTGGTATCATTTCATTTCTGAAGTGTTATTCTCAACTGATTTTTCTTTTTTTCAAGTCATACATTCGTACAAACTCATGCCACAAAACTGAAATTTGACATGAGGCTGTCTAGGGGCACCAGCATAAACTCAAATGCCAAAAATGTGATTAACTAAATGAGTTTTGAGGTTGTTTATTTTTGTATTTAAAGTATAAAACCGAAATTAGAAGGGTTTTCTCTGAGAGGCTGAAAGAAGTTCATTTGGCTGAAGATTTGCTGCGTAAGCAGCGACCTTGATATCTTCTTAACAGAGTTCTGTGGAGGATCTACTATCTGTCGAGTCAAATTTATGGGCATGGCAACATAGAAAATCAAATAAATGATGCAACAGAAAACTTTTACAGGTTATCAGAACAACGGAAAACTTGATAGGCTGACTGAAGTTGTATGTTCCTTCAAAATAAAATTTGTCAAGAGATGATTTGGGGGCATCAGAATCATGTCGAATCCTGAAAATTTAAAGTGCTAAGTGAGTTTTAAGGTGTGTACGTTTGTGTTGGAACTATAAAACTTGCATTAGAAAAGTCATCACTTGGAGACTGATGAGGACGAATATCTGGCTGTGTATTAATGCATAGGCACTGACGATAATATCTTTTAAACATAATTCCACAGAGGATCTATTATCTGCGGTGAGAGATTTATGGGCAAGATTGTCAATCAGACCATCGATCTACAAGAAAACGTTTGTAGGTTACTAGACCAATGGAAAACCATCTGCTAAGTCAATTTGTATTTATACCTTCTAACACAAGACAAAATGCGAACACCAGCAAATCTTCGGAAGAATGAAATTTGATTAGCTAAGAGACTTTTGAGGCAGCTTATTTTTGTATTTGACCTATATAGCGTGAATTAGAATGGCATTCTCCGCGAGGCTGATGAAGTCGAAAATCTAGCTATAGATTTGTTGGGTAAGCTCTATACAGGAAATCTTCTGAATAGAGTTACCTGCAGAGGATCTGCTGGGGTTTGTGGAGAAAGATTATTGGACCCATTCATCCATCACCATTGAGAATCAGATCATCGATGTTAAGGATTATGGTCAACTGAGTCCTACAAACTCAAGTCTGTAGCTAAAATTTGCCAAGGTATGATCTGTGGATTCACCCTCGAATGCTACAAATTTTGTTATCTAAGTAAGTTACCCTATACTTTCGTGTTCGACCTACGAGTACTAAGCTGAACTTTGTATCAAATGCCATCAGTACTGATGGAAACGGTCTATCAGATGCTCGAGTTGATCTCCTATCAGTAGGTGAAGATTTGTAAATCTTCAGACAGGACAATCATCATTGTGCAG
The DNA here is from genome assembly GCA_031894815.1 of Creontiades dilutus. Lineage (NCBI taxonomy): Eukaryota > Metazoa > Arthropoda > Insecta > Hemiptera > Miridae > Creontiades > Creontiades dilutus. The sequence continues at coordinate 356,170 of JAVIWC010008066.1, forward strand.
GCAAGTATAGCTGTAACGTAAAGTTGTTAAGTTTACCTGGCCAAGGGCGACGGCGATGGGACTCGGCGAGCTGTCCGGACTCGACGTGAGGGAGGAGACTTGAGGTATTTGGATTTCCTGTTTGATGTGCACGAAATTGGAGCCGGGCGGGTAGTTGAGTTGGACGTTGTCGTTGATGCCGTAGTTGGAGCCTCGGAGCGTTTGAGCTGCCATCTGCCGCTGTCTCATCATTTGCAGTTTCCTCGCCCGGTCTCTCTTGTACATGGGTCCGAATTTGTTCCTTCCTCCTCGCATTCGGTCTGCTCTCACGGCTGAAACACAAACAAACAAAATACATTATTTCAGTTCTACGTGTATTGTGCCATACAGATGTTCTTTTAGATGGGTTGTGAGGGATGTTATGCAACCAGGCTAATCCTCATGCTTCTACACGAGCGCTTTGGCTCCAATGGCCTCACCGGAGAGATTTTAAATTGGATTATACTTTGATACATACATAGATCATCATTCTGTTTTGATCCTACAAGGAGCTTAAAAGTTATATGTTTACATGTCGTTACGTTTGTTGTGGTATAATACTCGTACGATCCTGATGGTAATTCAGTTAAAAATATTATTTGTCCCAGATTAAACTGAAAAATCAATTATATGTTGTTTACTTTATTCTAATGACTAATAACAGTTTATTACCATAGAGATTAAATATTGGAATCGAATTATGAAAGGCTGGAATCACTTGTATTAATCTGCCCCACGCAATCCATCAAACATAAATTACTTCAGTTGCAATCAATGAACTTAAATTTCACTAAAATGTGCCAAAAACCGATTAATACTATTTTAAAAACTGAAAATACATAACCATTATTTGAGAAGCAAAATACCATTTAGAGCAAGTTTTTGTTCCTATTCTTGCGGTCTGAAACTTTTTTCAAACATCATTTTTTTAAATTTATATATCATTTTATAATTTCGTATGGTTCTTGTGTTTTTGGCGGTCTGAAATCAAACTGAATGGCACCAGTGCTGTGGTAATATCGTCTTTCATACTCCTAAAATCTTGAAGGCGAGTGAGAAGGGAATTAATTACCTGAACCCCATTTAGATCAGTCTCATTAATCGGCCACAATTTCCGTTCATTACTACTTTTAAAAACCTTGAAAACTTTCCTTGAAAGTTCTTATGAAACCTCGAAATAAAGTAAAGTAAACGTTTCCCGGGATAACGGTAATTCGGAGGGTTGACTCGACTATCTTTGGATCTAAAAAGATTCCTTTTTTTCCCGTCCATATCTATTAACTACCACACATCTTGATGAAGAGAGGTAGCCAGGACACGAGAGCATTCCTAATATCCGGTCACGAAGCCGTACGGCCGATGCTCCCTTCAATTAGAAGGCCATTAACTCGGAATTACCTTCTAGCCCTTTCCTCCAAGAGTTCCCTTACATTTTTACCCTTAGGGTTGGTTACCTAGTTTTTGTTTCCGAGAGCCATCACACACTCGTTCAGTCGTACTCGTAACAACGAACATGAAGAGGTAGGCGATTCGTGAAGAGTTCCGTCTTTACAACGAGTTGATTTGACGAGATTTATTCCGGGTTTATTCGTCGATACTGCTTTCGATACGATATTTTTCAGAAAGTATCGATTCACGATATTTTCCAATACCGAAATTCAAAAAGTATCGATACTTTGACTTATATTGGCTCGAACTATCGATACCACCTAAGGTAACGGTACCGGTAGTGGCCACAGTTAAGAATTTTTTTCTTTAGTTCTGACAATTGTGGGCCAACAGTAGTACTGACTTTCTTCAGGACTCATTTAGAATATAGCCCGACTCTTCCCTAACATATCCATTGCCTAAAACTATCAAAAGAACAATTTTTTCTAATTTTTATTAATTTTTTCTCACACCTTTATTTTGATCTAGTAGTGGCCACATCAAATTACGAAATTTCCAGTAGTGGCCACGTGCATGTCTCAGTAGTGGCCACTTGACATTTTGCCCTCCTTACGTGTTTAATATCATTAAATTCAATACCAGATGAACAAAATTGATTCTATCCAGTAGAAGCTCTAGGATACAGCCCAACAAACGAGGAAACTAGGGACGGTCATATTGAGAAGTTTACCACAATTTCCAATGATGCTCTGCGCACTCCTAGTTCAACCTCTGACTACAAGATGACATGAGCTGTACCTCCTGCAAGTTTGAAGCCACTAGGAGACCGGGAATCCTTATTTCTCAAATATAAACTTTAAAATGGCCACTACTGGAGCAGTGGCCACTACCGGTGCCGTTACCTTATACCTACTATCGATACCGAGCAATATTTTAAAAACTGTTCAAAAAAAAGTTCATGGAAAAAATCTATGATTTTTCTTCCACTGCAAAAAAGGATTATATCAAGCAATCAGCTTAGGTACATACTTAATGTTTTACAAATATTTATTTTTTAAACCAAAGTCCAAGGAATCAAAAAAAGATGCAGGTTTGTATATATGGTACCTAAGTATATAGAATCACAGCTAAAAAGATCAAAAAAATTCTTCCTGGGGAACAATTCCCAGAAATATCAATTTTTGAAACAGTTTGGCGAAAGCCTGTTCCTCGCTTGAGAATTAAGCGCCCCTGCCTATGAAAAGAGCCGTTTAGGTGGGACTGAAGTCGCCATCACGATCAGCATTTTACAAGCCTCTTCGTGAAGGGTTGGGAGGACAGTTTTCATTTCCTGCCAAATTTTGATAGGATTCGAGTGAAATAATGGGGTGACAGGATTCCCGAGGTAGGCTGCCAATTCATCAGCAGTTTTGGTAGAATCCTTTATTTTCTTCCTGCTACCGTGTGCATATCGATGAAGGACATTACAAGCGATATATCGTTTTAATTGAGAGTATGTATATTTTCGAGGGGACGAAACTTTCTTCAGATCTTGTATTAGCACCATAATGTTAATTTATGTGACGATACTTTACTGGTAATTTACTTTGCCTTGAAATTTTCGGGAAAAGTATCGATACCGATATATTGGTTTTGAGTGTCACTGAGAAAATATCAATACAAATACCAGTTCCGATAACAAAAAGAATCGATACTTCGATATATCGTTGGTATCGTGCCGTCCCTAATTCCGGGTGTAACATATTTTACAATTTTTATATCGAATTCGGGAAAGCTTATTTCATCAACGAAACGAGTGGAGTAGGTCCAGCGACACATCACATTATCCAGGAAATAGAATTCAAGCATAAATCCATTCTTTTAGCAAATTTTCATAGAAAATGAAGCTTTAAAGACATTTTAATTATACACTGAAGCAGGATGTCCAAAAACAGAATCCAAACCGTTGAGAATTCTATGGGAAATCACCCAATGAACAAAAAAGCCCCAATAAACATAATTTAGGAAATGAAGTATTTCCAAAGTGAAAACCTGGAAAAACTACACTAAAGTGTTTTCTTGCATTCATTCAAGAATTACTATGAGATGGCTAGTCATATCAATGCATATTTCGAAGCAAACCTTTTAGTACATTCAATTTGAAGTAGAATGCTACCTCTTATTTCTATTTTAGTTCTTTGCCCAGTTACAATTTTTTGAAAGATTAGATTTTTGTCATGTTTATGTTTTATCCCAAACCTGTTCTCCCATAAATACCAAATTAAATTTTTCTGATTTCGAACTTTTTGTATACATTTGGCAGCTCATCCAAAATCAGCTGTAAGTGTCTTTTAAGACTGAAAATCTTGACCCATGTTTATTGGAATTATTTCGTTCAGCGATGGAATTTTCAGGAATTGTGCGGGTTGCGTCCGCTATGAGCTGCTTTGCCCCCGAAATCAATAAGGGTACATCAGTTTGCGCATGCGCTGAAATCCATTCGGCTTAATTTTCTGAGGTTCGATGGACCGATCGCACTCAAATTTTTGGGTAAACACTTAAGAACGGTCTGATAATCTAGTGTCAACGCGGCTGTACCGTTAGCAGTTACTGCGCAAGTGTTCCCTGAAATCCCTGATACAAGGCTACTTACTACACTCTTCATCCAACTTTGATGACAATGTGCGTGTGCCCTAAATTTCACGTTTAATTCGCCCAATAGCACCACCAAGCATCTTTTACCCAACCTTTAGTAGTTTGGTCTCTCTCAAATTTAGAGGAAGAACAGTCATACCAACTTAAACAAGATCGTAACAGTATTGTATCCGATAAAGAGTCAGCGCGACAGACCCGCAATACATGTCGACTCGTCAATTTGAAGGCTTTGATGTCTGCGGAACATGTCCCTCGGTAACAAGCTTATTTGCTACATCTTAAGAGATTACTTATAACTTTGAATGACCTATACACTCGTTACCTAGAGCAGGAACGTACCACACTCAATTCGACAGACGTTTTTCGATGCTTCAACAGGAAAATACCAATTGCATTAATTTAAATTGGGTAGACATCAGGAAAGTAAGGGGAAGGTATGTCCTCTTTGGACTATTACGGAATTATGTCACATAGAAAATTGTTTGACCGAGCATTGTCTCGTACTAAGACATTATTTTAGATAGATCACGAGCATCTAACGTGAGAAAATTCTGGTTTCCAGAGTAATAACACGAGAGGTGGAATTATGTTGATGTAGGCCGAAAATGCAAGCGGACTCTCGTCCTATGGGCCTGAGGTGATGTTTTCATTAGCATACAATGCCGGAGAGGGACGTAGGCGAGTACTTAGTTCCGCTGCACGGGTTTATTACGAACCTAGCGCACCATCTTCCACGTTCTCTATATCTTGAGCTTCTCGACAACCGTCCGAAGAATCGTGCGGGATTACTGAATAAGCCGCGTTGAACTGGAATCGCTGCAGAATTGATGGTGAATTGGTAGAGGATGAAAATTGTCGCTTTGCAACAAACTAACCTTGGACAATCAGGATCTTGAGCCAGAATGGTGCAGAATCGTGGGGCTGTAGTGCCCCAAACAACCCGTATATCATACAATTTAGATTTCTATGAATACTCCAAATTATTTGTATCTGAAATCAGGAGTCTAGCAGATCTTTTCCTACACATTGGGCCTCCACATCGATGATGTTTCAAGAGCTCTTTCACTTCCTGAGAGAAGATTTTCAAGGGTCGTTGCAGAGGCTCTGGTACAGAGAAGAACCACCTGAAGAGCGGTTCTCTAGGAATTGGCAAATCAGGAGGGCTGTACCCTGGATGAAGATCCAGCAGATTTCAAGGTATTGCAAAGTCAGCAAAGGTGTCTGGGCAATTATAGCCAGCCTGACTCGTAGAAGATTCTTCGGGACGAAAACTGGTCAAAAGCGTGGCAAAAAAGTGTGATTTCTAGTAATTTTGGACCCAAAATCGACTGGGAACGGTTTCAGATCCAATGAAATTCGACCACAGCAAATAATGGCAACTCCTGAACCTGAAAGTGATTCCCCAACTTCACAATGACATGAGCAATCACGCATTATTAAAAAAATAGCTAACCCTTGTGTTAGAATACGCACCAATATTCAAATATTTTGATCGCAAAACAAACACAAATTACGCGTCACGGGCCACGTCATGCCAGCTCACTGGTTTTGATTGACTCGCTTGATCTGATCACGAATGATTAATGATTGTTCGCCCTCGAATTCAACAGGGTTTCTGCCTTTCCTTACATAACATAACAGTCGGGACAACCCTTAAAAATCAAATTATACATATAGATTGTCAATTGGAACGCACTAACATTGAAAAATGAATAGGAAACATTATTAGCTAGCTCAACATTAGGCGAGGAACGCATCGGGCCAAGTAACGAGCCGATAGGGTGTAACTGACGAGGTGTTTTGATTTGGATTTGCGATTAAAATTGGACAACTCAGAAAACACGTGTTTGACCATGAGAGGTTCAAAATCGTGATCCCCTCTGAATCTAATAGTTTCGTTGGGGAACCGAAATGAGATTCCAATCTCAAACGAATCTGCAAGGCAACGGAACACGTGCGTTTAAATCGGTCCGCGAGAGCGAACGAGGCTCGTAATTGAATTCCGTCGACTGTTCGAGTAGAAAAACGATGCGAAATATTACACAAAGGTTAATTCTATCTTAAGCAGCTCTTCAGATGTAGACTGGTGGTAGAGAAATGGTGTTTCCAAAAGAATACTACAACTTTGAAAACTATCATTTACTGAACCAAATACGCAAACACTGAATCGGAAACAAGAAACTTAGCAAGCCAGAACTTTAGTTAATCCTCATTGAGCAACATTTTGCAGGATCGGACAGCTTTTCAGCCAAATTCATCATATGGCTCGCGGTGTTATTTCTGGCCTGCGATCCTGGTAGGGCTCAGGCGAGCCTAGCAATGCAAATCTAGCAATCTAGCAGATCAAAATGTGGAAGAATGAAGGTTTTTGTTATCCTGTCAAATCATGTTTACCTATCAGTATATATCTGAGGAAATTGAACTTCGGACCCTTAGGTGGGGATTGAACATGGGACTTACGAAGTCGTCCACATTTCTCGCCGAATTCACCTTGTGTAATACAGAATTATTTACCCTGTATTACCAAGTTTTGAGAAATACAAATTATAGAAGTGATAGATAGAAACAAGAAGAAACTTTCCAGTACTTTTTTGGAAATAAATTATTAAACTTCAGTTAGACTTATAGTATTTCTTATAATTTCTCAAAATATGGTAGTTTCGTTTAAAGATTAAGATTGCTTCATAAGCGTTAATGGGCTGCATAACTCAAAGAATCTATCAAAATGTATAACCATATTATTTTCTTTAATCCGAACACAATCATTCTAATTTCGCTAGCTAGTTTTAGCGGTTTGTTTGTGACATTGAGGAATTCGTAACATTTTCGGAACAAAAAATCACTTTTTTAATGAATGAGAGAATTTTTCAAAATTATTGTACTATACCAATGTTAAATTGAGTTAAAAGATGAGAACTTTGAATGAAAAAATTCAATTATCAACTTTATTGCGAAAAAACTTGTCCTAAATACTATTCTTCTTTTCAAGTAAACATTTAGGATTTTCAAAATTTCTTTAATTTTATCAATTTTTAGGATATTTTGGTGAAATTGATTAAAAATTTTCGGCTTGAGTTAGGGCTTAAGTTTGAGAATGCCCTAGTTTATGGATGATCTACTTTTTTAGAGTAGTATTCTGCAATAAAACATAAATTAAATCATTTTTAGCCGTTTTTAATACAATTTTTAGTACATTTTTTTAAATACGTCAAAAACTATTTATATACCATCGGATGAACATTCCAGGGCCGTGCAAATCGATCTTTAATTTTTTAATGTCATTACAGACTTTTATATAGACAGAGCTGGATTCCGTTAACACCCCTCTGTGCTCTGGAATTTCAGTCCTCGATAAATCGCATACTCGTAGGTGCATTTTGCGTGGAACCTGCTCGCAGGCAGTTTGTAACACTCTGTGTGAACAAACCCATAATATTGGTAAGTGGGATGTCGGTACGGCGGACGGTGGAAGGTGGATGGCGCGGTCATGCGCGTCGCCCCTCCATCAACCGGATCAAGATGTGGAAATCCTGGTCGGCGTCAACAGGTGCTTCGACTTGCATTTACTTCTATCTGAGCCACCGCTACTTCCACCCAGTTCCCCTGTTCTTTTTCTTAAAATCTACTGTGCCGTATTAAATTCCCGCGATTTCCCATTAAAAACGCTGCAAACTCATTCACTGGGGTTTATTATTCAATTGGCTTGCGTTCATGATTTGAGTTTTTACCAAGCTTTGGAGTGTGCGTTTTTCACAGGATAGAGCTATTATTGAATTTCAGGAGATATGCATGGAGCACGTAAATCTGTTCTCAACCAAAATAGCTATTTGGATTGATCAGTTGATCATATATGTGTGCCTCCTGAAATTCAGTAATCGCTCTATACTGTGAAACAGGCACACTCCTCAAGAAGATTCTCAGAATGGAGAAATAATTTCTTTCCAGGAGACGTATTGCCCTCTCTCTACCTTTGTATTAAAACCGTGTAATTTACTTCACAGAGGTTTATAATTTTTGAGCTCCCTAGCATCCTTGCACCTGTGACGCCCATCTGTTTAGTTTACTACGACTTCACAAATGAACTGTGGACGATATCTGGGTCTGAAATGTCAGGGTACCTTTGGTAATACTTGCACGTTACTTTATTCCCAGGAAGAGAAGGTAGGTGAAGTTAGATGATATAGAAAATTTCAAACAGAAAAATTCCTTGGTATTCGGACATACTTTTCAGTTCACGAATGGGTGATGAAAATTGTGATTTTCACATTCCACAATTGACGAATTTATAGAACTGAAGACGTACATATAAGAAGCCTAGAGAAAATAATGGGTACAAATGTAGCCTTCGGCTTTCTCCCGGATCTCTACAAAAATGAGGGCAAATCCCACAATGAGGGCATTATTTCAATAAGATGAAAAAACATCGTCACTCGTACTGTCCTATATCAAAATTTAGGAGAAAAACTGGTGTAGTCTCCACTATGGGGGTCCATGAGTGTTCGAAAACCCCCAAAAATTAAGATTTTAACAACTTTGATTTTGGAGATTACTCCCCGTTAGCCCCACAGTACGACGGACGGACAATGCAGATTTTTTTCTACTAGACTAAGTTTGAGGGAGTCATAACTTGTTTTTTGCAATACCATTAAAAAGGCCAATTACTGAACGCATTTTAATAAATAACAAAATCGACTATGTCTGCAATGCAGTAGTACAGCTAACCTTAAAACCTCACAATATTCTGAGCCGATACTATTTTTCAGATCTATAGTTCGTTTACTTAAAATCATAATTTCACACAAGTATTTTATTCACCATACATGTGTAATTTGTTTTGCCTTTACCCGGGTGATTTTTTCTTCTGAACATTGGTTTGACATATTTATAACGTTCCTGTTCATATTGAATTTTGTAGTATGGTAGATATTGTTGGTGCGCTGAAAAGAATGGTGGATATGCATTTTACTATTTGACCTTCGAAGTGCTTTGGTGGTCACGGCTATTTTGTTGCTTTGATACGACGGCGGAGGGGGGTGCAGGGGGATCGATTTCGCAGTCGTACCGCCCGGCTGGCGATATCAGATCGATAATCCGCCTAGTTGGCCCGGAGACCCAGTTACAAGGAGGAGGCTAGCATACCACACTATCGACCATACACGGGGCTCGTGGAATGCCCAAATCTAATAGAAGCTCTCGGTTCGGGATTTAATAATCCACTGAAGACAGACCCAGTTGGGTAATTCTCAAATTACAGGCCGGTTTATCGTCTGGAATGGAGTACTCGCCCATCTGAAAGGCAAAGCTCGACATTTTGGTCCTGGATTTTAAAGAAGAAAGTCGTTTTATGATAAAACCGACCTTTTCAGAAGGTTAAAGTTGTACAATGTCAATACCGTAACTGTCCCAAGATGAGCAGGTCAATTTTTATATATGTTTTTATATTGTTAATAGCCATTTGGTAGGTGATTCCTAAACGTTTGTATCACCCTTAAGGGGTCCTTAACACTTTTTCATAATAACTGACAACATACAAGAATTTAAGAATTTATAAATTTCGAAGTTATGGAAAACGCTTGTACCAACAAAAAATGTCATTACCATTACCAGAAGAAGACGCCAAACAACGGGAAATTTGGTGGAATCTGGAGGTATCAACAATTGGCAACCCTGCTACTAACAAAACTAGCAGGGAAGAAGGCCCAAAGGGGGAATCACACTTCTCATCTGCTTGGAAGGTCGAGATTCAAGTTCATATTTATCAACTCACCATAGCCGTTATAGTACAGTATGATTTTTGAAAGCACAATCCCCAAGATTTCGGTTTATTATTTTGTGCTATATTGTTAAGAGTAATAAAAAGCGACAGCTGTTTTCCTGTTCCTTTCGGGTCTAAAGACTTGTAGTCTTTAGCTTCCTTGGTTTAAAGTGGAGAGAGAGAAAAACATTTATTGATCATTATATGGGGTGGAATGTTGGATTAGTAGGGGTTGTGAAAAGTATAAATTGATCGAATTGGTAAGCCGAAAGTTGAAATCGAGTCGCCAAAAGTTCAAATTCAGATGCCAAAAATATTAAAATTGATTTGTGTCCTTGGTTTAAAGTTCGTCTCCAGGTTGCTTGGTTTAAACCTCGGTATTTAGGTTGATTGGTCTAAAGACAACGTCTTCAGGTCTAAATATTCCTTTCTGGTTTAAAGACTTGACTGAATACACGTAACCTCAGTGTTAACTCCCTAACCGAAATCCTGTCATTACCTACCAATTCGACTTCATTTCTGTAATGAAGTTTGGGTAACGGTGATGATTTAAATAATAAATGATGATTTCAATGATTGAAAATCATTATTTGGTAGAGAAATTTTGATGGTGATGTTGGAGTTGAAGGTTTTAATTCAACAATAGAATTAAATTATTTATAAATTTTGGTAGGTCTTGCAATTATTTATAAGCTCTGACTTTGAATCAAATAGGTCTTCATCAACACAAAACTCCATTCAACATTACACCTCTGAGTATCATTTCTTTTTAGAGCATTAAATGTATGACGACAATTTAGGTTAAAGAAGACAAGACATAAGAAATGCAATAATGGCAGCCGGTTTAAATTCTAGTGATATTTGACTGACAAATTTGATTCTTTTCAAGCTTTGTATCGTGATCAGTGAAAACCACACAGTAAGAAAACTCATTATGACGGTTAATTGATTAACTTTTTTTTTTTCGGAATTCGATTACATCAAAATGGTAAGTTATCTGAGAATCTCTCTGTTATTCCTGTCAGGTTGGATGTATTATTACCTGCCTTGGTAGACAGCTCCCCAGTTGTAGTCAAGCAGAGTATGAGAGTTGAGCCACCAAAGAGAGACGCCTAAACTCATAAAATGGAGTGATACGGGGAAATAATTCAAACGGCTACCATTAACAAATTGATGTTCTTGGGTTTAATCACTTAACCGTCTCACTAGGCAACTAACTGTCGACCATTTCGTTACTGAACGTAATGAAGAGATAGATAAGTTGTCAAGTTGTCTGTTTCATCCAGAAGTTTGCCTAATGGCCAGCAGCCCGTCTGGAAATCTCAAATACCCATCGAGAGGTATCTGAACTCAACACAAGATGTTTGAAAATAAAGTGTTTTACAGTGCACCTTAGGCTCATAAGGTCTGAAAAACATGGAAGTGTTTTTAGAAACAAAGTTCTAATCATGTAGTATGATCGTAGGTACGAATTTTCCTAAATTATCGAATAACATAGTTGTAAGTTATTAGGACGTTTGAGCACTCTGAAGGGTGAACTCCATTTGAATTCTATCAGCGAAATTTACAAGATTATATTCACACTAGTTCACCCAAATATGTGTCCACACTATTTTTTCCTGCCTAAGTCCCTTATGAAAGAGAGAACGGATACGAATGTACGGCTCACTAAATTTATCGAAATGGTCGCCACCAACCCAGAACTAAAAGACACTACACACTTCGAAAAATCTCAATTTTCAACGAAACTTTAATTGAGAATGAAGTTATTGCAATATCTCCAAAGAGTTCAAAATATAAATTTTCCAAAATTATTTTCATTTAGATCCGAAATTCGTTTTTAGGCATCCTGAACCGACCATACAAATGATTTTTTCTTATGATAATGCTATAATGGAAAACTATTATCATTATTAAATGATTATTGCTTCCGAGTCTACTAAGGTAGCGGAAGCATTGTTTTCACTTTCGGAATGTGAAAATTTTTTTGTTTCCAAAATCGAAAATTCCACTCGCATTTTGCGTTTTAGACCTTTCTGAACAATTTTGGTTCCGTGTGTCTGTCTGTCTGTCTGTCAGCAAATCCTTGTTACGGGCAAAACTACACGAAGTTATAGTCCGATTTTGATGAAATTTTCAGGGATTGTGCGGGTTGGGGTGTAGATGGTCCCCTATAGGTTTCATGACCCTCGAATCAATCGTAGCCTCTGCGCATGCGCAAACGTGAAATCCTTGTTACGCGCATAACTCCGGAAGTTCTTGACCAATTACGATGACATTTTCAGGGATTGTTCGGTTTGATGTGTAGATGGTCTCCTATGAGTTTCATGACCCCCGGATCAATAGTAGCCTCTGCGCATTTGCAAACGTGAAATCGTTGTTACGCGCATAACTCCGGGAGTTCTTGACCAATTTCGATGAAATTTTCAAGGATTGTTCGGACTTATTAGGTATATTTTATAGTTTGTTCAATAGTTGAACATGCCTAGCTTTATTTTCTCAAGTTATGATCCTGCATAACAATAAATTTACCCTAGGTAATTCAATATTTACTTCGCCTAACTGAACGAAGTTCTTTAGTCAATAATAATTTTCAATGATCTATACAGTCGTGTTATGGATACGAGAAAGCTATGTGCCACACCCACTTGGCAGACGTTCTTCTTTTTGAATTAAGTACATAAGGACACTTGCCAGAAGGATGAGGAGTCTCCACCTCAGTTACTGATGATGCGTTGTAGCGAAACGTTCAACACTGAGCTTTGTAGGTGAAAACCCTCCGTTTACTGTCCTGTCTCCGTATATGTACTCATATATATCGGGTATTACTGACTGTATCGGGTATGAATGACTCCTTCACTATTAGCATGATATGAAGGGTTGCTGTACAAATCCTAGCGCCGGAATTTCATAAGTCTCGAAAGAAGTTCAGCGAAGTTTTTCAGAGAAGAAGTTCTATAAACAGTCGGAAAATCCCGCGGTTAAGACGGGAACATGGAAAGGAGAATGAAGGGAGGGGGTGTAGATGCGATGGCCCATAACATGAAGCGACGTTGCCGCTTCACACGCCAGGAATTGGCCGTGAGGGGTTTGGAAGGAGTTCTCACGTTCTCGGGTAAGGATAAAATGGAAAAAAAAGAAGAAAAAAAAGAGATGATTGGTCAATGCCTCATTGGTACGGGGCGTTCGAGCACGCCAAGACGTAAAGGATATCAATCCCGAGTGACGGTCGGCGCATGTTTAACAAGGTGCAGCGTTCAAGTTCCCGAGATTGGTAGGAAATTTCCACGCTGAGGTTTCGGGCACAATGATACTTGAATTGGCTTTGCCAAATGCATTGCGTGATGGATATTGTTTGTACAATCTTCCCGTTTCTTAAAACTGCTCCACCTAGGCATAAATATGAATCCTCTTAGTTTCAAACATCCTCTGTGTGTTGAAGGATAATCACCTCTGCCCTCGGAAGGGGTAACTACACTCCACCACCTCCTTGCTGCACGAGACAACCCACTATTACCTCACAGAAACGGTAGAAACTGGTTGCCATAAAACGAACAGTAATTTCAGTTTGATGGAGACTCGTAAACCCCCTCGTTGACGTAGGCAAAAAAGAAGTTTTAATCAGTAGATTCAGTGAGGGATATTGAGAAATAGCAAAGCTTATATCACGAAATGTCTACTGGAAGTACATATACCAATTCAAGGCGTCACTAACCCTATTACGGGAATGATTGAGAAAGACCACATGTTTTGATACTACAAAAAGTTGAATTTCAGACAATTAACTGCAATAAACAGAGTTCGTTCCATCATAAGAAGGTACAGGATTGATCCAGAATTGGAACAGTTTACAGTTAACAGAAGTTAACTTTGAATTAATTCGTGATGTTGCATTGTGAAACGGATCAACTGAATACCACAGGCTGCTAAACGCCCATGGATCAGCCACACACGCAGCAGTTTCGGTTTACTAAGGCAGCAATAAAATTCTGCTTAACAAGTAAGAGACGTTAAGGTTTATTACTTCTGTATTAGATAACCTCCATACGCAGAACAAAATACTATCTGAACTGGAATCACACGGAAATATAACCAGACACAATAGAAAAATGCTTCCGCTTGTTCTCCTCAACTGAATTGAAACTTGGGAGATAGCGTTTTGGATAGTGTGTTACCGTGCTATTAAGGCTGTCGCCAGCTAGGCGGTCTTGCTCAGACCTCCCGTTAAAAAACTCTAGGACCCTGCAGCCCAACCGTCTACGTTCGAGATTTCTACCCTTAAATATTAACCCTTAGGGTTGATCGATGAAGGCGCTAAGATCATGGGCATACCCAGGATCGATGTAGGATTCTTGATTCAAATTTCATAAAATATGGTCCAGTAGTTTCTAAAAAAGCTTCAGATGGTGGATTTTAAAAAAATTCGATTTGTGAAATGTATAGTCTTGAAACACAAACCAATATATTTTGAGGGGTTAAACATTTTCGTTCTTCTTGGTCCATTATAAACAAAAAGGTATCCGACCGTTGAGGTGTTCAGTTTGGGCCGCAACTTTACCCTAAGGCAGTGTGTCTTGCAAATCTTCTGCAATTAATTTCTATTGTATTTCAAGAAAGGGAAAGGGGGGTATCCATATCCATCAAAATTTTCATGAAATTTGATTAAAATTCAGTTATGGGGTAATGGACTCCACCAGGGACGGAGGATGACTGCATCAGTTTATTATTGGATATCCGACACGAATCAAAACATGCATATTGACGTGCAGTTTGCATAATCGTTCACTTTGAAGGCTAGAGGTTTACAAACGGGTTTTTCTGGGAGGAAGAGTCAAGACTAACCATCGCGGGAGAGGAGGCGGCTGCGACGGCGCTCATCCGCGAACCTGAAGGCGAATCGTCCGACTCCCAGACCGGCCCGTGACGTAACTGGCTGGAGCTGGTGGAAACGGGACGAAAGCAAAAGTCAAGTGGGAACCGACCCTGACATTGACGGCCACTGTGTCGCCCGCCCGCGGCAGATTCGCATAGAGCTGGGTAGTCCAGGATGGAAGGCCGAAAATGGGGATTCGCATGAGTCTGGTCAGCGAGCTATCATTTAGTATTAGGTATCCTTATGTATGCATGTATGTTTCCAATAGAAGGAATTTTGATGCGAGGGATTGTAACACGACCAGCGAGTTCCTGGGCAGAACAGGGCGAAGTGAGCGCTTCTAAACATCCTTATACATCATGAACGGCACTGCGCTTCGCGACTGGTTCGTTTGGCGTACGCTATCTGCTAGTCGTTCTATTCAAGCCTCAAATTAGTTTCTATCTACCTATGCATGCATGTATGTCCCTAATGGACGACTAATCTACCGCAAAGATTTTTGATGAGAGTGATTGTAACATGATCAGCGAGTTCCAGCCCAGACCATAGGAAAAGTGAGAGCCTCCAAACCATCCTTCTAGTTCAACCGGAGCTACATTTCGCGACCACTTTGTTTGGATCCCGAACTTTTATTATTATGTTTGTTAACAGGCAGTTTGCTCAAATTAGTTTCTATCTACCTATGCATGCATGTATGTTCCTAATGGACGACTATGCTACCGCAAAGATTTTTGATGAGAGTGATTGTAACACGATCAGCGAGTTCCAGCCCAGACCATAGGAAAAGTGAGAGCCTCCAAACCATCATTCTAGTTCAAACGGCGCTACCCTTCGCGACCAATTTGTTTGGATCCCGAACTTTTATTATTATGGTTGTTAACAGGCAGTTTGATAGCAGGGGAAAATCGTGAAAACCAGAGAACCTAAAGGAATGCCATATTTCATAATGTATTATTTTTAAACCATACCATCGGAAAGATTCAAAATCCAAAATCCACATAAATTCTCCCTATGGATTGCAATTTCTGGAAAAGATTGGGAAATAGATTTTGAATAATTATTACTTTCTGAATGACAATTTTTTGTATAGCATCTCAAAATTGGTGAATTTTGAACTGGCGGCTTCACAAAAATGGATGAATATGCACATTTTCAAGTTTTCCTCGAACAATTCTTTAACCGTGAAGACATTTTTACAGTACCAAAGTTGTAGGGTTAAACAAACAAGCCGATTCGACCCCAGAAATACATCTCAAAACAAAGAGCTTACGAACATTTCAAAATCAGGCTCTCTTCTAGACGACATACGAAATCGTATACTGGACTAGTTTAAACGGGCAGACAGGCCAAATTTAATGTTTTGTACGTTTTTGTTTCGCAAAATCAAGAATTAGGATATGCTAAACTTCAAACTTTGCTAATATGGACACGGTTACTTCGAAAATGTTGAACGTTTTGAAGAGATATTCACGTATTTCAACGTTTTCCTTCAAAAATAGGTTGAAAGTAATTTTTCATCAGAATTTCATTTATTTCAATTTTTTCTTAACAAACGGCCAAATTTGAACGTTTTCAACAAAAGTTGACACGAGTCAAGGTTTTCCAATGAAGGCTACGCTAAACATTTTCTACCAAGTTCATAGTAAGTTCTTGCAGGTTTTCCAACAGACGTTGCACCATCTTTCATGATTGTGCTGATTTTTCAATGAAAGTAATTCGTTTTAGATCTGTTTGACTGTTATGGTGCGAACTACGGTCGATGATATGCAGGCAAATTCAAAAGAGACCTATAGATAATATAATATACTTTGTTATAATAATATCGTAATTTTCTTTTTCTGTGAGTATTGGGAATCATAGCAGCTCTACTAGCTACGGGAAAAACAATCAGGAATCTTGACAACTTTCCGAATTCGGTGTGAGTTTTTTTTTCATCAATTTGAGGGAACAACAAGTTTTTGAATAAAATGGAACCGGTAAGTCGATATTGTATGAGCGTAAGTCGCCACATAATAGCTGAAAGTCACCGACACAAGGGGTGTAAAAAAAACTACTACGTACGCACACTACTCACGTTTTCGACTTGATTGTTGCTTGTATCAAGGGGATGATGAAGTGATGAGGGGATGATGACATGATGAATAGATATGATGAACATGATGATCATAGAATGTACTGATTTGCGGGGGTCGATCCCATAACCAGTCGAGATGGTAGTTGTAACGCTGATATGCAAACAGCAAGTTAGAGATGGTGTGTGGGGGCGACCACGCGATCTAGGCATTCAAGATCGAAAAGCACCAGTTAAAATCATGCAGGTACTCCTTTCGCATAACAATATTGTTCATAACAACACATCTTGCATTTAGGTTCGCTCAAACAATCAACAATCGCTCAAAAATGTTTGGTTTTTTGGAAAAATCAATTTTAGGAACATTTTACTACTGGAAATCCGTCAAAATTTCACTTGAAAAATCCGTTTAGGTTGACACAGAATCAAACCCTAAAAGTACACAGATTTTTAAAAGTACATGTGTGTTTTATTAATAACACATTTATTGATAATGTTAGGATACGAGTAATAATATTCGAAGTAGAAATTCTTCGAATTTCTTCCATCGATTAAAAAGATTCTCTGTGTTAACAGAAAACGCTTCCAAGTTTCCAAGTAAAAGCGAACATGGTCTAAAAACATGTTTATCATATTTTAGAGAATTATTAAGAAAAATTATGTCTTCAATGAACGAGGAAGTTGTGGTTTTTGCACTAGCTGAAGGAAAAATTAAGAAACAATATCTAGCTCTGAACATTGACAATTTAGAAGGAAGTTGTTATTTATGTGAACTTGAACTTTGTAGATGATTGTCCCAAGAAATAAACACAAAATACAAAATAAACAGGTCGAAATCGTTTATCGAATGGTCGTGCTGCAAGATCTGATCACGTTAAACACTACTTTACAATTTGTTTCAATTCTACAATTGATATTCGTTATAATTTTCTTGCATTGGATTGTAAAGTAAGTTTTGGTAGAATGTTGAATAGTTATAGTAAGTTATTTTCTTGTATTGGTTCCTGGATGTCACTAAGTAAATTCTTTGGAAAATCTTGTTTCATTTACCACTCAGTAGCATACCAAACGCAAAAACTGTTGATGTACCAGAGGAAAGCACCATTATTTCATAAGAAATATATTATTTTACAAAAACAAGGCGACCAAGGTACGTTCGGATGGTTATTCCACACCCAATTATTGGGTTTACATTAATTTTAGAGAGTTCTGAGAGACATTTCCCACAAAGATATCTTTATAATTGTCATCAATAAGTCTGTTCCGCGATTTGTCGAAGTGGTTAAATAATCGTTCGGAGCGCATATTAAGACGGAACACGAGGATAAGAGAAACTCGGAGGAATCTGCGCGTGGGTTGCGCTGGTTTCACCGGGGGCTATTTTAGAGTTTGCTGACCAGCGCAATCTGACGACCTACTCCTCTGAACCTGCAAGTATAACTTGGAAACTTCACGCAAATATACCGCGCTTTAATACCTTACGGTTCATCATTAATTGCATTATGACAGTAACTATCACGGTTGCAAAACGCAATTCGCAGTCGATTTACAGTACACTGCACCATTTAGTTCCCATCTGCTGCTTTTGTTAAGTAATGACGCGCTAGTAAAGTTTTGGAGTTTGGAGAGTTACGTCTTCGAAACATCTAAACACAATTACAAAGTATGGAGGCACATTAACAGCTGAAAGGCTCTTAAGGCTGATCTGTTTCCTGATCAATCCAACGTGCTGGGGTGTAGCTCTTTTCACGGCATCAAGAATGCAATTGCAAGCTATGTACCAAATACTTCGTATAGTAAACTTTTCCAAAGATTTGGATTGATTAATAATTAGCTAGGAGAAAACTCGAGAGAAAGAGATTTCATTTGAACTTTGTTTTGTTCCATTTTGACTAAAACCTTCATTTTAAGCTTTATTCAACTCGTTTTGGAGTCACAACTTACTAACCCATCGCCGCAAACGTATCGCATTTTGTTAAATATTATTATGAGTCAAATGTCAAATTCAAAAATTTAATTGAAAAAATTGAATGGTAATAATAGCCATGAATGTTTTGCACACAGGACAAGCAGATAGGACTAGTCAACATACCTACATCAGTTGGCTTCTCAGTGTAACAAGGTAGAGGAAGGATAGTTTTAACATTAGTGAGGGCAACATCATTTCCACTAAAATACTTGATTCCTCAATCCCTATTTTCGGAGTGGCCCCATGTTTAGGAATGGGGATTCGTATAGAATGGTGATATTCCAATTGGATGGTTTCAATGATATATGCAATATACAAATACTCATGTACCATCTTGTGGTATGGTGCAAAATGGTCCAAAATGCCAAAATTCGCAATGCAATGAATGTTAACACGAATGAATAAAACTAAACATTCTAATCTTAGGCCCTGAGCGACGTCAGGGGCTTGACAATGGCTTCCTGCGGAACAGCCCTTAAAAAGAATTTGTATGAAACACGGCGATATTCCTACGGATGGTTTGACAGCTATAGATACTCATACCGTTTCCTAACTAGAGATGCTTGGTTCGAAGTTCTTAAGATCCAGCAGAACTTGCTGATATTACGGCAGTTGAACGACAAGTAGTACTCACAGATTAATGAGGGGGTCTGCCCATATTCAATCAGAAACTTAGCACTACCGAATGGTTATGTTTCGCCGAAAATTGGTAAGCCATTTCATAACTGGACGCCCTTGGACTCCATCATTGTCCCATGAGCTCAATTACTCCAAATCATCATGATAAATGAAGAGTCATTTGAGAAAAAAACTTATGCACATCTATCTTAAATCTGCTCTATCTCATTTTGACTATCATTAATATTAGAGACTGGAAACAACGCAGGAAAAAAAAACCAACATCCACTTCTCGGCCACAATAACTTGAACTTTCTTCAATTCGAAGAATAGTTCCAATGAGATATTTTGTAGAATTAATGCAAATTCAACAAACCGCTTTCATGGAACTGACTTTTAAAATAATTAATGTCAAGAATCGGTGTTGCAAGGTGAGATGTATTTGACAACATTCTCATCTTGGAATGTTTGAAAGTTATTCAATAAATAGACATATTGCGGACCAAGGCACCAATTGAGAGGTTCGTTAAAGGGAATGATGTCGACGATTTAATGAAACTAATTTAAAAATGAGCTCTTCAACTTTCAAATCGTCAATAGGTTACAACTGTTTTGACGTAAGGTTTCGGTTCTCAAGTTAAAAACAGCGACAAACAGATGTGATTGAATCACTTATGCAAGTCTATTTTCGGTCTAGGAAAAGACCTTCGGAGTTGATTATCAGCTATTTGGCGGGGAAGGCTGTCATCCCTCACGGTTTGTGCGACTCTACCTCAAGCGCCGTATCGGCCCACCGTCGGCTTTTGAGAGAATTTCCCAGTTCCCTCGCGAAATGCGTACATTGATACGTTATCTCTAGTTTTGACTGTTCCGCACTTGATACGGGAGACCTTATGTTCTTGGTTCGGATCGGAAGGAGTCAACTCTAAATTTAAATAGAGAATAGCCTCGTGCTTATCTCTGGTTATAGCCTCCTAATCCTAAATCCAAATGTGCGAATTTTATCAAATAATTCAACATAATAGGTAAATATATCGTGATCTCAGTTTTTTTTTCAAAGTATTACACAAAGGTTTTTTTAGAGCCTATTACACTTTGCCTTTACCTCAAGGAGCTCCTTGCCATAGAAAATAATTAAACGCCATTTCTACAAAACTATGATATCAATAAAAAAGAGAATCGTGCACAATTAGACATAGGGAAAAGAGGAAACGACACAATTTTGAAATGTAAATACGTTTACACGTTAAAGAAAGTCAAGTGTGATCAGCCCAGATCAGATCTTTCTTCAGATTTGCATGGAATGTTTTAATGTTATTTTGTTCTCCGCTATTTCTCTAGCTATGGAAGTACTAACGCTAACTAAGGTTTTTAAAACGTTTACAGCCCTAAAACACTAAAAAACCAGAAGAAGAATTGGTGATAACATTGTCAGGATAAGGTCCATTCTCATTTAGGAGTCTCCACAAGTACTTTTAAAGCTAAAGTATGATTTTCCATATGTAAAGACGAAGTGGCTGACTCATATCTTCAAATTTGAAATCAATAACGGGTAGAGGAGTGCTGCAGCTCAGAGTATCATACAAATTATATGCAGCTATCAGGGAATGACTTCCATTGATGTCTCAAAATCAAAGTTTCAGGAACACGGAAATGAACATCAATTTGAACTTCCGGGCTTATAGTGAAATAGTTGCGAACCTGAAGAAACAATTGGTGTTCTCAAGCATTCACACCACTTTTCGAGTGCTCGGCATTGAAAAACTTGGTGTTACTGTTGACAAACCACGAACCAGTTTAGCGAATAGAGAAGTTTTCAGTTAGCATTTCGGAAAATGTCTTAAGCTATTCACGTAGAACCAATATTTGGGGAAACGTAACTTCCCATTAGATTTGTGGAGAATTCGTTGTGAATCATCTTAGCATTAGCAGAGGTTGATGATGAACAGCTGGACACTATTTGGTGCACTTGAGCGGAAATTCCATCAGGTCTGCAGCAGAGTGATCTGATGTGTCTCGCCTTGGAGCAGCGGCATGCACATAATGCTGTGTAAAGGAATCCCTGTTGATAACAGACACTCATTGAATGCACATTTGAGTATCATAGCTGTGATGTGGAAAAGTGAGATGGAATTTCTCGTTATCGGGCATATCGGCAGGATTGGTTCTTAACAAGAACATTTACGTTTACATGACCAAGACGAGGGGAGCGAAGTAGCAGCCTTGAGAATCAAAAGAGAAACGCACGTTGGTATAGGAACAAGTGCCCGGATTTATCCTGACAACCCTGCGTCTGTTCACGACATTACTTGGTGCTCTTTTCTGGAGAGGGGATTCCATCAGGTTCTGTAGAGGAGTGAACTTATGTCCCTCATCGTGAAGTGCCGTCATGCACATAATGCAGTGAAAGGAATACCTGATGGTAGCAGACTAGTACTCATCGCATCATGGCGCGGAGTGTTGTGCGTGAAAAGTACCACGGAGATTCACTACTTACTCTTTGCAGTGAATCTTTGCTGGAGTGATTCTTAACAAGAACATTTATCCATAAATAACCAAGACGAGGGTAACGACAGAGCGGCCTTGAGGATCAAAAGCGAAACGCACGTTGGCGTAGGAAGACGCGCGCGGATTTATCCCGCCAAACCCGCGCCTGTTCGCTCCAGCTCCCTGGGGGCCTCTCCCCATCGGGACGCCGGGCTCAGCGCACCTTCAATGTCAGGGTCACTCCCACTTTTCCTTTTGTCCTATTTGCGAAGGGGGTCCTCCCCTTCCCCGCCCTTCCCGTTGCGTCAGAAGCACCGCACATCCAAGATCCAGGGTCGACAACCTTGGTCGACTTTCTGCCGTTCTGAGGTAATCCACCTCAGGCGAGAGCTATCCTTCCCGCAGGAAGAAATCGATATTTAGGGAATCATTCAATGATGCGATCATTACTAATCGGTCCCTATTGCCATTCACATCTTCACCGTTTGAATTACATAGACCTTGAACACCTTCCTTGACATCCAAGTATGAAATAAATGGAAATGTACCAGGCCTATTTGGACCATTTTGTGCTTGCAGTTTGACGATTTCAAATTCTGCATAAACATTTAACATACAGAGTTCACGGATATTCACTGATCCTCGTTTACTTTGTGCGGAATGGCGCATCCCTACATTTCCTCACCATTCGCAGGGAAGAGTCCAGGTCTTGTTTTCCTCACGTCACAGAACCCCGCTTCCTCTTGTCTCGTCAATGTAAGCCATACTGGAGTGAACTGAAGATCGACCCACAAAATACCGTTTCAACCGAAACCTCAGCGATAAGGATTTTTCAATCAGGCCTGACCCCTATCCTACTACCCTGACAAAAATTTATTCGCAGAAGCCATCAAATCAGTTTGACCCCGTTTGGAAACGTGTGGGCGTTCGCAGAACGCAACTGTGACATCACGGCCTGGCCTGGCCGCCGCATAGGCGCGTTAACACACGTTTTCCAACTGTTTGAAACCTGGCGTCAGATTGCCAGAACCGATTGAAGATTTTTCATCAAACTCTTCAGACTGTTTATCCCCAGTAATTCCTGCCTCTTCATCAACCAATAGAAATCATTCACCGATGCACCGCACTTGTGTCCCGACGATTTGGTAGGTTTGTTCATCAATCGTTTCTCATTCACCAGAAGAGTTTGTTACCAAAACGTTCTCTCACTACACCAAGTATTAATCTACTTCGTCTGAAACCGAATCGGACAATAACAATTCGGACTAGGAGAGTTGTGAAAGAAACTAATTCTGGTGCCATTAAAGTAGCTGTTTGGGCATAAAAATTTTCCGATTCCCCCGCACAATCATAGCATGTTCTTGACTTATGTCAACTTCCCTCTGCATCGTCTAAGAAGATCGTTTTCGTAATTACAGAATTGCTGTCCACGTCACAAGTTATATGCACGTAGTCATTCTCTGTAGTTTCTCTCAGACGACAACCTTGGTTGAGTTCTGGGCGTTCTGAGTTGGTTTACCTCAAGCCAGAGCTACATCGCTTGTTGCAGGAAGAAGTCGCTTGATGAGAATAAGGAAATAAGGAAACCATACCCATATGAAATAATTACTAACCCACGTCGTTTACATGCCCACCTTTCAAAATACTCAGAACTAGTGTACCTGTGGCCTTGACAACAAACTGTGAAATTAAGGAAGAAATACCTGATCAATACGCAAAGTTTCGTTCCCGCTTATGTACGGATACATCAAAACTCGTTGGGTGAAGCTTACTGAGATGAAATACGTTGATGACTTGTTTTCGAGCACGTGCTCCTCCTACTTCCATGCTTCTTGGCGTATGTTAATTTTTCACAGGCTGTTTGCCTTTTGTACGTAACCTCTCGGTTTGGTTCTCTTGTTTCTGTTGTAAGAATCATGAAAGTAGTCACTAATTGCTGGAACCTTGACACACACATCAACTTTCGTTTGGTCTTTTGGCAATGTTTCAGCAACTATCCAGGTAGAACAGCTAGAAACGGTTACCTTTTAAATTTAGCTAATATTCTCATACAAAATAGAATAAGGCTGTATCGTTTTGTTTTGTTCCATGAAAGCACCATAAATTATGCACCTAGAAAATCAAACTGTTGTAATAGCAGCAATTTAGATAATCCAGACTTATAAAAGTTTATTGGTTTAGGGTTATTTTTTGGAATTTATGGTTTGGAGCTGGTTTTCTTATCAAGGTCTGCTTTCAGAACGTACAATTACGTATTAAATTGTACTGTTCCATCGTTATTGTATTCCAGTTATTCAAGTCAAGAAGGATCAGTAACTAAGGTTGACTTATCTGAGTTATGCTGTCTAATTATGGGCGTATGGGGGCGAAAAAGCTGATTTTATTATATAAAAAATGGATCACTTGAATCTTGAAACCCGATTTTGAGTATTTTCCTCCATTCCACGAGAAACGGCAGTAAAGTTGAAAAAAAAACTGATTTAAGCATTTGTAAATGCAGTTTCTGAAAAACAATGGTAAACAGAATTAATCTAACTTCGCAATGGATTCATCATAAGAAATCCTTCAAGTTTGAATTGTTTGTGAGTTGAATACGACACACTGTAAATATACGCAGGTTCAATGTTCTTTCTCAGAGATTTCATTGTCTTTCAGTATGCAAATGTAAATCATTAGTTGCCTCCCGCCAGTTAGTTTGAAAAAATTCTTAAATTATATTGATCAATATTATGCGGAATGTACATTTTTAATATCTTCTAATTAATTTAATTAAATCAACATTTTGTACCAACAACCAACGCGTGTGTTCCTAATTCAAATGAACAAATTGAACGTAACAAATGGAACTGATAATACCGACACTTTTTTGAGATTTAACAAGTTAATGAGAGCTATTCATACAGGATTTTTCAAGCTGAATCTGATTGTTTTATATCTGTCGTTGAGTTTTCAAAAAATGCATCTAGAAATGTATGAAACAGTGTTTTTTGTGCGTTTATTTATACTTGTTAACTGTAACGCTGTTTTCTGCAATGGAAGAGGATAGTTAAAATTGGGTTTCAAATTCAGATTTTCCATGAAAGAAGGAAATTTTGGTTGAAAGTGAACAGTTAACTGAGATTTTTGAAGTGCTATCTTTAAAACTCAGACTGAGCTAGAAAGTAGATTTGTGAGCTTTATCTGAAACAACTAAGTCTGATAGCGAAAAATGGGTTTCAGTTTTGGATTCGGCACACTAAAAAGCCCCAACGACGAATTTCCTCTGCGCCAAACAATACCGTTTTTTGTCGGCTAGTGTAATGAATGTAAAGCGTGAAAAGCGTTGGCTCAAAAACTGGGCGTATGGGATGCGAGAGACGCAATACGGCGCCCGAGCTATTTGCGGATCGGAGGCGTATTTGAAGAACAAAACAGGTACCTACTCCCCTACTGCCACCTTCAACTAGCCTAGTTCTCCGGAGTAAAGATAGAACGGAAAAACGAGGGAGGACTCGAGTGATAATACGAGAACTGAGTCAAGGGGAGACTCAAGGCGAGGAAGGGAAGGATCCCAATGCCAAGGTCAAGGCCTTTTGGACCCTTCTTCCTCACCCAGTCAAGTAAAGGGATATCTATGGAAATGGGGGATTTAATAAACACAAAATTCAAAATTAAAGAAATAATTACCAATCAAACGAGAATATTTCAGAGGATTCTACGTGACAGGTATCTGACGAAACCAAAGTTGTCAAATTTTATCATCCAAATAAAAACTGCAAATCTCTAAACAGAGGTTTATTGTTTCTATATGAGAATAATCATTCTACGTGAAAGGATATTATCATTGATCTTTGTGTAGGTAGAGAGATAGAGATAGATGTGTGGCACAGCATATAGGAATCGTGTCCCCATATCTTGTGATTGCATTTTGGATATCATTTATAGTTCAGCACGGTAGGTCGATTAGGAACTAAATTAGCTACAGCTGATCACTTAGGCCCCATAAATTCTGATTGACTTGTAGATTTTTAAGGACTCCGTTAAATCCGTGATCAGGGGGACACATTACTGCTGTTTCAGGGGTATCGGGTTCGAAATGGAGACCACCAGAGGATAACAACTTTGACAAAATTAGGAAGTACCAAGTTGATGCTCTACTCTAATCAGCAGCACAAGTAGCAGAAATTCAACTATGCCAGAATCAGGTAATTGGTGGGAACATCACCTGGGGCGGTGTATGGTACAAGAGGTCAGTAACTGAGTTGACACAGGGTCTTAACAGGAGGAGCATTCATATGGACAGTGTTTGGGGCGACTATTCCCCGCCGTGGAGTGATGACTAGATGAGTTGGCGTCATGGCAACCTGGAGCTGGGCACACAAATATACAATTGGAAGGAAAAATACCATCTGATGGTACAGCCAGATGTTGCATTACCGTCAATCCACAACACCTGGCCTGACCGACTCAGACCTGGACCCACCCAAGATGTCCAGAGTTGGTCCACAAACCCGAGTTCAAATGCTTTCTGGATGGACTCAACAGCACATTCCTTGAAGTGACTGGACAATTACTATACTGGTGCTTTTATTAATATTGTAACACTATCTTTGTTATGTTTGTATTATTATCCAACTAAAAATGTTATAGTAATTGACTTGTAGATGTCTTAAAGACTCCATTAACTCCATGAACATCAACGTTTACTAGTCCCCTACACGAAACAACAGCTGACACAAAGTACCAAAAAAAGGTGCAATATAGTGCATATCCATGAATAGAACAAATGAAATTTAACTAAATAAAATAATACGCCTATCTGCAAATATAGTAAACAAGAATATAGAAAAACTCGATTTCGGGGGAAACTCTTGAACACAACATTGAACTACAATTATATCAGCTGATTCTATCCTCACATAGTATTTGGCAATTTTTAATACGTCCAAGGACATTCACATTCGTGTTTACGTTCTTTTTTTTTTTTCAAAGTTACAGCTTAGTTCTGAACGGTTCTGCCGAATGATGGGGTGGATCATTCGATTCATTGACCAATCTATCAATTAACAAACATGAAATAAGTGTTATTTCGTAAGCTTTCGATACTCAGATTTTTGAATATTTCGCCTGAAACTTACCTACTAAGACAAGAAAACAATAGGTATTCCGGACAGAAATCTACAATTTTCCTGATATTTCCCTAGCACCGAAAATCCAGACATTCACGGCTTTTCCGAACAAATGGACACTTTCTTTGTACAAATAACGAGGATTTCCACTAAAGAAACTTCATCAAGTACGAATTACTTGATGCGTTTAGCAATTACAGTGTTATTATTTTATAAACCATAAACTATGCGAGATAGCAGCACTTCAGGAGGATTAGAAAATGTCGGAACTACATTGAGGATTGTGTCTTTCTCAATTGTAGCAACACACCGGGGACATCTGAGAATCAACAATCAATGGATTTGGTAGGCAGCATACTTTGCAACTTACCGGCCCATGGGTAGCATACTTCACCGGTACCGAATGCTAAAGTTGTAACTTGGTAAAGTTAGTTAGTGGGCAATGTTTTGATTACGAAGTTGGTAGTACCAAGTTTTCTGGACACTAAGTTCGATGCCAGGACGTAAATGTCAGAACTCGACCCATCAGATCACGTACTCACCCAATTTGATCGAAAGTTAGGATGTTTTCAGGCCAAGGCGAAGTACAGTGGCGGAGTCGTTTAAGGGAAAGATAGCGAGCGTGGGGGAGCTTTTAAGGAAACACCTTTCCTTCATAAAACTGTCCGGAAAGTCGAGTCATCCATCACATCTTGACGAATGGGAGTTGGGAGACGACAGGAACGACATCCCTCCACAATGTCAAGGTCAAGGTCTTCCCTGGCAAATTTTCGTACGCTCCACGTCCACATGCCGGGTGGAGGTATGTGCGTCAAATCCTGAAGATCTCTTATTGAAAGACTCGAACGGAATCTTGCTTCACATTCGCTCGACAGTTAAGCCTGGTTCAGCTATCAAATACATTCGACAGCTACAACAGAACAGGCAATCTGCTCGGCAGTTCTCTGTCCCTAATAACCCCAGAATCGGCAGCAAATCTGGATTTGAATCTGCAATCAAACTGTCTTTAAAATTCACCACATCATCGGACAAATAGAGTGCTTTCTGAGAGTAGCCACCAAAGACTCATAATATTTCACCATTATTGGGTTCTTTCTTGCAATAAGTTTGGCTCCGCCTCTCCATAATGATACTATTTGTGCCCCTTTCACTTTGTAAGCCTTGAGTGGCATTGGTTGGTCCTCCCCGCCCCTTTCACTTCCTTGAGCCAATAGGATTCAATCTCCTCTCACTTGATCATTTGTTGTTTGTTACTGATGATGACTTAACCGTCGAAATCGATTTAACAGTGTAACTCTTTACTTTCGTGGAAATATAGACAACGTTCCATCTTACTCCGTTTTTATTTCACCAAAGACTTGCAATTTTCTCCCTTTTTACCTCTTTTGCCCAAGGAAATTGCGATTTACGCTGTAACTAGCAGAAAATCGTCACTTGTTTGATAAAATTCGAAATTCGTTGAAGAAGTTGACTAATCAACCGAATCAAATCCCTAAGTTATATTGTTCGTTAATAAAGATTGCAACTAAACATTCCTTCACTTCTTAAAGGCTTCAGACTTGATATAAAAAGTAGGTCCTTTTGCTCATGGACGGAGATTTCCCTTCTGCAGGAGGTGTCAAATGTGTTCTTTTACGTTAAAACCAGCCTTTTGTTACTGCAATGAAATCATTGCGGCTGGTTTCTCTGTAAACGGTTGAGGGCTACCCAGAGATCGACATAGATATGTATTGTACGACGAACAGTGACTTGCTGCAAACTAGCTTGTCAGCAGAGCAGATGCCTCTAAGAGAATAGTATTTACACTTAGGTAGGTGATAGTTAACCATCAACATGACTTTTACTTCAATTTCCCTTCCATCCTGCTTCATTGTAATCGAATTGAATTTTACTACAGTTATTATTATTGAAATTCTGGGCGCCTTCACGAACATTGGGCCGGGGAGGAATGCTCTCAAACTCAGGCAGCACCCGAGGACGAGAAGATCCTGCAGCCAGCCTAATCGCCCCAATACAAACTGACCAAATATGTGGTTTTTCGAGGTTTTCGCAGTCCTAGGCGAATGGGGTGCCATTTTCCAAGCAGTTGTGGCGTAGGAACGGCTAGGAAAGGTTTCAGATCGGTAAAAATTCACTGACAGCAAATAACCGCAATGTCAGAACCTAAAAGTGACCCCCTAAAATGATGACAGCAAGCAATCACGAATTATGAAGAAAAAAACATGTGTCAGAATCGGCTACGTTTTATTTCCCTCATCGAATTTGTCCTCCGATTCATCTTAGATAGAATTCTTTCGAAGTTTTATGTATGTTCGATACCTGAGAAGCTTTCCAGCTTAGTTCTTTTATACGTGTGTTGCAGGTTGGCGAGTAAAGTAAAGGATTCAGAGTGAACAAGTCCAGGAACGAACGCGAGAATAGAATCGTCTTTCCAGGATACTATAAGTAGTATAGTATCCACTTATCCAATTTGCATACAGAAAACCCCGAACACAACACATCATACAGATTCTATTTGATCGTCCCTTCAACTTATAATAGCATTCTCGGTTCACGTTCACATGCATACCGGTTGTTTCCAACAGAAAGGAAGTTGTATATAAATCAAATTTATCTATCCATATACCAGACTCGAAGGAAGGAACTCGTCTTTTGGATTCAAAAGAGAGGTCCGGATCCGAAACAACGCAATTCCATTGAATGATGGGGATTTGTTCCTCTGTGGCCAATCGAAGGCTCAATTTCGGAATTGGTATCCAGATTTATTCTATGGATGTAGGATGTGCTATCCATGGACACGTTCTTGGATTGGATCCTCGACGAATCCATAGATGCAAATTACGCTATCCATGAACTCGTTCCTGAAGGTGAATGAAGTGATCAGATGAATGAAGATTTCCGAAATCAAATCGGGTGGAAATATAAGAACAAAAAGCAATGATTTGCAATAAAGTAGAAAAAAGGTTTAAAACTCAATAAAATATCAGTGAAAACTTCCGAACAATCCAAAAAAAGGTATCGTTGTTCTGATATACTATCCGTAGTATAGCTTCCATCCACTATGCATAAAGAAAAACTACGAACAGAACACATCTCATTTGATCGTCCCTCCAACTTATAGTAACATTTCTGTTTCACGTTTTCTGCATATCGGTTGTTTCCAACAGAAGGAAGCGGTATAAAAATCAAAATTTTCTATCTGGTACGCTGGACTCGAAGGAAAGAAGGACTCGAGGTTTGGTTTCGAAAAAGCATTGGCTGATGCGGGCTCGTTCCTCTGTGGCCAATGGAAGGCTCAATTTCGGAACTGGTGTCCTGATTTATTCTATGGATGATGGATGTGCTGCCCATGGACACGTTTCTGGATTTGATCCTTGAAGAATCCATAGATGCAAATAAGCTATCCATGAACTCGTCCCTGGATTGAATCCTTGAATGCTGAATTTACACTTCTGGAACGAGTCGAGGATATGAATCCTTCAACGGAATGAGAGAATCCGGAATTTTACCATGGCTGGAGTGAAGCCTCTGCAGCACTCGTTTTTCACCTTGGAAACCTATAGGATTATGAATGAAGTAATCAAATGAATGGAAATTCCCGAAATCGGATGGATCTATGGATGCTGAATATGCCAACCATGAAGTCGTTCCTGGATTCAATCCTCGAATGAACCCATGGATGTTGAATTTAAACTTCTGGAATGAGTCGAGGATATGAATCCTTCAACGGAATGAGAGAATCCGGACTTTTACCATGGCTGGAGTGAAGCTCTTGCAGCACTCGTCTTTCAACCTTGGAAACCTTTAGGAATGTGAATGAAGTAATCAAATGAATGAAGATTCCCGAAATCGGGTGGATCTATGGATGCTGAATATGCTACCCATGGACACATTCTTAGGTTCGATTCTCAACAAATCGATGGATGCAAAATATGCCAACCGTGAAGTCTTTCCTGGATTCAATCCTCGAATGAATCCATGGATGCAGAATTTAAACTTCTGGAACGAGTCGAGGATTTGAATCCTTCAACGGAATGAAATAATCCGGACACGGTTCGGCAAAGAAATGACTTTTCCCATCACTGGAGTGAAGCTCCTGGAGCACTTACCTCTTAGCTAGGAACCCTTTTAGGAAGGTGAATGAGGTGATCATTGAATGAAGATTTCCGAAATCAAATCGGGTGGAAATATAAGAACAAAAAAAGTGACGATTTGTATTGAAGGGGACAAAAAAAGCTTTAAAACTCTATAAAACAACAGTCGAAACTTGAAAAAAGTTGGGGGGCCCCCAGCAAGGCAGCGCCTGAGGACGGGAAGGTGGTCGCAGGTGGTCGGAGACGGTCAGGTGAGAGGGGAGGGGAGGGGAGGGGGCGGCGTCCTTGAAATGCTTGCGTAAGGACCGCGGGGCCGGAGGGGAACCCGCGCGGCGTTGCCGGATCAAACCCCGAAATGCGGGAGGTGGAGTGGGGGGGGGGTTTGATAGTGGAGGGGAAGTTTCATCGTAGAACCCTTTTCCCACCCCTCCACAGACCGCCTTCCTCGTCATACGGTAGACCGTCTCCGTCGTAGACCACAACACCGCCGCATCCACAGGTCTAGTCCACAACCCTTCCCCACCCTTCGTCCTCCGCATCCCCGCCAGCCCCGCGTCGTTTGATGATCCTCGAAACCCCCTTCGGCCGCCCTCGCGTCTTCACCGACGAAAAACACTGGCGAAGAAGAGGCGCGGTCAAGGTGCGCCCCCTCCATGCATATCAACCCGTCCCCCGTCATTACCGCTAACATACGCACGCCCTCACGTCTCAAAAATAGACTTGGGAACCGAGAAAGGACGAAAATAGAATTTTGGAATTAGTTAGCTCTAATCCGTGAAAAACCAAACATCTAGAGCTCAACCAACCTAAAAACCAACCAAGTAAGAAAAACGGTTGACCACCCTCAATATTTGTTGTTTCCCGCTCACTTTCCTTCAGACATAGGGACGTAACCAGCCTGTATTTCACCCGGGGCAAGAAATAAATTTGGCGCCCCCCCCATAGACCCGATAACTCACGACTCATACCATCCTAATATACCAATGAACCAAAATATAAATATAATTAATTTGATTTATTCTGCCCTCGAGTCTTTACCGACAAAACTCACTATAGAAAAAGGGTCCAAAAAATGGCCGAAAAATTGCCTTAAAAATAGACTTGAGAACCGAGAAAGGACGAAAATAGAATTTTGGATTCAAGCTTACATCTGAAGAAAACCAAGCATCTACCAAGAAAGCCAACCAACCAAGAAAGAAAAATGGTTTACCACCCTCAAAATTTGGGTGTTTTACGTAGCTCGTCTCCTGACAATTTTTCCGAAACTTGACCATTCTTGATGAAAATCGCGTACAGGTGTATTAAATGGATCCACAGGTCAATTCCTCAGCCCCCGTTTCCCACTTCACCACCATCAACATCTGCATTGCTAGATGATCCTAGAACTCCCTGGCTGCCCTCGAGTCTTCAACGCCAAAATCACTGGAGAAGAAAATTCTTAAAAATGGGCAAAAAAATAGTCTTAGAAATAGACTTGGGAACCGAGAAAGGACGAAAATAGAACTCTGGGATCAAAGCCAACATCCGTGAAAATCAAACATCCAGAGCAATTTTCCTCAACCACTTTGTAAAAACCAACCAAGAAAGAAAAATGGTTTACCACCTTCAATACTTGTTGTTTCACGTTCACTTTCCTCTAGACGATCCTCCGAAACTTGACAATACTTGAGGAAATTTCTACCGAAAATCACATATGAGTATTACATGGATCTACATGTATATGGATACATCGGTCTATTTCTCAACCCCCGTTCCCCACCTCGCCACCACTATCAGCTGCATGCCTTTACGATCCTTGAAATCCCTTGGTCGCACATTTGAAGGAGAGGCGCGTATCAAAAAATAGACTTGGTAGAGATGGGAAAAGTCGTTCCTTCCGTGGAGCAAGTCGGATTCGTTTCTTTTCGGAACAGGATTCGGATCCTCGAACTCGTTCCAGGAACAAGTACTTGGTTACCATCTTTAATATCCATGGATTCACTAAGAGACTTGACAAATCCCATTGTCCACTGAGGTACGAGTCACATTGTCACAGCTAAGGAAGAACACCAGGGATGAAAAGAGCAAACGTTCATTCGTTCTAAAGAAGAGAAATTATACAAATCTGGGAAATATTTTATAAAGTTCCAAATAGTTTATAACCAGCAGAAAACATCAACTTTGCGATTCCATACTCATTTCAGGGATAAATTTCAGTTTTACGTGCGAAAATACGTTTGGGACCATATGTGTATGTGTGTAGGGCCCGAGGTTTTATGGTGGATGGTACCACATGAGTGTTAGATATACATTTTTTGTATTGTTTATGAAGTCAACACACTTTAAAACTATTTTCCAACTATTTTTATGCTGTTCGAACTTTGCTACTCTTAATTCTTGCGATATCTCCTTTGCTATCTTGAAAGTTGTTCAACATTTTTGGGCCTTCAAACAGATATTTCCCCATGAAATCGATTTAGAATCGCCAATTTGATGCGTTGTAGTGTTAATAAACAATTCGACGCTTCATAAAATATTTTCCGGAATACTTATTCAAAATTCCCCAAATTTATACTATTTGAAATTTAGCTCCTTTATCCCTGGGGTTCCTTGTTAGCAGTTTTAGAACGTTCTTAACGTTTTTTTATGCCTTCAAACTGGAATTTCTCCATAAAATCGACCAGAAATTGCGAAATTAATCATATCGTTGGAAAGCTGAATCAATTTTCAATTTTTGTTGTAATCTGATAGCTTCCAGCATCTTTTTTGAGGGAAATAGTAGAGTTCAGGTCCAAGTATTTTCGGAAATGTAATTTTGTTTTTCTGTGTTGCACGTTCGAATTGTAATTAGGGTCTTTAGAAATTGAGTTTTCTTAGAATGTCATTCATAGTAAACCGTGGCTGAGGATTGGGTGAGAATTAGGAATTCTCATACTGAAATCAATTTCGTTTCCAACCAAATAAGAATCCCAACGGATGAATGAGTGTAAAAATCCGCGTGAAACAGCTCGAACGGCCAAAGGGGGTTCATTTTCCGAGGTTGACCTTCCAGCCATGGGATCTCGAAATTTATTTGGTCAGCAGGTAATGAAACGGTTGTTTATTTAGCCGTTCGTTCGCCTTTTCCCCGAGAAGAATGCTTCGCTTTGATGTTTTTTATTTCCATTTGAGCGAGGGTCGATGTCCCCGTGTTTTCGCGCCGGAGGAATTCCTCCGAGGCACCAAAGGACGTTTTAGGGTGAACCCGTTGAAAATGGGCAGTGAAAAAATACTGGATGCTTAGAAAAAATCAAATTGTTTCTCACGTAATATCGAACTTGTCACAGGTGTTTTGATCTCTCAAGTAAAAATCGTAATTCTACCTGCTACTTTCACAGGACACACTCGCTTTTCCGCCATTCTGCTGTAAAACCTGATATAGAATAAAATATCGGAAATTCGGAGAAATGATGTTTGAAGTTGGTGATCAAAGTGAACAGCCGTCGAGTTTGGGATCTTCTCTTTTTTGATCAAAGAATCGTGTTTTTATCGACATCAAATTTCTAGCTTAAACTTCAAATTATTCAGAAGAAAATCTGGTAGGAATAAACTAAATTGATGTTATTGGTGGACGGTGTTGAAGTGAGAACGGGCATGGTGCCACGGAGTCGTTCAAATTTCTCTAACATTGCTCTTTAAGTCACTTCAACGATCTGATACACATCATAATGCAAATATATGCAAAAAGCTCTCTTTCAAATGATGGAATAATATAGGATGAATTGAGTAGAAAAATCGCAATCTTAAAAAAAGAGGTAAGTTTCAGTTGAAAATAGACAATTTTAAAAATAACAAATTTGTTTAGAGGCAATGTGCCAATTGCAATGATTCAGCGTTAAAAATTTCCCAAAATTGTGCTGAAACAACAACATATCTCGTCATGTTTCGCGTATAATTATGTAGGTATTTGCAAACATGGAAATACGCAATTGTGATATGGTGACAAGTGATATGGTAGATATGACGTTTTTTCGACAAATTTAAAGTGGATTTCGAATATGCAATGAGATTAGTGCAACATTTTATTTATTACGGTTTATTATTATCATTTAAATTATTAACAGGAGTACAATCCAGTTCTTAGCGAGCGACTCGACAGTTCCCCCTTCGGGTGGGCTCCTTCCGCCCTTTGTTATCCCGGCATCACCACTTTTCCGTCCGCCCGAGGGGGTCATTCGTGTACCTGCCACCTTGGTAAGCACTAGCCTCTCTGGTGCTCTGGTTGAATTTACAGATTTTTCCAGGGAGTTGGTTAGGCTTAGTAAGTACCGTTTATGAACACAGAATGCGCTCACGTAAACCCCTGTTAGCCCCCCCCCCCCCCAGCCGTAGCTTTCATCTGTGTTTACTAGCTCCCCTCCTCTGAGCTAGAATCCCATATTTGTAGGTTGCATAGGCAATTTTTCATCTTCGGTACTTAAATGTGTAAAATTAATCATTTACAGCATTTCCAAATCTAATTCAACATTTTCCAAACGAAATTCAACATTTTCCAAACCAAATTCAACATTTTACAAAACAAATTCAACATTCATTACATTCATTACATTTTAAAGAATTCGACAACCGGTTGATTCAAGTGCATTCGGTGGAATAAGTCAAATGTTTCTTCCACCTTATTCCCCCATGCTGAATCCAGCTGAGAGTGCATTTTCTAAAATTAAGACCGTGGTGAGGAATATTCTCAGCGGAGAACGAGACCATGTCTTACCACGTGCAATTGAACGGGGAGTAGTGGCTATACTTGATATAATCCAAGCGATTGCTCGAATTATATTAAGAACGCTTTGCTTCTTCTACCAACCAGCTGGCCAACCTTTACACAAATACTAAATTTCGTTAAAAATTTAATGAATGTTGAATTTTCTTTGTAAAATGTTGAATTTGGTTTGGAAAATGTTGAATTAGATTTGGAAAATGTTGAATTAGATTTGGAAATGCTATAAATGATCTGGCTGTAGAACCATACAGTTCTACTGTCCCGCTTTTTTTCATTAATGAACCTTTGTAATCGACCATGAAAAGAAGAATTAACCCGTCCGTCCGCTGCACCCTGTCCAAAGCCCACTCTTTGAATCTAAAGGGCCAAAATTTAAGAAATTTGGCCAAAAAATTCTACATTGATCAGGGATAGCCTGAGTCTGGATTAATCAACCCAAAGGAATAATATTTTGGGATTGAACTATTACAAAATCGAAATCTTAAAAACTATGGAAGTAAGAGGGTAGGTTTATTGTTTGATTCAGATAGATATTAGTTCCATTAATCGAACGAGACCATCCAGGTTAGTCTACGATCATCCGTTCTACCAGCATCTGATAAAATCCGGAGGGTTTTCTTTTGCGGGGAATTGAACGAGATGCGTGGCTGGCTGCAGCCTCCGAGCATGGTAGATGCTATAATTATACTGCCCTAACGCTGCCTCACAAGTCATCAGTTTTCGGGTCTGTATTTTTATTTTGTGTCATTTAAATTTGAATTCACTTCAATTTCAATTGATCTATTCGTGTTTGTGAGTGTACCCAAGAAGCATTGGGTACACACAGTCTGTCTGCACAGTCCAATTCTGGCAGGAGGGTTATCTAATACAGAAATACCAAGCTATTGTGGTTCCATTAGCAGTTTTAAAATATTGTAATCGAAACAATTAAAATAATGAAATACTGAGGTTTCTTAGCCAAAAGGTGGTTTGACCACATAACTGTATAGGATTTCCTAAAATCGGGGCATCGTGTGGTACTTGGTTTCATAGGTACAAAACTCAGCTGGGATAGCATCATTGTGCGATAGAGTTAAGCTAGTCAACTAGTTCCAACCTAAGTAGTGAAAACTCCTGTATTCTCTATTCATGAATACAGATTTGAGGGAGGTACGGTAGCTATGTAGAATGATTTGTAACTCAGAAAGGAACAACTCATCTCAGCTTTCAACTGGCCCGTGTAAACCTAACTAACGACGAGTTAAACCGTCCCAGAACTCGCGTACGCGTAGGGAGATGTTTAGGATCGAACGGAATTACTTTGGCACGACTCCTAATTCCTTGTTTTGCCGCTTAGATTAGCCGGTGCCAGTAGGTCAGGTGTCCAGAAAATAAGCCGAACGCCAAAACCCCGCCAACGCTGGGCGCCGGGTGCTGCATTTTTTAAGGGGAAATCAACAATGATTCTGTCCAATAGCGACCCACGACCCAAGACATGAATTGCTCACATCGTTTTGATCAAATAATTTATTATTGAATGTGTCCGCCGCCCTTCTTAAGGGACTATATCCATTTTCATTTCATTAGAACTAAAGAGAAACTGATGCTAAATGGAATGTTAGTTGGTACATACATCCTGAATTTGAACAATTCATTACGTAGTTACCCAGGTACTTATGTTTTACTGCAAACGTTATTTTAGATTCATGAGTAAAACACAAAATAGAGAGAAGGATTTCAAGCAGTGATTTCGAAGGAGCATTTCGTTACCAAGAGCCATAAAATATAAAACATGCTCTCGAACAAAAAATTGTTTTTTGGAACATTACCACTTTCCATGGAACAAACGAAGTTACCTTTCTTCTTCTTGATAAGCTACCTTCTCAGTGATCTTTGTATAATGGCGCTAAGTGTAATAATTCTGTTCATATCAACATTTCATAGATATAAACAGAAAGAATGATTCAAGATGGTGTTGCACCTTTTGTATTTTCAATTTGTAAATTGATGTTTACTGAATGATTATACTGGTGAAACTCGTAGGTATATTTCAAATCTTTGGTTCCGTAAAACCATGACCTGCCTCAACTATGGTTAGGAATTGTTGGCTAGATGTGATACTATGCGCCGTGGTATCTCCAACATGGACTTTCAATTGGGAAGTGTGTAAGAGGCAATCAAACAGCGAGCAAGGTCTCATCTTGCCAGGCTATAGCATCATGTGAATGAGGAAGCAGTGAAACTTCTGGTAAAAGCATCTGAAATACCATGAAATTGTGTAGTTTGTTGCAAGAATATTGTGTATTCATACGTCCACACATGTGTCATTCGTCGAGCAACACGACGAGTCACCCAGGTGCTCGGCGAATGGTGAGCACATTGCTACACAGATTCGAAGCTTCCCCCCAAGAAAGAGATTCAGAGAGGAACAGATTCCACAACAATTCGTCGGTTTCCTAGAGATCCAGAAATTCAGGGCAATCCATGTTTTAAACTCCGATCTACAGAATAATGAAGTACTACGACCCGGTCTCTTACAGTATATCACGCAGGCGAAAAACAACGTTAGGGCGATAACCAAGAAAACTTCTGTGAACTAGAAAAAAAAGTGGAAGGAGAATAATGTGATTCACAAGAAAATCCCTTGCAATCAACCCTAGCGAGCATGGCAGAATCTGATGCGAATTGGGAAAAAGACTGACACCAGTCGAAACATTCACGAGTACGGCTTTCGGCGAATACCAAACACCCCTACAAACTATGAGGAAACTAGCGAGCACCTGCTCGGTGCTCGGCAAATGCCGAAAGTGTGTAGCAGACATGGGACAAAGCTATTTAGGCTTTAGATCCTGAAAAATGCATTGCAGTAACATAAATCTCATTCATGCTATCAATGAGTTAACTCGGTGTAATTAAAGCTTTTCAAAAATTTTGTTTATTGTAATTAAACTGTGTATCTTCAGTATAAATGGGAATTCATTCCATTACGCCTCACATAAGTAATCTTTGGCAAACCTCAAATTCGCGATTTTCGTAGCATACTAAGCGCAACATTAATGAGACTGCATTTTAAAACGTGTTCTATCTCGCATAATAACCTGAGAAACCGGAGACAAATTACTTGCGGTAACAATTTTTTTTACGAGACACCAAAACACCAATAAAAAAGGTTTTGCAATATCTTTCCTAGTCGAGGAACGCACGTACGTTCATACAACTCGCAAGAGCCTCGACACATAAGATTACAGCTTAATGCGGACGACATCTTATTGCTAAGTTTTATTGCTATAATGAAAAATTACGGCTCATCACCGTTACTGTGCTCTCACGGGGTCATTTTAAATGTGCTACTTACAGAGAGGAATAGCCTAGTCGTTACATTTCGTTCACCAATTACCTGAAAAAAAAAGAAAACAATTGAAAAACACGTTAAAACTCATTTCATCAACCCTTAACATGCCATAATTTGAGATAGATAGCAATTTATCAACCATATTTTAAAACATTAAATGAAGTATTCAATAAATTGGCTTATGGAGGGGGAAATTGCCCGAAAAAAAAAAGTGTTTCGAAGGGTTCGGGACACACTCATTCTGAACACAAATGTAACCGTTGAAACATGAAATCAGTTAATTCATTAAATAACTAGTTATTAAACGTACTAATGAATAAGAGCAATTTGAGCTAGTTAAAGTATGACGTATTCGCTTTCCTCGTTATTAAATGAAATAGTGAGCGCTCCATTGGTAATATGTGAAATTCCGGATTAATGGAGCCACTGACACACTTTAACTCGGTATTATAAATGAATTCATAATACGAATTTTCATTATGTATAGTATATTATGTATGTGTTACTGTGAGTATCGTAACTACATGGTACATAACCCATTATTATGGTTCATAATAAACATTAACCCCCTCGAAAGCTGTTGGTTTATGTATAGCTTTTCCAAGTCAGATTCGGAAATTTCCAAACCAATTTCAGAATTTTCCATTTCAATTTCAGACTTTTCCATTTCAATTTCAGAATGTGATCAATCGGATATTGGATATTGATCCCGCATGGTGGGAGCGGTTTCTGAAATTGAAATGGAAAATTCTGAAATTGAAATGGAAAAGTCTGAAATTGAAATGGAAATTTCTGAAATTGGTTTGGAAATTTCCGAATCTGACTTGGAAAAGCTATACATAGATTTGAAAAATCGGATTAAAAAATAAATAAAAATTCCGCCCGTTCGCTGACCGAAGCTTTTTTCCGTAATCACTGTGAAAAAGTTAACGAAATTTGGCTCAAAAACTCAAAAGGGTTATAGTTTCACAATTCCACACCCCCCCCCCCCCCCCAGTAGGCAATTATAGATGTTTATTTATTTAAGTGCACATTTTTATTGACACGTGGTTCTATTCTGTGGAAGACTAGGTCGCCAACCGATAATGGAATAAACTTAGATTTTCTGCCCTTCCACATCATACCGTGCGGCGAATAAAAACCCACGATCTGATATCGGATGAAGGATAAAAGGACGGTCGAAAATGATAGTTAAGCAGCCTGGATCGATATTGGTTACATTGCGTTTCAAATACAAGTTGCTTTTGCGGTTACTCGTCAGAGGCGGGAAGTAAAAACGAAAATTAATTAATTCCACGTAAGCGCATGCGCACAGCGTTCCGCTAGTTCGATCATGATGAAATTCATATGAGACCTTGAGGGGCGTTGTGCGTATAATCCTTCATAATATGAACTAAATTGAATCAAAAGTTATACACGTTTCAAGAATTTCACGTTAGTGCAAGCGCAGAGCGTAACGCTGTTTACATTAGATGAAATTGCTATGGGACCTCAAGATACCTTATCCGCATAATCCCTCAAAACTAGAGCTAAATTCATTGACAAATGTGGAAATTTCGGCTGTTTCAAGAATTTTACATTAGCGCATGCGCAGGCGTACCGCTGATTATATAGAATAGAATAGAATATTAATTTATTAACAGAGAAAATAGAATTGCAAAGTGGATTTTCTTCTTTCCACCAACCGAATAAGTTCATTGGAACTTGTGGTGGCTGGTGGAGCTGGTCTTAGCAGAATCATCTACGTAAATTTTAACATTTTTAACACTACTTACTACTTGCTTATCTAGATAAACAAAGAAAAAATCACAACAGATAAATATTCAGATGAAATATGAGCTGAATTCATCCAAAATTGTGGAAGTTATGGCTGTAACAAGGAAATGCGGACAGACAGACAGACCGACAGACACTGAACCAAATTTGTTTAGTAGGCTATGAAACGCAAAATGCGAGAGGAAATTTCGAATTCGGACAACAACAATTTTTTGGTTCCCGAAAGTGAACATAGGGCAACTATCATGGTATTAAAAAATTGAAATATTCATTTAAAAAACCGAAAATTTCTACAAAAATGCCGTTTATTGTGGTGTTTTAGAG
Source organism: Creontiades dilutus (assembly GCA_031894815.1). Lineage (NCBI taxonomy): Eukaryota > Metazoa > Arthropoda > Insecta > Hemiptera > Miridae > Creontiades > Creontiades dilutus. The sequence continues at coordinate 397,355 of JAVIWC010008066.1, forward strand.
GAGGCGAAGTTTTGGGAAGGTGTGGGGCGGCGGTGGCGAGGGGCGGGGGGAAGCAGCAAGCGTGACTGTGCTACGATGTATTGGGCACAAGGCCTCCGGTTTGCCCAATCCCCGACCCCCCCAACGCCGTCGCCCCTCGCGCCCCGCAACGCCGTCACCCCCCTTTTCCCGTCCTCCTTCAATTCCAAAACTACCCAACTGTCGGCTGACAATTGGCGGCGCCGACGCCACAATCGTCGTCGACTTTAAGAGCGGTGGCGCAGCAAAGATATTGTAGCGTGATATAAATCAGATTTGGGCAGAATCGAACCGAGACTAGATCATGTATTTGATTAATCGAATACAAATTTTTACCGAAATCGGAAATACGATTAAAATGTTAGTCGAGAGGATCATTCCGATTAAAATCTTAATTTTCCAGTACGGTTGAGATTAACATCGTAATTTTACTCAAGAATTATACAGGGTGTCCCGCACTTAGTGTAAAAAAAAAAAAAAATTGGGTGAAACTACATGGAAAATGGAGTAAATCGCCGCCAACCGCGATTTTTTTTCTCAACCCGTTGCTGAGATATGCTATTTTTAAGTTTTTTCAAAAAATCGCGTTTTTCGCCATTAAAACGCTTTTTTTTCGGCAATTTCCCAACATTTTTGAACATTTGACCACATTTTCGGAATCTGCGTTAAATTTCCTATAAGATGAAGTTACTTTGATTTCCAAAACGCATCTTCCAAACACCGAAATTTTCAATCAAAGATGAACATTTTTCGCAAAGTGAAATTTTTCAAAAACTTGGAACGCTTGGCGTGACCACAAAAATAATTTTTTTCGTTGTCAAATTTGATAAAAACTTCTCCCACTTCTAAGCTTTCCAACGGCGTCTCAACCATTTAATTCTGATTGGAATTGACGGAGGAATTAAAGTTCGAATGCCAGAAAACGTGTAGTTCGTTTTAACGTAAGTTGGTAGGTGACGTACGATATGGGCCACAGAAACTGATTTTTCTCGATTTCAATTAATGTTTTCCGGCATTCAACCACAGGTTCGAATTGGGCGTTAAATTTCCTGTAAGAAGAGGTTCATTTTGTTTCCAAATTTTTTTTTACACATTTATCACAATTCTCGATTTTTAATTTTTTACAGTACCCGAAAATGTGGTCAAAAAAAATTTGGAAAATAAAAAAAGCGTTTTAATGGCGAAAAACGCGATTTTTTGAAAAAATTCTTAAAAATAGCATATCTCAGCAACGGGTTGAGAAAAAAAATCGCGGTTGGCGGCGATTTACTCCATTTTCCATGTAGTTTCACCCAATTTTTTTTTTTACACTAAGTGCGGGACACCCTGTATAATAATCGCCATTACACAAAAAAATTTACGCAAAAATCGAGGAAAAAACGCAATTTAAAAAAAATTGATGTCGAAAACGCATTTCTATTAAAAATTGACGTAGAAATTGGGATTTTTTAAAAATTGAGTTGGAAAACGCTCTCACGCTCGATACACTTTAGGAATGATACTGGCTGTCACTATGATAAAATTTAAAAAACGGAAATTTCATGCTACGCCACCATCTTTCATAAACCTATGTAAAGGAAATGATTTATATGGATAAATCAAAATGGATTCCGAAAATCTCAAAAAAAAAAAAAAAAACTTCTGATTGACGATTTTCTCCCAAAAAATTGAGCAGATGTTGAAAATTGGTTCAGAAATCGTTTATGAATGAGTGACGACGATTTTGAAGTAGTTGCCATGACAAATTTCAACCTAGGTATATGTATTTGTGTGAAATTTGATCAATTTAATGTCAAACGAACGTGACTTTTTTCTGGATATCATCTTAGTTGCCATCTTCCCCCTACACCATTACTCTTCAATAAATATTGGTCAAAACCTGAATCACATTATGATCAGTGATTTTAGACGATGACACTTTTCAGGACTGAGGTAAAACTTTGTGTTTTGCCCAAAAATTTAGCATTCACAAAGACAAACCGAGAAGTTGGGCACCACTCAGCACAGGAAATCGGTCAAATTTCAATTTCAAAATGCGGTGAAAATAATTCAAAAATTTTTACCATTTGGTGGAATTCCTTGGACTTTTCGTTAATATGATAGAATAAGTTTATTTGGTGTCAAATGTTTAATTAGAATGGAACATTCCAGGGGCCTCACTGATAATTTGGATAGCTGACGAACGTTTACACAGCATATGCACAACATTTTGGAAGTCCTACGTCCGAGAACCTCAACTTCTGAGAATTTCATCAAAACGGCAGAATGAGATGAGGTTAGCTAGTTCGTCAAGAAAAATCATCATCGTCACCAAACCTTGACACCGTTCGTCGACTACTTCCCCTTTTTAAGAAGAATCGGGTCATTTGATTGAGGAAAACAAGAGGCATAACCTTCTGACGTCGGTGAAATATGTACATTTTAACCCGCGATCAAAATTCAGCAAATCCAGCTGTACTGTTGGTGCAATTACTACAGATGGACAAACGTGAAACCGAAATTGATTTGATAGCTGCCAAATCGTGTCTGGAGTGGCATCATGACCTGCATGAGATGGGAACCACGAGAACGTGGTTCAATAAGATGGTACAGAATAATAAAACCTAACTGACATTTTGACTTTTGTATCTCAAGCGCTTCCTGTTCGTCAATACAACTCTAACAGCAAAGTACAAAACAATCGAAATTCACGAACGATTCATCAAATACAGCTGTAATATTGGTGCAGACATATATGAAACCAAAATTGATTTGATAGCTGCCAAATTGAAGGTGAAGTGGCAAAATGACCTACATGAGATTGGGCAAAAGAACAAGGTAGCAAGAAGATGGTGCAAAACAACAAATCCTAACTGATAATGTGCATTTTGACTTTTTATGTATCTCCAACGCTTCCTGTTCGTGAATATAAATGTAACTGAATAGTATAAAACAAATTGGGTGTGACAGCTTCCTCGTCTTGGTAACATGTATGAATCAAATGAAATGTTTCGAATAATTCCGAACGATATAAAATTTAAGCTCTTCAAGGGTAGTTAGCATTTTTTTGGGACTGATGAAATCTCTTTACGTACACAGTAAATTTGATGTTGCTTTTCCTCAGGTCCTACTCATCCTATTACCATAATTTTTCTAAAATCAATTTAAAAAAATTTTGTCTAGGACGATTTTATAGAAATTTTGTGCTTCAAAGTTATCTCCAATGGAAAATCAGAGTGATCACTAGGGAAATATAGAAACGTTTTGAAGAAATTACTTCAAAATAGGCTCTTAACCTTTGGTTTAGATTAAAATTTCTTCAAGTTGAAGGAAAAAATACATAAAATCCTTGGGACGGTTTATGCGTCATGTATTTATGTGCATTTAACAAAAAGAAATTAAGACGATAGTGCTGAGTTCAGAATTTTATGTACTAAAATAAATGAGTTTTGTCGACATGTATTGCGGGTCTATCGCACTAATTCTACATCGGTATGGATAGGAAAAATCTAAATCTAGTCTAATGATTTTGATAAAGTTCATACGACTCATTTTTGAGATTTGTAAAAATGATATCCTTTTAGATCAGTAAAATTAAATATCCAACACTTCTAGTCCAACTAATCACATTCTTAAAGCTTTAGAATTGAAACAACGATTCAATTTTGTTCATTTTTTTTTAAATAGAAAAAAGGTGCTTATTCTAACAAATGGGTTTGTTTATTAAATAAAGCGTGATTGCTTTGTGATATTGTGAGGTTGGTGGGGTTTTAATTTCAGAAATTGCAGTAATTTGCTTTGGGTGCTATGCTGAAACCTATTCTAGACGATTTGACTAGAAAAATGACAGCACACTTGCTTATGTCAGTAAACCCTCCAAAACTTACGGTAATGTAACGTTTTTGAGAATCTAAAGTTATTGGGCTTTTTCCATGTGCGATAGAACGGACTTTTCACACCAATTCTCAGGACGGACATTGCTAATTTGGAATCTTCTGCACCTTGAAACGCATAAATGACTAAAATTTGAGAGGGATTATACACATTTTTTGCTATGCGATTACAGAGGCTTATTATTGGAAATGGTAAAACAAAAACCACACATTCACAAAAGATTTTGGGAGAAATTCATACAATTTTCGTGAGAAAATGTTCTGGTAGATATGCCAGAAATATTTTCATCATGCTAAGTCTGATGGTACCTTAACCTCTTCCACTCCTGAAACCATTCTCGACTAAAATCTTAAATCTAAAATCCTAAATGTCTTTAAAGAAGAATAGTTCAGGCTTATTTAAGATACACCGATACAGAGTCCATAGAAAGTTAATATTTCTGCACCATCAAAACGGGTTGTTTTTAAGAAAAAATATAGGGAATACTTTGTGGAGATCGTTTCTTTGATTACATCTTCGCTTTTCTTCTTATATTATTCATTCATTACTAGTCAAGTAAGTGGGGCCCCCGGTGATGACTCATTCGCCGCTCCGCATTTTCTCGACAAAAGATTAAACCAGAGTTGAACGTGAATCACGCTCAAGTGACATCAACAGAGGAGGGCAATAGTGAAAGAAGAAAGAAAATAATGAAATCTCCATTGAAGCCCGAGAAATTCTCAATCAGCGAAAAACACTCGGTGTCAATGTCAACAAAGATAAAAAAACCTTACGATCACCGCTTCTTCACGTCAATTGACCGATGGAGGCGCGGACAAATCAACTTAAGAATCTTAATTCTGAATTTATACGGTTTAAAAACTTATTCGACTACAAATCATCCTTTTATATCGTATTTGATAAATTCAATCGTCAAAATCGATCCAAAATCAAAGTAGTTCCACACTTCAAAGTGTCGGAAGTTGATCATTTTTAGATATTAATTCTATGAAAAGGGGCAAAATTGTGACTCCTCAAGTGACTTTTATCAAAACACAACGTTCCACAAATTCCCCCTCAATGATATCTTGGGGAAAATGCCGGGTGATTCAACATTCTGCAATTTATCATTTGTACCAAAGGTGAGCCAAATTATAATGGATTGCTTCCAATGAAATGTATTTTAATTAAAAAACTCAAGTACCACTAATGCGATTACAATATGAAAATAAGATCCTATGAGGTTCTTGGATAAGCGAAAATAGCTGTTAATTAAATGTAATTGACGGATAAAATTGTATAGTTCAATTACACATGACGTGGTAGGTAATTTTGTATTTGGTAGAGTATCGTGATCCGTACGATTCGTATTTGTTGATGTATGTAATATTTCAGTTGTTAGGTAATTAAACTGAAATGTGTGGGTAGGGCATGCCGGAGTGATTTTTCCTAAGAATTTCGAGGTTGTCGGTTGAGGATCAGTGGGGAATAACAATTACTTCAGGTAACCCCAAATTATAACCATAAATATGAACCAGGAAATCGTAATGTGCTATTCTCAAAAAGGCAGAAAACTTATCTGCTACACTTACTAGATTTACAGCGGATTCCAGGCAATGTTTAAGACCTTTGCGAGATCTCTTCAGGCAAACCTTTACACAAATGTACGGACACCAGCAGAATCAAGAGTCACCATCTATAAAGGCATTGTAATTTAAAATTCCTCCTCAACTCTATCAAATTCAGGACCGTACCGAAAAGAAAGAAAACTAGCCTAGCAAGACATTTCAATGCACTCCAATCAATATTTCGCAGTAATAAGAGTATCAGTAGTAAAAGAATCGAAATGTCAAACTCCGTCTCAACCCTCTCAAATTCAATATTTAGTAGAGTACATTTCCAATGCATTCCAAAAAAATTGTTCTTGTCTTTCGAGAGATTTCTCTAAGCAAACCACTTCACAATTGTATGGACGTCAATAATCATCTGTCAGCATCTTTGAAGTCGTTCGGATTTCGAATTCCTTCCAAACCTTCTCAAATCCAGGACAGCGTTCCCTCATCCTGATCGTCTCAATCATTCAAAGTGTGGAAAAGACTCCGATGTTCGCTTTTCGCGAGTGATAACAGTCTTGGGGAAATCTGCGGGGCCATGAGTCATACGAATATCTTTGATCTTTTGTTTCGAACAACGACAGCCAATGTCGTCAGTACGGGAGCTTAGTAAGCACAACCCTGCACACTCCGTCAACTCACCTCTTAGGAAGAACAACGTGCTGTCAAGTGGTAGTCAAACTAGAAGTTAGGAGACATCAGGATCTCAAGCAAGCCATCGATTGCAGATGCTGTTGATTTGGATGACAATCTATATGAAAGTTGGTACGTGCAAAATTGGCTTTCGGAATAGCGAATAAATTTCCCATCAATTTTGTTACTTAAAAAAGCGCTATTTTTGCATCACATTTCTTCATAGTATCTTGTTGTCTTACTTAAAAATTAACAAGACCTCTATAATTTCTTATCATTAATGTTCATCTTATTATAATCACTAAATGGATGGATTGGATGGATTTCTTAGCAAAATTTCTCCTTTTCTCAACAACTATGGATCTATCAATTTCATCCATCAAGTCCATGTTGTATTCCATGGATTCCCTAGGAATACTCCCAAGTTCTTTTGCATAATAATTTGGGACACATTGTACAATATGATGTATATCATCTCCATCATCTTCTCACCATATTTCCGTAAACCACTCATCAGTCATCCTTGCTTACATTGGCAGTAAGCCACCTGTTTGTTGATAGCCATTTTTTCTCATGTTCCTGGTTTTCAGTGGTCCAAAATGCTAAACAATCACATCAAATTGTATTCTCAAATCATCTTTTATGGAAGTGTCTTGTGTTGTCTAGAGAGCGCAAGATTTAGTTGCTCATCATTAAGACTCTACTTGGATTTAAAGCAAGCCTACTTTTGGTATTTTCTCCAAGAGTTCATCAAAGAAGGGCTTCAAATTCAACTTACTCGGCCTTCATCATCACCATCTACATCAAATCATTACCTGTATCTGGACACTGAAGTAGGTACCTCCGCTCCTGCATAGTGCTTCATGAATCAGCGTCTCTCTAATGGTCTGAATTGGGTTTACAGCAAATCATATACCAGATAAGACTTAGCTGTAGTCTCTCTTTCACTATATGTTTCAACTTGTGGCTACACACAAAATTGTAATTGTTTTCTGAATAAAATCCGTTTCATTTGATGATCCATCAATTCAAATAACTAGTTATTTTGAGCACCCACTCAAAAATTTACGTGGTCCATTACCACCTTACCATGAATCTTTTGCCCCCTTTTTTGTTCACACCTCATCCAAATTCAAGCAAGACGAACACTACAAACAAAACAGTAGGTCTGCATAAAACACCCGGACATATTAACTAATTTGGATAATATAAGGCTACTATGCACTGAAAGAGAATGACTAGTATATCATATACTTCTCCCACAATATAGTATAACGTATGCAATGTAAAAAATAACAATTATTTCTTTCACGGGTATCTTCAACTATTTACAATCCAAAATATGACTTTATGGAAATTATTTGACTGCTATGTTAAGAGGTCTCTATAAAACACGCAGGTCCGTCTAACCATAAAATTTGATGAAGGGTATCTGCGATTAATTATCAGAGATCATTAGTACTATCAAGTGAAATCTCGAATTTATTATTTGACCGGATTCGAACCGAGGTAGAAATGAAAAATTGATATTAGAACAGTCTATATTCCGGGTAAAACTTACGAATTACTTGAAACTCAAGTACAGGGCCGAAAGAAGTTGTAAGTTAGTTTTATAGAGAAAAAGAGCAAACTTGATCTCATTCAGTGGAATTTCATGGCCCCAAGCGTCGCGTGGGCGGGAGGTCAATTTATTCCTATTTGAACCGACAACCAGGAATAGAAAATCAGGCTGTAACCCCAATTTGCAAGAAACTAAAACGTACTGGCCCTGAACGAATGACAAAGTTTTGCTTTTCAGCTCAAAATTACATATTTGGTTTTAACGGTGAACGTTAAAATGATTTTAGTGAAAACGAAAAATGAAGAAAGTAGAGTGAACCACCAAGTTTTAGTTATGTAGGTGCTTGGTTATTTAGACCGATACACAAATGTTGATGTTGATAATTAATTCCTCTTGATAATTTCCTACACCATTGGTACATTAATGTTGCCAGCATTATAACAGTTTTGTATATTGTATCAAACACTAATTTTCCAACTTTTATGGAATCGTAAGGGTACAAGCTTGTTGAAGTACGACAACCCCCAACGAATTGTTGACCGTTACAATTACTGGTAGCCATCTCTCACAAAGTCTTGGTAAGGAGGAAGAGTCCAAGAGTAGAAATTAGAGCACATCAAAGACAACTCAGTTTTGGATATCAGGAAGGATACCACGAATCAGTTTTGGATACCACGAATTGTACCACATTCCATATGTGCGTTTATCTTTTCATATTAACTAACTCTAGAAAGAAGATATAAATCCGATCTGTCATATAAGAAATCAATTTTTAGGCACCAAGTAAGCCAAGAGTTCGAAAGGCACTACTTGTCCAACAACTTTAGAATGTATACAGATTGTATTAACAATATCATATAGAAAAACATTACTGGACAAAAAGTGTCACCAACAAATTGAAACGAATTTTCCATCAAAACTAGGGCTAGGCAATTTCTTCGTGAAATGTGTTCTAAGTTTAAAAGCAACCAACAACAAATAACATTAGTTTTACCAATATTTTACAGCAAAAAATTGCAAGGGGGACGATCGTCGATCACAAATTGAAACAAATTTCACCATGAAATGTACCTCAGAAATCGACAAAAATGCAAGAAGTAGCCTAAAACACCAAGATTATAAATTATGCAAGAATGTAATTTAGAAAAAGTTCTATTTGAGCGATTGTATTCGAACCTTCACGAAAACAACGACGTAAATTGCAAATATTTCATGTTGATAGGCATTAGATTCCGTTTTCTTTGAGAGCGTGTATTGATGGATGGGATTCAATGATTTTATTGATGGGACCTCAGTGAGGCGAGGGGTGACAAAAGTATCGAAGAAGAGCCGGCTGTTGGCTTGTCAAGGTCTCTCGGGAAATCCAACATTTTTTTTCTCAAAGTCATTCGCCTGATAAGAGATGAAAGGTACGTTTAGGCAAGCATTTTGTCAATATGAGGGAAGAACTTCTGAAATTCGAATAGAAGGGAACTAAAAATGCAATCAATACGCCCATCCATTCACTCAATACGTATCAATGCATTCAAAAATCACCGGAATCGCTTTCCTATAAAATTTGCTTCTTCCATGATAAGCTTACAGTACAGGATTACATAAGACAGACTTTTTCTAGGGATATCAGCAAATTTGATATCAATCATCAAACTATATAAAGACAAAAATATCAGAGTATATCCGCTTTTCAGGGGGTGGTACCGCTGGGCCCTCCTACAGGATTTGGGATATACGATTTTTGACTTTGCATATTGTTATTATACTCCCTCATTGTGTTATTCAGCTATTTCTTTTTAACCTGCGTAGCAGGGCCATTAAACTAGTTTATAAATACGAATAAAATTCACAGATTCTGAGAATCACATGTGTAATATGTGATTTTATGGATGGGCACCTCACAACTGGAAAACCATTAAACGCCAGTGTAAAGAAAGTGAAAATACGATACAGAGGAGGAGAATCCTTGATCCAGCCTCACAATGGGAGAACGTTTATGACTTCATTTCACCGTATTTCTGTCTCTCCGACCAAACTAGACCGAGAGTTTCAGGCTGGGGATTGTCAATCTGGGTTGTTTAAAGCAGAATCTGATTCTACGATCAGCTTTAAAGTGGACGCATCAATGGTATTTAAGAGAGGTAGATTGAAAATATCCACAGACTCACGCAGGGAGTCTTTAGGAGATATCGATGTGACCCAGCAGTTCAGAAAAGAAACTGTTTCGAATTTCAACAAGATGAATGAAAAAGAAACGAAATTAGCACCTACGCAAAATTAGCAAACGAGGGTTGTCATTGTTACTAAGCAGAGCTAAACCAGTTATGCTTCAATATCAGCCATCGTTGGTGATAGACCCGAAGAGCTGGTAATTATTTTGTGACAGTGAAAGTAACCGATGCACAGAATTTTCCGAAGTAATTGTTGAATGACAGCAATTATAAATTTGACACGAGAGATTAGCTCATTACGACCAACTACCAAAACCATTGCGCTGTTGGGTTAAAATTCAACAAAACATCAATCGAGTGTAAACTTCACTCTTGTAGATTGGCCTGTCCAGTACCAATGGAAACCATGTTATCGTGGCCTTATGTCCCGCTTTTATGTGATCCCACATACGAACATAATAATTATTATACACACTCATGATTATTTTGAAAATCTAGACCAAATTCTGAATTGAACAGAAAAAGCACAAGTATCCGCAGAAAATTCTAGTAGGTAGATTGTTCCTACTAGAAAAAAAAGGTTATTTCGGCATCACTCCCTCAAATTCCCCTCTTCCGCCGTGAAATTCGAAATTTCCTAAGGTTATGGCACAACTAGAGAGAAATTCTGATCAAATCAAAGAAGAATCATGAAAATCGGTTAGGAATTTGCAAATTATAAACCGATTTTTATTCAATATTTTTTTTTCGTTGTTTTACTTGACCCCCCCTCCATTGAAGAAGCCCTGTTTCAGAAAACTACGGAAAAAACGTCCTCAAAACTACGGATTCAACGATTTTGACAGCATCGATGAATAAGTCTGATTAAGGGAGAAACTTCATAGCCTGCAGCCCTGAAGACTCATATCGTTCCCAGCCAGGAAACCCAGTGATGACACCCAGACGTAAAAGAATTTCGGTCTCCCTCGTAAAAAAAAGAAAAAAATCACACAAAAATGAAAAAAAAAGCCGCAAAGCAGATCGGCTTGGGGGCCCCAGTAACAGGCAGCGCATACATTAGCAGCGGGAGAGGTAGGAAAGTGGTTGCCGGGCGGAGTGTGGGGCTTGGGATGTCGCAAGAGCCTGGGCACATTGGTGTCAAGGTTGTGTGAAACCGGACAGAGCTTTCGTTTTCATTCGTTCCCCACTCCGCGCTCGCTGACTTCTGAGTTGGCGATGGAGCTTGTGCCCCCCGACCCCGAACGCGGCCGATCTTCGCCGCGAATTTCCACCCGGTTTCCTTTGTTCTCGAAGAGCATGAAACGATAGAGGGAGAGACTTCAACGGGGAATGGGAGGAAGAATGGTAATTGGAACTTATGCGGCTGGTGCTCAAAAAGGCATCTTGAGCCCAACAGAAATGCCTGCGCCGAGGATGCAAAAGACGGGTTGAGTTCTCCTCTCGGTTAATTGGTCTTGTCTGTTTAAATCTTCTTTCCAAGAAATATCTTCAATCGAGATTCCAGAATAATGAGGAAATTCCAAGACTGGAAGAAGTTAACTACGGAGCCTTTTCCCTTCATGTTTAAAACATAAATATTACCAGAAGTTTTGATAAATCAGATCATTTCGGCAGATTAGAAACAGCATTCTACAAAGCGCGCTGTGATCGTTCTTCCCAGAGCTGACTTTTATAACAGGGGCCAAACCGTGTAGTGCAAATAAAGATTCTGAATCAATAAAGCAATTCAACAATGTTACCACTATCCATAGCAACATGGATGTTACAAAATGACACCCTCAGCCCAATATTCCACAATTCAGTCACATGTGGAGCTGTTTGTCTTCATTTCTAGCCTTGCAATGCCTCTGTAAGAATCGTGTGATCTAAAGAAGTATGAAAGATTGATACTTCCAAGAAAGCCGTGCTGATGCCAAACCTTCAACAGCGATTTCGGAATGAAATTGTCAGCAGAAGACCCATATGGATGTTTTGATCCAAATAACAATGCTGTTTTGCTTCTAAGTTTACCCGAACACCAATTTTAAGACACGAAAGAAAGGGTGATACTTATATTTTTCCATCACCCTGATAGCCATAATTTAGTTTCAATCCAATTTCCTTCATTTTCATAGCTATGAATATGGTGAAGAGTGATTTGATCGACCAGTGAGGAGGTATTTAGGTAAGTGAAGTTCACAAAGATTCAGCCAATTCCATCAGAAATACCCAATTCCATTTCAACTCCAGGTGGTCTCGCTTGTTTGAGCTGTAATTGAACACAACCTCCTTCAAAGGAATGCGTTTTACCGAAATAAAAAGAGTACCTATGCTTCAGTAAATGTTTTGAACACGTCAAAGACTGACGTTTTAAACAAATATTCCACTGTGAATATTAAAATCCAATTACGTATCAATTAATTTGAAATTGCAGACATCAATAGGTACAAGTGCAATCATAAGGCAGATCATCATGAATCTTTCGAGTCTGTCTTTTGTAACAAATACAAAACATGAATGTTATAGAATGTTCAATAACTTATCGACATTTCCCGTAAATTTCCAAGAGATTACAGAGTATGAAGGAAGAAGGGATGATGATTGGGATCAGAGATGCTAGACTACAGTGCAACATAGGCGTTTATTCCCTCAAAAGCAAGGCGAAATATTGTTTTTAGATCTAATTTCTGCTTGAAAATCCATTGAAAACGAATCCTTCAAAATTAGGAAGTACTTGAAAAATAATTCAATAACATCTCCTACAGATTTACTTTACATAAAATTCGTAACCTTTATTGAATACTATAATAAGTTGGTACTAGAATTAATTGCTGCAGCATCTGAAGATATTTGTCTCCTAATGAAGCAAGGCAAGTTGTTCAATTTCTTGATATCTTTATTCCACATTCTGGTTTTCAAGGGAAACAGCAGTTCAGACCACGGACAACTTAATTGGTTTCATAGGTTTGTAAAGCTGTAGCAAGGATAAGTTTTCTCAATGCCCTTGGAAGTGCCTGGAAGAAATCTTTAACATACTCATAAGACGAAAAAACCAAGACCTACTCTCACCCTAATCCTCCAGAAAACCTGTTGATGCTCAGATTTGATTGTTGTCATTAAAGAGATAGTATCCGCTGATTATCGTATCAAGATGATGTAGTTCGGCCAAATAAAATCCAAGTTCTAGACGATTATTTGTAACATTTTACAAATTAGCTGTCATTCTGCTCCTTTATGTATTTTACCGTGTGATTGTTTCTATTCAGCTAATGATTTCAGGATTTGATGGCTGAGTTCCCATACAAGTACTATTGATCGAGAAAAAACGTGGTTTGTGTAAGTTGAACAGGAAGGCAGGGATTATTAAACATTTGCGTAAGAATTTGCAGAGCTTTGATTGCATGTTTTGGTAATTCATAGTGTGTTTAAGGATTGGTTTAAAACAATATCTCTCATGTCTTTTGAGCTTTCGTCCTGCTTGAGGTGCTCGATGGTTGGCGGTGAATGAATCAGGAATATGAAAGAAATCAATGGAGGCGCGAAAAAGTGCCTTCTTTCGAGAAGTTGTAGGGATGATATACGCGGCTATACTTCATCAAATAACGAGGAAAAATGTGCAAGAGGTGCCGGCCGGTTGGGCGCGGCCCCACGTGAAGGGGCCCCCGTAGTGGAAACCTGCCGACTGCGTCACCTGTAGTGTGGATACTATCAACACAATACGGCAGTATCCACGTAATGCACCTTCCCCTGTGTTCACATTCGCAAGGCGCTGCAATCTGCTAAGATCAACCGTGAGCACGTATACACGAGTTGGCAAGACTCAGTTGGCTCTTAATGGAAACCATAAAGAACTATATCACTTGCGATGAAGTTATGAAAACGTTCATTTCCTAACACAATGGATTCATTTGAAAAGGAGAGATCGTTTAGAAAGAGGGGAGTAATAACTGAATTTTCCCCATCAGAATTGAACGAATTTCACGGTCTCTCAGAAACGATTAAATAGATAAACTCTTACGAGCTAAGAATGCTTAAGAATGCTATACAGCCAAGCGGACGTAGCAGCCAAAGACATTCCCAAATCGAAACGTTCATGAACAACTGAACAGAAGAATCACCTACACGAAACACCAATGCTATTCCAACTGCACTGAAATTCAGTCAAAACATCATTTCTACTTCAAAAACTCATTGATTCTTAACATTAACGAAACATAAATCCACAGTTTTAATCGCAAATCAGAATAGAAGCAAACGTTCAAGGAAAACCCAGTCTCGAAAAACCCAAATTGTACGGACATTGTACAAAACTCCGGTCGAAATAGCCAACATTATCAGTGTTTACAGTTGTCGTCAAGAAGATACTGCAAAAGTATCGTTTTTAAACATTTGTGGGGAAACCACCAATAGAATCGAAGTTTTTAATAATAAGAAAATGATCATTTTGTTCGAATGCTGCAAACTTTGGTGCTTGCACCAATGGTGGATCCGTTTCCCAGAAATGGTACTCACTAAGCGGTCCAACACAAGTTGGGAGTTTGTAAGAAACAACTGTCACATAGAATCGCCCCAGCCAGAACTGAATTGGAGAATGCTCAAGCAGTTCATCAGTTGGAGTCAAGGAGGATGTCCTAATAGGAGAAAAAACTGGAAGAAGATGAAACTGAAAACCAGATATTTTCCCCTTTGAATGAGTTCAGACCACTTGGAATAGTTCTAGAAAAATCTGTAAAACTCGATCATTTATAATTTTTGTATAAATAAATGGAATTGCTTTAAATTTTTATCAATTGTTTATATTTCCATCGCCACATTCACCTACGGTCTTGAAGGATGTTGAAGGTAGAGAAACTGTGCATGCTAGTGAGTCAGTTTACAGCAACAAAGAGAACTGTACAGAATCTCAAGAGAGTATGGGCAGCATAGAAGAAGTTAAAGCAGATTCAATGAGAACATGATGAGACCACAATGTCATGGAGAATGATGTATCCTACATTCTGCTGATTTTCCATCCCTCAATCTTCGCCCATTCAACACGGTTGATGATCTTCATCAGCTTCAACTTTTCTAACTTAGATCAAAAGATCTTGTACCTAGCAAAATGTTCAGAATTAAACAGGAGTACAGGCCAACTAGTGGGCAAGTCATCCAAAAACTGATGATGCGCAGCGGAATCCAAATCCATCCAAAATTCTTCATTCACACCAAAAATAACTACGCAGGTAAGGGTTAGTCTCTTAAAAGCCTTCTAACAGTTGTCCTAATTCACAATTCGCCAATTCCCTCCCAACCTCTCTTGGCTTGTTACAGATATGGACCCCAACTTATCAAAACTTCCTTCCTGAAGACAGCCTATGTCTAATCTCCGCGAAGAACCGAACTTGTCACTGATCAATCGGTGAAAGTGATTTCATCCGTTTGTATAACCACGGTAAATACGATTGTCTTGCAAATATAACCGCGAATTGCATACAATCGCCAATTCTTTCCCACCATCTTTGTGACTGAAGAAAGATCAATTTAACAAGGTTATCTACACCAAATATTTAAAAATATGAGCGTGTGACCCATAAAGCAACAACCCAAGAAGGATCAGTAGGTCTATTAAACAAACAATCAATGAAACCAACCAAATCCTTTACGCATATTGCACGGTCCGCTTTGAAGTACCTACTTAATATTTAAAGAATCGATGCTTTTCGGTTTTGTTATACACAATGAATCGTCAACAAAACAAAGCAAACTCTCTCTCGAAATTTGTCGGTTCAAGATGCGTAGAAAACCATAAATGAATGAACAAGATCCCTCACACAAGATGTAACTTCAAAGAATTGGAACTGTACGGGTCACAGTACGTCGCATAGGTACCCATTTAGGCAGGAAAACATAACGTCAACATGAATGCGTATGAAATCACTTGTGACCATAGACAAAACGGCTTTTTTAAAAAAAATAGGTCAATCATGTTAATCGAGAAAATATACTTTTAATGAGATTCAATTTTAATGAAATTGAGTATATTACGTTGTCAGAAAATGTAAGCGTAGTGTGTTACCAAATTTCGTGAATTTGTTAGGTGTAAGTCTAGCCAGTTATATTCAGATGGTGTATAATAACTATGTTTAATAGAAAAAATTGTTCTTTTGATATAGGCAATGGAATGCTATATTCTAAATGAGTTCTGAAGAAAGTCAGTACTACTGTTGGACAATTGTCAAAACTAACTTAAATACCGTTAATAAGCTTTACGTTGTCTTTTTACCAAATTTCGTGAATTAACGTCTAGCCAGTTATATTCAGATAATGCACTTTAAACTAAGTTTAATAGTTATTAATAATGATTTATCAAGAACGACCATCTAATAAACTTTGTTGAACGTAACGAATGTAATAAACCTTTTTTAAACCATTTTTGAATCAACGTACAGCGTTTGTCATTTGAAGTAACTGAAAACTTCAATTCCTAATATGACCTGGCCCCTTTCTCGCAAAAGCGGACGAGAACCGGTTGCCAGAAGTGTAGTGAAGCCTGGTTACAACCGAGTTTTATGGGTTGAACAGGGGCGTTGAACATTTTCGATCACGTTCCCCCTTCAGAAAGGGCCTTGTTTTATTTCAAGAGTTTTTTTTTTTTTTTTTTTTTTTTCGCCTGTGGCGTACGCCGAAATGTTTTCGTGACCCACGAGTTTAGAGATAGAGTTGGAAAACTTGAGCGACTCCTTTCGTTTTTTGAATGACTAGTAAATCACGAATCGGACGTTGGTGGGGTTACGAGCTCAAAATGTAGACGATATTTCTACATTAGAATCATCTAGCTAGGATAGAGGCCGAAAAGAGAAAACCCCGAGCGATATAGCGGAGAATTTTAAATGTCAAATATTCAATCTCAATCTAATGAAAAAGAACAGCAACGTTTCAAAGGAGCAGTATTATTTGAACTCGGAATAGAGTAGAAGCATTTAGCACCACGTGGCAAAGTATAATTCAATAGTAACAACAACAATTTTCAAATTGAGAAACTTCCTAGCCAGAGAAAAAAGAATAAGATTGCACTCATTCATATCACGATAAAAACGGTAATGAAATAGTTCAACAGTTAGAAACATGTAGCAATCATTGAGTGTATTTGAGGATTATAAATTGAAAATGCATACAACATGTTGAATTAAGACTAATTTTCTGATTAGACCATATTTGATTAATCATTGTAAGGTAACGGTACCGATAAAGTGGCCACAGTTAAAATTTTTTTCTTTAGTTTTGACAATTGTGGGCCAACAGTGTACTGACTTTCTTCAGGACTCATTTAGAATATAGCCCGATTAACATATGCCTAAAACTATCAAAAGAACAATTTTTTCTATTTTTATTAATTTTTTCTCACACCTTTATTTTGATCTAGTAGTGGCCACATCAAATTGAGAAATTTCCAGTAGTGGCCACGTGCATGTCTCAGTAGTGGCCACTTGACATTTTGCCCTCCTTACGTGTTTAATATCATTAAATTCAATACCAGATGAACAAAATTGATTCTATCCAGTAGAAGCTCTAGGATGCAGCCCAACAAACGAGGAAACTAGGGTCGGTCATATTGAGAAGTTTACTACAATTTCCAATGATGCTCTGCGCACTCTAGTTTCTGACTACAACATGACATGAGCTGTACCTCCTGCAAGTTTGAAGCCACTAAGACCGGGAATCCTTATTTCTCAAATATAAACTTTAAAATGACCACTACTGGAGCAGTGGCCACTACCGGTGCCGTTACCTTAATTTAAATTTATTCCTCTTCGACAGACAACATAATTATATGAATTGTGAATGCTGCAAGAAATTGTATAGAACTTGACTACTCGTGTGTTTGGATGAACCTTCTGCAACTTCATCATTAAATCATTAAATTATTTGCATCTGTTGATTATTAAATACTCAATGTCTATGCACAATTACACAGACGTGGGCACCGTACGAAACAAAATTAATGAAATAAAACAGCAACCTACCTGAGAAAGCGCTTAGTATTGGATTAACATTTATACGCAAATCTGAAAATGTATGAGTCTTGGAGTGTTTGCTTCTGGAAATGTTAAGTTTTCATTTTTGGGGTGTTAATGGAACACTTCAATTTTGTCCTAAATTGCCTATTTTATCTAAATGCTAGAGAGACTGATTAGAGAGAGTTCAATAAGAGAAGAAAAGAAGAATATAATGAAGTATATTGAATGAAGAACGTGCATTGATTAAAAGAATTCTAATGAAAATAGAACTGAAAGATAATTGAATGGAGTATGATTGATTTGAGTGAGAATTGAATAAAAGAATTCTAAAGAAAATTAGAACTTGCACAGAATTGAATGAACTATGATTGAATCGAACGAGGATTGAATGAAGAATGAGAATCGAATAGGAGAAGAATAGGAGAATTGAATGCCAGAGCAGACGGGGAGGTAGGAGTGGCCGAATGATTCTTGGGTTATGCGGGTTTAAGCCAAGTGAGAAAGTCAGTCAGGTTTCATAAGTAAATTGCAAAAGTTTAAAATAAAGGAAATTTTAAATTCAATTTCAAACTTTCACTTACTTAATTTCTCAAGTTAATCAATAACTTTAAGGTATAGTCTTTTAAATTTAACAAAGAAACTCGAGCAAACATTCAACGAGCTTGTAAGCTTTGAAACATTTAGAAGATTCTGTTTTGCTACAATTCGATGTTTGTTTTTCTGCACTGTTCCAAATTTGTTCAATAAAGCTTTATTTTCCTTCAAATAAACGATAAAACCTATAATCTCTATTTCTTGAAACGTTTCTTCGAAATTTGATCTAGTACAGTGCAATAGGCACCATTCTATTTTATCTAGCTAGTCGATCATAATGATTGATTAATGCATTTTTAATAGATTTAGACGATTTCTAATTTTCACACTCATGTTGACGTTCTGACTTAGAGGCTGTAGGGTGAGGCTTTACATTTAGCAACCCTCCATAAAGAAATCTACCAATAAAAAACGAAAAATCCTGTTATTTATTACCTGATTTTTTAAATGTCAATATTTAAATTTTACCTTCAAGGGTGATTGAAATTTATACCTTAATATGGCATCTTGATGCAATAATATGATGTGATTTTCGATACAAGTTTCACTAACTTTACTTTAGACAAGCTCCGGACGTCGCACGGACGGATTGTTTCGTTTTTGGATTTTACAGGTCTTGAAATGTTAACCAACAATGTTTTTTTTTACGGAGGATCATTATTTAGTCGTCTTGCTTGATTATCAAGATTTATTGTAGAAAACACTCAACGTCAAACTCACGAGGGTTAATAGCTGCGGATGGAGGCAGGAGGCAACTGGAGGCGACCAGCTGGGAACCGGTTGTTCGGAATGAGCTAATCGGCGAAGCACATGGCGGACAAGTCGCAAGAAATTCACTGGTGACCTTGGACCGATATCTTGAGGTCGTCCAAATGACGAAAGTATCACAAAATACTTGCGGCAAGTGGATTTTACAGAAAGTTTAGTTCGGTTGAAAGTGAATCTTGAAGGAGTTGACTGATCACCCATTAACAATAGTAGAACGCAGAATATAATCCCCGTTATTCACCATATAATAAGGCTTATTTGGGTACGATAAGACCCAAGATTGAAAACCGAAAGCTTTTAAGCAAAACAATGATGGACATTCAAAACATATAATACACCAAAATAATGTCTGCAAATTGTTTGCGCAACATAGCAGTTCTCCTTAAGGAACCTGAAGACATGTTACCTTACATGAAAACAATGCCATCTTAGCGAATGCTACTGACCCCACTTAGGACAGCATCATACAAAACTATGCATCATGCAACTAGAAATCAATCTTATCATTTTTGTAGGTTCTTTGTTTCGTTAGGAAAAGATTGTAACGCCTGTAGGGAAATATCTGTATGTGAAGGATCCCCAGTTTGTGCAGGCGCTGGGATAACGAATTCATCAATATCAAAGATCTTTTAAGGTAACCCTCAAAAATGCATCGAAAACCGTTGGATGAACCATTCTGAAATTCCCCTACCACAGAAAAGCAGAAATAGAATTCTGAATTGGGTTATAGGCACAACGTAACCACTGCTGCTACTTCAAGTTGCTCATTACTAGTTCATTTGTTATTTTTGGTGGCACGAATCCAAGTTGTCGATAAGTCACAAGTCAAACATTTCAGAATGACCAAGAGCCTAATAAATTGAAGTCAATTTTTCAGCGTAATTTTGAGCTCAACATTTTACCAAGTTCGAAATGGAGCAGCTAGGTTCTCAATTTTGCTTGTTTGTTTTTGTTTTTGTTATATGTGCGTAGATTTGTTAACACCTAAAACCCTTAAATTCTTCATCAATCTTACGCGGTTTGGTCTCAAAATGTTCGTTAGGATCCTCTTTGGGTCAAAGCAAAGCGAAGTCGATTTTCGGCGATTACCACACGAGAGGTTGATTTTCTACCGGCTTCCCCGATTTGATCGAGAGGCACAGTGTAATGAAGCGATAAACATACGTTCCTGGACACGTCAAACATGATGGCAACATATAAATTGCCAAAAAATGCTGCATTCACGGAAAAATTGGCAAAAATATGCGAAGAATAACGAACAAATTATTGCTTGAGCTACAGACTCAGTATTAACTTATGAAGATTTTCGCTCTGGTTTCTAGGCATGACAATTTTTTGAAGTAGATTTTAATTTATTAGATTAAAATTACTTTTATTCGATTTATGGATTTTACGCATCTTGAAACGTAAACCCCCTAATTTTGAGGGAGGTTAATTATTTGAGTTATACCCTGCTAAGAAAGGGGTACAAATGCATTTAACAAATTTTAGCTGTTTTGGGCCATTTTTAGTAACAAATTTATGAGTTTTCTACATAAAGTGTTGTCTAAAGAGTTTATTCATTCTTTTGGAACTTGGTGGCGAAAGAACGAGGCTTTTTACATCAAAATTCTTAAGAGAGTAGTCTGGAATGACAAATTTACAAGTGTTGGAATCCAGGATTGCTTCAGATTGCCTGAATGCATTCCCATTTTTTAAAAAAAGGTAGATCATATTGATTTTAAAAGGTTTGGTGCTAAAGCAATAAAGTCTTAGCTACAACATTATAGGTGCCAGAAATTGGAAGAAAGATATAGTTCTTGAGAGTGTCTCGGAGTAGGGCGTATGAGCGAATGCCGTGATATCGAAGCATCATTATTCCATCACGCGCATGGTAAGTTGGTGTCATTTGGAGCGTCCGTGATTGCACAATCGGCGTTCTTTGAGGCCCCGTTTGTCGAAACTTCTGCCCAGACACCGGACCGGTGGAGCAACGACAACTCAAAACCGAAGCCTATAACCATGAATGGGAGGACCATGAGAGCAATCCGCATGACCCTCGAAAAAAAAAAATTGCGTGAGAACGGACGGTTAGTTGTTGAGAAACCCACCGTAACTTCACATTGGCGCATGCAAGGAGGTTAACAACGAATCAATCCCAATGATATTCAAAGGGGATCATTAGTTGAGAAGTAGATCCCTGTAATCAACGCAAATTCAATCAAAATCTTATAAATGAGTTACGCAATGTTCGATTTTTGATGGCTTAGACTACGGCCGTATGGTCTAATTAAGGTAAAATTCTTACAATCCAGCTATTGCGTGCAGGCTAAGATAGAAGGTACAATTTGTTGCACTACGCCACGAAACTGTTGAGTAAATTATCGCGACGGTGACAAAACATTGACCGATTCATGAATAGCTCTTTGACGTAAATGCAAACGATTAGGAATTCTTAGTGATCGCGTCTAACCTCACATTCTTACGAAGGTGGGTTTTCGTATACTCGTAGTGTAAAAGTCACGTACAGATCGCAGACACCGGTGAGACAAACTTCGGACAAAAATAGCGGACAAAAATTCCAAACCTAAAATTCGTGATTTCGGATTGGTACAAGCACCAAAAACATGTTTGGTATTGATGATGAGTTGAATCAATATTAAAGAGGTCAATTTTCATGGGACAACACGATATGCCATCTGATTTTGTAAACAATGGGGGCACTAACACTGAACCACTCAATCATCAATGGAGCTAATGATGGAAAAAAGGTATAAAAATTAGATTGGACCTTTTTCCTTTCTCTTAACAAATACAAGATCATTATCTGAATAAGACAGGTTGCCAAGAGGTAATGTGCCCTGGCCAACCAGGGCCCACCCACCACGACGGCTCTCGACGAGTTGATTAAGCAGAAAATGCACAAATAGGTAGTCAGATGATACAGAGCATGACCAAATGAGAGAATTTCCAAAACATTTCAACATATATTGGGCTTTGCTTACAGAGGTGGTGAGTAAGTTTTTATGGCGAATTATCGGTTTAAACTCTATAGATCCAATAACGACCTTTTGTATCCATAAGAAAGGGGGTTATGGTGAACATTTCACATCATAATATTATTATTGAGTTTTGTGGAGGACGTCGTACAACACTGAAAGGGTCGTTGATTTGACGTTTCCTTTTAATGTGTTCTTAATGATTTAAAAAAAATTTTCGGGTTCATCTTGAAAAATTATTGTTAGAGGCTGAGAAGATGGGAAATGGTTGAAAACAAACAAATCATAAGAGTAAACAAAATAATAAAATTTTTAGCTGACTTAAAACCACTTTACGAAGCTCTTTTTTGACGCAAATTAACTGTAGAATACGCGGGTGAAGTTTTCCGGATAGATTTAAAAAGCGCCGTGCTTATTTCAAAAGTGACATAATCCAATCATAATTTTAGAATACCTCATAACTGATTCCTATAAAGACATTTTTTTAAATGTTCATTTAAAAACTTTGCAATATCTTCATTTTTCAAGAAAATTCGCTAATAAAACTGAAATTCAAATAAAAGATGAGTGAGAATAGAACGGAAAACGTTATCTGACAATGAATGTTGTCTATTCCCTTATTTTCCCGTTTTGGTATTTGCTGCGATACAACAATCATTAAACCAGAAAAATGGCAGGAGAAAGGAGGAGAATATATGTGATAACGAAGTGTACGGTTGATAACGAAGAGCTTTCCCATATTTTGTACGTTTTGGAATGCGTTCGAAAGGTGTCACGGAAAGAAGGGCAGATTGGCACCGTAATATCTAAGCCGACGAATAGCAGTGGCAGCTCTTCTATTCATCTTTAGCAAAAGTCAGCTTGAAAAGTTTGTAATGTTTAGGAGAACAACTTTTCGAAATATATGATTGTTAGCACATTGATGGAAACTATGTCGAAAATGATCAACTGAGAGACTTCAACTATTGTGGCCTGGGATGAATAACTAAGGATTCATTTTGGCACCTGCACGTTAGTTTAGTACTTTGCTGTCAGTTCTTAGTTGTACATTGACAGACGAATATAAAAGTTGAGTTGTTGGTTGAATTAACCCGCGAATCCATTCAATTCACAAAGATGACTAAGTGTGAGCGAGGGGTGTGCAAGTCTTGAAGGTTTGGACACGGCGGCGTAGCTAAGGAGGCCCCCCTCCATCTCAACGGCAGGGCTCTCGCAACAGTTGGCATTGGCACACTGTCACTGAGGCAATCCCAGCCCGCCTTCCTCCATTATATCCCGTTTCTCCCGACTCCCGGGGGCCCCCCCATCAACCTCGACTTTTGACATTGTTCTGGATTCCTGATGGCTACAAGATCACGGCTAGTTTCTTCTTTTCATGTAACTCTTCCACCGCTCTGATCAGGGGGACACCCTACGTTCTATGGGAGACGATGTAAAGGATACCATATGTCGGATACCATTCAAATCATCCATAATTATCCATTTTGGCAGCTGCTATTGCCACCCTGAATAGGAACTGTACAGTATTCAGTTTAAGGAGAGTTACATTAATCAGTGTCACCAGACTCGTCCAGCCAAAGAGGGGGACAACCAGCCCAAAAGATGGGTACAAAGGGGTACCTGCCGCTTCCAAAAGGGGTATTTTTGGGTGCCCAGTCATATTTTATAAAGTTACATAATGTCCACTTAATTCAAAACCGCCAGAAGAAAGATGTCTTAGATTCAGTTCTAGCATGAAAGAAACCAGAAAACGATTTCAAATCGGATAGGGAAGGTGGAACTATGAGCCCTAAGACTCACCCCTTCGAAGAAAAGTCAACCCTAAGCTCTCAAACTAACTGTGGTTTATTCATTTGATTGGAGAAATACGAATTGATTGCTATTGATTCGAATGCTAATTGCAATGCTCTTAATAGTTGAATTTCGCTCGATTCAGACATCATATCGTATTCAGTTCAATAATTGTGAGTTCTACCTTGAATGGATGCATAGTTGATTCGTGATTCTTAACCTTCATACCATGATCATATCATATTATGATATGGTATATTTTCTAAGTAGTTCCATACGCAAAAAAGGAGAAGAGGGTGATTGCCTTTGAAAAGGGATACATAAAGTGAACCCTAACCAAAATGGGGTACTTTTGTGGGTCCTCCAAGGTCTTAGGGGTTGGAGGTTTTGGTGTCTTGCGACAACTCAATAGTGGGTATGTGAGGATTGCGATTTTGTTAAGGGTATATACCAATAATGGTTCACATGATGGTTGATTGATATATGCGCACAGAGGGACAAGCTCTTACCTTGGGAAAAGCTGGGGGGGGGGGTTACAAAGAAAATGCGGCGACCCTGTCACCGTTCTATAGAACGACTCTCGTCACTGTTCACGAGAACTGTTACAGTCGTGAAAAGGACATGTACCCCCACAAAAAGGAACGTCTGGTAAACTGGCATTAATCGCCATTGACACAAAATCACAGTTCGGTTCTTGACATTCGACAGTCCAACTGATCTGGGTGCTGTGACATCTTGTGGCGAGGTAACCCATCCACTGTAACACCACCAAATAACTTGGAAAACGATCAAGCCAGGAAAAGCTACACAAATCTCGAAGATCACTTAGTCATTCGAGATTTATCCATAACGGTTAGTAAATCTCAACTGGCTCTTGTTTTATTGTAACTCGGACTGCTCACATATAACTACAGTAACACCAGTAAAATTGGCCAAACTAGGCTACAAGATTGTTTTTCTAGTCAACTTTGTAACTTATCTAAACTATTCCTACAGTGGGTTCCAACTATAAGGAGTTTCATATTATATCTGAGGTTCCCATACAGTCTACACGCACAGCTGAAAGACCTCCATTCGCTGATACGGCCTATTTCGGAAGGAAATCTGCGTGCACGGGGTGGATTCAACTTCTGATTGCAAATTCGAATTAATCTAGAATTAGTGGACGTGGAATTTGAGATTTTTTGCTTACACTTTATTGTGGGATAAATTGACGGGCCTCTGCCTTCCAGCTGTGTTCATCGTAGTCATAATAGCAATGTGTTTAGTTTCACTACGAAAATTGTGCAATTTTATGTGGAATTCTGCAAATATATCAAGCCCAATACGCAACGTCGAGTCGCTAGCTGCCAACACGAAAGGTCACGGCCGTTATGGTAACCGCATACTGCCATAACTCACAAAGAGTGAGAGGCAATCGGAAAACAACTAACACAAGAAAACTTATCAATTAACTTAACATAGAGGTAAACTATTTATGGAAAATGACTCACTATCTTGTAACCTGATCGGCCAGACCGTGAACCAGCTTACCTGAAACACAAATGATTCATTGTTAAAAAACGTAGGCAATCATTCAAATTACCACAGAATAATGAGCAGAAAGATTAAATGTATTATAAGTGATGGGTAGAGGGAATCGAAATAAAGTTGAGGTTATCGAAAAAATTCAGTTAATTATACGATATTATTAATTTGTACGAGCATGTGAAATTCAAGTCGATCCAAGTCAAAAGGTTAGACGTTTGATGTACTGGAAAACATAGAATTTAAAATTGATTAGGCTATTAATGAGAGCCATAACCGATTTGCCATCACGTACTATTCACAGATAATGTTATTTAATAATTATTTTAGATAATATAATGATAATAATATTTATATACAATTTATATATTATCGCCACGACCATTTTTCCAACAACACAGGCCAAGCTTATCGTTCTGGAAGACATTTTAAAGCGAGTGGTTGAGGTTTCAAATTTGTATGAATCACACAATATGCATTCAATTAAATTTTGATTTCACTAATTTGTCTGAAGTTTGAGCGTGGATTACTGGGGTCAACAGTTTAGGAGCAAAACACATAAAATCAAAGCAGTGGTTAACTACCTACTTGCTCAATCAAACGAGAAGGTGATAAACCACCGTAAACTTTTATAGCAATATATTACAAAATTACTTGTACCTACACGAGTTACTTGTGGAAAAAAGTTGATTCGGTCACTAAAATGAATACATACAGCGAATTGGAAATAGGTGAAGCTTTACGTACGGAATGTTGGAAAACAACAACGAAACTAAGTTTCGACAGTTTCGTTCCACAATATTTCTCTCTTGCGCTATTGTTTTAATGTTCAACTTGAATTTGGATATCTCACGTACCCTGTTCATGAAATTCCAAAGTAAATAGTATACATTAGGAACGCAGAGTGGAAATGAGGTACCAAAAATTCAACAACGCATTCAATGCCTCTCATTAGATTTTTATTGCTGATCGAAAACTCTATGATTTCGGTTTTACGTCCAAATTGTTTGCATTCTTAATCACGTAGTTTTGGTTTTGGTATTTTAAATAGTAAGCGTTTGTAATCGTATAGCAAAATGTTTTCATAACCCCATAAAAATTTTAATTTTCTCGTTTTCCGTTTCAAGGTGCGTAGATTCCAAATTTGAAATGACCGTCCGTATTATTTTGCCATAATAAGTCTTGGAATTGCAGTAAAAAAATCCATTCTTTCGCATATGGACTCCATTAGGGGTCTACGTGGTCTTCTAGCCAGTCCGATCGCTTTCTGTGCGTAGATGCTCAAAAACCTTAATTTCAAGGTTTTAATTACGTAGGCAAGTGGCGTGTCATTTCCAAGTAATTCTGAATTCAATTCAGACCCGTATAATCTTGCTTTCCGAACATAAAATTGACTTTTAGACCTCACAATGACACATTAGCATTATTGCATTATGACAATGAGCAATCACGCATTATTCATAAAAATAATAAACCCAGTGTGAGGATTGGCAAAGTTTTATGTTATCTTGCAGAATTTAAATTACTGGGAACTTAACGAATAATTCAGATAGGGATAAACCTATACATGTTCAGCATTTGTCTTGAATAAATCTTGCACTTACCACGGCTGGTGTGCGAGGTGTTATTAAAAGAACTCATGAATTTATAATTAAATAGAGCTGTACATGACATTTTTGGCCCTATGTGTGATTGTTCTGATAGGTAGAGAATCTTTTGGTCCGTATTTTTGTAGTGCATGTGTCCATATCCCTTCTCATCTTCTGACAATAGTTACAGCACTTTAGAATTGAAATCGTATCCCACGAAGGGTGCGTCTGTGCTACAGGGAAACCGCAAGGTGATCAGATAGTTTGTTTTCATTTCAACAAAGTGGATTCTCTCTAAAATTCAAGAGTCGAATACATTGGAAATTGTGAGATGATGGAATGGTATAGTAGCCCCTTCAATTAAGGTGGATGCGGATATTAATGCTCCGCCACGCTCAAAGGATGACCCAAACGCTTGAAAACGTCCGATTCATCCCCCAAGGCGTCCGATTCCAAAATCGGGAAGGGCCAACTAACCTTATCCATCACAAAATGTAAGAAAGTGCTAGTATGAGAATGAACACGTAAATTAATCAATCATTCAAATGTAATAAATATACGATTAAAGCCATGAAAGCTCCCATGCCATAATTAGTATCCAATAATAAAACGATATTAATAACCAAACCTCGATACCTTCCCAGATGGGTGGGTCAAGTTCAAGGTCATCCGCCTCAGTGTACTTAAACCCCCACCACGTACCACCGGTAAGGGCTCGTTCTCTTTCAGAAGAGGATCGACAAACAAAAAGAACAAAAAGGAAGGAAATTATGATAAAGTGATGGGAGGCGGTTAAATATTTGATGGCGGACGCATCGGAGCAGGTAAATAGGTCAGGATCGATCTGTCAAAAGATCGATTGCAGCCAACGCCGCACGATGTTATCCGCTATTACCGACCGTTTCGCTACCTTGGGAACGCAACAATTTTGTCTTCAAATTTAAACTACTAACAAAGAGCACGAAAATATAAATAACTAAAAAAGCTTCAGTTTTGTAGCATGGCCTAATCCAGAATTTTAGCAATTACATTGGAACCTGGCTTGAAGAGACAAAAGCGGACCCTCAACAACCTGATTGTCTGCGACTGAGACAATCTACCTCACCAGTTCTAATTTCAATCAGACCAGTGTATTCCGACTTCGATCGGATTGGAGAAAATTATCATGAAGATCGAAAGTTCGTGGCAGCTTAAGATGACAGATTTTTAGACGATTTTCGTGGAAAATGGAGCTATTGCTACGGCTCTGAAAACTGATCTCACTCAAATTGGACGTGTAGAAGGAGGAAGAATGACCTAGTCACACATCAATTTCAACAATATCGTATCATGAGCCGCGCACGCTACGGGTGCGTGAAACCATTGCAATAATAAGATCTCTTCTCAGCTTCATTACGGAGCAACTACATCGCTCAGCGTATGTGCAAGCATGAAACCCATCAAGCATCGTTTTCAAATTCCTAATCGTCCGACCTAGCTCAAATTCCTAAAACTTCTTAATTCCGGCTACAACAACAAGTGAAATTCACGTGTGGGGGAACTATGCTTCTGTCCAAGAACAATAAGACTGTATTTGAAAAACTCGCAAAATCTTTCAAGAATCATCACAATCTGGATATGATTCAAATCTTACACGGAACAAGAAATGACTGCACAAATCATTTTTCATCAATTCAACGATTTCTGAAAGTTTAAAAGTAAAACCTCGAAACCCCTTTCAACTTAAGTGTTCTGCAATAAATATAGAACAATTTCCGCTCTTTCAACGAAAATTTTATAATGTTCAATTTGAAATATGCTAGCATATTTTGCAGCTTTTGCTCTTCAAAGTCACTCACTGGCAATTCAGCTACAATGACTTTTTATGTACAGAAAACAATGAGACGATTTCAAAAGGCAAATAAAATGTTGAGTACAGATAGGAATTCTATTAGAATTTTACGATTTAGAACGCAACATTATGGTTTCGTGTTAGTCTGATGAGTTACGATTTCAATGAAATTTTCAGTTATTATGCGGGACAGACCCTAGAAAGCCTGTTTTGAAGTTTATCTCTGTCAAATCAACGATAACCCGCATTTGCTACACAAACGAATCCTTATCACAGTAACAAATTCTCAATTTGCCAGGTCGTCATCAATGACACGAGCCAAAATGAATTCCAACCAAGTAAATGGAAACCTAGAAAATCATCTGCGTAAGCACCACCAAAAAATCTCACAATAACAAATTCTGCAATTTTGATCCAATTTTTAATGAATTGTCGGGTTTTGTTTTGTTTGGGATGGAGATATTCCCATATAAATGTCATACATTACTTTCTTCGTGTATGGGATGTAAAAAGCTAGGAAGTCTTGTTTTATATCGATTGCATTGCGGTCATTTTAACCTAGTCTGCAAGTCATAAAATTAATAAGTGATAAAAAACGTGGCTAATTATTTCAAAACGGTTTATAATTGTTGAACCCCCCACAACACTTTCTTTGACGACCAAATCGTAAAATCGATAAACTGATAAAATTGGGATTGAAAAAAATTGAACTTAAAGCCGTTTTTAACATTTTCAAGCTTGAAAATGACATATTTTAATTCAAATGAGCTCGCATTGATCGGGGACCCATTTCAATCGGTTCGGCGTTTAAAAGTACCTGAAAATTGACAACCCACTCGCTCACGTCAGTAAAAACCTCGAAAAATCACGTTTTTGAGCATTTTTTGGCTTAATAGCATCTAAACCAATCGAGCTGGTTAGAAGTTATTACCAACTAGACTTCAAAAGAACCAACCACCAACCAATCAACCAATCCACTTGAGAAAGAACCAATTTACATTAAACACGTACATTCTAAGGCCTTTTAAGGCGTCCGTACGGCGGAATGTGGACAGACATTGCAGATTTGAAATCACACATCATGAAACGTAAGGTGACATATTTTTAAGGGATGGTGTGTGGTTCCGGGTAAAAGTGACCAAGTAACATTTTTTTCAAAATGAGCTTTTTTTTGTCATTCCGGTACTAAGGAACGTTGTCTACTGTGTGTTGTTGCTAAGAACGTTATCTTCAAACTGATGTGCAAGAAATCCTTAAAAATAAATTTTACCTGCCTGACCCAAAGAGTTTTATGTGACCAAATGGCATTTGAACTCAACCACAAAACACGAGATGGATTATAAATGTACTCTCGCTGGTGCATGTAAATGTTATCAATTGCCATTTGATCACTTTTACTGTGTAAGATTTGTAAGATTGCATAGTGGGCAGGTGAAAATGACCAACTACAGTGATAGGTAATGGATAACCTTTTCTAACAGAAATAGGTATATCATTGTTATTAGATGCTTGGCAACACGATAAATTAACGAAAAAACTATTCAATCCCTCAATTTCATGAAACTATGCGACTGATTTTCGAAGAATTGAATTGACCAAATGAGTAAAGCTTGAAACTCCAGGCAGGTAAAAATGATCAAATGGAGTTTTCCGAATAAACAGCTGTTATTTAATCTGAAGTGAATTTTGAAGCACGATATGAGAGGAGGGCACTAGCTAACTACCTACAGGATAAAGAAAAATCGAAACATAGTCGGATGAGACATCACACAACCAGTGTTCGTAAGAAGAAAATAGGTGAAACTTCAGATCGCTCCCCTGTAAAATTTTGCAAATGTTACTTGGTCACTTTTACTCGGAACCCCACGATATATGATTTTTACTCAACAATTATGAAGGCCTGATATTGGGGGAAAATATCTACTTTTCCAGAATAGTAGGGGATTTAATATAAATCAAAATCAGAATGAAATTGATCAAAATTGCAGGAAAATAATACTGCTAGAACGAATTCAATGGAGGAGACAGTTATTTGCAAGTGGAACAGACTATCGCAGAAATCAACTCCTCCACGGTGTTGTTGAGAACAGTTTCCGCATTGTGAAAACTCAAAAATCGGATTTCTCTTTGGAAAATCGTTTACCCTCAGAAAACCCGTTGGTTGTTAGCCAGCGGCTGTTTACTTCGAGGATTCGAGTGCACGGGCGGCTCACGGGGCTGTCCGACTAGACTCGAGGGAGAGCTCCGAAGTTGCTCAAGATTTTTCTCGGATTTGGCAACGCCCGGGCTCCTCAAGAGACCGCAGAAACGCTCAGCTTTCACCTGACTAACACTATTTATACATTCTATTTGTACTTTGTTTCGGAAAGAACGTATAAATACCGTTCGAAGGGGGAAAACGTTTGTGTTTCGGTTCGAAAGCTTTAAAAATTGCCAAACCTCCGGCGATAACTGTTTCGAGGTGGCTGTGGGGGTGACACAATCGTTTCCGGTTGCACGTTGTCGAGACACCGAGTACGAGTCATCCCAGGCGAATTTCCCGAAATTATGTTATTGAATTTGTGTTGAATTAAGCCGAATTACAAGCACTTTGTGTGCAAAATTACTTGTTCTCAAACTTTTAAAGTCGGGCACCCCTAAGCTTTTTAAGTATTGTACTGTGATAGGAGACTTTTTGACAGGTTACATGAGGCGTAAAGCTTCAATGGAGACCGACGGTGTTGAATTAAGCTGAAATTCAAACACTTGGTGTGTACAAAACTTCAATTATCAATTTGATTGCGAAAATACTTGTTCTCAAAGATATTTTTCTACTTAAAGTAGTAGATGAGTACATGAAACTTATTAAGTCGGACACCCCTAAGCTGGTCAAGTATTGTACTGTGACAGGAGACTTTTTGACAGGACATGAGGCGTGCTTCAATGAATTGAAGCTGAAATTCAAACACTTGGTGTGTACAAAACTTCAATTATCAATTTGATTGCGAAAACACTTGTTCTCAATAATATTTTCCTACTTAAAGTAGTTGGAGAGGAGTACATGAAACTTATTAAGTCGGACACCCCTAAGCTGGTCAAGTTTTGTACTGTGACAGGGAATTTTTTGACAGATTTTTGACAGGTTACTAGAGGCATAAAGCTTCAATGGAATACGGACTCCATTGTTGGCTTCTTAGGCACAGTTTTCAATCGGATTGTGTTGCCCCAAGTGTTGTTTCTTTATGGATTCTTTTTGATATTTTTTTTCTTCACAATATACTTTGAAAGATTACTGTTGCCACGTATACTTCCGTGACTTCTCCCTCTGATACCAAATGCTCAATTTGGTTTTAGGCAGGGACATTCTTGTCCACAACAATTACACAGAGTGGTCGAAACTATCTAGAACACATATGAAAGGAAAAACGTATGTATCGGTGTGTTCTTGGACACGGAAAAAGCGTTCGACAAGGTATGGCACAAAGGCCTTCTTGCGAAATTGAAAATGAACCTCCCAGACACTTATTACCGTATTTTAGTTTCCTACATTTCTAATCGTACCTTCACTGTAAAATATTCAAATTCTTCATCTTCTTCCATACCCATAGAGTCAGGAGTGCCACAGGGAAGCGTATTAGGTCCCTTTCTTTATCTTGTTTACTCAAATGACATCCCCACTCCACCTAATATACAAATTGCCCAGTATGCAGACGACATTGCGGCCCTAAGTACGGCACCAAACAAAGACCAAGCGGAGGAAGATCTTCAGGTATAAATTCCGAGGTTTACAACAATGTTTAGTTCGTCATCGAGTTCGAGTGATGAGGACCACACCGTCATCAGTGAACCTGACTTCAGCTCGTCTGACGAAGAAGTAGTGGAGTACGTAGTTAATCAACGGCTGCGCCCGAAAACGGAGAATTACCTGGAAACCGTCGCTCAATACAACGGAGTGGAATTTATCGAGCATTTTAGAGTCGATCGGTATGGTAGTCAAGTTGTTTTGATTTTTGTAGGAATATTATTATGTGTTATTGTTGCTGTTGCCTTTTTTTGGTCTCGATGTCTGACGGAACCATGCGGGAAGGGGACGTTCAGGTTTTTGGTTCCAAACTAGTTCGGAAATCGTTCGGACAAGTAGAACGAATACCGAAAGTTCTCGGTGGTTCTATCCCTCCCCCTGTAGGTTCTGGTTCTATCCCGAACTGGTTCGGAACCTCTTGTCAAATCAAACTATCAGATTAATCTGCCTTTTTTTGTACACCTGTAAAGTAGGTCTTTTAAATGCCATAATGAAGTTTAGTTCAGCCATGAATGGTCAATACCTTTCCCAAAAACACGAACTAAAGCCTATCGCTGGGAAAGTAAACTAAAGCGAGTAGGTCATGTTTCAAATTGCACTGATCCATTTTTGAAATTTGTTCCTATTTATATAGAATGACAATGAGCCCTCTCAAGTTGGCTTCAAAAATGAAAGAAGTGACAACCTACAGAGAGTGGACTTGTGTCTTTCTAACATGTGTCGATTTAATTGTACTTTTTTCTAGTGTTGTACCTGTACATGTACTTGTGTGTCATTAAGACAACTCGGCTACTGTCGATACGTGAGAACTGTTTGGACCTAATTACGATCAATCTGGAAGGGGGTGAAGGAGATGATAGGTACACCAAGTGAGAGAAAAATAAACCAATAGCGGAGGAAGGTGGAGCTGGAAGTGGGAAGGGATTCCGAAGGGGGCGTCCTTGGTTCTAATGACCATCGCCAAGTCAACCGTGACGAGAATCCAGGACGCCACCCAGGGAGCCCCCTCACGAAAGGGGAAGACGACGAGGAATAAAGACGGTTGCCACGGCGATGGGGAGTCAACGTTGCCCCGGCAACGGAGGCGGCGAGGGGCACGCGGGGGCGGCGAGGGGCACACGGGGGCGGCCACCCCCCCTTTTTTTTTGGTCTTCGACGAAGGGGATGGCCGCGTACGGCAAATTGAGCGTGGGAGGATATCAGAGAACCCCCAAGGACGCGCGGCTGTCGAGATATCCTATCTCCCCGATACAACCTCGGATGTGAACCATCGGAGCCAAAAGGTAGACGGGATCTCACAAACACCGATTGTAATTAAGTTAAAAATAATAATTCACTTATAGGTAGTTATCTATATACCGTGCCCCGCACCTGATCTTCAACATTTGTTTCGGTAAAACCAGACCAAAAATGAAGAAAAACTGCAATTTTCAATCTCAACCCTTCCAGAGGAGAGATTTTTTGAAAAATCCCCCTCCCCCACGTCTTATCCCCTATAAACATTTCTCCTCTTCAATTTTAACCAAATTTTAGGATTCAGCGAAAGATTACCTACACGTGTTGAACTTATACACTCAGTAAAGAATATCTCCGTACACCCCAGAATGTGTCATTTTTTTAATTACCCAGGCAGGCTAATTCGGACGCCTAGGTTCCAACTGATGTATAACATTATTTTTCTGATTGGGAATCTCGACCTCAAGAGCCATTCATTTTGGAAAAGGGGAAGAAAAAAGTCTCCACAAACAAACTGAAGTTCAAGTGAATTAGTACAGGATCAATCAAGACTCTTCCTCCCTCCCCGCAATAGCAACAACCCGAGGTCTAGAATCATAAAAATATTACAGGATCAGCATTTTTCCAATCACGGTCATGCACGTCTCACAATACAGGGAATTGGTCCAGGTTAGTGAGGGTGAAGACGAACATGAGGAAAAACAATAACCAAATACAAATACGTTCAATCATTCTATGACTGAAAATGGAAAAAAAACTATAGGTGTTCTTAAACAACTTTCAAAAACAGAATTCTTAAACAATTTTCATGATTTGTTACGGTTATTGTTCGTGTATTGTATTGTTATGGTATTGTATGTACTCCAGATACCTGCGTGGCACGAGTGCTCCCAGATATCATCCAGTATGACTCAGACACTCGACAATTAGACGAAGTCCTCTTTTTTGGACGTTATCAAGCGAAAAGGAGGGCCCACCAGCTATTTATCCATTTTTTGAGCCCGGGTTTCCAGTGTCTTTGGACTGTACGAACACTTTTTTGCCTTTATAAAAATGAATTCGTGTTCGTTTGATTTCAATTTGGTTTAGTTTAGTTGGAAAATTGTTTGACTTGAAATACGTTATTTAAGACCTCTGTAAACATATTCTTAAAATTAGCATCAGATTTTTCTAGGGTCGTGAGGTGCAGCTACAATATTCTTGAAAAACCAAAACTAGTTTCTAAGGACTCTAATCGAAATCCAAAAGTTCTACATTAAAAAAATAGATGAAATTCAATACGTGAAATTCAACTCCGTTTCCAACACATATTGGCAAGTAATGCATTGAGCGATGTCACCGAGTCCGGTTTGTATACAATCACACTTATACGTAAACGATTCGTTTTTAAATCTTTTATGATCATTTTCATAATCAAAACTCAACTTCTAAGGACCCTAATTGAAGTCCAAACATTCAACATTACAAAAATATCAATTTTTCGAAAATATTTGAACTTTAACTCCATTTTTTAAACAAATTGGTGAGCAGTGCATGGAGAGACATCCCCTAGATCGGTTTTTACATGACCACTTTTCTAATCTTTTATAATCCTTTATATAAAAAAAGGGATTACTACTTCCAGTCACCTTTTCCCCCTTTTGATGAAAATTGAAAGCTTTGTTCAAGTATCAAACAAAAATTTTAAGTGAATAAAAAAAAAAGATAATAAAAAAATAAAAAAGACACGAAACGGTCGATAATTCACGCCTGAGCGATTAAAAGAATTTATTTATCAAAAAACGGCCAAATTACAAAGAAAAATATAGATAAATGTAATTGACAGTTTGACGGACAAATTTATTTGAAGGAAAATTGACAATAGTGTGCAGAAAATATTTAAGCAATTGGCTCCCCCCAATTCCCCTCCCCTCCCATCACCCTTCTGTCAGCAAAAGCATACTTTCTGAGGTTTTTTGCACAACTAGATTAAATATGGGATCGATCAAAATAAAACTGACGAAAAACGGTTGAGAATTATAGCGTAAGTACCGTCTACAAAATTGGTCGCCAAAAACCCCTATTTTCGAAAATTTCATCTGTAATTTCTCTCTTCCGTCCTGGAAATTCGATATTTCCCAATTTTGTTGCACAATTAAAGTGAAATTCATCGAACAAACGAAGAATCACGAAAATCGCAAGAGAGTAAGCCCCATGAAGTACGTACGAGTAAGCCTTCATGATTAATTTTTAGACGATGTTCATTCTCGATCGATCCGATATCCATCATCAACTATTTCAATTCCTAAACATAATATATAGCTACACCTTCAAAAGGCTTAGTTTCGAAAATCATGAACCAAAACGGACAAGAAGTAAATGGGCGGCCCAATAAATGTGGCCTTTTTGAGACAAACTAAGAATAATTTCAACAATCGACAAACTCCAGTCCGAAAATGATCAAACAGCGGCTTCAGTAATGAGTCAATAAACTTGAACAAATTTTCCGCTATTTTTAATTGTTACAGTCGTCTGCTCCGTTTTAAACTCGAATGAAACGAACAAATTCGAAGAGGCGAAACTTCCCATTGAAGAAGGTTGAAAGTTGAACGAACTTCCTTCCATCCAAGACTGCTCGACCCGGAAACAGCTGACGAGCCCAAGTTCTTTGTCAAGGGTTTTACTGCTGGCCTCAGCTAGAGTTCCAGCGCTCCTTTTGCTTACAGTTCAGAGCGGGGCATTGTGTCAACATTGAACTTGACTCGCGAGTCCAAAGAGGCCGGGGATTAGGCAATTTTTTCGTATTTATTACTTTCGGACGGAGGAAACATTGTTTTTTGTTTGGTTGTTTTGTTTGGATCCTTCTCTTGTTTTCTTGAAGGATGTAAACTTGTCAACATCAGCAGGCGTTGAACCCTTCTGGGTGAACGAACTCGAAAAAATCCGAGGACTAAATTTTTCCATTTTCAGACGAGCTGCACAGTGGAGCCGAATGACTAAAAACGTGGTAGAAACTATTTATGGCAGCTGAGTAATTCTAGAAAGTTTGGTAGGGTGTCTGTATCATTCTGAAGGGCAAAAATTAAGATTATCATTGTCAAATTTTCGATTCGTATCTTTGATTACGCTGATTTCAAGGTGGAAATGTAAGGGAGGAGGGATCAATCACCTCTACGACGTCTGCCAACAACGTATTGACTTGTGGGACCTACGATCAGAGCCCCACGTCAAACCAGAGAAATACTAACGCAACCTTCAAGGAATTTCGAAGTTTTCACCGAAGAATCTGAGGGATAATTGAGGCGAATATCCCCTTAATACCCTTAATGCCTACGTTCAAATCTTGAAACAATAACCACAATTCTAACCGTTATGTCACAAATACCGGTTAAGTCCAATCGGTCTGGAAATTTCATGGAAAATGATACACCACGAACTCTCTTTGGGTATGGGGCATTCCGGCCCAAAATCTATAGAGCTCTTTCCGGGTATCTAAGGAATGTACCCTAAAATTTCAAGTCAAAAGACTCAAAATTGCGGATTTTAGCCTGCCACAGACAAAAAGGCTTTTTTACTGCTTATTTTTTCAATTCATGCATAAAAACTTGACACATTTTGTTAGGAGCACTTTGTGTACAATTTTGTTTTTTAAGAAACCCACAAAACATTCTCCGAATGAAATCCAAGCTTAACCACACTTAACCTTGCACTATTTTGACAGCTGTTTTCTGGCCTGAAGGGCGTTCTGGCCCGAAATCAATACAGCTCATTCCTGGTATCTAAGAAATATACCCTAAAAATCCCCAGTCATAAGACTCAAAATTGCAGATTTTGACCTGCCACTGGCCAACAGGCTCTTATCGTGCTTATTTTTTAAATTCACGCATAAAAACTTGACACATTTTGTTAGAATTTGGTTTTTTAAGCAAACCCACAGAACATTCTCCGCATGGAATCCAACCTTAACCACGGGTAACCATCCACTATTTTGACAGTTGTTCCCAATTTCACTGTTTTTGACGTCTACAACAGATATCAACAATTTGATATGAACGAATTAAAATTGTGAAAGTGGATTTTACAGTCTTAGTACATTAGCATGAATGTAGTTCAGACGTTAATTTATTCCTCAACCGTAGCAAAAGCAACCTCAACTTTCATCGCCACACCAGACTCTCAATTACCGGTAAATGTCTAAATCAATTTTGCTTTAGGTCCACATAAATGAAGACTATAACATCCACAAAACGCCGATTAACCGGGTTTTAAAATTTTGAATTTTCGCCACTTTTTGAGGCATTGGGCTGTACTGCGTGTCACACAATTACAGCCGAGAAGTCCTAATGTTATCAATTTGTCCTAATTGATTGTCCAAATGTCATCAAGAAAATGACGACGCTGAACCGAAATAGAAACGGTCCACGGTCAAATCTGTATCGAATCATCTTGAATTCAAGACCCACATAGAGATTCATGTGTTATGTATGGACGGGCATGTATATTTAATGTGCGGCAAGAAATATCCGAGCTAGAACGAGGTGACAGATAACAATAAGGTCAAGGCCACCAATGTCTCACGGCACGAGTTGTGGTGAGGAAGAAGTGGCAAATTTCTTGAATTGGGAATCTCGCGAGGTGTGCTCTGTGGTATCAACACTCGTGTTCTTCGAGGCTCTTAGTATAACTGGTTGCCATTCTTTAGAGAGACGCTCTTTCATGCTTCTCGCTTTGTCACGTTCCTCCATTCTTAATTTCTTTTATAATTTGGACACTTTTTCCAATTCAAGAACACTACAAGTTATTACATAGAGGTTTGTTATTTCTGTATTAGATAGCCTTTTTACGTAAATCACGGATCTCAGTATATCAGACGTAGTTTGTGGCACAACATCGAATCTCGGCACCTTGCTGTTCCATACCTCATAATTGCTCTACCACCTACTTAACAGATTTGTCAAATGGTGAGCTAACAAACCATCGTACATGAACCATGGTTTCATTCGACTAAGGGAACTGGACGTTTGCTGATCTCAACAAATCCTGAGAAGAAATACAACGAACTCATCCTTTCTTTTGGATAAACCTGCAAACGCTTATCCAATACAATAATAGGCAATCACAACCCAATCACCATCAACCTCCTCTTCCCTCCTCAAAGTGCCTCTCTCCATTCCTCCGCACTTCCAGAAATACTACCAATAATTAATGATCCGCAGATCACTACTAACAGCTTGTAATATTCTGTTTGTTGTATCGCATGGAAATAATATGAAAGAACGTCAGAAAAGTTACTAAATCTGTGTGATTTAACCGACGGAGAGTCAAGAACCTATAAACATAAATATTGCTTCAACGGTCAATAATCAACCTGCACAGATGCTTTTCGTTTTTCACCACTGTTAATCGAATAGACAGTTATTTGAACTACACTATCATATCAGAAACAGAATGAACGCATTTTAAAAATAGGTCTGGTGGTCCAGGACTGTATACTTGAAAATTACCGAACATAAACGTCCGTAGACTCAAGTTTCAGAAGACAGATCGATTTTTCTAGTTGATCAACGGACTTTTGCCCGGTGAAACAGGCGGAGTTGCCATAGGAGGCGAGTTGCGTGCCCCACGACGAATCAACCCCTCCGACAGCCACTCGAAAGGCTGGAACGGATTTTCTACTTTTCTTCATACGTTTTCAGTCTATCTAGTCCGAAATCAAACGGTGGAAAAAAAAGAATTCCGATCCATGCGGAAAAATGCCGACAAAATACGATTAATCTGCTCCTCATATCAGTCAGGCTGGTTGTTTTATCGAGCACCGGTTTGCAAAGTTGGTTAAGCCCGATGTTTCCGTTTGTTTTCATCTTTAGGGTTGTACTACATTATTTTCAACCTAACGTCATAAAGCTATCATAAACATTCCCTTATTAACTCATGCTCACGTCTAAGATTTTTTGGCCTAAAGCAGAAATATATGATGCCCAAAGCATTAGCTCTCTCAGTCGAATTTCTGAATTAAGTTTTTTGAGATACAGATTTTTTTTTTTTTAATTACAGTTGCAATTCATAAAATTTGAGTACCTACTAAAAATCTGCAAAAATTACCTGTATGCATATTTGATTTATTTTTGCCTTTTCCATTGAAGATGCGGACTTTTAAATTCAAATTTACGTTTCAGTTAAACAGAAAGGTCAAATTCTTCATTTAATGTAATACAACACATACAAAGTACTCGAGTGAAAATTAAAGGAAACATTTTCGAAGGATGCATATTGCATCTTCTATCATCTGTGCAACAAACTCATGAGTACCGTATTTACGTCAATGCATTTGATTAATTCTCGCATTTCGAATGAGAGGTTTATTGACAGAAATCAAAACGTACTCACCAATTAGTTTCTATAGACGAACGACCTGATATTTAATGACACTCACCTGAAAAACAAGAAAATATCCAAATTAAACACTTGAAAACCCAAAACAAGATTTTAAAATACATTTTCGAACAGTAGAAATAATTCATTAGAAAACGCAAGGAGGCAATAACAACATCACATGACTGAGGCATTTGTGACATTGAGTACCCTTCTGGTGTCTTGTGTTATTGAAATATGTCGTATTTTATGGAAGGATTTTGTTTGCAAGGGTAATAAACAATGAATTTTAGGGGAAAACGTGACAGATTTTGAAGAGAAC
This sequence comes from Creontiades dilutus, assembly GCA_031894815.1. Classification (NCBI taxonomy): domain Eukaryota; kingdom Metazoa; phylum Arthropoda; class Insecta; order Hemiptera; family Miridae; genus Creontiades; species Creontiades dilutus. The sequence goes on from JAVIWC010008066.1 coordinate 437,941, forward strand.
TTTCCAAAAAGGTGCAACATCGATGGGTACGATGTAGGCAAACCTAAGCAAAAACTTGTTTTTGAGAATAAAGGACTTGTTTTTAAGAGAATTTTGGGGGGATCTACTGTATGTTAGTCAAATCATAAGTAGGCCTTGTGTGTTATTGAAACGTGTTGTATTTTATGGAACAATTTTGTTTTGCTTCGGCAATAAAGAACGGACTTCGAGGAAGAAGGTGACAGATTTTGAAGAAATTTAGATCCAATGCTTATATGATGTGATAAATGAGTATTTACGCACAGACAGACATTTGTACGAGCCAATAACTATTTGCAGCTTTCTTTGACGCAAAGAAATGGGATATTTAAGGAGAAAACTAATGATTGTGGTAAAGGAGTGGGAGGAATGGTTCAGATACCAACGGAAATTTGATATTGTGGCATATCGTTAGGGAACACGAATATGTCTAGGGGTCACACGATCTGTATTACAATTCAAGATTCAGGATCCTTACTGATACTCACATTTTAAAGAGCTTTGGGTTGGAAAAGGGCGTTCAGCAGAATTTTGAGGTGAGTTGGAAGTTCTGCTACGGCCCAGAAATACTAATATCGCCGATTTAATCAAACCTATTCGACACTGAATTTTATTCCTTGAGCATAACAATAACGGCATTTCTCAATAACGATGTGAGGAATTGCAGAACACACAGCAACCGAGCTGATGCTGCTGATTTGCTCATGCTGTATTTGGATACCCTATTGCCAATTTTGTCATGGAAAACGTCACTTTGTTTATAAAGAGGTTATTAAAAAGGTTCTGCACTGAAACGTGAGAAGTGTCACAATAAATCCTACGGTATCAGTGACCAATTCGTGAAATGACCTGTAATTAGGTAGTCGAAAAGATTCGAAATTGTGGAAACCATAATAAAAACTGATGAAACAATGAAAAGGATTAAAAACCGTGAAATTGATCACTGAGACAGGCACGTTAAAAACGCTTTTTAGTTGTTTTCTCAAATGAATCTGATTAAATTCACGACAGTAAAAAAGATACTTCAGTATTAAATTTTGAGTCGATCGTGTAATCAATCCAAGATTGTTTGCTAGCTTAAGACAAGATATCTAGGTTCGATTATCAGCCATTTACGTTGAATATAACTTGAATGATGATGTATTCGTAAGAGATCCATTAATATTCCTCACTAGTGTGTATGCAAATGCTATTAAATTATCGCGAAGATTGAGGGAGAAATGCGTGCAGCAACTATAGATTTTGTTGTTAGGGCACGAGACACCGTGTGTTCAACTGCGATGGAATCCATATAATTCTATATACCTACTAGTTTAATGGCCCTGCTACGCAGGTTAAAAAGAAATAGGTGAATAACATAATGAGGGAGTATAATAACAATATGCAAAGTCAAAAAATCGTATATCCCAAATCCCCGAGGAGAGGACCACGTCGCTTGCCCTGAGAGACGCTTCCCCCGCTGGGGCCCTCCTTCCTTCACTGGCGAGGTCGGGGGAGGGGGGAGCAGGTCGGTTGCCCTGGGAGACGGGGGGGGGGGGGAGAATTCCAACCGCCCAGCGTTACCACCCCCTGAAACGTCGATATACTCTGATAAGCTCGTCTTTATATAGTGTGATATTGTATAGGAACATCAAACAATTTCTCTAAAGTTAAATCCTTAGAGCTTTGGAAGATGCCAAAAATGAATCGAATTCATGTTTAGCTGCCGAGAATCTGTGGAGTAAGCCCCGTTCCCCCAATATGTACACCATTATCAATATATCTAGCTCAAGGAACAATATACGGCGTTGGTGTTTTTCCGAACTAATTCACGATGAATATGGCGTATAAATAGATTCCCGATTCTAAAGCATCCCTCGGGGCCGCTCCCGAAGCTAGAATATTTCCATCGTTCGCACAATTAGGGGGAATCCATTAACAAATTAAAATAAGCTGCGTGGTCTGATGAAAGTAGGGCAATAGGGGGTTAAAAAATCGATAGAGTTGAAGCGGCGAGGCGAGAGGGGGGTATGATTGTCGAGCCATTTAATAAAACCCGTTACCGTACTAGGATTGAAAATATTGAGAAAAACCGCGAGAGAACGAGGTTCGATGGATTGCACATTTGCGCAAGCGCAGATTGATATATTGATTTGTATTGAAACAGACAACGGCGTATTCCCTGAAAATGTGTTTAAAATGGACGAAACGTTGAACTGATGAAGTTCCCACAACCGCAGCCTCAAAAACAGCATAACGCATGTTAGATTTAAAGCTCTTTAGCTGATGTACTCTACTCATCACCAAAATCGAATGAAAACTGTGGAAATTGAAGTTGAAAAGAATGAAGAAAAGCGACCACAAGGACAGGCACGAAACAGAAGGTGAAGCAATGGTCTAAATTTTATACTCTAAAACATAAAAATGGCGACATAAATGTTATTCAGTAAGTGAAGTAGTGGAATCAATTCATTCGGTAGTTACAGGTAGACTTGGAAGCAATGGAATATAATACTGAAAGAATGAAGAAAAGCGACCACAAAGACAGGCACGAAACAAAAGATGTTCAAAATTGTCTAAAACTCAAAAATGGCGACAGAAATGTTATTCCCCGTAAGAGAAGTAGTGGAATCAATTCTTTCGATAGTTAAAAGTAGACTTGGAAGCAACGGAATATAATACTGAAAGAATGAAGAAAAGCGACCACAAAGACAGGCACGCAACAAAAGATGTTCAAAGTAGTCTAAAGCATAAAAATGGCGACAGAAATGTTATTCTCACTTAAGTGAAGTAGTGGAATCAATTCTTTCGTTAGTTAAAAGTAGACTTGGAAGCAACGGAATATAATACTGAAAGAATGAAGAAAAGCGACCACAAAGACAGGCACGCAACAAAAGATGTTCAAAATGGTCTAAAACATAAAAATGGCGACAGAATTGGAATAACATTCCACTTAAGTGAAGTAGTGGAATCAACTCTTTCGGTAGTTATAGGTAGACTTGCACGCAATGGAATATAATATTGAATGAATATAGAAACCATTAGTAAGTTTCTAGTTGACTTCTATAAAATAATCAGGTTTTTACATTCTATTTCAACAGTACAAAATTTAATATGCTTACATTGAAATTGGTATGCAGAAAAACAGCATATTCCGTACTGACCTGCCCTTCGGAAAATGTCAAATTCTATCTCGATAGATCACTTTGCCTTAAAAAAAATAGTCTCACCGTTATACTTGTTTTCCAGATTTAAACTTTTTCATTTAGAAAATATTTGCACGGCCTTACAGGAATTTGTGAGGGAGATCTAGCAAACCGTACAACTTCTATACAAAAATTTGAACCTCAAATCCATCCACTTCGATTTAAAAGGAAATTTTATCGGCTGGTTACCTTCAGATCAACTTGGATTAAACGATAGAATGGACAGTTCTAACATCATAGTAGGACATAGTAGTAACATTCATGATCGTTGAGATTTGCACAATATGGAACATAATTTCTTATGAGATCATGTATTTCTGTTGCTAACAGAGAATCAGTGAGAAACAAAAAGAGCGATGAATTATTTGAGTTTCGAAGGGAAATTCCAAATTTTCTTTCAAATTTAAAGGCGCTGTATGGGAAGTGAGAGTTACGAGTGAAACTATAACTTCGTCCAGTTCAGAAGCGCGCCAAATGCGAGAGTCAAATTTACTTCAAAGCAGCAGAACGTATATTGCCAAATGTTCCTCAGGCCTTCATTGACTTGTTACCTAAATACCCCGTTTAAACTTAGGAATGAAAGAACAATTAGAAGGGAATTAATTTCCGCTAATAATGACGGATTTGTAACCGACTACATTACCGAAGCTCCCTTGTTTCCCAACTCCTCAAGGGGAGGATGAAACCTCCAGAGCCTAAGTCAATTGATTATCAACTCTACCCTTAAAATAGCTCACTTCTCAAACGAAATTCTGTAATAAAGCTCCAATCACAGAAACGGTTTTGTAATTCTTATCGCTCCGAATCCGCCATTAATCAATTCTTTTTTAGAAGAAAATGAACCGTGAGGAGGGTTCAAAAGATTTTAGATACAAATTTTCAGAATGTTCTTCAAGGAACTCCATTTTGACGGATTATGAAATGATTCTTACAAGTAAATAAACATATATACCAAGAGGTATACATCATTACTGCAGAATGCACGAAAATTGTAGCAGGGATCTTGAGGGTCAGTCGAATATGTATCGACAGCAGCACTTGTACATGTTTTGACAGATTTGCTTATGTTGCACTCTAAAATATGTAGTAGGTACATATCCATCTAGTTCATATTATGATGATGGAGTGGTGGATTAACTTTTGTATGCTAAACAGGTACAAGGCGAGATCCAGAGTGTTCTCAAAGCACTCAAAAAGTTTATCCCGTTGTAGACAAAAACAATTAACATTTATTGGATTAAAAGTAATTTATGAACTGTTAATCAGGCCATTAGATCGGAAGATTGATATTTGCCTGGTATAGTGTGATATATACTGGCTTCAGACTTCTTTTATCCTGAGCTTATTATACCATGTCATTTAGGATAGAAGTTTCACAAGTAAGCTTCGTAAAACGACGCGTTAAACTCCGATAAGATGTTTTATGACGTGAAAACTGACGAATGCACTAGACGCAACACTGACAAAACGATCGCTAATAGTTTCCTATTGATCGGGAATCGCCCGTACGGGAATGAAAATTCTACCCGTCTAAACCGTCCGGATCGAGTTCTTTGTTTGCACTCCTGCCCGCGGTATTAGAAATCCCCTCATCACGCGTGGATTTCATAAAAGTACTCGAAGTATAATATCCGCGGATCACGCGGGCTTATCGACGTCCATCGTAATAACAAACTTAACGGCGAACGCGTGTTCTTTTGTTGCTCAATACCCAATTAATTCACTTGCCCACTGAAATCTTCTCACAGAAAAACCATTGTTAATGAAAACGCGTATCTACTATCTATGTAAATGGGGGTGTTTCAGTGGGGAAACTCTAAAATATCTATTCAATTATAACTTTTTGCAATTGTACGATTTTCGTTCGACGTTATTGATTGATAGGCCCGAAGTGAAATATTTCTCAGAATTGGTTTGTCTGTGGCGATCCATGTATCCATCCAGACATCCATGTTCATTCGAATATTGCAGTTTCGAACATCGTAGTGTCGACAGACTGTCGATTGTTTTCTCGGACTTTTGACACTTTGTGTTTCGCGGTGTTTTACGAATTTTTTATGTGTGATCGATGGATGTGAAGATAATTTCCGTTACCGTTCTTATTTCTCTCAAAATATAGTTCTTGTTTTGACGAGTGTTTATGTAATGAATTAAACCTTTACATAAGTGGTGACCTCCGAAGTTTCATTTACGTGTGACGGAAATCCGATCGTGTTTGTCACATTTCTTGGTGTTTCAACAGCGACTTGTACCTTCTACTACGCAACTTCGCACGAACTTCTTTCGAATGAAAGACGATCCTGTTCCTGATCCCGCCCAGACAAGCATAAGTCGGGTAAGCAATAAATTGCCTCCTTTTTGTCGGAAACGTACTGATCTTTGTTTCAAACGAGTTGAAGCCAATTTCCAGCTTAGTGGTGTCTAATGCTTATGGCAATATGCACTTCATGGAATCTATTTGATTTTCAGGAGGGATGGTTTGGCCAAGAGGCCGCTTTTTCGCTTTTATATACTACTTTATTACCTCTCTTCGTGTTTTCTGAGTTGAGGAACTAAGTGGTTGATTCAAAGGGTGAACTTTGCCGGCTTGAAAATAGCCCACTCATTATAAACTACTTTCAAGTTCATCATCACTGTCGTCTCTTCAAACATTAAAACTTTACTAGCCCCTTAGTAAGTAAAACGAACTGATACTTAAATACCTTCAATGGCTCAATATAGGTACTGTGTACCGACACGGATACTGAAACCTGCTGAAATTTAACGCGGTAAAACAAAACCTACACCTGCATTTATCAAATTTAGCAAATGAAATTGTTAGGAAAAACCCGCTCAAAAGGAAATTTCGGGAACCAAATTCCATTGCAACTATAACAACTGATTCTTTCGTCACAACTTACCAAGCGATTTTTGCTAAATACAAGAACGTTCACATTCACGTTGACTTTTTTCAGTTTAAGTCCCTTGGAAAGTACGGACGGATGGACGAGCCCATCTATTTAAGGGATGTATTTCAATAACGAACATGAAAATATTAGGGATATTTCGAAAGCTTCAGATCTCCTGATTTTTGAATATTTCACGCCTTTGATTTTATCCTTTGGAATTGACTTGGATCGAAGCTGAGAATTCATTCTCAACTAGACCCCTAATGTCGTTTTTTGACAGCAGCTCTGGGCAAGCGGACGGTTATGGGTGTTTTTTCTTTCCATCTTTCTATTTGATTTTGGGGGTTTTACACATCCTCACTTCAAAACAACCAATTTTGAGTAGGTTTAAATTTTGTTTTTGGTCGATTACAAAGGTTCATTATTGAAAATAAACTAAAAAGGAAGAACGTGAAGGAGAGAAAACATTGATAATTATATTCCTCCTCTCCCATGTGCAGAGTCAGCTTCCAAATATGTATCAATTTAAACTATTCAGCTAGTACAATTAAAGCCAATTTATATGAAACTAAAATTAAACTTCTTAATCATCATTCAAATCACCTAATCTAACAACGTCAACTCTGGCAAACAAATGGATCAATATGACGAAATGGACAATATACTTATTGCTGTTTAATGATAATAATCTAATGAGGGACTTGGGGGGTGAGAATTAAGGATTGATCAGAATAATGAGGAAGAGCCACTTTATTTCCTCTCCTTACCAATCTAAATGGGGAAAACAAATGGCGTAATCGAATGAATGTAGAATATAGAACCCCACTGATGTGAACGACTATGAACGCGAGCCATTCGAGTGGTTGATCATCGCTGTTACCTAAATCGAACCGTGGTTCAGCATATTGAACCTCTCCTAATCAATCTATAATATCCGTGTAGATCTCAAATAAAACATTATTGGACACATGGATAGACGTGCTTCCGAACATGTGAACGTATGCCAGAATGTTGGTCTAGTTCGCCCTTCACTAGCATCTTGGGTGGAATCTCATGTTCATCTCTCAGTTCTGGTATCGAGGACGCTGATAATCTTTTGTCACTCGCCCTAGAAGGACACCGTCAACCGTGGAAAAACGGTCTCCGGCTATGAAAAATGAACAGCCCCCCACTCTCTCCCTATAACCACCCGCAAGGGCCGGGCGATCGTAACGCCTCTCATCTCATCCTACAACCGCGTTCTGGCCCTAGGATTTCGTGCCCTTGAATCTCTCCGGAGCTTTCTCTTCTGTCGGGATTCCTTCATCATTCGTCCCTCCAACCACAAAAACCTCATCCCTTTAGACTATAGAGCCGCTCGCAGGGTTAAACCTCTTTACCGTCTCTCTCGGCCTTACACGTCCTATATAGTTTCGTCTCTCTCTCTCCCACAACTCTTCTCCCATCCGAGGTAATTGATCAATGAAACTGTAGGGAGCCCTTCGCTCGGCAGCGCCTTCCTCTCCCTAATGACACCAAGGGAACATTTCGTGAGTCCAATTCTTCACTCTGGGACCTCATTTTCGTCAACACGAAGGCATCCGGAGAGGTAAAACTCCACAGCCTCTAACGCTAAGAAGATTCTGATAAGACCAACTAATGAACAATCCCTTAGCTATGAAGTCCAAATTGACAGATTTGTTATATCGAAGATATTGGTAAGTCACGCATTCATCATGGGGGGTCCGCCCTTACAAGACAGTAACGTTTTTACAAAATTGTAGCAGGATTAGCCGAAGTCAAATTCAACGAAATCAAAAAGGAATTATCAACATTAACTCAACATAAACTCAAAATTCCCCAAGTCGAATTCATAACATTCGTAACATTTTCCCAGTAGAACTCAAGGTTTTTCAAATTAAATTGATCTTTTCTCTGTCAAACTCAACTTTTACAAGTCAACCCCAACACTTTCAAGTGAAATAGCATTTTTCAACTAAAATAGCATGTCTTCATGTCAAATGCTTTATTATCATGTCGAATCAACCCATGTAAAACTCTCAAACTCTTTTCAAACCAAAATCATATCCCAAATCAAGCTTGACATTTTTCAACTAAAACTCGAAATCACTATTTCTGAAGCCAATTTCACCATTTATGATGTTTGATTTTCAAACAACAATTTTCAAAGCAACATTTCGACAACAACTAACATTTCCCAAATCAAACTCGACCTTTTTCAACTGAAAGTCGACATTTTGCCAAGCCGAACCCAATATTTCTCAACTAAATCTCAAAATCACCACTTCTCACGTCAAATTTATCATTTCTGAATTTAAACCTTGCCACAACAATTTTCAAACCAAAATCAATATTTCTTAAGTCAAATTCTAATATTTCCCAAATCAAACTCAAAATTTTTCAACTGAAACTAGACAATCTTCTACGGAAACTCGAAAATAAAAACACGGAGTTTGTAGAAGCAACGTAGTCTGTTTCCACAAAAATTAAAAGAGTTACCACGTTAAATCTATTTCGACGCTTAGGTCATCATCAGTTACAGAACAATAACTAAGAGTTATAACCAGTTGAATTTTTGTGGAAATAGACGCTTCATTTACAAACTCTGAGTTTTTCTTGACGTGGGTTTCAATAATTTCGATGCGAATGATTCAGTGTGAAAATCGACAATTTGTACGTCAAACTAAACTCAATATTTCCCAAATCAAACTTGGCACTTTTCAACTAGAACAGCATTTTCTCAAGCCAAATTCTTCATTTTTCAACTGAAACTCTTTTTTCAAGTCAAATTGAAATAATGTTGATTTAGCTTGAGAAATGATGCGTTTGACTAAGGATATCCTTGACAAAGCCCGCTAAGTTCCACCAAAAATGCGATCATAATGTCAATACAAACAGCGCAAAAAGGTTGTCACACTTCAGAATTATTATACGGGGATTTTCAAGTTGAGAGTTATTCTCCAAAAATGTTCTGTCTGACGTCGTACTGACGTCCAGATAATGGCCAATTTATAGTAGCAAATTCAGCAGATTGTGGCCTAGTTATAGTACATGTAATAGAATGTATTTTATATTATGGCTGCTCTATGATTGACGCAGTGTTCGACACATATGCGCTCTGAGATCGGCGCACCATTGTATTTGCGTTGAACCAACTGAGCGGTAGAGAACACGAAACGAGGATCCGGCAATGACTACGGCGAAAAAATTACGTAACCAGGCGAGTTGACAAGGCGCTACGGGTAACGCTCAAACACACCCAACTCCTCCGCCAATAGTCGGAGTCAGACCGCTCTGACCTGAAATAACTCCGTGAATGGTGCCGCGGACCTCTGCGTGTGGATTCTATAGGCCCCAACTGAGGACTTCAATCTATTTCAATGACGGTCAAACTCAACCCTCAGTGATTCCGTTTGGATTTCTTCATCCTGAGCACCAACAATAGTCGCTCTGCAGTGGTCAGCTGAACTTTCAAAAATCCAAGTTTGTGGGAGAAAACTTCCAAAACCTCCAATGTGTGAATTCTAGTTAACATGGAGAAAGATCCCCAGAAGGAAGTCCTCACAAAACGAAAAAAGGTCCCAAGTCTGCCTTTTCAGGACCCAGTCTTCCTCAATAGAACAACGCGTATTAGAATTTATCGAGGGGGTGTGAGACAACCCAAACATGTGAGGGGAAAAAACTGATTACTGATTCATTTGAGTAAAGAAGTAAGAAGCCCACCAACTTGAATTTCTTCACTGACAGGAAAAAAGTTTGAAGCCTCTCAACAACTCGGATTTTCGTACTGTAAGGAGGAAGAGTGATGTCTCCGAATAATTTGGATTTGTGTACCGACACCATTCGTTCAACTAATCCACGAAGCGAGCATCCAGGCCACACAAGCATCAGAACACTAACCTCGTATAAACGGAGGACTGCAGAAAACACTGACTGGTCATTAATAGTGAGGGGGTCAGGCAAGCTCCTGAAAGGTTCCCACAGCAGACCCAAACATAATAACTTGTCAGAGGATTAAATTATGCGACATTTTAATACTTTCAGTTCTTTGTACTCTTCATTTAGCTACTTTAGGAGGACAAAAATGTCACGATTCAGATTCATGAACCTGCAATCACTCATAAACCTTCTTCCTAATAATTGCTATTTTCAAAAGTAAGCAACGGTAAGGTTTGCAATGAAAACGACAATGACAAACTAGGAGCACGGTACTTTCTTCACGCACGGGATTTCATCACGTTTCCAAGTGAAGCCTGCAGGCGAAAATGTCCGTGGCGAATCAAAACGAGCGAAATTCCACCAGTTGCTCTTCATACCTGTTTTCACCAGTTTGCAGTGAACTAGTGACACAGAGACAAATGTCAAAATTACAAAGCAATCGAACGGACAGATTGCGTAGAGGTCAAAATGGAGTGTTTCATGAATTTGTATGCATTTTTTAGTGTACGTTGTCGAATTGTATAATGTTTCGATTCAATCATATCCAAAGATTTTCTTGAGTAACGTGTGAATGTCTGGAATGAAATCCAGAAAACGTCTTAAATGACCAAAAATGGGTTTCCACGAAGATTTTGGAAAACGTTGACTTTAATAGTTTCGGAGCCGTAGCAATAGCTTCGTTTCCCAGGAATTTCCTTAAAATGAAAATAGTGACGCACTGTTGGAAGAATCAAGTCTTACTCGGATGTCTACGTGTAACTCAGTTTATTTTGGAGGCGTGTGCGGTCTATTTCCTGAACGCTACAGTCATTTTATAATTCGATTCCGATTATTTATCGTGGTATTCACATTCCTTCAAATTAATAGACGCATCGCAGCTTCCCTAATTTGACAGAGCTATCAAATGAACTCAAAGTTGGAAATGAATCACGCGTGAATCGGTAGTCTTTAGCCAACCATTTGTTACGGCCCTAATATTAACATTTTTTTAATTTTTCTTTCATTTATTGGAAGAATGAATAAATTAATAAACCATGTAGAGATTATTTTTCTCGGATACAATATATTTTTAAATTTGGAAAAAATAATAAAAAATAAAATAAAATTACAGCAAACTATCCACATTACGATAATATGCAGTAAATACTTTTCAAATGGAACCAGTTGAACGTAATTGATGTAATGCAGACTCTTTTATATTAGCGAATTTGCCCCTGTGTAAATGTATCAATACGTTACCAAATTAATTACGGGAGCTTTGTTTCGAAAATATACGCTCCTCTCTCCTGTTTCAACTGCGACGCTGCCATAATTAAAGATTATTAACACTCTCAAACGTTTTCTCGAAACAATCTCTGTTTGATCAGCTGGAGACAGACGCCCAACAGAATCGCATAAGCGGCTCTCGCATTTCGGTTAAAACTATTGCCAAGGGACGATTTCTATAAAATTTCGAACTCAGTGTGCAAGTGTCGAAGTAGAGTGAAATGATGATCGACCCACTTAATCTGTTTGATGTTGAAGTAGCAGGGTGAGAATTGAAGGAAAATCCGTATCACTTAACTTTCGGTTTATTTATAACCTTCATCAGGGCTCAACTTATTACTTATTCAATTGAGTTGAGTTACCATTATTGTTTCTACTTGTTATTTATAGCGATTACTGTGTTGAATTCTGAAGGACTATTGTTGAGTAGAGACCTTCTACGCGTTTCTCTGTATGAAAGAGATCTTCACAGTATATTGAACCTAACTGAGGATACATATTTTGTATGCAAGTTTACAATAAATTATTATTTTTTAAATCAGGACTCAAGGACTCATTTGCGTCAGGACACTAGAAACAATTCAATAGAAGTGAACATTTTCAAAAAGAGGTCACAACAGGGTGTGATGAACTGCTTTTTAGGCAAGCAAGTGAGAACAGCAATGTAGAGAACAGAGGTAACAACGAAACGAACTAAAACAACTAACTGAACAAAAAAAGCTAACTGAAACAACCCATAAGCCATAAGCCCATAAGCTATTTTTGTAAAAACAAACATTTTTTAGCTTAAATGCATTGCCAGTTTTAGTTAGTTTTGGTGTATCCTGAATTCTCCACCTCTCTGTTCTCCATTATTGACTATACAGCAATACACCATCCTGACCTTAATATTTTCACCTCTACTGTAAGTGGTGATGAAGAAATTACTGATCATTATATCTGAATGGGAATAATCATTTTTCTAAATTAAAACCTTTCTGAATCGTATATGCTGAGATGCATATTTACCCCAACATGATGAAGGTGAATGAATCGTGCAATAGAATGCTATAATGCTGAAACTAATGAGGGTTCAGTTGGCATTTTTCCGAACTTGGACACCTTACATCGTGCGTACAATTTTAATAAGAAAATCGAATGTGTCGTAATGTACGGTTTTGAGAGAGAAAAAGACAGATGTTATCAAGATCGATAATAGAAAAATGTCGCAGGTTTCTGAGATTCAAGGGTGAATAGTTTTTGATCCAGGGATTGATTCAAATTCCCAACGGTTTCCTCGCCTAGTGAATTACAAGGTCAGACTTTAGGCCGTGTACATTCGGTAGCGGCCGGCGGACTTCCTAAGTTCAGAGGTTGAAATATCAGTCATTTCGAGTCGACCGCGTTATGAAATATTCCCCGGAGTCTCGAAAACTCTATTTCTCCGCGCCTTCTGTTTCCACCGTTTGAAAAGACTCCGGCGGGACTTCTCAGTTTCTCACATTGTTCCAGTAACCTTTAGGGGCTCCGAAGCAGCTCGCCCGAGGGTTACATCAGACATCTCACCACGGCTGGCTGACTGGCCGTATGTAGGAGTGGAGAGGCGGTTAGGGGCCTCGCCGGCCCGGCTGGAGGAGCTCGATTTTCAACTCCCACGTTCTGCCAAAAAACCCACCGAGATTCGCATCGGGGCGCCCGCTGCTATCAACAATCGAGACAAAACAGTCGGTAGATCGACAGAACGCAATGCATTCTTTCACAAATGTTTCCGAATTACTTCAATTTCGGTTCTTTAATTGAAAGTTTTGCCTACATATCTCGAAAGACGTGCAAGATGTTGGCAATTCTTTGATCTGCCAAACGGGTCTTCATTACTCCACATGCCCCAGTCAACCCGTAGTGAAGAGAGAGTGTGTCGACACGCGCCCCCCTTCTCGCCTGTGTCGTAATTATAACACAACTAACAGAAATTTAGAATTGAAAATCAAAAGTTTCCGAACATTCAAAGTGTACATCTCAGTTGAAACTCTCCAATATTGAAGAAGATGAATAATTACAATCATAAGAGTTAGCTGACCTGTAAATCAGTGTATTCGAAGCATATTTAACGATAAAACCCACCTTAATTTTTTGAGATGGGGAAGAAAAAATAGGAAATCGCAAGAAACTTGGAATATAGTAAAATTGAACCTAGAATTTAAGGAAAATGATTCAATTTTTCTGCTTTTAGTGCTATACTTGTCGAAAATCAAAGAAGGTTGAATTTTTTTGAAAAAGAGCGTGACTATGATGTTTGTCTGCAGTGTTCAATGGAATTCAAATGGCTTGCTCTCTACATGGGGTTGGATTCTAGGTGCGCCTGTACGGGTATTGCACCAGCTTGGTTAAGTCAAATCAAAAACGTTCATTTGTACAGCCCCACTGGACATGACAATGTGAAATAAGTTCGAAATGTGCAGCTATCCCATTTTAACTCAAAAGGAGAAATGCCAAACACTTAAAGCATACTTAAGCCTTTTAATAAATGTTTGAAATTATTTATTTATAAAACCAAGTATCTGCTGATGCTGAACGTTACTGATGAAGAAACCAAGTCTCACTAATTAGCGTTTACATTACAATCAGATTTAAAGCACCAAGTTCTGTCAACTGTCAACGCAAAACTATGCAGGACGACTCATGTTTTGAAGTTCAATTTTTTACACCTTTCAAGATCAAGAATCTTTAAAGATTATCAAGTAAATTTCAATGATCTATTTAATGAACTTCATTCTTTCATTAATTCCATGTTAACAATACGGAGAGGTTATGTACCAAACCCAACCTGGGAGGCATTTTAATAATTTTGGGTTATTCTTTCAATATTAAGGCTTGGTGATCGTGCACCAAACATATTTTATAATCCCCTTAAACTTCGTCACTTTACATTTCAAAATGTGTAAATTGAAAATCTATCAATCAACTCACTCGTAGCAATAACCGAAATTTGTCAACCTAAAAGTGACCCCGAACCTCATAGCGACACAAACAATCACACATTATTCAAAAAATAAAAATAAATAAATAAACCCATGCGTTAAAATTGGCAGGTTTTCAATAGATAGTTACTAGTTTCAATAGGATAGACAAGTTTCCAAAGATAGTGGGCTGGAGTATACCAATTTCGAGGTCTAGCGCAACAGTTTTCCCAGGATAGAATAAAGAGAACAATCACACATTATACAAAGGCTAGAGAGGAAAGAAAGAACAATCACACATTATTCAAAAAATAAAAATAAATAAATAAACCCATGTGTTAAAATTGGCAGGTTTTCAGTAGATAGTTACTAGTTTCAATAGGATAGACAAGTTTCCAACAGTTTTCCCAGGATAGAAGAAAGAGATTGGCCCCATGCACGATCTTTCAAATTCTGGTTTACGCTACTGTGACAACCTGAATTCTGAGAAGCTTGATATGCATGTATGACGTAAATATTTAACTTTCCAAATCATAATTTTGTCTCTTCGTATTATAGGAAGTTGCAATGGTTAAAATTACGTGAGTGGGGCAGTTTAGAATTGGGACATGTAATGACTCATGATGGACAGACAAGAAACGCTGGAAATACGTTACTTTGTCCACGCCCTGGTACAATACTGTACAGCAAGACATTCTAAATAAGCTGTACATCAATACATAATGCATTGCCAGAATTATTCAATATGAATTTATCCATATCGAAATTTAAAACCACTTTTGAAGGAAAGTTATCAAGAGGCTACAATTTGTGGCTACATTAACTTTTACTTAGAGCAAAGTATTGCATGAAAATAATTGTTCTTTCCTTTTTGAATATTTGAGATATTTATAATATTATGATTATTGCATTTTCTGTAATATACAGGGTGTCAACAAAACAGGTCTGACGTACTGAAGGGGTCGATTCTACAACTAATTTGCAACAACTTTTGCCTCTTAGCAATTTTTTTTAGAGGCTTCGTTTTTGAGTTATTTACGATCTAAGATTTTTTTCGTGTTTTCGACCTTATCTCCTATAAATTGCTATAACTCCCTCAATTTACAAGATAATCTCAAATCTGAGTACACCGTTGGAAAGAGCAGTAAATTTCCTTTCGGATTGATGCCTCACCTTTCCCGAAAAGTGAGGTTTGAGACATAAAAAAGCTCTCTGAAAAGCTAATTTTACTTAATTTGGGAAACCTAGAGTTTTTTCAATCGGAAATTGAACTATGAGAACCAATTTTTTTTTAAGATGCAAGAACGGTAAAAACTGCGCTAAGATCTCACCTTTCCAACGGTCTAGTCAATTTTGTCCTTAAAAAATTTTCCTGGGGAGGAAAGGCTCGGGAGTGCCACTATTCGATTCAGCGTACGAAACACCCTCCGTACCATCACTGAGCTCTCCCAACTTCCAAAGTTTTGATTTCGTCATTTTCCATGTAAATCACCCGATTTTTCTCGAAAAGCTCATGTTTTTCAGCATTCAAACTCAATTTCCTCCCCAGGAAACGGTGTACTCAGATTTGAGATTATCTTGTAAATTGAGGGAGTTATAGCAATTTATAGGAGATAAGGTCGAAAACACGAAAAAAATCTTAGATCGTAAATAACTCAAAAACGAAGCCTCTAAAAAAAAATTGCTAAGAGGCAAAAGTTGTTGCAAATTAGTTGTAGAATCGACCCCTTCAGTACGTCAGACCTGTTTTGTTGACACCCTGTATAGGATAAGAGAATATGAAGTTGACAAATCATTTCTGTTTAATTGTAGGAGAGGGGTAGAAGACCCTACAATGAACAGATAAATCAGTCAAAAAGTCAAACTTCTGGACAATAAGGGGACGCCTGATGTTTTATGAGTTAAACGTTGTTCCGTTTTTATTATTAGATTCTTCAGCATGAGTCGAAAGTACCTCAACATTGTTGTACATCCTCTACGTCAAGTTTTAGGACTGCGTTTCCTGTTGAGCGACGTCGACATGTGATTTTGGGATGTTTGCGCGCGGACTCGCTACATTTCCAGAGAGATCGGCGGTCCTCCCCTCGCCGCCTTTTGTCAATGTTTCCTGGTCGCGGAAAAGGCCGTCGTACGTTGGAGCTCATTTCGAGCCTTCCGCCCCCTCACAAAATACAGGAAATTGCCACTTGGGACGAACCAGTGGAATCGCGTTAGCTCGCAATTTAACGGATTTACTCTTCTAAGAGCTAATATATATATATTTTTTACATGAAAAATGGTTTGTTTGTTAAACTGCCCAGTAAGCAGTAAGCATTAACCCCGTAAACTTTGTTTAAAGATATATTTTCTATTCCAACCAAAATAGAAGATATCCTCGACTGAAATTTTTATTTAACTATGTTAAGAGCTACTGCAATATCTTCATTTTGGTTTATTATTCAATAATAAACCATTGTAATCGCTCTTGAAAAAAAAATTCTAACCCCCCCCCCCCCCCCCCCCCCCTGAAAATTTCATGGTTTACGTTTCAAAGGATGTAGAATCCGAATCTGCAATACAATTTTTCCGTCCGTACGCCGTACGCCGTTCACCCTAACGGCCTAAATCTGAAATTTTCAGAGAAATCCATGTTGGTCCGACAACGCCCCAATTCTTTAGCCGATTCTCACTTAATTTAAAGTGCCCTTTAAGGGTTGTCAAAGTTTTGTAAAATCCCTAAAAACTTCAAAAAAAAAAAAAAAGTCAAGGCGGCCTAAATTTGGACTTTTTTTGAAGAACTTTCCAAGAGGAATCGAATGAGCCCCTCCCCAGGTCCGTAGGTCAAACCATTCCCGATGTATGGTCCGATTTATGGTGGCAACATTTGCGTTTTTTGGGTTTATTATTGTTTTTGTTTTGATCGCAGTAACCTAGTGATGTAGTGAATGTGGATACTGGAGTGAACTCCTAAAAGGGTTTATAGTCGATACACAGGTTGAAGCATTCTGATATGCATGCTCCGTCTTACGAAATTTGAAATTTTCAAATAGAATATTTTTCCATTGTAATCGCTCTTGAAAAACGCTGCAAATTCTTTCACTGGGGTTTATTATTCAATGATTCATGATTTGAATTTCTACTAAGTTTTGTAGTGTGCGTGTTTCACAGGTGATAGAGCGATTATTGAATTTCAGAAGATATGCATAGAGCACGTAAATCGGTTCTCAACCAAAATACATATTTGGATTGATCAGTTGATCATGTTTGTGTGCCTCCTGAAATTCAATAATCGCTCTATCACCTGTGAAACACACACACTCCAAAGCTTAGTAGAAATTCAAATCACGAATCATTGAATAATAAATCCCAGTGAAAGAATTTGCAGCATTATTAATTTATTCAGTGTGCAATATACTTTTTTTTATCTTCACTACGTGACAAGATCAATCAAATAATGATAAATATGCAGTAAAACATCAGAGTAAACAGGTGTTTGAAAATTAAAATAATGAACATTCAATTTAAATAGATAGCACGGTTAGTTATGAGGTTGATCATACGGTGATCATTTAGATAACTAAGAGATCTATTTCACACGGTAATAAAATTGTTGCATACAAATTTACCTGACTGAAATTCAATACAGTGAATCTGTAGGCCGCCTCTGTCGTTGGTAAATAGACATCACAGACAATGCTTTGATACGTTATGACGGTGCCTGTGATAATAGATAACCAACGGCCTGGACTACGACTTAACTGTGGCTTGGAGTACGAGTGATAACAAACCAACAGAGCACCCATAGCATTAGGAGATTGATGATTACAATCGTAGTTGAAATTCGTAATAGTGAATAGCTGCCGACCTCTCTTCGCTGTTAAATGGATATCACAGCCAACACACATGGACAAGTTATGAAGGTGCCTGTGATAATTTAGATAGCAGCGGATTACTTAACTATGGTTTGGCGTATGAGTGATAACAGACTATTCGAGCAAACACGCAAATGAAATTGTAACTGAAATTCAATACAGTTATTCTGTAAGTATCCCCTCACTGATGAATGGACATTAAAATCAAAGAGATACATAGATAACTGATGACGAGGCGTTTGATAATACACTGTCTGTGATAGAGGAGTGTGATGTTCATCTAGACCACCTAGAAATTACTTATCTATGACTTGGGGAACGAGAGATAGTAAACCAAACAGAGCGACCACACGGATATGAATTGATGAGAACAATTATAACTGAAATTCAAAAAAGAAGAACCAGTAAGCTTCTCCTTCTCCCTCACTCTCGCCCCAACTCGTCATTGTTAAGTTATGACGGTGAATATGATAATTCAGCTAACTAAGGGATTACTTAACTATGACATGGAGTACGTGTGATAACAAACCAACAGATAACTTGACTGGAGGGATGCCGTCACTCCGGCGAGTAGATCGGCACGAGGATGACTAAGCCGCGACAACGAGGATTCTCACAGTACGCAGCGCCTTCAATTAATCGTTGACCTTATTCAATATCAAAACTCCTCTCCCGCCTGAGAAAATGTGTTTCGATCGAAAGGCGGCACATTGCAGCTGCTTCCGAGACGAGATCAAAATCACATCTTCATTTACTGCTTTCATTAATGAATCTAATCGAACAAGAAAATTGTGTCTAAACCCCCCCCCCCCCCCCCCCCATATTTGTTGATGTTGATTTATGCTTCAAAATATGTACTCCCACATTTCAAAAAAGTCTTTTTTCTTCAAAACTACGAAATCTGGCTCAAAAATCATCCATCAAACGAGGAAGTGCCAGTATTTTTCGATGGATTTCTGGTCAGAGCAGACTTAAAAGTGTAAATCACTATTTTCCAACCTGGTGTAAAACTGATTTTTTTTTTCCAAAAGCCTGGACATCTATGTTTCATAATTCAACCTTATTGTGCAATTATTCGAATCACATTGGACAAAATACAAATATACGAACCGGCGGGACAACATAAACCTTGATGTAGAGACACACATAAAAATGAGTATTTCACTGTCCTTACTAGAACTGAAGGAACACTCAGTGACAAGTATTGCAATTTGCATAAAAAGGCCAAGAATTCCATGTTACCTGGTTTCTGTTTGATTTTAACTCATCTGTACACTTCATACTACCGTGGTGATGTAGGTACATTGTAATTTTACTGTCCTTACTAACAAATTCATAAAAATAAGTATTTCACTGTCCTTACTAGAACTGAAGGAACACTCAGTGACAAGTATAGCAATTTGCATAAAAATGCCAAGAATTCCATGTTACCTGGTTTCTGTTTGATTTTAACTAATCTGTTCTCTTCATACTACCGTGGTGATGTGTGTGAAGTAAATTTCGGCAGAAATAACGTAATTCATTTGTTTTTGGATGTTTCAGTTTTTGTGGAATGTTCTCCACAATAGAACAAGGCATCACGAAGTTCACAGGAAACTATTGTGCCCAAATATGGGAGTAATTGTACAAAAAGACGAGTTCAACTTCCAGAAAAGAGTGGAAATTCAGGAATCATTTTAGAATGTTGCCAGACGGATTTCAATTGAGAAAAGTTCAATTTTTATGATTTTAAGACCAGAACAACTTATTTTTTCCACAAAATTCGGTACGTAAGGGAATGATGAATGAGGGTTGGCTTCAAATGTTTCATTTTATAGTAGTTGCATTGTTTCAGACTCAAAATACCAATTAGAGACATCAAGTGTGGCCAATCTGAGACGAGATAGGATGAAAGGGTTTTCCCTGATAAACCAACTATTTCAATCCATTAGAAAGAGTCGGGAGTTGTGTCGGTGTTCATACGCCGTGACGAAAGGATGTCCGGTCCGGCGGACTAGGTACCTACAGATCCCCGTACCTCTCCTCCTCCTCCCCCGCGTCATTCTGGTGCCTTCTCATCAATTCACGAGTCGAAGGTGTCGACTGTGGGAGGTGTGCGGATTTCTACTTTGTCGACATCGGAGGGACTGAAGAAGAACTTTAAATGGTGCGAAACGACGCTGAACACGCCCCCCGACAAAACAGACATGTTGCGTGAGGTGACGAACCTATTACACGGACCATTCACCGAATTCCAGAGGAAACTTGTTATATTGCTATGAATTCATTTTGGCAATAAATTAAATTTCCTTAATTTTACAAAAGAAACTCTTTTGCTAAAATCTTAAGTGATTCGTTGATTTTAACCAGACAAACATTCAGACAATCTTCCTCCTCAGATTAGGAAAAAAAAGTCTATTGCCAAAACCACACAAATCCACATCATCTGTTAACACAAATTTCATCAAAAATGTTCCAAAAAATTCCAGGAAAACTCATAAAAATGCAGATATTAAGAACCAGTTTTTAACGCAGGATTTAAAATCATTTGTTCGATTAAAATTTCGGCACAAAAATGAGGCGGAATGGCGTTGAAATGAGTATATCAATATCAAAAATGTTCATCCCCCTTTTTGGGTTTTATACCACTCTGAACGATTTTATTTACTTTTCTGTTCGAGTGTCCGCGTAATCTTGTGACAATTCCTTCAATTTTCATCCAATTTTGAGGAAATTTTCAGGGATTGTGCCTGTTAGGCTTTAGATGGTTTCCCGTGAATTTGATCACACGATGCTTAAAATAATTAACCCATTACACCGACCTTTCAACGAATTTCGGAGAGACAGAACGGGCCATCGCTATGAATTCGATTAGACAATAAATTTAATTTCTTTCAGTTTACAAAAAAAATTTTCTATGTTCTGAAATAGTTTGATTTAAATTTGAATAAACACTTTTGTAGTGACGTAAAAATTAGGCGAATGTCGTCAAAATTTGAGAAAATCGCTTATAAAACGGAGGAAACTGACGTAATTCCAAACATTTGGTTTTGAAACGTGATGATTACTTAAAAAGATAACACGAAAATTTAAATTGTTTGTCATAATTGGAAGGTTAAAATTATTTAAAAAGAATTTAATTTGTTTCGCCTGAAATTGATGCTCCATCTTCAATCAAATGTGTTCGAAAATCAATAAAAAGATTGTACTCAACAAAAATCATCAGCAGTCGTTCTTATTGCTCATTATGATTAAAATATTCCTAATTAAGCTCATGGACGGATGGGAAATGAAATGTCATCAATGTAACACTCGTTAATTTATACCATTTCATGGCACTTACATGTACTGAATAGTGTTTATGAATGATGAGTGGTGCATTCTTGTATCTATTAATTTTTGGCTTCCTCCTACAGATGGTGTTTAGAAGGTAATAAGGGTTTGTTAACATTATTCAAAGCTCTCTGAGTGCCCAGAACGTTTGACACTTCCATCAAAGACAACTGATGACCAATAACGAATAATGGAAAAGGTTAACCATATTGTACTCAAGGAACCATAAGCCTCGAAAAAAGTATTACGTCCTCCACAGCATCATGAAAATTGGCATCATAGGATTTGAAAATGAAGCTGTGTACACTCAGTAGGGGATCATATATGATATCCACATCTAACACATCATGTCCTTCCCTTTCTCAAGTTCTTCTTTCGAAAATAACTCCGTGACCTCGATAACATCCTAGATACCTGATGATACAAATATGAATTCTGCAGTTTCCTTCTAGTTTTAAAGCAGGGACTGAGCAGTTTACGTGTATCACAAGCCAAGACGAGCGTAACTCAAGCTCACCTACATTCGTTTGGACGTTATCTATGTTAAATACGTTCAGAGTATCTGACTCGGCTTGCGGGGCCTCCGCTGGATTTTTTTCCCCCCTTTTAAAAACGGGTTGCTGCGATAACGCTTCGATAACGTGTGAGTAGCATAAAGCCAACGGGAGGTATTTTAGTGTCGCCGGCATGTTTATTATTGGCTTTGGAAATTTTCTTCTGCGCCCAATTTCCACCTGTTTTCGCAAGTAGTTGGCTCGAATTTGGATCGCCCTTCTTGATGAAGTTAAGTGTTTGTCTAGGAGATCCTTGTACTTCTTAGATGGGACTACTCAAGCCCGGGAAGAACGAGAGGATTGGCATGGCTCAACATTATGGAGATCTGTTCGGAAATTACCTGGCTAGGTAGCTGATCGTCGAAGCACTGCAGCTTGGCGCGAATATTTCCAGCTGGTTCTACCAAAGAGGAATCCGTAAACTTGCAAACTCATATGCCAAGATACATAAACAGCGTGCAACTTCCTGGTGATTCGATTCTACCCCTGAGGACCTAGGGCCACCACTACCACCACGAATAGTTGTCACCTACCACTGGCAGCCTCCCCCCCCCCCCAACATATATATTCGACTTAGAGTAATCCATGTACTACATAACTGGAAAATATGTTGAAATCTACAACATCAAGCCGACCCCTTAGGCAAACTTAGCAACTGTCAGTTCTTTTTCGATGATACTCGAATGCAAATTGAAATTCCATAAAATCGCTGTAATCCCAGAATTCCAGTAAATACAACCCAACAAATTCAGCTGGTCAGGATTAAGCACAGGATGAGAAATGAACGCCGCAATAGCTCACCGCTGGGCTGATGTGTTGAGAGAAATTTGTGTTTCTTGACTATAAATTGATAGAATAGCATAACATAACAATACCATAGCAAACAAAGCAGACCAACATGAAGACTTGAGTCATTCGGTGGCAACTAATCAGTGAAGGCATAGAAAAACACAGTTCCATTCAAACCGAACTAAACGCATGATTGGGAGCCGAACATAACGTCGTAGCTTTGGAGGTGTGTTGTGGTCCTTGGTTAACAATATGCAATGTGCGAATCTTTTTCTTTCTACGAATCCCCAATTTGATTTTTTTCACAGTCCCCTACCGACACTAAAATCCTTAATATCTTCTCCACCCATTAAATTCAGTTGATTCGAAATTATTTTTTCAGTTTAAACCCCCTGCTGCATTTTGTAAACACCCTCACTGTATTTATTTTCTCAATTTCTGTGATTTTCCGCTAGTATGAATGTATTGTTGACTGTAAATTGTCCTTGCTCATAGGTAAATAAAAAAATATAGTTATTACAGCTTGATGTACGCACGCTTATTATAGATTCTGAGTCCATCTGCTGTAGTAGCATTGTAGAAGCACCATTTTCACTTTCGGGAGATGAAAATGTTTACTATTCAAAATGAAAATTTCAACTCAAATTCTGGGGGTTTAGACTATTTGGAACAACTTTCGTTTGATGCCAGTCGTGAGTCCGCAGATTTGTCATCGTTTTCATCCGATTTAATAACATTTTCAGGAGTTGTGCGGGTTAGGCATCATATGGTCTACCTGTAAGTGTTCAGAAATCTATACATCAGTTTACGCTTTGACGAATGTAAATTCCACCTTGTATTATTCTCAGATTCAAAAAGTCCGATCGAACTTACAATTTTCAGCGAAAAGCAGTTTTATAATCTCACATCAATTTCAACGCTATACTATCATCAGTAGCTACAGCGCACGCGCGAACACAAAATCCTGGTTAGAGGCCTAATTCCGATAGTTATCATCCGATTTTGTGAGGGTTAGGTAGATTGTCTCGTATGAGTTCAAATATCCAGAAATCAATACATCAGTTCGAGCATGCGCACAAGTAAAATCCACTTAGCATCATTGTCCCAAATTTTAAAGATCCGATCTCGATCAAAGTATCAGCGTAGTCATGGACAAACTTTTTCATAATCTCATATCAATTAGACTAAGCGGATAGACCAGCATTACATGTCGTTTAATCTTGTGAAGGCATCGATGTATGCTGGAGCATGTCTGTCGGCATTCCTGTTCCTTCTATGGGGATCCGATATCGATCAAATTTCCAGGATAGGTAGGGAAAACACGTTCTTATAATCTCATATGAAGTAGAATAAATGGGCAGACCAGCATTAAACGTCGGCCAATCTTGTGAATGCATCGATGTGGCTAGTTCTACTTCATGTATTATGATTATCAAAACCATTTCAAAAGCTTTGCATCACACCCAAATTGGCAGATGTTTATTTTATTTTTTCGTTTCGATTATACCGTATAGACAACAGGTTTAGGCGTCTGACACGGGGAAGATGACAGACGGGGCAGGTTGGCGCGAGGGGGATTTGGAACAGCTGGTTCCGAAGGATGACAAACACGACGATGACGGGACGGAGCGTAAAAGGCGGGATGAAGGCGCGAGGGTGAAGGGAGGGGACTCTTACACAATGGGCCAAGTTTCCACAGCTCCATGTACACACAGGGGAGATCCCAGGACTCCCGACCACCAGGAGTAAGGGAAACCCTGCTGCACTAACCGTCCTGAAAACATCGATACACCTCTCCCCCCCTGTTCAACCGCGAGGTCCTGACTCAAGTCCAAGTTCCACTGTTCTTTCTCACCTTCCACCTCGAACCCTCCCCTCCTGTCCCATTACCACAAGTCATTTCAGCGGTCTGCCGACTCTCCGACGGCGGAACGCGGGATGAGCGAGACCTTTGAAAAGGCGCCCCAACAAAGGATCCGTTGTACGATAAACTGACATTGTAAATCACTGAGGATTTGGAACAAAGGGGCTACAAACGTGTTCCAATGTCTCATCATGGTTTTTGATTGTCTCCGAACCTCTTACTCCATCAGCAAAGCTGATATCGGAGTCAATTGCGTTTACTATTACCTACACAGATTGAACAATTGAGCAATACAGCAATAAACCAGTCAAATATTGACATCCACTCATTAGAACATGATCGTATTGAACGCCTTTGAGAAAGTTATCGAGTTCAATTCAACCAATTTGTATGAAAAACAGAATAAGTTATCTATAAATTTGATTACAAAAAACTTGCATAAAATAACATTCTTTCGTTATAACGATGAATACAGATTATTTGCATTTTCATCGATTTTAACCACATTTTGATGAAATTTACGCACTTTACAGCAATAAAACAGTCAAATATTAAGTTCCAATCACGCAGCATGGTCGTATGAATGCATTTTCCGAAGTTAACGATTCAATTCAAGCACTTAGTATGAAAAAGAACAGAAAGTTATCTATGATTAAGGCAAAACTTGCACAAAATGGTATTTTTTTATTTGATTACGAAAAAACTGGTACAAAATGACATTCTTTCATTAAAACGAGGTATATGGATTTTTTGCATTTTTATCAATTTTTACCACATTTTAATGACATTCAAGTACATTTTTCAGCTTAGGTTTGACCTGTGATTTTGAAATGATCTAGTTCAAACTTTTTTAGAGTAATATTCCTTACTAAAACATAAACTTTCTGATTTTTAGCTGTTTGACAGACCTTTTACTCCATCAGCAAAACTGATACTGGAGTCAGATGCGTTTACTGGAATTAATAGAGATTGAACTGAGCAATACAGCAATAAATTAGTCAATTAATAGGTCGAATAATGATCGAATCTTAGCAACGTTATCGAGTTAAATTCGAGCACTTTGTATGAAAAAGGAAAAAAGTTATGTACAAATCTGATTATAAAAAACTTGTACGAAATGATATTCTTACATTAAAACCGAAATGACGGATTTTTTGCATTTTTTATCAATTTTTACCACATTTGAAATTTAAGTCGTTTTTAACAATAACATTTGAGCTTTGAGTTTTAAATGAAGTAGCTCATAGCTGACAAACTAATTTTGAGTAATATTTATTTTTGTAATAATGTAAATTTCATAATTTTCATTCGTTTTCGTCATTTCCAAAATCAATTTTTTAGTTAAAACTTTTCTGGATTTGCTGGAGTAATTTTTGATCAAGTACTGTGTGCCTGTTCTTTCATTTAATGCATCGTGTTTTTTTTTCTCTCGATGTGAATCATTTCTTTTATAACGAGTTTAATAGAGTTGATTGCGTAGGTTGAAATTTCGGTTTTTTCAAATCGTATTTCACGTTTGGTATTTCTCAAATTTGTCATAACAGATGTTGAGTCTGATATTTCGGGCTTGTCTTCATGACTCCACATTGTAAGTGTACAAACGTTAAGTATCTTCCAGTTTTTATCATGTTCATAATGGCAAATTTAACTTTAAAATGCAATTACCACAAATTACTAATGCACCTTCTGCACAAATTCCCGTTGAAGGGGCTTGAAAATGGAAATGTAAATTTACAAAAATGTTGACCACTGAAGAGTTTTTTCATTTAAAATAGACCGAATGCCAAGAATCCATATAAGCTGATATTAGTCAACGGTCAATAATCGAAAACACATCTTACATATAGACTGACTATATGTATATGCATCTGTGTTATTACTACATAACTGCTTATATGACTGTGTAATATGTGACTATTTTTTTGTACTGTGAAACAGGAAAACTGATGAGGATAAAACCGACAAAAGAGCTTGAAAATAAATGTATCTATAGGGGCGAGTCTAGGAGTCTAGTAGTTCACCAATTATACCACAAAACCACACAGTTTTCGTATGGGTGTAACTATTTATACTGTCCTTTAGTTTGAAATATTACTTTGATAGCCAAGTTGAATGAATAAAATCAAACTTATCGTTTTTACACGTGTATTACATAAAACATTTTCACTTACATCAGCGTAAGCGTTTCTCTAGAGTTAAAATCAGCTGAATATATGTATTAATAAGGAAGATCTTGAAACTAATTCAGATTCTTAATGTTCCCCGATAAAAATGCAAATTATCCTGGAAACGAAATTTAAATTCGCTCTCTCAACTTCCTGGTCTGTCGAAATAAGAACAAAAGTGTTCTCGACGTTTTCCCAGGGGAGTCTTTTTTTTAGAAGTCTTGCCCAATTGAAGGACCCCCGAAAAAATTGCGAACCTGTCGAAATTGTGAGCCAATCACGTCTGAAGGAACTGATTAGCATTTTTTTCGCGTTAGTTTGCTCTCAGTGGTCGTCGCATTAGGAAATAAAAACGTTGGGCGGAATTTTCGTTTCCATGGGTTCATTTAAAAGGGGGGCGTCGCGTACGCGATTGAGTGAAAGGGGCCGTATTTTTAAAAACGGAAATTCGGGCGTCTATTGAAACGATGACGGTCGGCCGACTGGAGCGGGTACCGTTAGCGTCGTCTGCAGCTCGAAGGAAAGTGAAATGAACGTTTTCGCCTTCTAAACTCGCGTTCGCTTTTACGCTAATGCGGAGTTCATTCGGGCAATGTGAGGTTGTAAGCATACAAGACCGTGCGAACCCCAGAACAACGCAGTCAAAAGCTTACAACTATCACTAGAAAAACGCTGCATATTATTTCAAAAAGGTTTGGTCATTTTTGACATCGACTCCTCCCCCTCCCTCTTCCCACAACCCCTCTTGCTGCCAAGTACTCAAAAAAAGAAGAAAATTGGGGCTTCCAAAATTACCAATTAGGTACAACATTTTCGCGTCCAAAACTAATTGGAATTGATCACTCGTGCCGTTGTGAGGTTTGGGGGGTCACTTTTAAGACCAGAAATTGTGATTATGTGCTATGGGATGATTCCGACGGATCTGACACCTATCCCAGTAGATTTTTCGTCCGAAATCACTAGAAAATGACACTTCACTTGCTCATGTCAGTAAAAACTTCGAAAAACCAGGTTTTTACCATATACCATCTATTTGTGTGGAGCAACCGGGCAGACTAGAACTTAAGGACAAGCTAGAATGCGAATGAGCGGATTTTTACATTGACTGTAAGGACTTTTACGGCCCCTACGGCAGACGAATATCACAGTGTTTGAATCTACGCACATTAAAACGTAACATGACAAGGTTTGAGAGAGTTCTTGCGGTGCTATGTTATGACTAGTGCGTGTGTTTGAATGTTTGCCCACATACACTTGTCTTTTGAACCTATTGAAACACTGCGGTTTACTCTGCCTATTCTTAGACTAAACATCGCACAACAGTGCGGAATCGTGAGATGCCCACGAGCTATTTGCCTTGAAACACAAACTGATATGTTGACAAAAAGGACTTCCACCACCAAACACTAGTGTACCAGAGATTTTGATATTAAACCAACATCGTAGTCAATGAATAAACAAACAAAGAAGATTAAATGCCCTTAATTTTGTTGCAATTCATGTAATTTGAAATGTTTTCTCACAAAATCTTGTATTTATAATGCATTTACAAGTGTGTGTCGCAAAAACTTGGTGAAACATTGCAATTTACTAAGCCAATTCTTAGAGTATACACATCAGTGTGATGTATCGTGAGAATCCTAAGACAAATTTGCGTTAACCATGAAGTGAATTTTCGCATCTTGAACCTACCTGTGTTTTATCAACATAATATTTTGCCTGTTCCAATGTACAGGCTTATTGAAGAGCTAGGCCGAAGTTAGCTGTCATTCCTTAAGAAACAACACTAATATTCATTACCGTATGTGTCACGACTAGAAATTCTGGAATTCTGATTCGTTCTTTTGATCATGGGATCTGAGCAATGAATCGGAGAAAACCTCTGTATTTAACAAATTTTCCACAATAACGATCAATTGAAATCGAAGAGGTTCTGAAAACTGAAGATAACTGGTTCAATTCGCGATCCGTATAGGGGTATTCACAATATGAATACATATTACGTATTCATTTCCGTATGTGTAATCATGACTAGAAATTCCGGAATCAAGCACATATATGATTCGTTCTCTTGATCATAGAATCCGGAAAATGAATCAGGAAAACCCCAGTCTTTAGTATATTTTCAACAGGAACGAAAAAAAGGGGCGAGTTTTTGCAAATTGAACATGATTTGATCAATTCGTGATCCTTATGAGGATTTTCATATGTATTCATTTCCGTATGTGTCATCATGACTAGAAATTCCGGAATCAAGGACATATAATATATGAATCATATTATGATTCGTTCTCTTGATCATAGAATCTGAGAAATGAATCAGGGAATATCCCAGTATTTAGCAGATTTACCAGAAATCGAGGCCTGTCCAAAAATTGAAGATAGCGCCATCATTTTCATTGTGTTATTTGACACTAACAAATCGCCACAATTTATTAAATGGCTCCTTATAACGAGAGGCGGGCACGTGGGATAACGACGTAATATTTTCAGAATTATCTAAGCGTTCAGCCTTGACAGCGGCGACGTCAAGAAGATTTCGTTTTGGAGTTTCAGGTTTAAATAAAAGCGGTTCCTTCAAACTCTTCGAATCGAGATTTATGCGGTTCAAATGACATTTTCAAGACTGAAATACGCACGAGAAAGCCACAAACATATTACAACGCCAGAGATTAGATAATTTTTCCAACCTTTTCTCGCGCTGCAGTTTTAAGCGATTTTTCCTAAGAAAATGAAGCTACTGTATTGTTCTTCAAGGAAAATCCTTACGGAGTGAATCTGAATCAATTCAAGCAATTTAATTCCATTAAACAATAGTTATAGGGTTTTAATTTCAGTGTTTTTTTTTATTGTATACCCTAACAAATATACATTTTTCACGGATTCAATTTCTTGAGGGTTGCCAAAATGATTATAAACTCAAAACGATCAACGTTTCGATTTATTTGTAAATCTTTTTCAAGGATGATAATGATGAAAGAGAAAAGAAAACACTGAAAATTACACCACATAACTGTTTTTTATGTTTAGGCTTCTACTTTTGTCAAAGCTACGAAAGAATGATTTTTCAGGAGTTGTTAATGACGTCAAGAGCAAAGCAAATTTTACGAAAAATACACGTAGATGTGTGTGTTAATCCAGGTTAATTAACAGAATTAATTAACAGTCAGTTAATTTCTAAACCGATTTAAATAAAAAATCACAGCTACATGGACAGTTACATACGAGTTGAGGTTGAGGAAGAGCTAACAAAACTTTATAGTAGACTGCGGTAATCCACCTCATTTCAACTTAATGCCTTCATCCACGAGAGCTTTCCAAAAAGGTGCCATATGATGGGAACTTCAAGACCGACAAAAGGAATGAATAATAAAACCTTGATACCCTGACATGTTTTATGACGATGTAGTTGGACTTTCGAGATGATAAATGTGATTATTGGGTTTTCAAGGGCACCAAACCCGAAATTTGAGGTCAAAACGAGGGGCATTCAGAACATTCCTATTGTTCGGAACGCTAGTTTTCAGGAAGTGCCTCTGAAGCAAGGCTACTTCAGTTGAGGTAAGCCTATTAGAATCAATGATGATTTTCCTAATTATCTTGCAATCAATTGAGACTTGGGTCTTCTTTTGAAACATATTTCAGGTCTCTCAAATGTAATTATGCAAATGGACGAATAGAGAAGGCAATAGTAATAAATCGTCCTCTATATTTATTTTTTTTTTGCATGCAAACCTCTCTTGTGTAATACAGTCCAGAAATTTCAAATTTTATATCTTGAAGGGTGGGGAGGAGGAAGGATATTTCACTATAATTGGTTTCATTCTTGTTATATATTCGGCTCCCCCTCTTAATGTTTAATTTTTGTGCCCCTTTCACTTTTGAGCTTTGAGTGCCATTGGTTGGTCCTCCCCGTCCTTTTCACTCCCCTGATCCAATAGGATTCAATCTACTTTCACCTAGGCCTATAAGATCTGCTTTCTATGATGTAACTTCAGTTCATGTTTGTTACTGATGATGACCTAACCGTCGAAATCGATTTAACTGCGTAACTCATTATTTTCGTGGAAATATAGACGACGTTCTATCTTACTCCGTTTTTATTGAAATGGGTTTCCACAACTTCGTCGCGAGTGACCAAGTCCGGAGGAGGAGGGGAGAGTCGATTCATTCAAGCGATCCTCATCCCTCAATTTATATAATTATATAAATGTATAATTATGTTTATAAGTACGATCATATAAAAATCGGACATAGGGACATTTCTGTAATGCAATCATTACTTTAAAATATTTTCGTACCTAAATCTTTGAAATCGCCTCAAACGAGCGTGAGAAACATGTACAACGAAGTAACTTTGGCGACGAAGCTGACGTCATATTCGAATCAATTATTCCGAT
The DNA here is from genome assembly GCA_031894815.1 of Creontiades dilutus. Lineage (NCBI taxonomy): Eukaryota > Metazoa > Arthropoda > Insecta > Hemiptera > Miridae > Creontiades > Creontiades dilutus. Next base: position 469,108 of record JAVIWC010008066.1, read on the forward strand.
ATTCGGATTCCGATCGACACCTAATTTCAATCGGGAGTTGAATTTGACACCGTTTCCAAGCGACGAAACTGGAACAAACGATACGCAAGAGACGGAAATTCCGTTCCAACTCCCCACGTGAGATTAGATAGTGTGTTAAGAGCGAGTAAATTAACGATTACAAGTAAAGGACCGAAAAAAAAACTCGAATAATAGAGAATAGGAGGAAAACAGAATTTTTTTTTAATGGCGCGATGTGCAGCAGGTATAGGAGGTATTTCGGTATTTTGCCTGTTTTCTGAAGAAGGATGGGATGAGGCGAAGGGGGAAAGTAAACACTCGTGTTGTTTTGTGATATAGTTGAAATCGCGCACGAGTATCGTTATCCGTCTTTGAAAACATCTTCTTGATAAGTCGTACGATTGAAGAAGATTCTCAATATGGGGAATTGGGGAAACAATGAAACGATTTCGTCAGGGCCCAGAATTCCTGAATGGCACTAGCGATTCGTAAAAAAATTATGCAATTGCGAATACTCCAAAAATTTTAAAAATTGAACAATTTAAATTCTTCCAAAACTGTTTTTAAGGGAAGTCATTCTGAAGCAGTCTCAAACGATCCTGTATAAATAGATATCTCGACGCTAGACTATTGAGTGGAGATACTTTAAAGGGAATCGAGGCCCTGGGATATCTCCACAAGATGTTACCATGATGTTCCAACACTCATGTTTCACTCATGATAAAAAAAACCGTAGTTCCTAGTCTATCCTGTTAATTAACAATTACCGCCTCTAAAAGCGATAAGGGTGCATTATGGGAACATCTTGTAGGGACATCTCAGCTTCTCAATTCAGCTCTATTCAATTTAAAGTAAATCCACCCTTGATCGGGGTTTGTAAAAACATTAGTTTGCTATTGATTGACATCCTTTCTAAGAATCGAATGAGCCCATTCGGACCGCTTTACATTCATCCGTTCGCTCTCCCTATGGCCTAGAACTTGACAGGAAAAGAACGCAACACGAATATGATTGCGAACGTGTCTGAACTTAGTACAAATCACTTGGTAAATCGTAATTTATTTGCAATGCCATCATATTTGAGAGTTCTCCTTCGAAATGGAATCTTTCATAACATTTACCATATACCCGTGTTAGCGAACAAGAGAAGATAGGTAGTGGTTTCGTTAAATTTCAGTTGTTCCATTCGTAGATTTCTTCTTCGTATCGATATACAGTGTATTGCACCGTGGTCGATATTTTGATACCTGGTACCTGTACTGTCGGTGTTCACGGGGTTATATTTACGATGAAGTCATCCTATCATCCTTGGAACATCTGGATGTAAATTAAAAGGTATGGGGACACACCGATCAGCTAAATTACCCTTGTGCATTGTTTCTTTTCTAATCGATCCAACATTCTGAAATATACAAGGAGCTCTTTTAAAGCATCTAGAACACAATTACAGGGCATGGAAACGCGACGGGCCGATTTAAGATAATGTACGACATTCTAATAAACGTGAATTTATGTGATCTAATAAAGTGATTTACGTAGAAGCGTTTTCCACCACAGAAACAATCAACCTTAGAGTAATGATGTGCAGCGCTTGTACTCATTTTTCACTGTCTTCACAACAGGATCCCATAACTTTTTAGAATTAAGTAAAATATGGACACGGATTAGTGGTAATCAAGGGGTGAATTCCATTATCATTGCAGTCGGATTAGTTCTCATCATAATTTATTAACCAGTTGGAAGCCCATTCTATATGCGCGAAATTGATTCAATGATGTCGTTACAATAAGGGAGCTGAGGCCTTTTTTTTTAAGAGCAAAAGGAAGGAAAACGCAGTCGGTGCAATCGGTTTCTGTATAGATGTAGAAAAGGCGTTTGACGCGGGTAAGGGACCATCGTCTGTAGCCTCCAGCGCCGGGGACCGCGGGGAGCAGTTTCTACCGAAGTTTCGACATCTGTCGGTGGGGGGGCAGCTCCCCCCCCCCCCCACGTCATGCCCACCTCAGACACTCGATCTCGCAACACACCCTGAGAAGTCAACGATACGACAAAAGAAACGATCGAATGAACATACTCCGGATAGGCATCTATCGAAATCAACAACAAAAATTTAATTTAGAAAGTCTTTGGTATATTGATTTTTTTGTGTGACACGGCTGCCTTTTAACGGGGACCATCCAATAAAATTAGTCACAAAACGTCAAAAAAGTGACGCGGAACCAAAAGACGAATCCGTGCCATAGTTTCCCGTGAGAGGACTTAATTTAGCGACTTGACAGCTAGAGATGTGGGTTGAACCTAGATGAGCGATTGGACCTGGATGAGTGGAATAACCTGGTTGAGTGAAATAACCTGGATAAGAGGAATGTTTCATCTTGTACTATCATCCCTTGAGTTGCAACAAAAAAAACTCTTATTGTTCTATTTGTGGTTAATCTACTTTGAAAACGATACCGAGAGTTGGTCCAACAGTTTTAAAGGAAAGGTTCAGAAGGTAGTGGTTTTCTTATTTTTCAATTTGAGTATTCGATTTTTTGGAATCTACCTATTTCCCAAAGCAAACTATCAAATCTTGAGGGCGAGGCAGGGTTGAAAATTGAAAAGGTTTTGAGCTTTTTTTTCTAATTGTAAAACGCAGTTATATCTTAGAAATTCGAGGGTTGGGGGAGGGGCAAATGAATGCACCTTGCGCCACAGGAGGCAGCCCAAGAATGCTCAAAGACTAAAATTTAGTGCAGAAGCAAAAGTTATATTACAGGTATCAGAATAATAAACTAAGATCAATCAATCTCTGTTCACGTGTTTAATTAACTGAACTAGATGATTACAGCTTAGATTAATGATTTAGATAATTTTTAGGTTAATCGTTGACTTAATATGCAATTCAGAGATCTCTGAGTCAACATATAATATGCTTTTTTTGCACAAAACGTAACGTAATATTTTAAGCATGATGAAACGCAACGTGGAAGTGGTTAATAAATGAAGCTTTTATCCTTTGGAGATTTCCTTGTTCTCTCTAATTTAATTCAACGAAATGACCACACCTTGAAAGCACAATGATCCACTAAATTGTGTAGATTGCTAGATATTACCGGTATAAATTCAACCAAATTTGGAACAATGAAGCTTCGAAATAGCTCATTTACATTCAAACAAAAAGAAACCCACCAGCTTATTGGTGCACCAGAATGTTGAAATGGAAAAAAAACCAAAACTAATATTGATTTTTAGTTTTAAATAATAGATAATTACGTGTTGAGATATAGACGACTTGTATGTATTTTATGAAAATATTCAAGTTTATAAATGTTCTTTTTCAAGCGGTACACCACCAACAATTGGGATCCAAAAATTCTATTGGTAGGAGTAACGTCAACATGATCGCGATTGAAGTATGTGACCTGTTATAAAAGGAATAAGATCGAGTTAAGATTCGAAACGTATTCAAAACTAACGATAGTTCGAAATCTTTTTTTTTTAACTAGCGACAGCCGGACGTTATTTCATTAATGTTATTCCACAGCGACTGAAATTAAAGAAGGAAAAAATTATATGCATTCAAAGAACGATTGAAATTTATCTCTTTTTATCAGCACTCGAAACTACAAAAAAGATGCGGCGTACAGTATCTACGCGCCTACGTCTTTTCAAAGGCGCCAAAGAGAATAACACTGACCTTGTTCCTTGAAACCTCGATACGATGTCTTGGTTTTTCGTGTGCCAACACTTGAAATATTTATACAAATATTAGCACGGGTAGTAGCTAAATTCGGCTGAATGCCGTACATCGAATCATGTAAGCTTTCATATAAGTACATTAATGAAGGAATTTGACTTTTTGGTACTGACAGCACATTTGTAATCGTCAATAATCCAGTCAGCTCACAGTTTCTTGGCATCATTATTTAGAATTGTTAGGAGTAATTGAGAAAAACCAGGGCTCCCAGATCAGGACTATCAGCACAAACCTTCATATCTACCTACCTAATAGTAAATATTTGCTTTAAATCAGGAAGATTGTTGAAGACTGAATGCAAGATGATAATCAATGAATATGTGACAAATAAAGGCATCAACAAGTCTGCAAACATAAAAAAACCTTAAACACACGCCACAACTAAAATCGTCCTTCAAATTTTTTGAAGCTAACCAGAACTGTACAGGTCCAGTTCTACATTGTCCCCTGAGAAATTCATCTCTCGAATGTAAAAAGTTGGTTTTTGCAGAAACTGAGACAATTTCTCGTCACTCGGGCCAGATTTTGCTCAAAATCAATCAGCTTTGTTCAGAATTTATTCATAATTTGAATAATACCAGAATGCGCACCAACGGAAACTTCTGTGACCTTTTCTTGGCAATTTAGATAAACAATCCAAGATTGCACTGGTAACATCAAGATAGGAGGCAATAGAATAATCCCTAATGGAATTTTTCGTATTTTCTGGTCATGAGCAAAAATATAGCTAGCTTCATTATGCAACAGTTTAAATTATTGTAGATCATTCTTATCAGCACATATTGATCAACTTTGCCAAAAGGAAGCAACTGAACCTACCACAACTGTCTTCCAGCCATGACATCTAGTCAAAGAAAGGCGACTTACAGTCCCCTCAACATATTACTCGAAAACCAGAATCCTGACCACATACTGGGCCGAAAAGAAGCAGATGAAATTAGTACCTACTCATTGGCCTGCTCATAAAATTACGATATGTTTGATAATTTAACTCAATCCAAGTTAGTCATTCCTGAGAAATCGTGGGGATTGCAGCTTGGATGATTTTGCTTTTTCGGATCCCAAAAGGGTTCAACTATCGGATTACGAGGTTTCACACGTGTTACACCAAACACAGCAACAAACTCATCAGGAAGACGGTCATTAACAGTTTCAATAAAAATCGTCAAATGACGTCAGTGGGGTCAACGTGGATTTCGGTGAAAATCGTATTCGACATCTTTTCAGTTCTTTGTCCAACAGTCTTCAACTCGCTCATGTTGGCAGAACATGTGACGGTTGGCAGCTCTGGGAACGGTCTAGACCATTCTACTGCGTCAAATATAATCGTCCCAGCAACCGCAACCATCTTGGAATACTCGTACTTCAGTATGTACCAAGTTTTTAGGTAAATGTAAGGCATTTTTTGAAAAGTAAAAACCAACTTAAATTGCATCGATAAGAAGTTATTGGCTGATATACGAATAAATTTGACTCCAATATATCGTCAAAGTAAAGGTTAAAATGAACAATTAGTTTTACTGCGAATCTACTAGTGGTTTACTGAATAAAATCGTGAAAATGGCCGGTTTTAGCAATATTTCAGTGTTTGAAAACCACGTGCAATCACATAACACAAACAAAGAACAATTTGATAGGACTTGATGTGATCATTTTAACGGTAACAGATGAATGTACACGTAGGCGATACAGGCATTTCGATGGGGAATGTTCCTTAGATTTTATGACGTTCAGATTCGTGTTGAATTGCGACGACAGACACGAGGAATATGAGCTTTACTAATTAAAGTAAGATAAATCAAGGAGAACTATAAAAATTTACAAAATTATGCACACAGTTGAGAGTGCTGTTGTAGTTGGAAGGAATAAAAAATCGATCTTCGAGAAGTAAGAAGAATAAAATAAAATATTACTGATTCTGCAATGTACCCCGACAATTCTGGATTTTTGGACAATTCGCTAGAATGATTTAAAAGATCTGCCACGAGTTTCATACCAAACACAAATAAGCAAAAATGGCAAATGATTGAGAGTGTTTTTTTAGCTCAATAAAAGATCCTTGCAGAATCACAATTAGGGGCGATCAAAATCAGGTGAAGAAACGTCAGTTTTAGTCTTTTATAGATTAAAATTTCCTGAATTACTGATATCACTATTTTCATTCATTCGAAAACGACAAGTTCCTTGGTTTTTCAGAAAAAATCATTGATGAATATCATGGAAGTTGGAAACATTTAGCGAAAGTGGTTTGAAGCCTCTTGTTACTGTAATGAATCATGTAGTGAGGGTAAGTAAAGTGTTCAACTACAAACCCTCTGGGCTTTGTTCGTTCAAATCTTTTTCTATCGATACTGATCACGTATTAATCAATGTTCCACATACTGATTTTGCCAGAAATCGTATTATGGGAAAAAGGTCATTCATTTCCAAATTTATTTCATTTATCTAAGATATAGTTTCAAAATTTGTTGAGGGTTGTGGTGTCAATATTTGAATGTGTATATTTGGACAGACTTTTTTCTCCGTTGGACAAAGGGAACATTATGGTATCTGGAACTGTCAAGCTAAAACACTTCAACAGAATAGCAAAATTTTACGTTTAGTATAAACTCAAAGCTTTTTAATGAACTACATTACATGACTTCTTTCAACTATTCGTCTATGAATTGACATTTCGGGTTTCGCACGAGTGATTCGACGTAAAATGAATTTTTCTACTGGAAACGCCACCAGGTCTACCAAAGTTTTTATAGCGTCTCAAAAAATTGACCTAGTTAGAAACATTCTGAAAAAACTTTTTGAGAACTACACAGTGTTGATTGACTTTGTTTACTAGACCAGAAAAGAGAGGAGTTTGGACTAGAATTGTGGGTATTCATCCATGTCAATTTTGAATGGCAGATTTTGATGTATTTAGGGGAAAATTAAATTCGAGACTGATTAGGTTGTGAATTCAGTGTGGTACAAAGAAGAAGTTTTGGTTGAGACACAGAAGTCACAAACCAGTTAAGGTTGTAAGGATTTGACCTAATCACCAATGAATTGTATTATCAATCACTATAATCACGATTTGAACTGTTCATAACTACCATTAAGTATTAGGAATTTAGTAAGTACAGCCTACAATAATCAGTTATTCGAATTATCCAATTTTGAACAGAAATTTTGGTGTGAAGGCACATCTTTGAGCTGGAATGATCAAAAATGGCTATAACATAAAATGACCTTCATGTTTCACTCCTACTTTAAACCTAACAAAACGTTACCGTTTTATCATTATGTCAAATTATGGGTAAACCAAAACATGACTTATGGTTTATCGTGGTTTTGCAGGTCTTGTATTAATGATTATCTGTACATCTCTGGTCTGAACTGTCAGTTGTCAGTTTTAGAATGACTATATGATGTACACTAACGCAAGGATTTGATAATTTAGCAGGATCTTTAGAATTTGTATATTTCAGCTGTTTCACGGTCTTCAGCGAAATATGATATGAAGTGATTGATTCTATGCACTTTTCTAGGAGAATATTTGTGTGTGAAGTGTGATAGTGTGGTTAATATTGTCCCTAATGTCTTATCCCTATCTACATATATAGGTTTTAGTTTGATTGTGGCACAGGACATTTTTGATAAGCCTACAATCATATAAGAAATTAACATATCATAATATTTCAACCTATATTGCAGTATTGGTATAAATATTATTTAAACTTCGCGATTGTGACAATGTTCTTTGACAAGTTGTTTTGTTTGTCTCCATACATTTATCCCTGTGCCAACCACCGTTAACGTTGAGTGAAAACCGTCCTTCAAGATTCATACCGAACTCTGTATACATTTGACCGGAACATTATAATTTGTAATTGCGACTCATTGAATAAACGGTACAATTTTAATCATTTTGTCGGCATCTCGTAAAATTATAAACGTGGAATGTCTGTTCTGTGACGTCTTTCTGATTCCTACAAGCGAGTGTAAACTAGGGCAACCCTACAATTAATACGACCTTCATGACCCCTACCTACCTCAAGGCAGCATAAAGTCAACCACTTACAACACACTGAAACAGATTTTTATGAAAATTGAAATGGGGACATTTTCAAGTTGTATTTGTTCCTACTTCATTAATTTTATATTATTTTGAATGATTTTCATTTAGGATTTTTTTTGGGTAAAATCAGACTTTTTTGAAAATTGTAATAAAGGCGAAATTTTGGTTGTTTTGGAGAGCAAGTTGTTGTGTGTTGAATAGGGAAACAATTTTATTTAGGACTGACCTTCAAAATTCATGAATAATTGAAATGCGAGCCTTTTCAAATTTTATTTGTTTTTTTTTTAAAGTTATTATTTGGTATTTTGAATGCTTTTACGTACTGGTTTTGTTGTTTTTCGGGGTAAAGTGAGGGTATTTTTTAATTTTTTTTTTTTTAAATTTTGAATGTTTTGGTGAGCAATTTTGTGTGTTGAATATGGGAACAAATATATTCAGGACTGACCTTCAAATCGCATCCCGATTATTGAAATGGGGACATTTTCAAATTGAAGTTTCCCTTCTTTAAATGTATTTTCCGTTATTTTGAAAGCACAGTCATGGTGTTTTTACATAAAGACGAAATTTGGGTTGTTTTGATGGACAATTTGGTGTGATTGAATAGGGAGAAGAATCGTATTTGGGTTGACCTTCAAATTCCATGTTGAATATTACAATGGGAACATTTCCAAGTCGTATTTGTCTTTTGTTATTTCTGTTATTTTCTATTATTTAGACTGCTTTTATGTAGGTTGTGTTATATCTGAGGTCCAAATCAAAGTATTTTTTTAAATTAAGAAGAAATTTTGGGTGTTTTTGTACAATTTTTTGTGTGCAATAGAGGAGAAATTACATTCAGGGCTGACCTTCAAATTTCATGGTGAATATTGAAATGTAAACAGTTTTGAATTGTGTTTGTCCCTTTTTGAATTTATTTTCTGTTATTTTGAACGCATTTGTTGAACTGGTTTGTTGTTTTTCGGGTCATGGTGTTTTTCTATTATTATTATTTTTTGTTGTGGTGTACAATTGGGTGTATGTGTGTGTTTAATATGGGAAAAATTATATTTAGGACTCACCTTCAAGTTTCATGCCGACTTCAAGGCACTTTTGGAAGCGGCAAAACGGGCATCGCTTCCTCTGGGTCTTATCAATGTGGCATTGGCGCTCGGCGACACAAGTGTACACTTTCTTGTTCTGGACGGTCCGTTTGAAAAAGCCTTTGCACGACTCGCAGGTGAGGAGACCGTAGTGGTAGCCGGACACTTTGTCGCCGCAGACCGGACACAATTCCTCGATACCCTCTTTCGTGTCCGGGATCTCCGTCACGTGTTGGATGACGGCCGGCCCGAAGCTGACCGGCCCGGACTGGACCTCCATCCCGGACTGGATGCCTGTCGGGGAGAAGAAACAAGCTTCAAGATTGTAGCCGTGGCTGACGTTCGGGCTGTGCAGCGGCTGCATCGAGTACAAAGGCGGCGAGCCGTACAGCTGGGGCGGACACGGCGGGCTGGACCCGCCGGTCTGCTCCGTCGAGCCTCCCGGCGACAGGCTGAAATGTGACATGTTGAGAGACGCTAGAGAAGAGTGCTGCTCCATGTCTAATAACATATTCCTACTCAGGACCCCACTGATTATGTTTATACACACCAACACATAACACTCAACATTTGAAAAAAAAAACGGCACTGTCAAAAAAAAAATCCCGAAAAAACCAAAAAATCGTCTAAATCCCGAAGAAAAACGTTTTTCGAACGACAACGAGAAAAAAAATTTTCGCGGTACTTTGGGTAATGTTTTGTACTAAGGTACTATGGGACACTGGGTAACGACTGGGAGGTGTGAAGCGTGCGGTGGCACGACATCGAGTGAGCGCCTCCCTTCCTCGGAGCAATAAGTGAAAGTGAATGGTGACCCAGTTGGTGGCGGCGGTGGAGGGGAGGGCGAGCCGACCCACTGACCCAGTTACAGGGGAGCGGTGGCGGGGGAGGAGGCGACGGTGCAGAGGCGGGGAGGGGGGGGGGACCTTCCACCGCACACACCGACCCTTCATTGGGCTAGGTCCTCGTCCACACATCATCCCCAGAAATGTCTTGTTTACTTACTGGGGAAAGAACCCTTTTTTGTTCTGGGGACGGATTTCAACGGAACATATCAGTCTGTGTTCACTCTTCTGATCCTTGACATCCAGCTTACCTATGGTGATAGGGCTATAACTCCCTTGATATAAACAGTAAACCAAAATTTGATTACAAGTTTGGGAGTTTGTGAACAACCCTAAATTTTCGGTCCTCGAACAATAATTCTTTGAAGAGAACTACATCGAAAAATGGGCCCAAAAGAATGAAATTAAATTTGTAATCTCAAATATCGAAAATTTCTCGTTTTTCAACATTCCCCATGGTTTTCGAAATGAGTGTTGGCCTTCACGTGCAAAAGCATAATTGAGGAGCTTACTTTCAAACAGGCACATATCCATTCCGACAAAATGTTCAGGAAGTGAAAAAAACAATTTGCAGATTAGTGGAGATGTTTTTCTGCAGTTTCTCATCGGAGTAATGTGTGAGAAGGCACAGATAAAGATGCCTCAGAATATGAATCAATTTTCTCCAAAACACGAGGCTGTATATCCATTTTCACTTTGGAAATGTGCCCTTTTGATCAAAACTCATGGATTTGTGCCTTTTTGAAAAAGAAAGAATTCATTCTCCATTCTGTAGGTTTTATTGAAAACTTTACCCGACTCCATATTTCCATTTGTCATGCCTGCCATCTATCGAGTCTCGTGTAAATATTCAACGTCAAGACGAAGGCGCAATGTTTCTTTTTGGATATGTGCCTTTTTGAAAACCTACGACTTATCGCCTGACGAAATTCGGAGGATATGTGCCATTTCGATTGCAAGGCACTGAAAAAAAATGTAGGGGACGGATTTGTTACCTTTTGATGCAAACACGTAACTTTAGCCCCGGAATTGACGTGGATGTGTTCTGTTTTGTTCGGAAATGATAGGGGGATCTGATTCAACTCATATTCAGAGATAGAAAATTGAGAAAAAAGCGTTTTCTCCCAGATTTGGACATGTGACTTTTTGAAAGTAAGCTCCTCAATTGTCAGCTTCTCAAATGTACTATCAAATTTTTCTTTTAAGGGAGGACGTTTTTCAGGAAATTAAGTCCTCGTCCGCACATCATCCCCAGCATGAGCCCATGACCCAAAAGCGACCATAACCCCCTCACTTTCCAAAGCATCTTGAAATTCGAGAAGGCCTTTGGAATCGACATTAAATTTTTTCTACCCTTGAAATGAAATGAAATATGATCAATCAGTAAGAAAGGTCATTACATGAAATTGAGGAAAACAAGTAAAATCAATGTTCCTACAGTGTGACATGAAGAGGTGTTTTCAACAATTTGAAAGGTTAGCTACTAAAGGTTTTTGGGTGTAATGGCTCAGTAGCCAAAGAAATATGAGCCTCATTTTCTAACCAAATATTCGAATTTAACCCATTTTTAGCATATTTGGTGAGGGCAAAGCCACCAGAACTTTTATTTGAAGTGGCCAAGGTGTTGGTTTTGTATTTTGGAACAAATATACAAAACAAATGTCGCGAATAAATAATCATTATTTTTGGAACAAAAAATTATTAAAATAGGCACTGTTATTTGAGAGAAAAACGAAACTGAAATAATGATTCTCATGATTTGAGAACAAGTAAAACTCAAATTTGGTTTTGAGTCTAAAAAATAAATATTTCTGACTAGTTTAACCCCAGATTTTTGGGACGCACACTGACCCTTCATTGTTCTAGGTCCTCGACCACACACCATCCCCAACATGTTCTTGTTTACTTACTGGGGAGAGAGCTTTTTTATTTTTTTTGGGGGGTGACGGATTTCAACAGAAAATATTGGTCAGTCTCACTCTTGGGCTTACAAGACATCTAGCCTACTAAACCTGGTTGGAATAAGGTTCTTTGGGAATGCCGTTCTCAAAGAACTTTAAAGGGAAGAATGTAGAGTGGAAAAGAAAGAAGTGCTGAATCCCACCAACCGCACCATTTTACTTCCACTGTGCGAAAAGTTGATAATTTGTTGGACAAGTCTGGTGTCCCTATACACCCACTAAATTTGACACCCCTTCGGGAAGACCTTCAATTTCCCGTCCTCTAACAATAATTTTAATAACAAGGCCGAAAAGTTAATTTTGTCAAATACAGAAAATTCCCCGTTTTTCAACTGTCCCCATACTTTTGGAAATAGGTTTGTGACATCTATGCTTTTGTTTTTGCCTTTATGTGCAAAAGCTTAACAACCAACATGTCTTGACTTACTGGGGAGAGTCTTTTTTTTGGGACTATTCAACAGAACTTATCAGTCTGTTTTCACTTTTCGACTTCCTTGACATCCAGCCTACTAACCCTGGTTGTCACCCACAAAGCACCAAATTTGAACCAAAATTTACTGGGTTTCAAATACTTGGTAATAAATGGGATTTGTGCCTAAAAAATGAGTATAAGGCTCAACTTTACCACAGAAAAAAAAGAATACAGGGTGGATACGACCCCGTCCTATTCTGCAACTAATTCAAGGCTATTTCAACCACATCAAGAATATCTACAAATATTGACTACAAAAAAGAAAATCTTTCAACCAGCCAGTTGAACAACAACAAAAATTCGAGCACATACAAACAAAACAGCGAACCAATCAATTTTGAAATTGCCAAAACTTGTTTTTCAACCCAATCATCCCGATCAAAATGCCTCTTAAAGTTATACTTTTACTGGAGTAAAATCCAATTTTTTAATTTCAAGATTTTTTTTTCATGTTTTTGACCTTTGTACACCATTAAGGCCATAACTCCCTTAACCCTAGAATGGAAATAGTAAATCTTATTCCTAACCACTTTGAGTTGGTGACACTGGCACAAGAAAGGTAGGAGACGCGCCCTAGCACCAGCTGTGCTTCCACCAAAGTTTCTAGTCAGTTGTGAGAGTGCACCCAGGAAGGTTAGGTGCTTCCTGGGTTTTCCATTGAAAGGCGCACCAAGGGAGTAATTTTTCTTACATTTTCCAATGATAGAAGCTGGAAATCTTACATATTTTACATCCGTCAACGCTTTTGTGATTCAAATTCATTTCTACCGGAAACAACCACAAGGATCATCAACTGCCACGTCCACTCGAAAAAAAGTGGAGCTTTTCAGTCGGTTGGATTTCATGTTCAAGCTCTATGAGCAGCTCACCGAAAATCGGAAGAGGCAAAGATTGACTTCCCGGTTGCCAAAAGAGCTTCGCAGTGCCACTGAGCAAAACTTAAGTCTGCTCGACCAGCCAGATCCATTGCCTTAAACTTCAGGAATGAAACAATGCAAACATTGCGATTGTTGCCCATCTTCATTGAGACGATATACCACCACGTTTTGCAATGATTGCAAAAAAACTATTTGTGGCCACTATCAAGTAATCTTGCAAAGACTGTTCGTAATTTAAATTGTTATATAACAAAACACGGGAATTCAAACTTCTTAAGGTGAGGACCTACCTTAAGTTACAGTACCTATTCTTTAGGGAGACAGATTTGGTCCGTAGTTTCTTTAAAACTGTTTATTCCTTTGAAGCTTTCTACAATCTTCTAATTGTCATCGTAGGGTATATCTAAACAAAGTTTTATGTATCTAAAAAAAACCTCGTCATTTTCAATTTTGTTTAGATATAAGGTAACGGCACCGGTAGTGGCCACTGCTCCAGTAGTGGCCATTTTAAAGTTTATATTTGAGAAATAAGGATTCCCGGTCTCCTAGTGGCTTCAAACTTGCAGGAGGTACAGCTCATGTCATCTTGTAGTCAGAGGTTGAACTAGGAGTGCGCAGAGCATCATTGGAAATTGTGGTAAACTTCTCAATATGACCGTCCCTAGTTTCCTCGTTTGTTGGGCTGTATCCTAGAGCTTCTACTGGATAGAATCAATTTTGTTCATCTGGTATTGAATTTAATGATATTAAACACGTAAGGAGGGCAAAATGTCAAGTGGCCACTACTGAGACATGCACGTGGCCACTACTGGAAATTTCGTAATTTGATGTGGCCACTACTAGATCAAAATAAAGGTGTGAGAAAAAATTAATAAAAAATAGAAAAAATTGTTCTTTTGATAGTTTTAGGCAATGGATATGTTAGGGAAGAGTCGGGCTATATTCTAAATGAGTCCTGAAGAAAGTCAGTACTACTGTTGGCCCACAATTGTCAAAACTAAAGAAAACAATTCTTAACTGTGGCCACTACCGGTACCGTTACCTTAGCTGACGATGACAATTAGAAGATTGTAGAAAGCTTCAACGGATTAAACAGTTTTGAAGAAACTACGGACCAAATCTGTCTCCCTAAAGAATACTAAGACATGCGAAGTTTTTGTTTTTATTTGAACTTGGCTGTGTTTACTTCTTGGTTTTGGGGGTGTTCATACTTTTCCTTTCTCTCTTTACTGAATTTTTCCTTTATTTCGCTTTTTTTAAATTGCTACTATGATGAAGGACTAAAATCTATTTCAGTAATTTTTTGAGAATAAGATTGACTTGCCAATATTTGTGATGGTAAGTGGATGGCATTCCCAAGAAGGGACCAACCTGTTTTTTTTTTCCTTCCTTCAATGGGATACTGTTTAATGATGTGAGACGCGAAACCGGTTTATTCATTATTTTGCTACAATAATACAATCGTTATATATTACTTAGGTACTTAACGGTTTAGAAAACATCAAACACCTACCTAATCTGAGAAATAGCAAAACTATTAAGGTACTATTAAGGTACCGCCCAGTTTTTTGACAATTTTTGCTGTGATTATGCACTTAAATTTCAATTCATTTATATTTTTCAATAAAGAATCAGTTGTTCATATTGTTTATCAATGTTTCTAGCCTTAACCCATTACCATTCAAAGAAAAATGAGACAAAACAGGGAGTTTCCTATGTGGGAGTAAAAATTACTCAATCTTTACATTAAAAGCCTCCAGAGGCGTCTTTTTATTTTAGGGTTAATGTGAAGATAAAAACCTAATCGATGTACACCCATGGAAAGAGCATTAAGATTTCCTGTTCTGTAACAATAATTTTTTTTTGTCAGGAACTGGAGTTTGAAAAGAAAAAGCCCGATAAGTATGTTTTGTCAAATCTGGAAAATTAACCATCCTTTAAATGTTTAGTTATTTTTGCTATGATTCTAGCTATATTGGTTTGTGTGCCTAAAAAAATGAGCACAAGTATCAACTTTCCAACCGTATAGTCAGAGTTTTCGTTTTTAGATGGAACGTTTTTGAGGAAATTACTTTGGAAGCGGGAAAAACACAGAAATTACTTTGGAAACTGAAGTTTCAGGCACATAAGGGGATGACAGAGAAGATAGCTGGGGGTGCAGAGGCGGGGCTGCATCTTGCACCTACATACCGACCCTTTATTGAGATAGGTCCAGGTCTGCACATCAACATATTTTGCTTACACACTGGGGAGACCTCTTTTCTTTAGAAAGAATTTTTATATATATTTTACTTTCACTTTTTCATGTCTGTTTTTAGTCTTCCTCTTCCTTGATATCCAGTCCATTAATGTGGGAAGTTTTCCCCGAAGAACCAACAGACAAAGAAGGAATATTGGGGAGATTAGGTTGCAACGCAGAGCTTAACACCCACGGCAACGAGCGAGGTGAGATCTATGTAATTTGGTTTATGATACCCCAACATTTTCAACCGTTTACGATACCCAAATCTGGGGAATAGGAGTCTATCAGATTCATCCTACAGACAGATGGTGTGGCTGATAGTGGAAAATACCTATGTTGTTCGAGGTAAAAAGTTTGGAAGCTGGTTAGTGCAGAAATATACCGATTACTTGGGGATTCGTGCCTGACAATGAGTCATTGCCCACCTCTCACAGGATAGGCTGGTTTTGGACTGAGAAAAGTTAGGGATTTGCTGTCACGTTAACGTTACATCGTATTCATTTAGGCCTTGATTCTGCAAGAAGATACGCGATGTTAGAATAAGACACACCTGAGGGTCCCTACAATGATCGTGGAGGCTTCGTTCGTCAATTTTCAAGAGAATGAAGGAAATACAACAGGTAAATAAGAAAATGCCACAATCCGCAAGAACGACCGGTAAACGACAGTTTCCCGACTTTCTTAATTCACAGCATAGCTTAGAACCCCTGAAAGGTAGAATTCGAATCGTCGTTTCTACAAAAATCAAAACCTTATCGATGAATTCAAAAACGATATCACGTGTCCTGAACACAATTTTACGTAAAATTAGCAAAAGCGTCTCTCAACATGTATAAATTGTTTCATAAAAAATGGAACGAAATTGACAGGAGAAACTTGAACCCAATGCGATGAGCCACTGCACAACCCTGAAAAAATAAATCATATAATATCAAAAATTAAGTCAGTCAATGTGATCAGACACAATAATGAATAAACATACATGATATGATGATGGCTACGATTATGGTGAGTAGTATTTTTACCCTTATTCCAACAAATACATTTTTTTCCATGTTTAAGGGCCGTGTTCTTATTTAAACAACAAACCAAAACTTTGAGAAAGTTTTATAATTCAGGAATTGGATTTTGTATAAAGCTATGATTTGATGCACCGTTTCATTGAAATTATTGGGAAAATTAAATAATCAATCAAGTGAAATTAAAAAAAAAAAAGTATGCTCAACGCAAATTTTGAGTTAGTAAATGTCAAATTTTGTTATAAACCGGAAAATTATTGAATGCAAACGCCGCAAATTGTTTTCAGGGAGATTGTTTGAGACCATTGTTGAAGCTTTTGCACTTTTTCTTAGCGAACAACAGTAGAAAATGAATGTAATCGAATAGGGGCCCATTAGATTTTCCTTTGGAAATCCGTTTGTAGATATCTGAACATCCTTCTATAAATTTATAACATAGGTACACGTTTTAGACATCTTGAAATATATAAAAACAAACATAGGACGACAAGGCGCTTGATTCGCAGGAAAATTAAGCATTGTAGAAGAACAGATGCGGTTAGGAGTCTTGTGTGTTTAAATTTGAAAGTAGAAACTAAAAATTATAATCACCAAAGTGTTGAAAAGAAAGGACACAGCTGATCAAAATGACTCTTTTCTTAAACAATTTTGTAAACAAATCTCTGAAAATGACCCATTATTACGCGCTTTGCACCCAAAAATTCACTGAAAACCGAAAAAGATTTTTGTGAAATGTTGTTGAACACTAAGAGACTACAGTGTTGTGTGTTTTTATTGGTTGAGCTGTCAGGAGGCATCAAATTTTTTTTTCCACGATTTTTTAAAAGAAAAATTCCGAAGTTCAGCGTAAACCCACCTTTTCACCTTTCTTTGTAATTTTGAGAAAGAGACCAATTGTTTGAAAACGAGAGAATAGGATTTTTTTTTCATAAAGGGGAGCTGAAGTTTGTAGTAAAACTTTTCTCTAAATGTCTATATATTGAAAAGTAAGAATTGGTCTCAGTAGATGAGCATTTCACGGTTCCACAACTCAGAACTAAAAAATTGAGTTTTTTTCGGCATTTATCCTTCAATTTCGACCAAAGATGTACTTAACAAGTCGGTCTTCAGCAAATTAGCCGATTTTTAAAATCACTGTTCTCCACAAAAACATTTTCTCAAGGGGACGAGTTATTGTTTGCTTTTCGGATTAGTGGGTGAAATTTCATTCGATGAGTGATTAGCAATGATGAATGATGCATTTGTCAATAAATGAAAAGTTTCGTATACATTTACGGGCATAACGTGAACACCCAGCAACGTGCACAAGCTTAAGCTCTTCAACAGAAGCGTATAGACAATGCAGCCCCCAGGTCACATGTCACACAGCGCATGCGTGCTTCCCAAGACGAACATTTCAAATTCTGCAAACTGTAAGTTAAAAATCCAATATCGTTTCAATACGTCACTGGTGCTTACATTCAATACACCAATTGAAAACTATCGTAATTCTGTAGAATCAAATATAGCTTTCAATTTTGACATGGATTTGTCTATTGGCTGGGGTGGTAAGCGAGAACGCAAAATTTTTACTGTAAAAATGTAACGGTTTTCTTTCCATTTTACAATGAATTACACTTACAACCAATGCGTTACTCATGAACTATATCCTAGTCATTTTTCATCGCGCTAAAAGGAAAGCTCTCTCAATGGGCCACACATGGGCTTATCTCTCATATGACTGTGGCTCCAAAGAAAGGTCTACAGGCGTGACATTAATTTAGTTGTTTACTAGCATAATACCTAAGTAAACATATATCATGATGGAGATTGGCAAATGAAACGTCAAGATGACAGTGAGTGACATCTGTCATTTGAAATACCAATTGAGGATCCAAGAGACATACCCATGCCACGGTTTTTTTGTTTCATGTAAGGTATGAAAATATGCTAAATGAAGGACTTTTGAAGAATATGTCTGCAAAACTGTATTACGGAACCCGTTTCTATAAGAGAAAAACACATCTGTTACCCGGGTTGGCAGTATAGCTTCCTCATTAATTGAAATCGTACATTCAATTAATTTCGGAAAAATTAATGCAACCAAATCATTAATTGGATTTCAGGAATGCAGGATGGGTGAGTTACCTACATTCACTAACCTTTTGGTTGAATTAGGGTAAATAACCACATTGTTCCTAGTTACATCTGTATGGTTGTTGTGTTGGTGTATGGTGTATTTGATACATGAGTCTGGAGTTATTGTAACCACATTGTTATTTTGGAAAAAAAACTAATTTTACCAGATTAGAGTTCTACAAAATCAGACCTCAAACGCCAAGAGAAATTCTTCATAAAAATATCCAAATACACACGGTACCTAAGTTAATAAATGATTTCAATGGAATTTACATTCTCAAGACAGTATTCTTGAATTTAAACGATGAAACCAATTCGAAAATCTGACGAATCCCCTCTAAAGAAATTTTTATCGCCGTTTATTTCCAGAACTTTAGAAATTACAATGCCGAAATAATCAAAAATTGAAAGTGGACCATTTTTATTATTACGAAAAGAGGTGTTGATAACACGTTTTCACCATAAATTGATTTTGATGAGATTTCAAAGATGCTACCCATTTATTCGGAGATGTACAACTTTTATGAACGACATACTTTATTTTTGGTCAATATACAGGTTAATTGTTGTTGTTTGGGATTCGTTCGTCACGAAATGAAGATTTCAGGTGAAAAATTTTCAACATTTAATGTATTGTTTCAGCTTGAGAGAGAATAGAACAGTTCCATGAAATAAATTCAAGAAGACATAAAGGAAGCGTTGTTATGACATCGTTGATAGTGTTGTTTTATAAGAATATTGAAGTAATGAATTAAATACGCTAAAAATTGTTTGATCAAGGTTTATTTTTCAATGTTGATAACACTATAAAATCCAAAAGTAACTAAATTCCGCATCAGCCCCAACTTCAAGTTTCCTAACTCGGTTTTTCTAATGGTAACCCTCATTTTATTCTATATACATCATATCATAATATCTCATGAAAAAATCATCACTCGAATCGTTGAGGGCAAAGCTAAAAAAACACGAGAAAAATGGAAGATAAAGATTTTTTGATGTATTAAATTGTGGTACGTGATTTGGGGGTGTGGTTTCACGCAGAATCTCGCAGCGATCTTCATTGAATGAATATGTTTTTGCAACTTTTTACTGCTAATATAAATCAATTTTATTGCATATATAAATTAACTTCATGTATATTGGCAATAAGAAGTTTCAAAAACAGAATAGACGAAATGTCAGTGCGCTTTGCGTCATGGAGAAAATTGATGTGCAAATGTGGGATCAATAGTTTTTTCGGGGTTTTCTGGTTGGAAATTGTGAAATTAAAATTTTCAAAAAACCATGACGTGATTCAGCGCGAAAAAATACAACAAATCTATTATTACCTTAATACCTGTGAAAAATGCGTAGGTACTTTTGCATTACGCGAGCAACCATAGCAACTATGTACAACCGAGATTAGTGGACCTATGTTGATAAAATTTTCTAGGGATTGTGCTGGGTCACAGAATCAATGTTCAAGTATTTTCAGGAACTATTATAGAATGTAGAAAATTTGAACTGCAATCAAGGAGCTTGAAACTTAGTTTTTTTTTATTATCGAAATGTACCAAGTGTGTAGAAGATGCTGAATCCGAAATTGTGGTTCAAAGTTGAAAAAAAGTCGTTTTTAAAAGGAATAATGTGAGTTTTTAGGCATATTGTGGTTTTCTTTTAGAAAACAAGAAACAAGCTGAGACAAAAAAATCATTTTTGGTCTAGGTTCGCATAAGATATTTTTACGCCAAGTGCGGGACATCCACCTTGGATTATAGTGTAGACCGATGTAATATTTTTTAAAAATTTAACCATTTTGATTTGTACAGTGTTTTTTGCACAAATTCAAGACGTCCATGAAACAATGAAGGAGGAAGCTATACTGCCCACCCAACTTGGCAATTGTTTCGCCATAAATTGCAGTTCTCTACGCTTGGATGGAATGTTTGAACGACCAAGATTGATTTGAATCGATATTTCGGCCGATTCCTGCGATGAAAATGTTTGAGCAAGATTTTTCGTCGAAATTTAACCTAGGGCGAGTAGTTCGTAGTGAATTCACGGTTTAACTCGACAACCCAGTCGTTTTTTATATTGAAAACCTCGGATAATTCGAGAAAATCGAACAAAATTGATCGATAACTCGTCAAGATCTGCGGCAAAAGCGAGACATTCATCCCTGCAGTCCTACAGGACTTGACGATTTAGAAGACAGGGAGGACCTGGTGTGATTTACAATTGACACGGAGCTTCACAATAACAATGAGCTGGTAACAACTATCTATAAAATGCAGAACAGTTTTCCAAATTTCCCGGATCCCCTTTTATCGAATTCCCTTCTAGTTACCAACACCTCTTAACAGACATGTTGCGAATGAACCATCGCCGGTTACAGCTAAGGTTAGTCGGAACGGTATAACACAGAAATTCTGTACGAGCTTACTAACTTGAATCATCGAGGATAATCAGGTATGTGTGTTTCCCTGAAATAAAATAAAAGGTTGAAATGAAAAATGATAGGTTGACATGAAATAAATGAAACAACAACGGAAAAAAGTAAAACAAAAAGAAGTTTTTCTGTTTTAAAATACGAACTGGAAATGCATGCATTACAGGGACGTTCCTACGCTTGTGATCAATAACTAAGAAATATTCTCGATTCACTGGATCTAACATCAGCACAGTGAATAATTAGATGATGTGATTAATCTAATCACCAGAGAAAATAAAATAGCTAAAATAAGAAAATGTATTTCCAGTGGGTATGTCCATCCCGGCAATAAATCCAAAATTCCCAAGGCTTTTTCGCACAACTAGACAAAAGTGTCGGTCAAACGACAATGGCTGCAAATTATTACACAAAGGTTTATTGTTCCTAGTAGATAAGGTAAAACGAAACATGTACCAGTTCACTAGTTCGCACATGTAAAGCTTGAGATACAATAAGCTCGATTTTGAAAGGAGCTCATGAAGAGATAGTGACATTGCAACTATATCAACTGATGCTGTCGCTACAATTTACTAGGCAATTTTCTCAATGTTGTTCTACTGTAATATACCTAGCAACTACTACAATATAACATATTATGTCGACGTCCATTTTTTGACATTTCATGTCTTTGCTATGGCACACAACCAAATTGTCGTTATGTCACGTTACGTTACGTAACGAAATATGCTCAATGATTATCATGATTCGTAGAAGTGAGGTAGGTAGGTACCTATATGATTATAGCTGAAATTTGTCTATATGATTATTATGATTTGGCTGGTAGCCTCCTTAGGACGTGAACAATAAGGTGCAGAGGGTTTTGATCAACTGAGTGGCTCCTGAAGCTAACTTCTTTCCTATCAACTGTGGAAAGCTGAAATTTGGCTGGTAGCCTCCTTAGGACATGAACAATAAGGTGTACAGGGTCTTGATCAGCAGAGTGGCTACTGAAGCTAACTTCTTTCCTATCAACCGTAGGAAGCTGAAATTTGTCTCCTTAGGACATGAACAACAACGCTACTGGAGTAGGTGATGTAGTCTGGCTCGAATACACAGAAGAAAATCTCCCAATGTGTTGCAGACTCGTATGCAAGCATTTATGATTCTTAGAAGTGAGGTAGTTAGGTACCTATATGATGTCATGGGATGATTCTACAAGCGTAAAAGAACCATAGAGCTTCATAATTAGCATTTTTCTAGGCGCGTTCAGTTCTAAATTTGGGCAACTGAATATTTGATGTCACTGCTACGCTGCTATTTGTTGTAAGCATGATAAAGCTCCTACGCTGATTCCAATTTTGTAGAGTGCAAGCAAGATTGAAACAAAAACAATTGCTTGAAGTACGTTAAATTTTCGATGAAGCAGAATAGTGAGCAGAATTAGTTATCAAGAACCCTTGCCAAGGTCAATTTTTATAATAATATTAGTAGTATAAACATGTGATCGCATCGAATGGCAAGGGAACCTGACTATTCCAGGCAGTTAGCGCCGGGAATCAACATATTACGAAAGGGAGCTGGAAAGAGTCGGCCGAGACCTTGACATTGCGGTTTCTGGGATGTGGGATCGAGCGCTCCAGTAACCCGCTCATCCCGAATTCCCGCCTTTCGCCGTCGGAACGCGTAACAGGAAATCACGAGTTGTCTCCCCCAGGACTCAGACAGGACTCCCCGCTCCAGACGTCCCCAGAAGGAGGCCGTCCGGTAGAGATCGAAAGTTTTTAGCGAACCGGCCAACTTCCCTCGGAGGTGGGGACCCTCGCAACCCATTTCACTTTCATCCCCAGTGACCCACCGGTCCCCATTTCACTTTCTTTCTGGTAAGAGTTGGAAAGTTCTGCGTAATCTCTCGCAACGCGTCCTTCCTCCTTCCTGGACGAACGGCGAGGAGGCGCCTCGGGATTCCACTCCCCAGCATCCATTCACGTTTTCCACTCCAGAAGTGCAGCACTACCAACACAACCGGTTACGAACTAATAGCCAGTGATTCAATCGAGAAATCAGATTGTACATCAGAAGCGAGGCTTCACACGATCCAATCTGTAGCAACAACTTATAAACTCAAATTTCAATTCAATCAAAATCAACAAGTACTTGTTTGTAACCGATGATCATTCCCTGTAACCCACTGGTACCCACTTCCACTTTCTTTCTGATAAGAGCGGGCAATGCGAGTGTAACCTCGCGCGATGAGTCCTTCCTCCTTCCTATACATGCAGGGAAGAATCGAAGCCGGATTCCACTCCCCAGCATCCATTCACATCTTCCACTCCAGAAGTGCAGCACTAGCAACACTATCGGTTACGATCTTAATAGCCATTGATTCAATTGAAACAACATGTGCGAGGCGTCACCATCCTTCCATTGGGTAACAATAACTCATAAACACTAATTTCAATGTATCAGAATAAACAAGTAATTATTGCTAGATGATGGTCATCCCCAGTAACCCTCTGGTCCTCATTCAACTTTCTTCCTCCTGAGAGTAGTGGGCAATTTCTGAATAACCTTCCCAAGTCGAATCCAACGTTTTCCAGACCGAACTAAATATTTTCCGAGTGAAACGTATGAATTTGACATCAGAAACGATACATTTGGCTTAATAAATGTCGAGTTTACCTAGTAGAATGGTGAATTCACGTGAGAAATTATGAATTTGAACTGGGAATTTGATGAGTTGATTTTCACTTGAGAAATGCTGAGTAGGAAGGTATAGTGATTGTCGAGGAAACACGTAGTTTCTCTTGAGAAATGGGGGATTAGGCTACCTAATCACTGAATTTGAATCGGAAAGTTTTAGTTTTGCTGGCGGAATGTTCAATTTGACTTGAGAAGTTATAAATTTTACTCGGTAAATGTTCAATTTTACCTGGAAAAGTTGTCTGAGATTGGGTTGAGTATCGACGAATTTACGGAAAGTACGAGTTTGACTTGAGAAACGATGACTTAACTTAACAGAAGATATAGTATTAGACGAGGAAATCACAGAGTTTGATTTGCGAAATGTTGAGCTTGACTCCAAAATTACTGAATTTGAATCGGAAAATGTTGATTTTTACTAGTGGAACGTTAAATTTGACCGAATAAATTATGAATTCATTTATGGCTGCACGACGTAAAGCCACTGAGCTTGCAGCCAGCGAGCAGCTTCTGGCAACACTACCCACAAGGCGGCAGAGAACCATTCGAAGGACCAGGAGGCGTCCCAAAGGCTCTCCTCCCATTGGCGGCAACAACCCAATCCCGATTCCGCGATGCACTGTCCATTCGGTACAGCTGGGAACCGAAAGGGTTGCCAGTGTGGTGCGACGGATGCGGGAATCCCATGATCAATAAGGGACATAACCTCGTCCGAGATGTATGTGCAAACATAAGTCCCGATGCGACTGCATAAACGACGTGGTCACAGAAAGTTTTACGTGACATTGCTGATGGCAGCCCTAGCTTGGTAGCGGACATGAAGGTCCATGGCGTGTGGGACCGTGAAAGACCTGCGTTTTTCGATACCCGAGTTATAAACGCTGACGCAGTCTCTTACTCCTCCATGGTCTGGCCTACCATCTCCCGGTATGCAGACCAAGCCAAACACGCAAAATACGACAGAGACGCTGAAGACCTGAGAGGGTCTTTCACGCCACTCGTCATTTCATGCGATGGCGCATTACACACAGAATATGAAGCCTTCCACAAGAACTCAAGAACGATTCCTTAAGCCTCGCCAACCAGCGGTCGAAATCCTACTCTCTCAGTTCATTGAGCGAATAAACACGTACGAGGACTTGGACTGGAGGACGGAGCAGCACTTTGGCTAACAGAAGAATGAAATCACACACACACACGTTAAAAAAAAAGAAATCAGATTAGTTTGTCAAAATCAATTTGAATTTTTAGCAACATCAAATTGAAAATTTGGCAAATTAATTTGAACCTTTCACAAATCAATTAAATATTTTTTCCATTTAAACTTTTGGCGACTCAATTTCAACTTTAGGCATACCAATTCCAGCTTTTGGTATATCAATTTATACTTTTCACAAACCCAACTAATCCAACTTTCCACCCCATATAATGATCAATAAATGTTTTTCATCTCTCATTTTACACGGCAACTGTTGAATTTGATCTGGGAAATGTTGAATTTTACTTGGCTGAGATTGGGTTGAGTATCGAAGAATTTACTTAAGAGCATATTGGATTTAACTAAGAAATTACGGAGTTAGACTTGAGAAACGATGGATTTCCTATGGTAGTTAGTCTTTGGACTAAATGTTGAATTTAAACGGTATATGTAGATTTTGACTTGTGGAAGGTTGAGTTTGACTCCGAGATTACTGAGATTGGGTGGAGTATCGACGAATTTACTTGTAGGCATATTAGATTTGACTCCGAAATTACGAAGTTTGCCTTGAGAAACGACGAATTTGCTTCGGAACATATTGAGTTTTCTTGGAAAATGTTGAATTACACTTGGAAAAGTTGAGTTTGATTAAGAAAAGTTGATTTTGAAATCACAACGTTTGAAATGGGAAATATGGGGTTTGATTCGCATATTACTTCGTGAGTTTTAATCAGAAACTGTTGTGTGACTTGAGGAATGTTGAATTTTACTTCAGCAACGATGAATTAACTTAGGGAAATATGAAAAATGAGTATGAAATTGTTGAATATGACTTAGGAACTGTTGAGTTCCACTTGATAAATCTCAGTAAAAATCATACTCAAACTGAACACAGGGACCTATAATCAATAAACTACTTACCAACATGTTTCTCAATGAGAAACGCTGGGCAAAAATATAAAAAAAATAAGGAAATAATAATAGATGAATACAAATTCAAAAAATGTTAATGGAACAGTTTTGATTTGCGAGAGTGTGGCGTCCCATTGCAAATACTCGATTTTCCAGGAGAGTTCAGCAGAAGAGGACTGTTTTGACAACCAAGATCGAGCAATAACACAACGTGTAGAGCTTTAGGTATTACAAAAACTGGAACAGGGAATCGTATCAAATTCCTCCGATGGATCTCAGGGGCAGTACTCTTGACAATTGACACGAACAGGTCAAACTCGGGTCAGTATGAATATGGATGAGCGTAGTGAAACGAGAAAAAAAGAGGGAAAAGATCGAGACTTTATCAATTTCGGGGTGTCCGAATGGGTGAAACTGAGTGACGAAGGAGCAGACAATGTAGGTCATGGAAGAACTAGTCGGAATGACTCGGATTAAGAGGAACTACGTGACATCAATCAGCTACACGAGCCGCCGAATGTCTCAATTGAATAATTTTTGGATTAATACGGAATCGAACGGTTATCCCCAATATTGAACTATTATAATCAAATGACAAAAACCGTTGAAAACTGAATAATGGAAGCCGACATTCGGTGTTCTTCCTTATCCAATATATTTGCAGGGGAGAAATTCTCTTCTGCGCTAAATCCAAGTCGTGTTGCCAAAGAGTAACGAATATCTAGCTGTAGCCTGACGCCTGGTTTCCCAATCCGTCGTTGGAATGCTCTGAATGTTCCCATCATTATATAATCCCGTTTTCAAATCGAATATTTGAGTCAAGTCTTTTCGGATTAACGCCATCCATCCCAAACCATCCCTAAACGCATTTTCCCAATTTGTGACGTACCCCAAGAACGCTGGGTTAACTAAATTTAACTAATTGAAACGGAGGTAATTAAAATAATACCCATACGTTTATTTTCTGCATGAGATTACTGGTCTACGTTTATTATACATAGTCTAATGTGCATTATGCTAATTCGGCGCCTCTATAAATCGTAACTGTATTTCAGATTCCTCAAAAAAAGCTCCATTTACATTTCAGCATCGTAGATCCAATAACAAACACATTGGCTGCAAGGGTCACTCACCCGATCAGTGCGTCCCCATACTAAGAAATTTGTAATTCTATCACAGCTTACTAATTTTACTTAGGTCACGAATGTTCTTATTCATGTTGACAGTTTTCCTGTTATTTTTAGCCTTAATGAAGAAGACCGTAACGTTTTATTTTGCATTCAACCTTTGGAGTTGGTTGAATGTGATGCCGAAGATGCAGGAACGTCACCGGTTCATAGATTCTATCGAGTTGAATTAATATCATAAACCCCAATAACTTTACAAAGTCAAGATTTGGCAATGATTGCGCATGCGCAGAATGATTTATTGATTTGTGGGCGATGAAAGTAATAGAGACAATAACTCGTACATTCCCTGTAAATTTCATTGAAATCAGATGACGGCTTTTTAGACCTATTACAAGGATATAACGATCTAGAACCTGGGAAATTGAGAATAGGTGGATTTGTATGGTGGATTATGTTCGGCCATGCGCAGACTGATATTGATTTCTGAGTATTGAAACTCATAGTGTACTACCTTCAACCTAACCCGCACCATGAAAATAACATCAAAAGTCGGGGCACACACGGGCGGACACACTAGACGGAAAAGAAACGAAAATAGTTCAGAATGAGCTAAAATGCAAAATGAGAGTAAAAATTTTGGAGAAAATACCCGAGAACCCTGAAAATTTGAGCGCAATTGGATATGCGCAGAGTGGAATATTGTTTCGTGAACAATCAAACTCATAGGGTATTCGCACGATGAAACTAGATTCTTGTTACAAGGATTTCACGTAAGCTCATGAAAAGTGAGCTGGTGAGTGAGCTACCCATGTGATTAACGCGGTGAAATTTGATGGTATGAGATCGGACCCAATTTCCTCGACAACCTTTGAAATTTGAGAGCGATCGGGTCACTAGAACCTGACAAAATGATGCTAGGTGGAGTATAGAGAGTGACAGTGGTGTTCAGAGTGGAGTATTGATTTGGGATTAGATGAAACTCATAGGGGACCATCTAAAGAGGACATTCCCTGGACATATCATCAAAATCGGATGAAAACTGTAGAAATTAGGCTTATTACAATACTGATCTTCTGACACACGGATGGAAAGACAGGCACGCAGGTAGACAGACACGAAACAAAAGTTGTTCAGACTTGACTTTGGAGAACACAAAAATTTTCATCTCTAGAATATGAATAGACTGGAAGGCAATTAGCCCATCAGCAGCAAGTGATAACAAAGGCTCCGCTGCTAATAGGCAAGCATGGGTTCGGAAGCAGAATGCCATCTTGGAGATTTCGAATCATATCAACATTGGTCAACTTTACGGTGAAGAAGTGTGGCTGCGGGCTCCAGCTGAACATTCGTTACAAACTTGAAGAATCACGTACCTAATAAGCTAACTATGATTGTTAATCTACTTGTTCACGGGTATTTAAGGCGTGGCGGTATGATGTGCCATACGGGGCAGAGCTCTCGCCCCAAAGGGCCTAGAAGTCGCCGCACGGCAGAACGGGATGCGCGTCGTTAAGTTATTAGAGCCGTCGTAATTAGGACTAGCAGATTGTGAGCCCCCACGGAACTCGCATCAACACGTGAGTCCCAAGTGCGAGGCTACTCGCTGATAACGCCGATAACGACACAGGCTAACGTTAACCAAAAATAGCCGCCGAATACCGAAACACCATGAGGAATGACGTTTTTTCTGGTCAACTTTTAGTTAATTTTAAGCAATAATAAGTAGCAACATTGTATGATCTCCCTCAAACTTTGTCACCTAACGTTTCAAAGCGCATGGATTCAAAATCTGCATGTCCGTTCACCATGCATTGATGTATCAAAAATCCGTAGTTTCACAAATTAAAAACACTTGGGATGTAGTAGGGCCTGACTTCTAGCCTGGACGATCCAATAATTTGCCGCATAGAAGCTAAGCGGAAAAAATGGTCAAATACGTGGCAAAACGGGATTTTTTCGAGGTTTTTACTAGAAGAAACACTTCGCATTATTACACAACGGTTTATTATTTTCGCTAATACTGTTGATCAGCAGGAGACGTTGAATGGAGGAATGACTCACATTCATGGAGGAGGCTCGCAATAATTAGGGCAGGGGTGTGATAATTATTCAAGGGGTCATGATTAATGACATTCAGCCTATGGGGAAATGCGAGTGATTGGGAGTGTCAGGACAGCTGATAATGAAAGGGCCAGTGGTCGTAACCACACTCATGCTAACATAGAATCACCCTTGATAATTAACACGTATTTCGACTCCAAAAACCTAATTTACAATTTCAAAAATACTAATTTGAAAAATAGAAGTAAATGGTGAATTTGTATGATTAACAAATCGGATTGGAGTTTATATGGATTTCATATGAAATCAAGGGAGTTATATCAAGAAAACCGCAAATACGGTAAACTATCGGACAAAAATATGAACTCTTTTGTCGAAAACTCGCTGATTCAGATGTTCCCATTGGTACTAAGTCGTTTTTTTCATTATTTGTCGTGAATGATACTATTCAAATGGTGTCCTTGCACATTTACAAATCCAATCGTTTCCTTCTAAAATTTGCCACTTTGAATGTATTTTAAGAATTCTTACAATTTCCACAAAACCTTACCAATCGTTGTTTGAACTTCTTCGTCCAACACGTATTAATCAGCTTGGAAAATACTAATACTAAAATTAATACCAACATTTTTTTTTTAGAAAACACCCAAATTCGGAAATTTTCATAAACAACTCGAAGATTTCTACTTTTCTTCTTCAAATACTCAATAATTTTATCATTTTCTCCACAAACTTAATATGTTTTAATCGAATGCCCCAATAGTGTCTTTAGTGTCCAATATTAACCTTGAAAAACTCGCTAATTTGAATGCTTTTTCTGGAAATTTGCTTTATTAAAATTGAAACCCAGAACAAACTTCTCGCATCGTTTTCGTAAAAAAAAATCATTAATTCACTAACTTTTGTAGAAAACATACAAATTTAAGAATTTTTCCGAAATGAATAACAATTAATATAATAGTTTGAAAGTTTTAGCCGAGAAACTTATTATTTGAAAACAGTCATACAAACAAATACGAAATTTTTGGTCGAAGACTCCCTAGTTCAGATGTTTCATTGGTTCATTTGGTTTCAGGGTTAGTCGTGAATCGTACTATTCAAATGGCATCCTTGCACATTTACAAATTCAATCGTTTCCTTCAACAACTCCCCAATTCGAATGTACTCCAGAAACCGTACGACTTCCACGAAACCTTGCAAATCGTAGTTAGAACATTTTTGTCCTATCACGTCTTAATGAGCTTTGAAAATACTTATCCCAACGTTTTTTGCGAAAAACGCCCAAATTCAGATGTACTCATCAAAAACTCCAAAATTTCACTGTTTTTTTTTTTTTCGTATACTGAATAATTTTATCATATTCTGCGAAAACCTATTGATTTTCAATCAAATGCGTCATTAGTTTCTCAAATATTTACTTGAAAACCCGGCTTATTTGAATGCTTCTTCTGAAAACTTGCTTTTTCTAATATTATTTTCCAATAGTATTAATAGGTACACTGATTTCACCATTTTTCATCGATAATTGGTTAATTTGAACGTTGTTGATAAAAATAAGTTAATATGAAAGTTTGAATGGAAAAGTTGTCATTTTTTGTTTTGTTTCGGTGCTTTTATCGAATGTATTTGTTTTGTTCTTTTCCAAAAAAGCGCTTTGAGCGTTGTTAAAAAACTCATAATATGAGTTTTTGGTTTTATGATTCTATATTTTTTTAATATGGTTTTAACATTGTTAAACCTTCTTCTTCAAAACCCAAAGTTTTCATAAATCAAACGTTTTATATTGACAGAATAGGTTCAATGAATAGGAAGAGACTACTTGGACCACTGTAAGACCGATTCACGCTTCGGGACGGTTTAACTGTTGGGAGGAAAACATTGTCGACGCCACTTTGGTGACATGACAACACAACTTTCTGAACAGCAATTTGAATTCGAATGAGATCAGCGCTAATCAAAGAGAAACCCAAGAATAAACTGAACAATAAACCTCTGACTACACTTAAAACGTTTGAATCAACCCAGTTGGTTGAGTGTTACACGTGTTCAATTAAATTCTACAAGCTGGGCGGATGATGTGTGACCCATATTACATATACCCACAAACCACCACAAGAGTTGTGAAGGTAAAATTTGTGATTATTAATGATCCGTTTATTTTTTTCCGCAAAAGTCGTTGAAAAGGGAGATACGCGCTTTCGCCTTTTTGACGAGCTGATGCCAAATTTCAGTTTCAATTTTTTCCCAACTTTGAGTGGCATATGAATAAAACAGCAACGACTTCGTGCTTTTCACCATGCTTCGTTCTGTAGGACTGCTAGAAAAGTGATATATGTTAAATATGTATTTTTCAACCAATGCGAATCCGGTATTAGTTCACTATTTCAATAATGGATCTATGTAATTAACCGGGAAAAATGTATACAAACTAAAAATAACCCCACCCCCAATTTTTTAGTTTACGTTTTATAAGCAGATTGTACAAAGACACAATCACCACTACTAGGATTCGTGATATACTGCAGCCACTTGTAAACATTAGCAATTCCAAAACAGGTTGTCCCATCCTCAGCGGTCACTCACAAAAATATGCCATACAGGAAATAGCTGCTCTGATTGAAAAATCCAAATTTAAGGTAGCAATCTAATGGATCCCATCCCATATCGATGTAGGCAATGAAAGAGCTGAAGCACCAGCTAGGCTGGATTGTGAGGTGCCAGATGAGTAATCATTACCAATTCCAAAATAGCCTGTCTCATGCTTGGAACTATCCTCAGGGGTAACTCGAAGAAAAGAAATTCGCTATATAGGAAATAGCTACCATGATTAGGAAATCCAAATGCATGTAACAATCCAATGGATAACGTATCATATTGATGTAGCAATGAAAGAGCTGATGCACCAGCTAGGCTAGGTTGTGAATTGCCTGATGGGGTACTGTCCTTCGCAGTATCTCTTGCCAGGCTACTGGCATAGTGACAGTCAGGATGATGGAGTGGCAACTATTGTGTGATTTAGGGTCTCTTTACAAAAGGGAACAACATACCACTACCAGTTAATTCATAACGGTCCATACCATACTACCCCATGAAAAATCTGGTGGAGCTCTTCAGATTAAGGACTGGACACTGGAATCAACAGAGGCCTCTTTTTCCTATACACAGATGACTCTGTGATTATTGAAGCAATGACGTGGAACACAAACTGTTTCTTTGTCCTCTGCCCATTTAATGAGGAACAACAATCATTCTGCGAGCTGAACAATCACCAACCACAAAAAATTGATTTTTTTACTATTTATACAAACAATTGTCCAAGGACCTGCGACTATTCAACCTCTAGTTATGATCCTATCACCCACACCGCATTAAAAATTCCCAAGCTGTCTAGCCAAATCGTGCTAACAAATTGGAGAGATCAACACCGTTTAATCACCTTTGCAGATGCTTTAATGTTCCCCACGTAATCAAACATGTGATCCTGTACAACGCACGAGGGAAATAGGTAGTCATATATCCTCATCTTCTTCTTAGTTCCGTTTGAATTATAGCGTTTTGTTCCGACTAGTACTTTTATGAAGCAGGACTTTTATGCATAAATACGAAATTATGAAATATAGTCCTTAAGAAGGCCTTGTAACCGCGAGAAAAAACGAAATAAAAAACAAGGTCGACACCGACTTTCATACGCGGCACTTCTCCATTTAGCTCCCGGAACGTCTGGAAAAATACCATAAATCGCAATTTAAAACTCGGAGTTTTTTTCTCCAATGAAGGATGAAAGACTTTCCAACACTCCGGTCGTTTTGATAGGTCAGTTTCTGAGGTCGGGGCTTTTTATATTCGTTAGAGGGTTAAGGTAGGAGCGCAGCGCGAGGTGCCCCAGGGAAATCAGAGATGTTGCTCGGCGAATAGTTACGGCGAACGAGGCCTTCACAGAGGAGCGTAGCTGAATAATGCTCTTCGAAATAGATTTGAGGATCTTCTAACTCATTTTACGTACAATAAATCTCCCCGAGCCATCAAGATAATCAATTTTGAAACCTCGAATCATGTGAAGGAGTATAGTGCTCGAATATACAATAAGGCGGCGAGTTATACATTCCGAATTCACAGGTTAAACTATGTGACTTTTAAATGAAATTGAATGGGTACTTTCAAAATTTGAAGAGACGGACTTCCGAATCAAATCGAGAAACTTCGCTGTACAAAATTGAGAATTAACAATTATACAGGGTGTACAGCGTATGATCCCCCCAGAAACATAAGAAAAGTTTTAGTTATGTAGGTTTTATTTATTTTTTTTTTTTTTAAATCCTCAAATGTGCTTGAAAATACACGTTTTTTTGCATAAAATCTCAATTTCCTCAAAAAAGTTCCCTCTAAAACCTAAAAATTAAATATACCATTGGAAAGCTGAGACTTTTGCACATTTTTTAAGCTTACAGGCTCAAACGTATCATTAAAATTAGAAGGGACTAATGAGCCATTAAAAAAAGAATTTTTTTCAAAATTTGACCAAATTTACTTTTCAGGTTCATTTTTACCCTTTAGTTCCTTTTAAAAAAAGCATTATCAAAGACTCAGACGATAGATAATTTTATGCTATTTCCAACGGCATACTTAGATTTGCAAATAATTTGAAAACGCCGGAGTTACGGCCGTTTTAGTGACGTAAGTTCGAAAACACAAAAAAAATCTTAAAAGTGAAATAACTCAAAAACGAAGCCTCTAAAAAAAAAATCTCTAGGAGGCACTTTTTGTTGGAAACTAGTTGTAGAATACGTGTGCGAAGATTTTCGGATCATACGCTGTACACCCTGTTATATCCGAAAGAATATTGCTTCCGAGTCTACCAAGGTAGCGGAAGCATTGTTTTCACTTTCGGAATGTGAAAATTTTTTTGTCTCCAAAATCAAAAATTCCACTCGCATTTTGCGTTTTAGACCTTTCTGAACAATTTTGGTTCCGTGTCTGTTGTATTCCCAGGGATTGTGGGGTTGGGGTGTGTCTGTGTGTCTGTCTGTCAGCAAATCCTTGTTACGGGCAAAACTACACGAAGTTGTAGTCCGATTTTGATGAAATTTTCAGGGATTGTGTGGGTTGGGGTGTAGATGGTCCCCTATACGTTTCATGACCCCCGGATCAATAGTAGCCTCTGCGCATGCGCAAAAGTGAAATCCTTGTTACGCGCATAACTCCGGGAGTTCTTGACCAATTTCGATGAAATTTCAGGGATTGTTCGGTTTGATGTGTAGATAGTCCCCTATAAGTTTCATGACCCCCGGATCAATAGTAGTCTCTGCGCATGCGCAAACGTGAAATCCTTGTCGCACATAACTCCGGGAGTTCATGACTGATTTCGATGAAATTTTCAGGGATTGTTCGGACTGATGTAGCTTTAGTCAATAATAATTTTCAATGATCTACACAGTCATGTTATGGATACGAGGAAGCTATGTGCCACACCCGCTTGGCAGACGTTTTTTAATTATTGCGTTCAAGGTATTCGTCAGGTTCCATCCACATACACACCGAGTCTACCTTCCACGTTCCAGAAGCATTGTCCTTTCAGGAGACACAATTTCTTCTCGCTAAAAGGAAAATTTCAAGTCGAACTTCACTTTTTCAACCATTCTTGAAAACTTTCAATTTTGCCATTTTCAGAAAATGTACACGTTGAGCCCAACATGACATTTTATCAATTTGATTTCTCAAAAATCGATACTACAGTTAATGTATACGAATACAGTCATCAGCTATACAAACGGGGCAGTTTTTTTTTTTTTTTTTTTTTTTTCTTAAACAGATTTTCATCACATTGAAATCAACTTCACGTACATTTATTAACCTACTCGTACTCTGTTTCAGAACTCATTCATCTTGTTATAATTTTCTCAACATTTTTTTCAAATTTGGACAAAGTTCATTGCATTGGCTTTATTATTTTAAATAATGAACCTTTGCAATCTACGAAAGAAAAATCAATCCCCCCACCCCCCAAATTGTTGGATCTAGTTTCAAGATACTTCAGACTACTTAACTTCAAAAATCGAAGAAAAATCCGTCCCTTTAGGCCAGTTTACAAAATTTCGCTCAAAAATCCATCGGCGGTCCGGGATGTGCCAGTAATTACGGCATCTTGAGCAATCAACCCTAACCCATCCTTCTTTTTATATTGCTTGATTTGGAAGAACTGTTTATTTCAATTCTAAATGAGTTACCGTCCAAACTGTTAGACCAGCGATCTTAGCTGAACGCCCCGAAAGCAGTTTAAAGGAAGACAATTATATAAACAAATTTAAAACCATTGCGTTAGTTTTATAAATTATTTTTACGAAAAATATATCTATAACACCAGCATTTTAAATTCAGTACGATAGTATAAAAAAATCTTCCAATAGCCATTACAGGCCGGGTATTGGAAGCCCACAACCCTAGGTTCATGCACCAAATATTTAAACATTCATTCATCTCAAACCCCCTTCAGTTTTCTGTTGAGGATGACAACTTTAACCGTTTGAACTGGATAAAACCAAGTACTTCATGCTTCTGAAATGAATTCCACAGGGAAAACTTCAATTTTCTTCCACAATGATACACCCAATTCGGCCTAAACCATACAAGGTGGAACTGAAACTTCTATTGGAATCCCGAACAGAGTGCATCCGAAGGGGAGATGCATCGAGGATAGTACCGTCCCTTCTCCCTCGCAAACTAAGTTGGTCCCGGCATTAAACCCCAGAGTTGGCAAGTTATTCCACTCTGGCGGCTAAATGTCAACGGTTTAGCGGCACGCCATCATCTGTTAACCGTCAGTCTCGGCTAATCAGAACATCGCGGAATTATGGGAGTTCATCTATTGAACCGGTTCGCTATAGATCGCATTAAGTATGGTAGACGGAAACTAGTTTACAGCTTTGTCAGAAATCCAGGTCATCCCACGAAGCAGCACTGAGCTATCGTGGAGATCCATCTTCTGGAATCCGGACTGGAGGCGATGTATCATTTTGGAAACCATAATACGGACCAATGCTTACACAAGTTCCCAGCTGTGAATTCTACTTTCATTGCCGATATTGGATCTTTTAACAAGGAACATGCATTAATCATCACTTGACAGAAAAACATGAGAGGAAAATTCGACACCAAAGTCGGGCAATTGACACCTGGTTGAGCGGTTATCTCCTACTCAACCTATGGTGGTGAACTTCGAATTTGGAATTAGGTTATCTAGAATATAATTTTACATGGTATGGAGGCATGTAGATCAGTTAAAAGACTCTTGGTGCTGATTTAATTCATAATCCCCTGAAATTCGAAAATTTGAAATGAAGTGGCTGTGAGATATCTTTGACCCTTAGGCTAAGTTCGTTCATAATCATCTTAAGACGTTGACATTTGAAATGATGCTGAAATGAATGGAGCTAAAAAGGCGAAAGTGCTAAGAAATCTGTCTGTAAAACCAATTTGAAACATACAGAGAACAACGTAGGCGAAAAAACCGGAACAGTCTGTTCCAAGCAAAAATGACACACCAGCTAGAAGGCGCAGCGAAAGGATATCCCATTGCTAAGCTTGCAAACTGAACAAAGCTCTTCAAGCTGAGCTTACCTCCAGGACTTGTTTAAGGCCACCACATCAAACCACTTTAAATTCTGAGGTGTTGAGAAGACTTCAATTTGGCCAAAGGAAATACATATTGTAGAGCCGGAAGATGCTAAAGTAAGTACACCTAGGAAGTCCTTCGATTACTGGCCAGTTCCAGTACCAGGTGTGAGGCGCAGTTCCTCCACCTTGACAGCGATTGATTCTCCCTCCTGTGGAGTTTCACCGCGTTTAACAGTCAATTGAAAACTGCTACTAGGTCGGCAGGTTTAAGTCGCCAAATTAGATCAGCACGAAAGGTGCTCTTTCACATCAAAATCGCCAGGCTGTCTTGCACGTCGAGTCCTGGGACACAGGTAAAATGTCAAGCACTACTACACTCCTACTTCAACGGGTTAAAGGTGGTTTTTTCTCAGCTCCCGTGTTTGGGCCCGTGAATTAATTCGGCCGGTGGGGCCCGTGCTATTTGACCAGAGACCCGTGATAATCTTTGGCGATTGGTGGGGAGAAGGTCGAGCCCTGGCCTCCTTTGAGTCCCAAGCGTCGCTCGTTTGTCTCCGTCTAGAATTCCTCCTTATTCCCGTAATATACTGGTAGATACGTGCAACAATCACCAATTCAGGTTGCCCTAGGTGAAGGTTGGGTTGCATCCATGGTATTGGGATACCATGCTAACACAGCATGCCTGATCAACAATACCTGACCACTTTTCGTCGGTCTCAATTGATCCCTGCCCTTAAGAAGCCTGTTTTTCATCTAATCGCCCTAGATTAGATGCTGAAATGCCTTTCTAGGAAGAAGTAGAATGGAATTTCGAATTATAGAACCGCCTTGACCAGCTCTATAATCTAATTATTCCCCAACTCGACCTACGATGCAGGATTTAAACTGTAGCCTCAAGGTACCACCCTGATCGGCTGTCACACTATGACAGTTCATATCACAACCGGGAGATACCCTTCGAGCTTTCGTTGAACCGATTGTTTCAATTTTCCGAGATGGGGGATACCCAATCAGCAGAAATACCCTGCTATTACTCCTACCCCAACTTGGAAATTTGAGGAAGGCATTCTATGATTGTATGAGCTACCCTTGTCTTCCTTCACTGTAAGTTTCATTGCTCAAATCAATAATCCACTCTGCGCTTACAGTTACGTAAAATCCACAACGCATCATTTACTCACCCACTAGTTATCCGATATCGCTCAAATTAAAAGGGTAGCTAGCAAATACCGTTTACATCATGTCATATTAATCAGCATAACTTCAACAGTTTTAATTCAATTTCGATAATTTTTCAAGGGTTGTGTTAGCTACTAGCAAGGGATGCAGTGTAAACGACCTCTTATCGACTCCATCGCTTGAAATTTAAAAGCTTGTGAAAAGGTCAAATCTGTAGAGATAGATATAACTAAAAGCTCCAAACGTGCAGCATGATTTTAATAAGCACATATGGGATTCTTTTACCATTTTTGAATGCAATTCATCTATAATTCGATCACATTGTGCACACAGCTTGAAAGTTCAAATTATTGAGCATATTGTGCATAAAACTTAAAATTTTTTGCGAATCAACCTTTTTTAAAATTGTATTTTGCAAAAAGAGAGTTATTGAAGCTGTCACACTATTCCATCATTATTGATGTCGAATTGTTCAAAGTACATAACCCTAGCCAAATCGTCCTAAAATCGAAGTGTGCCATCACGATCAGCTGAGTGGTTTAAAGAATATTTATTTTTTTTAAATTAATGGTATTTCGTATTTCTGGCAAATTGTCTATAACTGTCATTGCGCATGTGATAAGGTAAGATCTATTGAGACTAGCGACAGATGATAGTTTCAATTGTGCATTGTGTTAATTAAGCAAAAATGGGAATCTTTAACCATTTTTAATTGCAGTTCATCCACAGTTTTTCCAAGCCAAATGGAACCTTTTCCAGACCAAATAAAACCTTTTGAGAAAATGAGTGAAATGAGGTACCTAGATAGCTGGGTACCCTACAAATTGGAGGTAAATGCAATTGTACCTATCGAAGAGAAAGTTGACGAAATAAAAATTCTACGAATTCTAGGCTTAGGATTATCAAAGTAGTAGAATAGGATTATCATCTTAGTAGAATAGGAAACAAATAGGTAAGTTTGAGACATTTCTAACTGTTGAACGTGAGGTAGCTCATTTCATTCATTTTCTCGATACGTTTCATTTGGTATGGAAAATGTTTCATTTTTCTTGGAAATGCCAAATAATCCAATAAGTAAATCTGCCAAAGAATCTGCGTATGTTTTCCCCAACCGGGAACAGCTTTCATACTAACCGAACTAACTCTAATGACGATTCAACCACTAAGGCTGTAGACGCAAGAATTGAAAAAGGTTACCAGAAAAATTAAAGCAAGATGTGATCAATTATCGTTAAATAAATATCATAAATACTTAATGCAACTGATTCTATATAAAAGAATGTTGTTGAAAATTTGAAGATTAAGGGGAACAATCTCTAATTGATTCAAAGTTGATGATTCCCTAAACAAAACTCTTCATTCACAACTCTTTTTTTCGACCCTTATTTCTATTGTTGAGGCAGTCTCGTGCTTCTATGGGCGAATCCGAGCTCGTCATAATCTTGTGGACTCGCCGAAAACAGAATTCGCGTTATGTCATTCGCGAGAGAGAATTAGCTTTTTGCGGCTTCATTACCGGATAACACATTCGCCACTGAAGGGCTTGCCTGATACCTTTTCCTTTTACTATTATGAAAATCCAAGTTCAACAACCCTTTGGCTTTGGTTTTGTTCAAATAGGTCGGTAATTTTTTCCGTCAGTTTAGCTGAAGTGTGGCACGATCAATTTTACAACATTCAAAAAGTATACAAAATCGAAATTACTGATAAATTATTCTTATCATAAGGTTATTCAATTGACTTCAAGAAAACTCAATATTTGGTAACAGTAATTATGGTTTGTAACTTTCCATAAAGAATCGTTGAAAAAAAGTTTAAAATCCCAAAAATTTTGGGTTTCATTTCAAGATTTTATGATTACTCAATTGATAGCAGGGCCTTCAACGGCAATGGTACATCAAATCGAGTGGATAGAGAAGCCGATGAACTGGTAAGGCGAGATGAGAGAAGTCCCAGAATGTTTCGCCAGAGCTGGATATAGGAACACAATTTACGAAAGTCTGGAAATTTCGGGATATGTTCTGGACGTTCTACTAAGAATACCCGAATGATAGCAGGACTATGGACGACAATGGCACGACGAATCGTGTAGATAAAAGGCAGGAGAGGCATATGAATAGATAAGGCGAGGTAAGGGGTCTCCCAGAATAATTCCTAAAAAGGTGTAAGGAGTCATCTGTGCTCTGAGAATCCTGAAAGAAAACGGGATTTTGACGATCAGGAAATGGCGATAGACATCGAGGATTCCGGCGAAAATCCTTGTGGAGGGCCAGAAATGAGGATAAGCGGATTGATCTTCCAAGTTGCGCTCCAAAGCGCATGAAGACGAGGAATTCGAAAAAGGTTCCAGTCTAAAGGATCACTTCACACGCTTCCCAATCCTCCAAGATAACAATGTTATGGCTATGTCATAGCCAGAGGCCAAACCCGACGCGATTCCTTCCTTTAATTTAATTGGTTCATCTAAAGCCACTGAAACATTACAATGTCGCAGAGCTTCAAATTCCCGATTTAGGCCAAAAATGAAAATAGCATTTTCAACAAAAGCCAATTTTTCCATCTTGAAAGTATAGAGTCCTAACGAAGATGTTCATTAAAGTAAACAAAGAGTTTTCCTAGGGATTATTCGACAGAACTTGATTCTCGATTGAATTGTGGTAATAAATTTCAAAATAAACGAAAGTTTCCAACAAAAAAACGTCTATTTCCACGGAATAAATCAGTTACAAGGTTAATTTGATTTTGATGTTAATGTTATCATCAGTAACCGACTATAACTGAACATATAATAGGAGGGTGCAGCTTAAATAGTCACAAACGGATGGGAGTTTGAATGGTATTGGTCAAAAAGAGTGTATGGTGTTGGATGATATAACCAATCAAATCATAAGGATGATTGTAGCCAGTAGGGTAGTCAAATCGAACCATCAAGATTTTGGGACCTATTTCACAATCGGCGGTCTCGAATCGATTGTACCAGCTAATCGAGGACAAAAAATCGATTAAAATGGATTTTTTAAAAAATTTTATCTTATTTTATGGTTTATTTTTAAACTTTCAAGATGTCTAGATTCAAAAAATGCAATGCCCGTCCGCCGTGTCACGCATAACTGCCTCAAAAATGGTGCAAATTGTATTGAAGTTTTGACCCAAATTTCGATTCATTTGCACTATTAATACTCCTCAGGAGCCGAGATGGTGCCCGCAAGGTTTTCAGCTTGATCGGGCAAAAGCTGTAGATGTTGCACCTTACTTTTTTCCGTCAAAATCTGTAATCATGTAAATTTCCCAGAAATACCGTACAATTGAGAGTAAGACCTAAAATTGTGTAAAGGTATAGTTTGAATATGAACATGAACGCAAGCCAATTGAATAATAAACCCCACTGAAAGAATTTGCAGCGTTTCATGCGTATCAGAATGCTTCAACCCGTGTATCGGCTATAAACCCTTTTAGGAGTTCATTTCAGTATCCACGTTCACTGCAATCAAAACAAAAACAATAATAAACCAAAATAACGCAAATGTTGGCACCATAAATCGGACCATACATCGGGAATGGTTTGAGCTACGGACCTGGGGAAGGGCTCATTCGATTCCTCATGGAAAGTTCTTCAAAAAGTCCAAATTAAGGCCGCTTCGACTTTTTTTGAGGTTTTTAGGGGTTTTACAAAACTTTGACAACCCTTAAAGGGCACTTTAAATTAAGTGAGAAACCAATATTGATTTTTTCCGAAAATTTCAGATATTTTGCTCCAGCCGTTCGGGAGAAATTGTGCGTACGGCGTACGGACGGAAACATTTTTATTGCAGATTCGGATTCTACACCCTTCGAAACGTAAACTATGAAATTTTCAGGGGGGGGGGGTTAGCAATTTTTTTTTTTTTTTTTCAAGAGCGATACGATGGTTTATTATTAATAAACCAAAATGGAAATTGGTGGTCAAACATCGATTTTTTGTGGAAATCGAAAATTGATTGCCAACCCTAGCAGCCAGTCAAATGAAGTGAAGGGATGGGGAAGTGTAAAAACTAGTTATAATATTGTGAAGGGATGAATCCAAGCGTTATAGAAATGAGCCTGTCAATGGTGAAATGTATTGAAAGACATCTTCGGTAAGACATTTTCAATATCAGTAGAAAAACTGCCCTACAAATGGCAACAATGGTTTCGTTGAGTCAATCTACCACGGGGATTGTTCAACTTTGCAAAATTACTAGTTGTTTATCAGTAATTTTGCGAGATTGACGAAAATGGCACAATAAGCTATCGGGGAGAGGGTGATCAAAGTATGAAGTGATAGAGTATTGTTTGAAGCAGAAAACCAGACGGATTTCGTTTCAAGGAGACTGACGCTGGGAAATGAGTCACGGCCTTGTCTTCACCCCACGATACCCCTCCCCTCCCTCCCTCACCTATCTTCGCTTTACCGCTGTTAGGTTAGATAGATCCTGGTTTACTCCCAGACCATACAACGAGAAAACCTCCCTGTAGTCTTCGAAATGCTTTGAGAGGATTCAGGGTGATATTCCATCAAGGTCTTGAAGATTAGGTTGAAAGATTGATTTGCATCATATTCATATTAATAGATTCGTATTTTTCGCTCGTACCAGACCTTAGCAGGTTCACCAATGACAATGGATTAGTTACGGTAGTAACAATGTTTACCATACACTAAGTATTGAGTAAAGTATCTCGCTAGTCTAATCCAAATTCGATCTAATCTTATCTATTGAATTTTCTTAAAACATGTTGTTGGTGTGGGTCAAAAAATTATATTGACAGAGGATGAAGCTAAAACTTGCAACAGTACTGGCAGTTTCATTAAGACTAAGAAATATGCAGGCTTTTGGGGCTTGAAGACATTGTAGGGCAACTTGAAGGGCGACACTGCCTGTTTTATGAGAATAAGCGAAGGTAAGGACAATCTTCGGCAAATAGCCAAAAAGCCATAACTCTTCGTTCTAAAGAAGAATTAAATTGTGAAACCATGAACATTAGCAATCCCTACAATACGTAAAATTTTGTAGCAATTAGGCCACTGATATGGCTTAATGCAAATTTGTAACAAGATTTCCCGACCGATTTGCGTAATACAGACGATCCGTGACGATGGAATTTACAACTTTTCGATAGTTGATAACAATATTTTGTCCATAATAGTTATTCGGCGAGAGAATGAAATTCATGAGATAATCTAGAAGATGACCACAATCATAGCTAAATGAGCACAATCCTGAAAATTTCATCAAAATCGATCTAAAACTACAGTACGAACGGAGTTTTCCCGTGACAAGGATTTACCATAGTCAGACGAGTGACAAAACTTAATCAGCAAGCTTCGAAATTCAGAATAGAAACTTTGATTTTGAAGAATAAAAATTGCTTCCACCCTTTTATTGGCCCCCCCATCGACCAGGGTATGTTAACCATTTCGAAGTGGAGGACCATTTACTGAAACTAGAAGTTTCTTCGGACCGCTAGTTTTTTTTTTTTTTAAATGAATATTTTCATAAAAATCCTATTGTTAACGTGCTATATGCGCTGGTTTCAGCTGTTTTATTTAACCAATTCATCGACACTGAAATCCAATTCTTATCACTACCATTACTAGTAGCTCACACTCAGAGTTTACCAATTTCAAACGTAGTTCGTTTTCAGTTTTTGAACAGTGACGTCGCCCTTGCTCATTACTGTTCCTTCCTTACTCAACTTCTTCTCGCACATCTTCAGGTAGAGGTGATTTCACCGACCCTGCATTTACAGCAAATCACTTGAGGATTCACGCTTCAACCGCCCCTGATGGCGCCTGGGTATGCCATTGGCAATGATTAGCTGAATACCCACCTCTACGGAAAGAAAATCCATTTGGAAGATAATCAGTCCTGTTCATCATGTTGAACATTATAAGCCATGACAATTAACCATATTTTCTGCAGTCATAGATTCGAGGATATCGGACTTAATTTTTCCTACAGAAGACACCGGTCGTCATCAACCTTGAGGACCAACTTTTTTTTCTCTTGCCCTTCTTCTTCGACTTCCGTACATTGTGACTTCAACCGTTTAGTTTTCCAAAATTTGTCGCGGAAAATTTCTGGTCACCGTTCGGACCACGGGTAACCCACGGAATATAGGTTAATAACCACTGCTATATACTAAGGGTCAGTAATACCAAAAGAATCAATGATCAAAAAATTATTATTATTATTTTTTTTAACCAAAATTATCCCAAGCAGATGAAAGAATCAGCAGTCTTTCTAAAGTCTGACTAGACAGAAATATGTAAAAATCCATTAAAAGTATACAAATTTGATTAAAAAAATTGAATGATTTAAAAATGGCTGATTTTGTGATATACGTTAGAATGCACATGTCACAATATGGAAATAAAAATGGCACACGATTTCAAGACCAGAAGACAAGCAACATGGTCTAGAAATTAAACGATTCCGAAATGGCTGTATGTTGTACTCGTATATGTGGAAACCGATTATTTCCGGGAATAACTATTTGATGCATAATACAACCTTTGGTTGTGGGGATGAAAAATTGTTAAGATGCCTGAATTCGGTTTGTAGTACAGAGTACAGTATATCATCTGACAAACAGACAATTTTTTGCGATAAATTTCATATCACATTGGGTAAGAAGTAGGGATTGACTTAGTTTTATGACTCATGACATCGTCATATTACCACTGCGACTTTGTCAAGTTTAGCACCAACCTGATAATCAACCGTTAGACTCTCTCGGTAATTTATTCCTGAACTGAACTAAAATACTTTTTGCGATAAATATTGAAAAATTTACACTGCAATGAGTTGCGGTATATATTAGCATGGTCATGATAATAGAAAGGGTACGCTAGATAGAAACTAAAGAACTAACCTGACGGTAGAGCTTAAGAAAATCATCTCAACATGCAATTAGATCGCTTTTTTTTTTAATTATAAAGTTAGATCACTTCATTAATAACTAATTAATGAAGTCATTAATAATTAATTAACCGAATTATTCGGTATCCCATAATTTTTTCACTATTAAGATAACCTCGTCTATGAAAACGTTCATTAAATGAAAATACTCTTAGTCTGAAGGATCGTACACAATATATGAAGACAGCTTCAAATTTCTTTCGGACTCCATCCCAGGCAAATACTCCAACAGCAAGGATTCCGTATCAATTAGGGCATCTTTAACATTTATATATTCCGCTTGAAGAAAGGCTCTGTATAGGTCATAAGTCGGGCATAAAAACATGAAATGGTAT
This sequence comes from Creontiades dilutus, assembly GCA_031894815.1. NCBI lineage: Eukaryota > Metazoa > Arthropoda > Insecta > Hemiptera > Miridae > Creontiades > Creontiades dilutus. Next base: position 513,989 of record JAVIWC010008066.1, read on the forward strand.
AGGGTTTCCAACTCTTGTTTATTACGATTCATGCAACTGGCGGAAGAGGCCGTTTTCTTACGGTATATTTTTACTGCTTCCTTGTACCCCGATTGCAGCTGTGCCATCAATTTCTTCATATAAATGCCGATATATAGAGCTGCCTCAGATCTGTAGGAACACGTTTTTGGGAAGTGGTTATTGTAGCGGGAATTCAAGCAACTTTCAACGTCCATGCAGAAACAGCGATTCTCCTTTGGCTCAGTAATGTTATCCCACATCTTCTTGAGAACTGAAGGTAGGCTCGACACAAATTGTTTCACCACCAATAATGCAAAGCAGGTCAAGAAGCTGAGAAACCCAATTTGAATGCAGCACATTTCTTCGAGTAGAGGCTCACTAACTGGTTTAGGCATATTTCGAGAAGAGGGCCCTCTCCCATTGACAGGATTCTACAGCAATATTTCAAAATCCTTTTAAAAACGACCACCTTTACCATCAAACGCGCCGATTCCAAATGGAAATTATGTCTGAGTAGAGAAAGGCAGATGAAGAAGGCGCCTCAAGAATCCACTTTGTATTACTTTAATGTCGTTTAAGTATAGTAGACCCCACAACTCCGTGGAATAGCACCGTTTCCACCTGTGTTTGGAACTAAGAGATTTCCGTGATCGATTCCGACACTTTACTTTGCCCATGTGTCATTCTAGCATTCGAGATCAAGTAATTTATTCCAATACGCATCTCTTACAGGGAATAAAAACTATAAAATACTGGTTTACAAATCCAAAAGCGATTGGAACAACACGTCACCGATAAAACCCTTTTCCGAGGGTCTATGATAAGGAAACGTACAAATTTATCACTCCAGTCCAAAACAGGGTTTTCGAAATGGGTTTACTGTAGTCTATCGATTTTCGATTTTTCTAAAAATCGATATTATCTAGTAAAAACATCAATGTTTAGAATCGACGTTTGTTCATACAATAAAATCAAGAATCGATACTTTTTTTTACGATTTTTTCTACAATCGGGGTTTTCCATAAAGGCGTTTGTTAACTATTGTTCTTCTTCCCAGTGAACGGTTGTTCTCCAAAGCCGGGAAAACCATTTCGGTGATAAGAAACAGATTGAGTGGAAAGCTCGCGATGAAATTATAATTTTTGCAGGATGTGGAGGACAATTTGTGGTTTACTTAACTTTTTTTTTCATCTCACATTTTTTATTTAATAATAATTTGTCTACTTTATAATTTCTACATTTCTCTACATTATTATTGAAAAATATATATATTATTATACACTAAATCGCCTATTTGTATGGTTTATTTTTGCTATTGAGTTGAAAATTAAAACCTATTTGCAAAAAAATCGATTTTTCCAAAAATCGATACTCAAAAGAAACGATTTTTTGTGAATCAATTCTTTAGAACCGATTCAGAAACGATTTAAAAAATCGATATTTTTTTACCGATTGCTCTTCCCTACTGTAGTCATCTACTTGGTCCAATTACTCTGAAGACCACCCCTCTGTGTCACAACGCCCATTTTCTCTCGCACAAAATCACATTGTATTACTTTAATGTCATCCACGTACCGTAGACCCGATACCTCAACGCCGTAGAATAACACCGTGTCCACCAGTGTTTGGAACAAAGAGCTTTCCGTGATGGAGTCTGACACTTTACTCTGTTCTAGCACATTCAAGTGTGATTCTAGCTTTCGAGAAAGAGTAATTTATTCAAATTTGCATCTCTTACAGAGAAGAAAAACTCTTAAACATTGGTTTAAAAATCTAAAGGCGAATGGAACGAAACGTCATCGAAATAATCCCACATCCGAAGGCCTATGATAAGGACTTATGATATAAATTTATCACCGCAGTCCAAAATATCGTTTTGGAAATGGGTTTACTGTAGTCATCTCTTGGTCCAATTACTCTGAAGGCCACCCCCCCTGTGTCACAACGCCCGTTTTCTCTCGCATTAAATCTGACGTCGGAACTCCCGAACTTTCGGACGCTTTCGAAAAACGTTAACGGCTCAAACCCCGCCGCGCCCCTTCCAATCCTCCCAAGGCCCAGCCCGGACGACACCTCAACAGCTCTTCCCATTTGTTTACTCCTCCTAGATGCGTTGCCGCCCATCATTAACAACTTTCTGGAAAAAAGTGAATGAAATCGTCTAATGAATGGTGGGAAGTTTGTGTTGAAAATACTGGTAAACCTGTAAACAACTCATCAGCTAATTGATTCGAATTTTCCCTGTTGATCAATAACGCGTTAGAAATTTCGCGTCGCTCATTCATCTTTTGCAAACCGTCAGACGATGGGGGTTTCATTAATGCTGGAAACAAATGACTTTCAGTCAGAAGCAGTGTTTTTCACTTCAGTGAAGTGTTCGTTGGGGCATGTTGAAATGAAATGGAGAAAGTGAGGTTCCGATGAACTAGTTTAATGGTTATTCCCAATGATCAATCATCTACATTTTTGAATCATATCAATCGAAAAATTTTCGTTTATCGTTCAAAGTATTCCAATAAAGATGAACGGAACACACGGCAAACTATTACACCAGTGTTTGTTATCTATGGTATCTATCTATAATAAGGTAGCTCTTCTGTGCAGATCACTGGTGACTATCAAACGGAGCTATGAGACGGAGGAACTCACAATATATGATATGATAGTATGTGTGATATGTCACAAATGTTTAACGCCAACAGGAGTGTATTCCTTTTTGCACAAAGGACGCATAGGAGAACGTAGTGTCTCAATTGATTCATTGAAATGACATTTATCACAATTACTTATGATATAGTTACCTATTATGTATATAGAATCAGAGAAAAGTTGTCAATATTTCGAACGAATCTTGATCTCAGAAACTGGAGAAGAAATGATTTTGATGATGGTCGGGTAATTTCAAATTTATCTACCTCATCATTTAAATTGAGACCAGAGGGTCTATTAGCATCCATAAACCCACCTGTGAGCCCTTTTCGACTGTTGAATCTGGATAATTTGCTGACCCTGGCATTTTGCACAACATTTTTACCCCAAACCCTTGCCCAGCCCTATCTCAGGTAGGTCATGTTGCCACTTCACCCTCGATATATATGTACATGTACATGTTTTCCCAGCTCATTATGCCGTATATTCATTTTTTTTAATTGTTGAAGATATCGAAAAACGTGACTCTAACGGTTTATATTATCCAAAGGTGAAATCATATCAGGCGCAACAGTGTTGATGCTGCTGGTAACTGGTTTCCTATGGTTTCCTAATGATTAGGGATCGGTTCAGCGGTTTGTTTAGAATTACTCGAAAGGTTGTAAACCAAATGGTACGAATGATGAATGATTGAACTGCTCAGTTGTGTCAGGTCGGGCAACGATTGATTCCCATCAAAGACCACCTACTTACAATCTAAGACGGAACATGATGGCGAAACTCGAATGAGGTTCCCTGATTCTGAAAAGTGAGCTTCATTCTAGTGCGATCTAGCAGTTGCCGTCTAATCAACCCAATTCGTTCCGTTAGGAATCCAATTTTCCTTCAAAATCGCAACAGGTAGCAAAACTTAAAGATGCGTCCCATTCTGAACAGGGTTGGTGGGAAAAAAAATCATTGAATGCAGAGATACATGAGATGGGGGGATAATAGGAGTAGAGCAGGCAAGTGTGTCAAGGTTGGGCCTTTGCCGAGCTTTCCATTTGGTTACTGCATCACCTCACCACCTGTCTCAATCCGCGGTCCCCTCCTCCTCCACTACTGCCTCTGCCTCTGCCGCCACCACTACACCCCTGTTCACAAACCCTCTCCCCCACAACACAGTCAAGTCTGCCACTCCAGCCAGCCCAAACCACATCCAACCCCCTTCTCTGTCCGTCTCTTTTTTTTTCTCTCCATGCAATCGCCGAAACGATTTTCGTATCGTTTCAGCTTCGCCTTCTGGAAGGGATACGGCAAAGTCGTTCGTTCCGTTTTGAAGTCCCTCGCGCTCTATGGAGGGAGAGTGTTTGGCAATACTCCGCCAAAAGTAGCAGAGAGGAGGGGTAGGGGGCCTTCAAGGTCACTTCCCCTCCAGTTTAGCTTCAGCTTTTTCCGTCTGACTTCCCTTGTCTATCTGATCGTCCCCTGTGGGGAATTGTTACCTATTATTACCACACGTTCTCAAAATAACATCCTAAGGGAAAAAAAGAACAAGGTAACGGCCAACTGCGCCTGCTTCTTCCAGCAGAGGTGTCACGCACATTAAAAACCGCGGATAGTGAACCTACACGCATTACCTCATTCAAAGCCTGATACAAGCTAGAAGTAACTTTAAAGCTGATATGGAACTCGCGTACAAATACAAGACCCAACACGAACGCCATTAGCGAATTCTCGAAGAGAAATATTAGCTATTTAAATGGAGACGGAGATTCGCTAAAAATCCTTCTCATCATTCAGAACAAAATCCTAGATTTTCCTCAGTGTTTCCAGACGATAACTACCATAATTTGTCAGTTGAGACTTTCGTTGGTTATTCCAATCAACAAATCAAGTTCTTCGTCCACCACTTTTTGAGCACGTCAAATCGGTTCATCTTCCGAAAATGTAATATAAAAATCACTAAACATGGTAAAACACCGAAAAAAATTGGCATTTATATATTACTGGTTTGGTTGTAACTAGTCCTGCAATATTAGCCCACCCGTTAAAAATTCCGCAACTCAACACCAAATTTTCATCCGTTCTAATTTGATGTCCCCTTACATTCACAACAGGGTTATCAATATAAGGGCGATCGAGACAGTACAACGAAATTTTGGGAATGATTGAGATTATGAAGAAAACCGCGGGGCTGGTGTAGGGTGCAAACCCGCCAACGAAGTATACTATTACACGAGACCGATTAGACGAAATTATGGTTCCTGATATAACTTCTATATTATTAGAACTAAAGTTGTAAGGCCTCTTATCAGGCCGTGGATACGGATGGACAATGTAGGTAGTAGGTACAACACCACACAAAATTGCGAGTAGGTATCATATAACAACAGTGGCGTAACGTTTTTCAGCCCCCCCCCCCCCCCTAAATATTTTCGGAGCCCCTCCACATATTTTTTTTTTTTTGGCGAATTTTGCCAATCTACCTTGTTTCATCATCTTCAAACTGCTCTATTTTGAACGGATTGAAATATTTCCAATCCGATTTCACCATCGTGTTCAGCGTGAAAAAACCTTTATAAAAGAGAGTCACCTGCTTGGGGGTTTTCGGCTAACTTTCCCCCATTTGAAATGCCCCAAATCTTCCCTTAGAGTGAAGCGATCGTGCTCATCTTCAAACATAGCCTTTTGAAAGCCTAGGTAGATTTTTGTGCAAATTTGAGTTTTAATCTTAATTTTATCGCGAGTTATCGTCTGTAATGTGTTTTTGGTGTCCGACAGTGGACTTAGAATGCTTTAAAACGGATCTTGATGCAAACATTTTAGTCCGCGAACAATAAGTAGTTTCTTTTTCTTCGAAAATTTGCTAATACTACGGCAGTTGAAAGAATTTTTAATATTTCTCTTTTTCCACGTTAGGTAGCAAGCAGACTAGATGGAATTGTTTCTGTGAACCAAAGAGAAAACCAAACCTATGTTATCGGAGCCAACACATCGATAAATTGATATCATCGAACATGTGGCATCGATAGCAAAACATCGTAATATCGAAGCAAAACATTGATATTCTGATATTATCGATTTTCGTGTCCCATCCCTAGTAGGCACCTTCGCGACTCCGACAGCTTAGCTACTTTACACCCTTCCTCACCTGGTTATAAATAAAACCAAAAGATGATTGATCAATGAACCTACATTACCGTTGATGTTTATAAACTTGATGTTACATAATGGAATTTTTCTGTGTATCGTTAGTTCCGCTTTATTCTTTAAAATTAAAAAAAAAAAAAAAATAATAATTTTGCTAGAGCGGGCCCGTTTCCGGGCCCCCCCGCATCGCGGGGTTTGCGGGGGTGTACGTTACGCCCCTGTATAACAACCTAAAGCACTCAGAGATTTGGTTGGGCGGACGTAAATCATTTGGAAAGTTCAATAACGCAAACGACTTCGCTTTTGTTATAGTTACAGTATTCAAATCCAATTGCTGGATTTTTTAATTTGGTTTTTACATGACTATAAAAAGAAGACATGATTGATTTTAACGTACAACTAATGCAATCAGATCAACTGCGGCCCACATTTAACCTTTAAAAACCAAAATTCTTCAAGTAAGAAAAACACATCGGAACGATTAATCTCACAGGTTATTTGCGTGATCTCCTTGCACTCGAAGCCCATTGACTCTCTGGAACCCCATTAAATAATGTGACCTATAGCGCCTTTAATATGTCAGGTCTTGGGCGGTTCGGCGTATGTGCAATCCCACTGATCTCAACGCTCTCTCTTCGGATGACCTATTGAACCCCACTTGGATGTGCTCCGTCTGTGCCTACGCTCAACGGTTCTGCCGTATGCTTTAGGACTAAGTAGGGATCTTGTGTTTACCATACAATCGGGGTTGGTATTTGCTACAAATCTGGCGGCACCCGTCTAGGGTAGCTAGAATTCGAAATGCTTAGGAGAAAAATAGCCACAACAGTCCCTCAGCTCATTAGTGCTCCTCCTTGTAAATGTATATTTTAAAACCTGCTGGAACACAATCCTTCAAATAAAATAAAACCCCAATGTACGCTTCACTAGTCCATCTGAAAGTAACTTAAACTGTAACAACCTTGAACCCTGAAATAGATAACCCTACCAAAATTATAACAGCTGGGCAATCCACCTAAGTAATAGACCAAAGTAATGAGTAATATAGTTTAATAGAAACCCATTCAACACATTTTTACTAGAATGATGATGTCCAGTGGCAGCAGCTATGGTATTACCCAGTAAATAGATACTGATTTGACAATTGGTCACCCATTGTCACACATTCTAAATCGAAATGAGAACGTTTCATATCGAAATTATGTTTCCTAACCGATTTTGCATCTTTCCAAATCATAATGAAGACATCCCAAATCCAATTGAGATCTTCCAAAACCAAGTACATAACATTCAAAACCGAGAGAAGAATTTCCCAAATTCATTTGTCAAATTGCCATACCGATTTGACGGCCTTGCAAACCATTTCGAGAATGACGAACCGAATCCAGACATGGATCATGATGATTGTATAAACGAATTTTTCTAGGCTATTCAATAATTATTTAACTTTTTTTGAATAGATTTTATTGAATTCTTGAATAATGAAATGAGCGGTGATTAACACCCTGCCCTTCTTGGAACATGAAGCGACTGCAATGGCTATAAAAAGGTTCAATTTTCAATGGAAATCCATTTTGAGTCGTCGGAGGCCATTTTTGGATTTTAACAATTATTTTCAGCTTCTGTTGTGTACAAAGGGACTAGTAAAGGTGGGTGATCGTGACTTTACATTTAAGATGAAGCCATCCAACGGTTTTGGACATCTACAAGTCAGCTACAAGGTATGGAGATCAGTGATCAGTGATGTGACACCGCTAATAGGATACTATTCATTTGAAGATAATGATTAGGAAAAGTAAACAAATCGGCCATTTGGAAGCCTAAAATCCCTAGTTTCGGCACTAGCATTCATGGTGTCAATCCCTGTATTACTAATCGAAGTTTATGCCCAAACGCCAAATATTTAAACGATGATTATTCTCCAACCCCCTCCTGTTTTACACAGATGAATCAAACTCATTTAAAATGGACATTGTGATGGATATGGTTAGTTGGCCCTTCCAGATTTTAGAATCCGTCGCCTTGGGAGATGAATCAGACGTTTTCAAGCGTCTGTGTCATCCTCTGAGCGTGGCGGAGCATTATTACCGCATTCAGCTCATTGGAAGGGGCAACTATACCATTCCATCACCTCACAATATAAACTAGTATTTCAAGCTTCTGAAAGGGATTCCACTGGAAAAACTTGAATTTACTACGCTGCTTACATTCTCATCCACCAAAGGACAGCTCCATACCCGTCGTTGTCACCTTTTGAACGAAAGGAATGTGTCTGCATACGAAAAAGCTAATTTCCTATAACATAACGATCACGATGCTATCTAATTTGAAGGGTTAAACCCAAGTTGATTTTACATAAATTTCGTACAATTGGATCAGGGGAATCCAGATGGGGTTGAAGAGAAGGAGGGGGAGAGAGACACATCATTTTTGTTCTATTCATAATCAGTTTCCAATGACTAATGAGTGTCCAAGTAGGTGGAGTTCAAACTGTGTGTGGAATAATAGGAATGTTTGGGGAGAACAAATAGTTTTGAGTTCATAACTCCTAGCACTTCCACAGACGCTTTTTTGCTTAGAGGTGTTTCTGTACTCTGTACCTTCCATGCAGTCACTGGGGATGAATGTTTAGAGAACTACTGATGCTGCTGCACTTTTCCTGAACTTAACTGAACATCTTAGTTTTTCTGACATGTACAAAACTAGGACTGGCACCTAATCAAAGGTAGAATCTCGTTCGTAAATAAGTTTCACAAACATTTGTTCACCAGTGTATTAGTGTCTCATGATCAACAGTTGCTTTGTAACTGAGAACAACTCATACCCCTGGGGCAGGCCTCTTCTGTGTAACAACCCACAATAGGGGTTGATATTATTAGCCGCCTTGCTTCACAACCTGATAGTCAAGCCACCCCCTCCCTCTTAATATGACGCTCTTAATCCCCAAATAATTCCCTCTGCATTGTCTCACCTTTAGTGCGCTACCTGTGCCTTGAGGGTAGCTAGTATTGTTTTACGCAACGTTCACTACGCCATAGTGTTGTTGGAGCGTAGAAGAAATCGCCTTTTGTTATTTGGGAAGGATGATTGTTACGGAACGCGGAATGGGGTGGAGAGAGTTTGATGTGTTCGAACAAGGGAGATTTTCGTTCAGTTCCGGTGATGGAACGACCTTCAGTCACTCATCGATTGTCAGCTTAAATCAAGACACACCTAAGTTGGAGTAGGTAGGAATCTGAATGTATAAAAACGACTCTCTTACTGCCGCAATTGAATCAATTTGCAAATCTGAGCAAAAAACCAGTGAATCAGCTAATCCTGGTAATCAATAGCTAATATATCATACTGTAAAGTGCATACCAATCGTTTTAGGAACAGCCAGCCCCCCCCCCCTCCCCCCCTGCAGTGGACTGCTGCTGTCCTTTAGGTGAAAGATGGGTTTTCAAGCCCCCGCTTCGTTTAGCTTTTAAAACTGGTTCTTTGAACATATTGCCTTATTATTATTCATTTTTCATTCTTTGAAACATTTGTGTGCGTATCACATATAGTACTATACTAATTACATGAGGAGCGGGTTAATACTACTGCCCTAAACCAACATAACAAACGTCAGAATCAACAGGGCATCGCACTCCTTTGACAGCTCGCTACTTCTTTCAAGGCATCTTGAATACAATTCCAAGCTATGGAGTCACTGAGTTCAGATAGTGCACTGCAGATTACAGACCAGTGATCCAAGCAGGAGAGATCTTTGCAAAAACAATATACAGCTGTGTTATGTGTAATGGTTTGCAGCGAACATCTCAATATTTCTAAGCTTGAAGCACATTTTCAGCAATATTTAACTATGGATAAGCACCTATGATTCCCAGAAAAAATGGCACTGTTGTAGTTGTCTGCAATAGGTAATTCTACCGTATCCCTAAATGAAATGCCCTAAACCAAAAAACAATCAAGAGGACAACATATTCCATTGACAGCTCGCTGCTTCTTTCGAGGCATCTCGAATAGAATTCCAAGCTATGGAGGCGAGAGGTGCTGGGTTCAGATAACTGTAGACCAATTATCTAAGTAGGAGAGCTATCGTTGCAGAAATAATATACTTCTGGGTAATTGTGCGTAGCTTACATCGCACTATTCTTAAACTTGAAGCGAATTTCCGATGTCAACAATATCCAAAAATGCATTGGCATGCATTGAGTTAATTACCAGCGGAAAAAACCACTGTTACAACTAATTCTTTCGAATTATTACAGAAACTGCGATTGAAAAAAAAAACCGGCCTCAAAACGGCGACGAAAGACTGAAATGAAGTAATGAAAAGGGACAGCGTCACATAAATGACCGTTCGTGTGGCTAAATTACTCTCAAAAACACCAAATCAAAACACAAGCGAAACATGGAAACGTGTCGCAAACTGGAAGGAGCGATCCGAGCAGAGTTGCGAAAGAAGTTGAGCTGGTTGGGTTGTCTTATATTGTCAAATGACACGGCGCGGGCGCTACAGCTCAAACCATCGCAGCTCGAGTCGGTCGGGCCCCGCGTTCACCGCGAAAGAGACCAGAACTGACGTCTGACCTCGGCATCATTCGCATGGGAGGAAATTCGCGGCGGCTTACTGGAAATACAGTGAATCACGGCAACGATAAAAAAAACCTGCAAATTATTACAGAGAGGTTTGTTATTACTGTATTAGAATATAATAACCCTACTTCCTAAATCACTGATCTGTCCATATTAAACGTAGGTAGTCAGTGGATTTTTGATGATTGAAAAATAATAAGCACTTTCGAATGCATATTTGTTGCTGAGATTGAATATGCTGGAATTTTTTGTCGAACAGATCTAGATTTCCTGCAAATTTGCATTCATGACCGAATGTCAACACTGGGAAATTGGTCCAATCAACTCTGTGTGAGTTGGTACCTCTGAAATATAGCAAAATTTCTGTATGATCTACACGTTTAAGGTTATGAATCGCTCTTTAACTTCTTTAAATTACAGTAATCGCAGGTACTATGGGTTCCAGTGTCCTCTGGAACATGGGGAGGCGATGGAATGGTACCTACATTTGCCCCTTCCAGCGGCCTGAATGCCGTTAATTCCCGCAACACCCGGATAATATCCCAGACACTGGAAGGCGTCTGGCACGTCTCTGGTAGCTGCCTGGCAAAGAGTCTGGCTCTGGTTCTGGTAGTTGTGTGGCATCTCGTACAGCGGGAAGACGTTACAGCATTTGTACAGACTTGGGGATCAATACGAAACATGGGCTACTCACAAAGTGTTTATTATTAGTGTTGAAGGCTTGCTTTTGTGGACTACTGGTTGGACTAAATCAATGCATTTACGCGATATGCCTTGATGCAACACCATAAATGATTGTTATTTGGGCATAAAAAGAGTGAGCGGCTTTTCTGATTGTGCTATTGTCTATCCAGCATTAGGCCAGTTCCTTAAGGAATGACGTCCTAGCTTTTAATCTGTGCAGAAATAAAAAAAAGTAGAAAGATAATTTCGTTCAACAACGGAACGTGGGGATGAACCCAAAAAAGAAATGTTGATGAATAAAATGTATATTCAGTAGCAAATACTTGTATTGCTGAATTTTTGAAATTTGAACGGAAAATAATTATGAGCAAATTAAAATAGACTTCTTAAAAATCCTAGGTTTGATAACTGCACAAATTAAAACCTCTTGATAGAGAACTAGATACGGATAGTCAATACGACGGTATTTTCGCGAGAGATATGCGACGACGGTACCAACGACCATTTATCAGGTGGTAGAAAAAATGAAAAGAAAGGGAGTCGATACGGAAGGATGATAAATAAAAATGAAATGATCTGACTTTGTCAAATTGATGATGAAAAGAGTGGAAACGTTCGCACTACTCGAGAATATAGCCCCGGGGAGGGCAGTCGACAGGTAGGTAGGATGATAATTTCCAAACTCTCCAAAATTGTGCATCAACGAGAGGCAGGTTTGAAGTGTAGAAACTGTGAACAGATATTAAGTTGTGCCATAAACTTGAGCCATCGAAGGAAGTTACCTGGTTAGGTTAAGTGCAACTCGTGATTTACGTACCGGTAAGGTAAGTACAGATGATGAATCCAAAAAAATAGTAAAATTTTGCGCTGGTCCAGGCGACGTCGAACCTCCAGATTCCCTATTAATGGATTGGAGAACAATGCGTAGAGCCGGCAGTCAAAAATATTTTAGGAAAAAGTCGGAAAAGCAACTGCAGAAAGAACGGGAACGTGATCGAGAGACAATTTTCACGAGAAAAGCCTCGAGATGAGATGAGTCTTCCTATCGGCAGGTTATCCCGGTTATGCACCGAGCAGCGATACAAAAGAAACCTTCATTGTGGAGAAGATGAAGATGTGAAGGCAATGAGAAGCCAAGATACAAAGATTCCCTACCGAGACCGCGATTTCACCTACCAATTTCCACACGGCACAAGCTCTCATTCCTCAAACCGGAAATTTTTAACCTATGCCATTTAACATTTGCTTTTATCAAAATTAAAAGGTAAGTAGGATATTTATAAACGTTAAAAATCTGAATAATTTCAGAATACGTCAGAACGGATTTCAATGAAGAAAATTTTCGTCCATTTTTACTTTCAAATTTTTGGAGCCATCGCAACAGTTTCATATTCTAAGAGAACTCTGTAAAACACGTTTGTTAATTATAAGGTGGGTTTCTTTGATGTATCACCATTCGAAATTTTCGTCAAAAATCCATCGAAGGGCTAGGGCTTCTACTCTGAAAAATCGTATGGTATAGAAAAGAAAAAACACCCATGAGACAAGGGCGTATATAAGGGGGGGGGGGCGAGGGGGCCCGGGACCCCCCAGAAATGTGGAAAATATAAATTAATCTTGTATTTTTCGGTCCTAAGGTGGAAAACACCAGACTAACCTGGATGGCTGGGACCTGCCACCTCAACAACGAAAGAACTCATCATTGCAATAATTGTAGCTCCATCCCGCTTCACGTCAGCAATAACAAGCGACGTGTCTGGGCATTCTCCGGTTGCTGGCAGCAATTTTAAATAGGCTATGTTACTTTCGTTTATTCAACATTTATGCTATTCACTTGCATTCAGAATACTGCAGTTTTTTAACAATAATGTTAATAAAATGGAACCTTTGTTTCAATCATGTATTTTTTTACACCTTTCCAAGTTATCAACTGAATATTACTTAGGCCTAAAATATGTTTTCACCTGGGAAAAGAACTACTTTTCTATCATTCTTTTTTTAGTGCTGGAATAGCTAAGCATGTGATTTGGGACACCTGATGTGAAAAATTGATGGAATACCCCCCAGACCCCCCGATATTCTCTGACCCCCTTAGACCCCCCGATATTCTCTGACCCCCCCCCCCCACCCCCCGAAAATATTGCATTTATACGATACTACTGACCATGAGAAAACGTTAGAGAAACTTGCTCGGCTTCTTTAAAGTTATCAACTCACTTGAAATACTTGGTAGTTCATTTCAAAGGACAGTACCTGAAACCGAAAAAAGAGCAACTCATTATTAAAAAGTAGAGACTGCGTTAGAACATCTCAGAGCTAACATAACTTGAATTTAAAATGTTAAATACGCTGCTTTCACACTTCTCGAACACAAACACAAGGTACAGAGGCTGGAATAATGGCATATATTCATATGCATATGAATGATTGAGAGACCCCGAGTTCAGGGGAAGTACCAAACACCACATAAATTGGCCTACAACGTTTTTAATTTCTTGATCGATTAAAAAAATTCTTTATTGAGAAAAAAAAGGGAAATAATTTTTTTGAAGCGTTACTTGAAGAGAGACTTCATTTGATGAAGTTGCTTAAAAATAATATGATAATTTTGGATTAATTTATTGTGACTGTTCGCATTCGTTGTATTGGAGTACCCGAAATATCATATTCCAGGTTATGTTCAATTTAAGAAAAATCTATATTTTAAAATAGACAGATTGCATTGGAAGTTTGAGGAAAATAAATAATTGTAGACGTTTGTGAAACGAACGGGCTCTTCGCTCAACAAATGAGGGTTTTCCAGACTGAAAATTTTAATCTGGAAACTTCAATTAGTAAGATATTACCTTCCGACTTGGTGAAATTGCAGAAAAGTCAGTCACCATTTGATCAAGCGAAAAAAATACATAAAATCCAAAGCCAAACTCTTTCATTTGTTGTAGATTTTGGATGAAAGAAGGCGATTTCACTGAATAAATCTCGTTTTTCCGCATTCAAACGGGATTTTTATTTAGAAAAATCTATATGAAACGAATTTTACTGCATATACCGTTAGAAAGGTGACATTTTGGGGGAGTTTTCCTGGAAAATATAGAGAAAATTCGTTTTTTCGTGAATTGTCAACGTCTGATCTTCGGAATTTATTGACAATTTTCGTCTCATGTTGAAAATAGTTTATTTAGCCCTCAGGAGAGGAAATACAGGGTGTCCCACGAGTTGTTTCCCCCTCCTAAAATCGTCAAAATAGGAGTAAACAAAAAAATATTTTTTGAATCTTCACATTATTCTCCAAGGATCTAAAATATCATATTTGCGCACACCGCGCAACCATGGGCAATTGACACTAACTTTCTTGTTTTAACGAGAAATTTGTATTGCGGATTCAGATTTTACTCAAGACTTCGTGAAAATTTGACCCCTTAACCAATTTTTTCGATTGCGCGTAACTGGTTCAGCGAGCACGCAAAGTTGCGCAACCGAAAAATTGTGAAATAGCGGATGATGGTGAACTTTTAAATGTGGCACATGAATTTTCATTGCTTTTAAACGCTGATTCACGTGATGCTATCCGTTTCTTGATTCGACCCAAATTTTGCTGAATAATGACCAAAATTTGTTTATTTCGCGTGAAAAATCATCATTCATGCCAACTGTCAACTCTCAGACTTTATTAGCCATCATTCTGCCATTGTACTAGACTTTATTTTAATTTACATGGTAGTTTCAATTTACTTTGTTTTTTGAAATGCCAATACATACCCCCCCCCCCCCCCCCCGTCTCTATCACTCTCTCTTTCTCACTCCCTCTCACGAAATGAACAAATTTCGGTCATTATTCCCCAAATATTGTGTCAAATAAAAATAGCATCACGTGAATTAGCGTTAAAAAACGGTGCAAATTCATGTGCCACACTTCACAGTTCACCATCATCCACTATTTGACAATATTGGGGTTGCGCAACTTTGCGTGCTCGCTGAACCCGTTACGAGCAATAAAAAAAAAAAAATGGTTGCGTGGTCAATTTGCATGAAATCTTGGGTAGAATCTGAATCTGTAATAAAAAATGGGGGTTCTCATTTAAAATAAGAAAGTTAGTGTCAATTGCGTACGGTTGCGCAAATACGATATTTAACATCCTTGGAAAAAACATGAACATTAAAAAAAAATTCGCCAAAATAAAAAATCTCGGAAAGCCTCGAAAAAAAATGTTAAGGAATTTTTTATAGGAAATCACGTATAGATTTTCGACCGATAGATCTGTTACACCAAGTTTAGAATGTCTCCCATTAGATTAGATGTATTACGCTCAAACAGTACGCTGCAAACAGCACTTTTCAATTTCAACCCATTCGCGAGGTACGAGTATGATATCTTGAACGTTTTTTCAAGAAGATCACGCATTTTGCCATTAGAAAACGACCTTTTTGAACTTTTGACTAAATTTTCGGATTCAGCGTTAAGTTTCTAACACGCTTAGTGTATTTTCATTAACCATACCAAACTCTATAAGGTCTCTATAAGGTAGTAGCTAAAACGTCAAGATTAACAACAAGTTTCTGAAAATACTGGAACTTCAACTCTATTTTGAAAAACGTGCTAGAAGGTGTCAAAAACCTCTGGAGGACTCTCAAATTTAATCAGCTTTCTAGTGACATGGCTTTCGTCATCACACTGAAATTTCTTTTCCAGTCTTTAAAAAGAAGACTGAAGGAAGCGTTTTTTGTAGGAGGATGTGTGAGGTCTGTTATATTCTGTATATTGTAACAGTCCAAGATGTAGCGTCCCTTTTGGATGCAGGGAGTCAGTCCCTTGGAAGCCCACGGCTCTTACATAAGGCAGCTTTCACCTCCAGTCCACGTGTAGCCGGCGGCCCTTGACGGCTTTCTTACCATCTCTACCGCCTCCTTCGTACACCCTGATGCTGCTCCGAAGGAAGAAGGACTGAGGGGATGACGAGACCTTGACACCGCGTTCTTTTTTTCCCCTATCGTCCATTACCTACATCCCCTTTCTTTATCCCCCACTCCGTTTTCTTCTACTTCTTCTGCCGAAGAAAAAGCCGACTTCACGGCCTGATGATGAAACTCCCCATAGTGTCGGAAGCTTCCGAAGGTTTTATCCCAAGTGACAGTACACTTCTTACGTCCGCAATCATTTCACGTTACTGTAACATCAATTCATCAATCGAATTCACTGTCGTCCTAACAACAAACCATAGATCCACAAGTTGGGGGTGGCACATAGGTTTCACGAGTTAGTAACATCATTGACATGTTCACAACATTCTTAAAAAAAAAAAAAAAAAGTCAAGCGGGAGTGTCGTGTTACTAATACAATAGAAAGTACAGAACGCTGCAAATTATTACAAAAAGGTGTTAAGCCCTCCATCATCACCAATACCATAAGTGTTTTTACAGCCAAGTCGTAAAAAAAAAACAATAATAATAATAATAAGATTTAAAAAATTGAAACGTCCACCTGCTAACAACATTTTCACCCTTAAAGTGAAAAGCTTAAAGTAAGATGAGCAAAGACTGATCAGGGACCAAAAGTACTCGGAAATGACATCTTATTCAAGACCAGCCAGTGAAAACCTCGTAAAATCACGTTTCCGAGCAGTTTTTGGCCATCAGCATCTACGCATGTAAAGAGACCGGGCAGACTGGAAGTTGGGACTAACTAGAACACAAATGGAGTCCATGTGCGAACGAACGGATTTTTCTCATCATTTCTAAGGCCATTTATGGTCCGTACGATGGACGACGGACAGGGAAAAACCTCCAAAATCAAACTCGTTCAAACCGCCATTTTTTGGCATTTTCGAACATTCATGGATGGATCCCCCGAGTGAAGATCCATAACGGTTTGCTTCATGAATTTCTATTTAGGACCAGTACCAGTGACGTTCTTCCATCTTATTGCAATAATGCTACAAAACGTACATTTTGTTCTCATTTTTGAAGAGATCCAGGAGAACTCCGAAGATGCCAAGTGTGCTAATTCCTTTGACTGCTGTGTACTTATGTCAAAGTGAGAGACACACGTTTAGTTTAATAAATTATCACTTTTGGTTTATTATTCAATAATAAACCATTGTAATCGCTCTTGAAAAAAAAAAAAAAAAAATGTCTAACCCCCCTGAAAATTTCATGGTTTACGTTTCAAAGGGTGTAGAATCCAAATCTGCAATAAAAAATTTTCCGAACGTCCGTCCGTCAAAAAATCTGAAATTTTCAGGAAAAATCAATATTGGTCCGACAACGCCCCAATTCTTTAGCCAGCTCTCACTTAATTTTCCCTAAAAATCCTCAAAAAAAAACCAAGGTGGCCAAAATGTGGACTTTTTTTGAAGAACTTTCCATGAGGAGTCGAATGAGCCTAGGTCCCGATGTATGGCATGATCTTGTGCTTCAAATTCTTTCACTGAGGTTTATCGTTCAATTTTATTCATGTGGATTGCATTCATGATTTGAATCTACTAAGCTTTTGCGTGTTTCACAGGTGATAGAGCGATTATTGAATTTCAGGAGATATGCATAGAGCACGTAAATCGGTTCTCAACCAAAATACCTATTTGGATTGATCAGTTGATCATATTTGTGTGCCTCCTGAAATTCAATAATCGCTCTATCACCTGTGAAACACGCACACTCCAAAGCTTAGTATCCGGGAAATTCAAATCATGAATGCAAGTCAAATGAATACCAAACCCCAGTGAAAGAATCTACAGCGTTTTTAATAATGGTTCATTTCATTGATGGTAATTTTTATTTCGTAGATTTTTTCTTTATACTGTGCCAATAAATAAAAATGAATAAATAAATATTTTTCTTGTTTCAAGTGTATTTAGCACACTTACTTAATAAACAATGATTTCCCGGTATTTTTGTTAACCGTTGATTTGTGTTTACAAGTTTGAAAAGTTTAAATTTCAAATAACTCGAATTAAGAATCACAGGAGTGCGAGCGTTTTTCCCCTGTCGGTTTTCTTTTCATACAAAGAGATTTGTAAAGTTTGGTGTTTACAGTGTTATACTTAAGAAGTCAATTACAAGATAAGACACACTGATCAGCTGAAGGGTGTTGAATCTAATGTCATCCCTAATCACTCTACTGTGCTGAAAAGTGAATGTGGCTCTTTTTATACCATCTGGAATACGACTACAATCCATGGAAGCGCAGAATTTCAAATACACTGCCAAGGGGATGGCACAGCAGCGTCCTCGTTACAATCAAAGTGACACCATTATAAAATAGAAAATAAAGCAGATGTGCTAGTAGGTCAAACTTGATCAAGTTTCGTTGTGACATTTTTCAGACTGAAGTTAATGTGATTAGAAATTAAAAATCTGTTTAATAGTTGGTGTGTGACTCAAGCCAGAAAATGTAAGGGCCATAGTTTCACAAATCCACCCCCCCCCTCCTTCAGTAGACACTTATAGAGGTTTAGTGACAGTAAAAATATGTCCGGCATCAGGGAATTGATGAGGTGAAAATATGAAGAGCATGGGCACAAATTATGGCTGTTTCAAGGATTTCACGTTAGCGCCTGCGCAGAGCGTACCGCTGATCATATTGGATGAAATTCGTATGGGGAAATTGTGAATGGCTGTAACAAGGAAATGCGGACAACAAAAATTTTTTGGCTCCCGAAAGTGAACACGGGAGCTTATTCTATCTCGTTAATTTTCAGTTGGATTTCTACTGTCTTTTGAGAGTATCTAGGAAGCGTCATTTCTAGATGTACCTTCTGTCCATTTCTGGTAGTCTAGTGGTATCTAATACAAAAATAATAACCTTTGTGTACAAGGGCGTAGCCAGGGGGGGTGCTGAAAGGGCTTCAGCACCCCCCGAAATTCTAAAAAAAAAAATACCCTCTTAAAATACTTTAGTTTTGCTGCTTTGCTGGTTAGTTTACCGAACTATTGAGCGAGGTAATTAGGCGCACGACAAAAACGCATACGGACATTCGAGGTCTTCTGTGGCTGACTGTACGACAAAATGGTTTTGTTTTTCAGTATCAACATGCACAGCCGAACGGTCATTTTCGACAATGAAACAAGTAAAAAACTATTCGAGAAATCGAATGAACAATGACGACAGAAGACTTGTTGGATATAATGGCGAATGTGCCGAGGAGGGCTGTTCTGTAGTAGTTTTTCGTGATATAAAAACTATCTACATTTTACAAGTATCTATGGGAGTAATTAGAACATGTAATTAATTATATCATGATACGTTTTCTGTTCTAATCAATTAAGCGATAATAAAATTTACATTTGTTGTAATTTTGTCTCTTGTTCGATTTTTTATCCCATGAAACGATCACATCCTTATTACCTTCCTGCCTATTTCAGCACCCCTCAAAATAAAATCCTATCTACGCTCTTATTTGTGTAATATTTTGCAGTGATTCACGTTGTCTTACCAAGTGGTTCACCTCTTTTTCAAACCAATTACTGTTACATATGTATACAGGTTACATGTAACATGTTTGTTGCAGCTATTTTACTTTCAATCGAGCAGCTGTTGTTGCATGTAGCTGCTCTTAATTAGGTATCTGAATTCGAGTGCCTACGGGAGAGGGGGTCGAAAAAAGATAAAAACCTTCGAGGCAGAAGGCACTTTGGAGGGGAGGGTAACATGGCCGGTGGAGGGAGGTTTCGGGGGAGGGTACATGGCGGATGGATGCGAGAACCCCGACTGGATGCTGAACCCTCCTCCCTCCCATCGGAAGGCACTTTGTACCGAGAGAGGGGAGGGCGGCACTTTACGGGGAGGGGAAGGGGACCTATCGGAGGGGAGTGCTTTACTTAAGGCCTCTTGGTAATGTGGGTCAAATGACGTCATCGGAACCCCCTCTGGCCGCAATGCACGGC
The DNA here is from genome assembly GCA_031894815.1 of Creontiades dilutus. Lineage (NCBI taxonomy): Eukaryota > Metazoa > Arthropoda > Insecta > Hemiptera > Miridae > Creontiades > Creontiades dilutus. Next base: position 533,918 of record JAVIWC010008066.1, read on the forward strand.
GGCATTGCCAAAGCGCCAACGCCGCCCCTACCTGGGCCGCTCTGCCCGCGAGCCGCCGCCGGCACCCCCGGCTTCCCACCCAGCAATGCACGTCAAATGCACAAAAATTTATGCATCTCTTATCAGCGAATTTTTGCAGCAACTGGAACTACTGCAAAAGCTCCAAAAATGTTCAAATAATAATATTCCAATACTTTCAACAAGGAAATCCGGTTAGAGGGAAGGATTTATCAAATTTTGCATATGAATAAAAGATGTCCCGCCCAAAACGCATGATAAGTTTTCGAGTAAAATTATACGGGAAATGGAACAAAACACCGCCAATCCTTGTTTTACGCTGAATTTACGCAATTTTGAGTAGTAATGCCTGTTTTTAAGAAAGTACCTCCAAAGCAAGGCTTCATCATTGGAGAAACGCCTACTAGAATTGATCTAGGGGGATGTGGGACAATCCGCAAAGGAAACCCATAGGTGTATGCGTGTGTGGCAAATTTTTACAACTCTACCAAACTTGCAATTCTCAACCGATTTTCATTATAATGGTCCGATTTTGGTTCGATCCTTCACTCTGATTTTGCAGCAAACTCCGAAAATTTCAAATTTCACTTTGAAAGAGAGGAATTGGAAGTGATTTTGTCGTCGCTTTTCAGGCTACAATTCTTCATTCTCATTTTGATAGATTCCAATTGTATTCTAGTTGCGCAACAAACCTCGGAAATTTCGCTATTCATGACAAGAGGGGAATGGAGAGGACAACAGCCAATCCTTCAAATCGCTGCTCGTGAGAGAATCCACGAGGGATTCATGTGTGGTCAGTTAAGACTTTAGTGTAGCACCATATTTCACCACAATAAATTTTTATCATGAAAAGGGGTGATTGGAGGGAGCAGTAGTGATAAACTCTTATTTCTTCACTATTTTCATTTGAGTTGACTTTTTGAAAACGTCTTTTCTTTTATTCCAATTGTATTCTAGTTGTGCGCCAAACTTCGAAAACTTGAAATTTCTTGTCACGCCCTTCAATTCTTAATTTGATGGGAAAATCCAGTAAACTCCTAAATTTTCGGAGGGGTCTGAATGTGTCTCAATTCGATTCAACGTGAAAAATTTCGTAGAATTGTATTCTAAAATCAGTGGGTTTAGTCATTTTTGCAAAAAATATATGAGGAAGATTGAGGAAAGAGAGAAGGGAAGTGTCCTTATAAAATGACCACCAGATGAAATAAGAGCTACGAAGGGCGTGGGTGGTGATACCAGGAAGCACTCATGCCGAGATGCCCAACTCCGTGGCACTTTTCCCGCACCACACTCCGCGCCATGACACTGTAGCAGCCATGACCTTGATGTTATTGGAAATTTTACCTCAGATATCGCAGGATGCAGGTCTTATCATATCATATCTACTGATTTTAGCCTTCTATGTCTAACCTGCCACGGACAACTTGGACATTCAGGATCATGGCAGCCCCATCAGGCTTAGCGTCAACGATATCTGGTTTTTTGGCTCAGTCACAAGGCACATGGTATAGCATCTCCCTTCCCACATCCAGGCAGGATAACAAAGCATCTCCTATCTCTTGGGTATCCCTATCATGGCGTAGAATTCAACCACCACGAATCCATGGACACTGCTGCGCCAAACGGAACAGGTTCTCATTTTTTACTCTCCAAGGGTATGGGCTGTCGTAAGGCTACCTCTAGAACACCTCACCATGATGGGTAACGTAGCCACTTAGAAGGCATAAAATGATAAGTGTGACGGTTGGCATAATTTTTTTAAAAATCCCCCCTCAAGCCACCATTAACCAAAAACGAAAAAACCAAACAAACTATAGACGAAGATTAAGGAGGGATGGAATGGAAGTGGCCCTATAGAATGACTACCAGTTTAAGTAACAGCAGCGGGTGGAGACACCACGAAGTACTCCTGACTAGATCCTCAGCTTGAGTCACTCCGGGGCACTTTTTCCGAACCATACTCCTTGCCATGACACAGATGCAGCCATAACCTTGATATTATTAGGCGAAACTCCTTCATTCTCACAAAAAACTTGCAGCTGGTCGTTTCCATCATATTTACTCCTAGCCTTTGTGATGGATATGGATAGTTGGCCCTTCCCGATTCTTGAATCCTTCGGCTTGGGAAATGAATCGGACCCCTTCAAGCGTCTGGGTCATCCACTGAGCGTGGCGGGCATCACCGCATTCAGCTCAATGGAAGAGGCAACTATACCATTCCATCATCTCACACCTTCCAGGTCTGCTCCATATCCACGCTGCCCTGGGCATCCAGGGTTATAATCAAGGCCCATTGCAGACAGGCAGGGCAGAGGGTATCTACTTCCTTACAAATTCTTCTAGAACACCTTATCTTGGTGGCAAACGTAGCCAGGGACGTAACGAGGGAGGCGGGGAACGGCAGCCCTCGGGTGCCAAAGTTAGAGGGGCGCCAAATAGGCAAAAAAGGGTCAATTTACCAAGTTCTTTTAAATATTATGACCGTTTGGAGTAAATTTAATAATTGAAAATTTTGAAATGTTTCCTATCTTTTCTTTTTTTGAAAAAAAGCAGCGGAAGCCTTGTGTTCACTTTCGGGAACCAAAACATTTTTGTTGTCCGAATTCAAAATTTCCACTCGCATTTTGCGTTTCATAGCCTACTGAAAAAATTCGGTTCCGTGTCTGTCGGTCTGTCTACCCGTCTGTCCACGTTTCCTTGTTACAGCCATAACTTCCACAATTTCTAATGAATTTAGCTCATATTTTGAGGGACTATGCGGATAAGGCTTTTCGAGGTCCCATACGAATTTCATCTCAATATAATCAGAGGTACGCTCTGCGTATGCGCTAACGTGAAATCCTTGAAACAGCCTTAATTTCTACATTTTTCAATGAAATCAGCTCAAATCTTGAGGGATTAGGCGGATAAGGTCTCTTGAAGTCGCATAGGAATTTAATCTCAATATAATCAGCGGTACGCTCTGCGCATGCGCTAACGTGAAATTTTTGAAACAGGTATAACTTTCATAATTTTGATTCAATTTAGCTCATATGATAAAGCTGGTATCATCATATGATAAAGGCTGCTGTGCCATCTCCTTGGCAGTGTAATTTCTCATATTACGGTTGCCCCACACAAACCTGGATCAATTCTAATAGGCATCCCCTAACTAAAAAAGCCTTACTTCAGAAAGACGTCCTAAAAACTAAACGAAACAGCCGAATCCAACGATGTACGTCGTGTGCGGTCTTCCGGATGCTCCATTCTCACCGTAATACAAACAGCAGTTGTATAATTCCTCTTTCAGCAAGTTGGGCAAGCAGTTGGAACAGACTTAGAACAATTTTCAAGCGCTCACCTACCGCTTTTTCGGTTAAAAGTCCCCAACCAAAAGCGCCGCCACGAAGGGTGTAGGCCGTAAAAACCCAAACATAAAGCCGGAGAATGAACGGTTATAGTGAACTTTTCCAAAAACGGAGGGAAGCTATAGAAAATCGTTAAAACCCTCCGCAGGCTCGTTACGTGATAAATGACAACGGCAGGTAAATAACTGGGATAATAAAATGCGAACCCCTGGCTAAGACAAAAAACCCGAAACGAGCCGAAGGGAAGATGGAAAATTGCGAAAGGTGGCAAGAGAAGTACAACACGACTAAAGTTTAACCGCTTTTAGAGAAAAAATTGATTGTAGTGAATTTTTATCTCATCAGTTTTCGCAATTTTAGAAAAGGCAACCTACAAAAGTTCTGGATGAAATCAATTACGCTACGGTTTCATTTTCTAGTACTTCGAAACGAGACGAACACCGGCATAGCCCTATGTATTAAAAAGCATTTTTTGAAAAATATTGTCAAGTAATGTCTCTATGTCGTATGATAATAATTATTTGCTTATACACATAATAATAAATTTAAAATTATTTTAAACACTTATGAACATTTTTTAAAACTAGGGCAAATTGTTAATCGAACAAAAAAGAATGAATATTGGCTAGGCATTTCGGTGCCTATATTCTCTCCCCCCCCCCCCCCCCCGACATAAAATTCGAATTTTCTGGAGTTTATTAAACAAGGGAAAAAGTAATAGGGCAATGAATTTTGAAGCTCCATGAAAACACGAGGCTTGACTCCCAAGTGACATCTTCCCAGAATCTGAGGAATTTGTTTCGCTGAAAAACACCACTAGAATCCGAGAGAAGGCGAAAAAAACCAAGTTTCCAAGCATTGTCTTGCATCTTTAGCCTGCCCTCCATGTGGGCAGGAAAAAGAAAAACGCTGCAAATTCTTTCACCGGGGTTTATTATTCAATGATCTATGATTTGAATTTCTCTAAGGAGTGTGCGTGTTTCATTATTGAATTTCAGGAGATATACATAGAGCACTTAGATCAGTTCTCAACCAAAATACCTATTTGGATTGATCAGTTGATCATATTTGAGTGCCTCCCGAAACAGTAGAAATTCAAATCATGAACGGCCGATTGAATAATAAACCCCAGTGAAAGAATTTGCAGCGTTTTTTTAATGGTCAGAATGCTTCCGTACAGCGGCTTCAAAGCCTTTTAGGAGTTCACTCCATTATCCACATTACTACATCACTACATAACTAGGTTACTGCAATCAAAACAAAAACAATAATAAACCAAAATAACGCAAATGTTGGCACCATAAATCGGGCCATACATCGGGAATGGTTTGACCTACGGACTGGGGAAGGGCTCATTCGATTCCTCGTGGAAAGTTCTTCAAAAAGAGTCCAAATTTATTAGGCCGCCTTGACTTTTTTTGAGGTTTTTAGGGATTTTACAAAACTTTGACAACCCTTAAAGGCCACTTCAAATTAAGTGAGAAAGCTGGCTAAAGAATTGGGGCGTTGTCGGATCAATATTGATTTTTCCTGAAAATTTCAGATTTTATGCTCCAGCCGTTTGGGAGAAATCGCAATTACGGCGTGAGGCGGACGGACGGAAAAATTGTCATTGCAGATTCGGATTCTACACCATTTGAAACGTAAACCATGAAATTTTCATGGGGGGGTTAAATTTTTTTTTTCAAGAGCGATTACAATGGTTTATTATTGAACAATAAACCAAAATGGTCAGGTAAAAGACTACATTCAAGTAATTTATTAATGATTGTCTTTTTCCTAGCTCTAATATAGTCAAGTTAAATTATTGACAGTAATGCATAATTGAATCAGAACGCCCGACCTATTTGAAAGGTAATAAAGTATAATTACCAGTGGTATCGGTCTGCTAACCAGGTGCATCTATAGAATTTCAAGTAGTAATTTTCCTGAATATTTCTCATTGCTTCGTTTTGGTTTATTATTCTTCTAAATAATTCCGAACATTTCTTGTTATCAATAGAATTACTTCAACCTGTCTACGATTCACGAACAGCGACCACTACCATGAGACGCCTCAAAAGGAGACACCACACAGACAGCGGCGATGGCTTCAACTGAACCCTTACACGTGTAACTGAACGCTCCTACTTCCGAACAATACTTAACTTTTGTTATATGTTATTGTTGGCAATTAATAATTTCAAGAACCGTGCTTGGTTCTATGTATTAGAACCTAAGGTACAGCGGATGCGCTTATACCTAGTGAAAAAGTACATCACGTGAATCATGCAATTGCATGCTTTACGACATAGATTTCCTAAATTATAGTGCTACGCACAAGATTGTTGCAATAAATTTAATTAAAAAAAAATAGAATTACATTTATTGTCTCAAAGCCTGCCAAAGGTGTCTTTCGTCTGGCAATCGATTTTCATTATTAAAATTTAAATAATTAATTAAGTGCCTTATAGCGCGGCCTACCTTTGAAATACAATCCACATAGTGTAAAAATGACCCCTGATTTCTGGTAGAACTAAATTTCAAGTTTAGGTTTTGTGAAAACGGGAGGTCCGGATTCGCCCTTTCTGGGAAAATGACCCCTATAATATTATTAGTGTGTATAATTGAAACATGCCTCGGATGTAGCACAAAGGAATGTGACGAGACAGCTGTGTCTCCCATAACTCTCCACACGTAAATGTCTATCTAGTAATTATAATAATGAGAAATTAATTACCTACATACAGCTATAGTTTAATGTGATTAATTACTAGTTTGGCCTAACACTATTTAACTTCTGATAACGTCCTCACTTGCACTCTCATTGTTGAAAGATTTCCTTCTGATGAAAATTAAAGAAACAAATGGATACCAGCCGTGAGAAGAGGGAATTTGAAACCTTTTAAAAGTAGTTTTTCTGTTCTAAACACTTCAAAAAAGATGACTTCGACAGATTTTTATAGCAACATGAATATATTAAACACAAAAACCTTTTTAAGAAAGCTTTTATTTGAATCCCCTAAAAAGAAGGAAATAAATTTTTGCTAACAAATTTTAACTGTCTACTTATAGTCTATATACCTAATTCATGAAATCATAAAAGCTTGTCGCGACGTTTGCGTAAGTAGGTACTAGATACTATCTAGTAGATAGGTATCTGTCAGTGTTTACCTAATTAAACTGAAATAAAAAAATAAACGTATAGGGATAAGTTGGTCAATGAAATAGGTACCTAGGAACTAGTTGATTTACACAAGCCTAAATTTCCCATTTTTACCGGCGATTGTTTCCTCACCGGTCGAATAGGTCCGGACGCAATGTGTTGCCGTGTGATTCATTTGACTTCCTGAAGGGGACTAAGTAGTTGCCTAGAAAAAGTTGACACTGCCTTACCCTACTTAGTACTAATGATTTTACCTGTGCTCAATTTCGTAGATCGTACTTCGTATCGGCTTCTTCTTACAGTGTTCCGAGTACCTAACCTGATAGATGAATCACCGTCGCTAATAAAGCATCTACCGGGTCTACGATTAGTTCTCCTATTACGGAAATGATCAGAAAGAACTTATGGTCAGTCGCGGTGACCAATTTCATTATTCTACAACGCAGAGTACACTCAAACAATCAATATTTGAATTAGTAAAAGAACGATTTATGAATGAACCAAAATCGGACGCTTTACCGTCGACGGAGACGGAGGCAGTAAGAACTCGGCCTGAGAGGAGGAATATGTTTCGGGGAAAACGACACAGGGGAGGAATACTTGGAACCATGCAACTAGAACGTTTGTGGACCACGGAACGATAAGGATTGTGGATCATACAATCTTTTCGTATAATGGTTTAAAAGTATTCCTTCTCCCTGTCATTTTTCCTGGACCTGACAAGAACGGAGGGATACAATGTCATATTACTTCTGTCAGGCCGAATTCATTATCGTTATCGTTGTCGGTAAAGCGATTCATGTTCACCGGTAGAAAGTTTTTCGTTTTAAATTGGAATATTGAATATTGGAGTGTATTTATGTTGTAGAACAATGAAATTGGTCACCGCAAGTGACAATTGGTTCTTTCCGATCATTCCTGTAACAGAAGAATTAATCGTAACGGTAGGTGATTTATCAGAGCGATGTAAGATAAAGCCGATACGCAGTGCGATCTTCATGAACCCTTTCGAAGAACAGTTTTCCTTGAAGGAAACAGCATCGAGAGCTGGCGTGAAATTGTAAACGGGTAAAGCATTACATTACTCCTTAGTACAGAATCAATGTGAGGTTCTAAAGTAAATGCACTGGTAGTCGAGATAAAGAAAATGCCGACGAGGCAAATTTAACTTTGAGGCGAATTTATACGTGCGTAATAAAACTTCAAGAACAGGGATGGTTCAAGAGAAAATAGGATTACTATCAAACTAAAGATAAACCTTTGGTTTTTTCCACGAATTTGGTCTGAGAAAAGTCTGAAACGGATTTCTATCAAGTTATTTATTCCTCTTGGGCTTAGCTGGTCCTACAACCTCCCCTAGACCAATTATAATCTATTATCCTTCTATTGATCAATCATTGCACGGGACTTCCTAAACATGCGGCTGCCGCATTGCGGCACCTACCTAATCTCGGCCTATATGATTTTTTATTAGAGATTTTGTAGGAAAATACTTGGTACTTACCAATCCATGAAGATTCACGTTCGGAATAGGTGGAAGATGAAGACGGAACACTTTGCGCGAACACGAAACGGAGAAGACTGCCGGAGACGGCCACGCCCGAACGAGGAACAGGAAAAGACTGGTCGGGGCCTGCCGCTCTCCGCTACGAGCCGGTCGGCGGAGGGCTACTGGGCGTTGGCCTCGGCGCCCCGATAGTTCGTGTTTTCGAAGTCGTAGGAGCCCAAAATCTTCGAAAACACGAACTTTTTGCCGCAACTTGACAAAACACACTTTGAAACAAACTTGAAAACCGAGTACCATGTCCTAATCATCAAAAATATAGGAACTACTTTTTCAATACGTAATAATTCCGTCGAAAATGGATTAAAAATAACGTTTTTCCTAAATGTGGAGGCCCGTATGAACGATCACCGATCACTGATCATATTCCGAAAGACATCAAGTGATTTACATAGCGTGTACTGTAAGAATGAGATCCTATTGAAATTGATTTGATAGTGTTAAACCTGAGGGAATGATGCTGAATGGATTTTACGTTTGCACGTAGGCGTATCAATTTGAGTTTTGAGCAATGGTTTCATTGGGTACCACATGGTACACATGTTCAGCATACATATGTACCATAGGTGTGTAGATACACCTCTCATTCCCTTAAAACGTATAGCATTAGCAAACTGAATTTATTTATTTATTTATTTATTTGTTTGTTTGTTTGTTTGTTTGTTAGGAACATTGTTGTGGTGATGAGCGACAGCGATTCAAATAGTTCGTTCAGAGAAGCTTTAAAACGATTTCATGGGACACAAAACCACCCTTTAAACAGTTTGTTTGGGTTTCCTCCGCAATATCTCCATCTTTCTTCGTCAAGGAGGGATGGTCGAATTAGTAGTGATAGTGACTCACCTCCTGTTATTAAGAACACAACTCGAAGAAGACGCTGAAGGTTTAATTGTAATTGCGAAAGGTTCAATTCCAATTGCAAAAAGTTTAATTCAGTTTGCGACAAGTTTAATTCAGTTTGCTAATGCTATAATCAAAATCAGATGGTAAACGGCAGACAGACTTTTCTTTTTTCTTTTTTTTTTCAATAATAAACCATTGTAATGGCAATTGAAAAAAAATTTTTTTTAAACAACCCTGAAAATTTCATGGTTTACGTTTCAAGGGGTGTAGAATCCGAATCTGCAATACAAATTTTTCCGTCCTTCCGCCGTACGCCGTACGCAGGATTTCTCCCAAACGGCTGAAGCAAAAAAGCTGAAATTTTCAGGAGAAATCCATGTTGGTCCGACGACGCCCCAATTCTTGAGCCAGCTCTCTCACTTAATTTAAAGTGCCCTTTAAGGGTTGTCAAATTTTTGCAAAATCCCTAAAAACCTCAAAAAACCAAGGTGGCCGAAATGTGGACTTTTTTTGAAGAACTTTCCATGAGGAATCGAATGAGACCAGGTCTGTAGCTCAAACCATTCCCGATGTATGACATGATCTTGTGCTGCAAATTCTTTCACTGGGGTTCATTATTCAATTGGCTCGCGTTCATGATTTGAATTTATACTAAGCTTTGGAGTGTGCATGTTTCACAGGTGATTTTTGCAGCGTTTCATGGATATCAGAATGCTTCAACCCGTGTATCGGCTACAAAGCCTTTTAGGAGTTCACTCCAGTATCCGCATTACTACAACACTACATCACTAGGTTACTAATATCAAAACAAAAGCGCTGCAAATTCTTTCACTGGTGTTTATTATTCAATTGGCTTGCGTTCATTTATACTAAGCTTTGGAGTGTGCATGTTTCACAGGTGATGGAGCGATTATGTAATTTCAGGAGGCACACAAATATGATCAACTGATCAATCCAAATAGGTAAGAATTTTGGTTGAGAACAGATTTACGTGCTCTATGCATATCTCCTGAAATTCAATAACCGCTCTATCACCTGTGAAACACGCACTCCAAAGCTTAGTAGAAATTCAAATCATGAACACAAGCCAATTGAATAATAAACCCCAGTGAAAGAATTCGCAGTATTTTTTTAATGTTTTCACCCTAAACACCGTTTCAATAAACTCTACTCCCCCCCCCACCCCTTGTGGGCAGCCCTGTAATAGCGTTAAAAGAACAACTCTACCCAAACAAAGAGTGGGCGGGAAGGAATTGTTTTCCGTTGTTATTGGCAAGCGGTGGAGTCTGAAGGGTAGATAATCCAAGGTCCCGAATTAGGCAACGGTCACAGGTCACCGCTCGAAATTCACTCGAAACGCCGTTTGCTCCACGACCGTCCCACCTCGTTTTGTAAACTGACCGAAACCGAGGATTTTGGCGTTTTGTTTTAAGGACGTCCCTCAGAAATGAGAGTCGCCCATATGGTTTCGATATGGTTCGGATGAATATAACTTTGCCGTGGCTTTTTGTTTTTAACATTGTCGTGGACAGTCCAAATTACCAAAAGACTACGGCAATATCAGAGTGCCGTAACAATTTTATAATTAAGTAATTACCTTCTTTTTTTACCAAGTTTACTATTATGGTGTACCACTACTTGGGAATCCACCAACTTGTTAAATTCCTTCGCAACTTATGGTTTTACAGGGTAAGCAGAATGGGGAGATGAAGAATTTCAGAACAGGAGAGATTAAGAAGAAAATGTTTTCGAGATTTATTTTTCTTTATAGTTTCATATTTTGGTTAATGTACTTAGTTACATGGGGCTTTGGAACCTCCATAAAGTCAGGAATGAGACAATTACATCTCTCCTGTTTGATTCAACACAATTGCTTCCGAGTCTACTAAGGTAGCGGAAGCATTGTTTTCACTTTCGGAATGTGAAAATTTTTTTGTCTCCAAAATCAAAAATTCAACTCGCATTTTGCGTTTTAGACCTTTCTGAACAATTTTGGTTCCGTGTCTGTCTGTGTCTGTCAGCAAATCCTTGTTACAGGCAAAACTACACGAAGTTAGTGTCCGATTTTGATGAAATTTTCAGGGATTGTTCGGTTTGATGTGTAGATGGTCCCCTACGAGTGTCATGACCCCCGGATCAATAGTAGCCTCTGCGCATGCGCAAACGTAAAATCCTTGTTACGCGCATAACTCTGGTAGTTCTTGACCAATTTCGATGAAATTTTCAGGGATTGTTCGGTTTGATGTGTAGATGGTCCTCTATGAGTTTCATGACCCCCGGATCAATAATAGCCTCTACGCATGCGCAAACGTGAAATCCTTGCCACACGCATAACTCCGGGAGTTCTTAACCGATTTCGATGAAATTTTCAGGTATAGTTCGGACTTATTAGGCATATTTTATAGTTTGTTCAATAGTTGAACATGCCTACCTTTATTTTATCAAGTTATGCTCCTGCATAACAATAAATTTACCCCAATTCAATATTTACTTCGCCCAATTGAACGAAGTTCTTTAGTCAATAATAATTTTCAATGATCTATACAGTCATGTTATGGATACGAGGAAGCTATGTGCCACACCCACTTGGCAGACGTTTTTCATTTTCGTTACCAAGCTTTTTTCTTAGCGTGAGTGGTCATCGTGATTTCATTTTTACTTCGCGTGGGAGTTATGTGATTTGGGAAACTTTGAAGTCTGATAGATGAGAGACTGCCTACAAGTTGTATAATATACTGCTAAATATTACGTAATTTTTCATATTTTGACTCTTGTTAAAAAACTTTTTCACATCAATTAAATGATATAAAAACGATTTTTTCAAATACAATTCCATTTTTTCCTTTTACCTACCAACCCAAGAGAAAAATATTACTAGAACGAAATGAAATGTATCGACGTTGTAATGAACATTAACATTATCGTGTGCCCCAATTCACATTGTCATGGACGCGAATTTCAAATTCGAATTTAAAACTTTTAAAAGGGATTTATGAGCTGCCATTGCGCTTTTTGCCTTAGGGGCCATGACTTTAAATCCTATTAAAAAATTCCAGAAATTTATAAAAAAAAAATTTCTGATCGAAATTGCCCCTAGTTTAGGAATCACCCATATAAGAACCTCACTCTCTTCTACCACGAACATCCCGATCCCTTCATTATCCCTCGAGCCTGCGCTTACGGTTTTCGACCTAGCTCCCAAGGGGTAATACCCGCACCAAAAACCCGTCTATGGAGCACTCCTGAACATACATATGTATAGTAATATTACTGCCTCCCTTATCTTATCCGACTACTGCCTGATGAGATGAGGAACTCTTCCGGTTTCTCTCGCTCACCCTTCAAAATGAAAATCTTTACTTGGCTAATCTCTCGCGGTCTTTCAAGGTGTCAAGAGGCTCTATCAGTATATATGTGACACAATCCTGAGCATGTACCATTGTTTTTACCATTTTTGAATATATTTGATTGCCTTTTAATAATGTGTAATTTAGAATAAGCAACTCTCCCTAGCCGCACAGGGATTTCCCTATGGCCCGGGGCTATATTCGACTGTTTTAATCTAATTATTGTAGATAATGTCACTTGATTTCTCGGAATAAACTTCCTTTTCATTTTTTACATTGATTTCATTTTCAAAGCTCGAAAATCAACTGGAAATTCTAGGAGGCACTTGAATGGGTCGGCAATTAACGCCCCCCTTTCCTCACCCTTCTCGACTCTCAAATTCGAAATTTCTTAGTCTTATTGGACAGGAGAGGACAATAAGCCATTTTTTGACTGAACAACAACTATAAAGGACTTCTCAGCCTGTAACAAACGTAGGTACCTACTCCCACATAGGGTTGGTGGGGAAAATCACCCGCATACTTTGGTTATTCATTCTTCTAATGGAAGAATAACTACAACGACTGAGTTTAAAGCTGAGCACACACATGCGGTACACACCCAGAGCTGAATGGTCGCCAAGTACCAACCCAAGTTGCTCGGTATTTGGGGAACACTGACGTATACAAGATCACTTTCTTAAAATAAACAAAGTTTCTACACTTCAATCAGAAAAGTCGTGCATTTGTTATTTTTGCATTAAATTAAATCATTTTTCTTTTTAGTTCTAATTTGAACCTTTGCAAATTCATTGGTCATTGATCTTCGTTCATTGAATGCGCCCCAAAAGCCGAAACTTCTGTTGTCCATGGGTTGTCAAGGAATCTCCACTTGTATTTTATCTGTCACTGTGGAAATATTTTCATTTCTTTCAACTTTTCCTGCTGGTAATTGTTTACAAATAATAGCTACGGTCGTTTTTGGTTTATTATTCAATAATAAACCATTGTAATCGCTCTTGAAAAAAAAGTCTAACCCCCCTGAAAATTTCATGGTTTACGTTTCAAAGGGTGTAGAATCCAAATCTGCAATACAAATTTTTCCGTCCGTCCGCCGTACGCACGATTTCTCCCAAACGGCTGGAGCAAAAAAGCAGAAATTTTCAGGAACAATCCATGTTGGTCCGACAACGCCCCAATTCTTTAGCCAGCTCTCTCACTTAATTTAAAGCGGCCTTTAAGGGTTGTCAAAGTTTTGTAAAATCCCTAAAAACCTCAAAAAAGTCAAGGCGGCCTAAATTTGGACTTTTTTTTTGAAGAACTTTCCATGAGGAATCGAATGAGCCACTCCCCAGGTCCGTAGCTCAAGCCATTTCTTGATTTATGGTGCCAACACTTGAGTTATTTTGGTTTATTATTGTTTTTGTTTTGATTACAGTAACCTAGTGATGTAGTAATGTGGATAATGGAGTGAACTCGAAAGAGGCTTTGTAGCCATTATACGGGTTGAAGTATTCTGATATGCATGAAACGCTGCAAATCCTTTCACTAGGGTTTATTATTCAATTGGCTTGCGTTCATGATTTGAACATCTACAGAGCTTTGGAGTGTGCGTGTTTCACAGTGATAGAGCGATTATTGAATTTCAGGAGGCACACAAATATGATCAACTGAACAATCCAAATAGGTATTTTGGTTGATAACCGATTTAAGTGCGCTATGCATATCTCCTGAAATTCAATAATCGCTCTATCACCTGTGAAACACGCACACTCCAAAACTCAGTAGAAATTCAAATCATGAACGCAAGCCAATTGAATAATAAACCCCAGTGAAAGAATTTGCAGCGTTTTTCTAATAGTTTACACGTTCATATTTTAGTTTCCATAAATAATTAACCAACTTACTTAATAATTAATTGACTTTTATCAAGAAGGGAGAACCGTCTGGATGGCTAAATTTCAACTGCACTGATTCCCTCCACAACGCCTCAGCGTGTCTTTACTCCAAGCGGGTTACTGCCCCCACCAAACCTACTCACAATTACCTATGTATAAAATACAATTATTTATGAACGTATCGCGGAATTGCAATTACGCAACATCCCTCGAAAATAATCTCGCAGAATTGACCCAGTTCTTCCTTCAGATATAAACAGCCACCTGTTTACTCGATGAGCCGCGATATTTGTCGCACATGCATCTAGCGGTTTTTTTTTTAAATGTACCCCGGCGAAATTTCGTGTTTACCGTCATTATCTCCGCTATTGTTTACAAGATTTGCGAGGCGCCGGAATTAATTGTTTCTCGTTATTTGCACGTTATCGCCATTTCGTCGATTCGCGACGCTCCATTCTGATCGATCACTTTTCAACCTGCTCGGTAGGGTGTTTTCGTGAATTATAGGACGTGTCTCGGAAGGGTGAGGGCAGTAAAACTACTGACGAATGGGTGATCACAACATAAATCTCAATATGAAGAGTTTACAATCAATTTCGGGAATAGACCCTCGGACTAAAGAATAAAGGCTGAGTTGTATCCTCATTTACAGAAAATCCAATAACAGAAAAAGGAATTTTTTTCAACGAAAAAACCCAAATTTTTTAAATTAATCTACACAATGCATTGAATCGTTTGCACCAAGAATCATTCAAATCGTACAACGGGAAGCAGTCCAAAAATCATTTTAAAAACCGGCACCTCAATGCAGACCAGCCCTTTAGATAGGCTCATCTCCCTGCGTACTGGTTGTCTGGACGTGTATGGTTAAACCTTTTGAAATTCGAGGCAGATTTGAAAAAAAAAATTTCTTGTTTGAAGGTCAACAATTCACTAAATTTTTGCATGTTTTGTGTAATTGGGTATATATTTGTTTTGTATGCAGAATTTCCGAAAGTTCTATAACTCACAATTACGTAGAACATCTCCAACAAATTTGAAAAAGATAACTTCAGTAGATTCTGAGAAAAAGGACCATGAATCTAGACACTTTCTTGGCGTTTTCCATCAGGAAAAAAATATGCCGTCTACCCTCAACAAGCTAGTGACGCTCGCAATGGAGTCTACAGTGATGGATACAAGGGGAAAAACAATAATGTCATTTTATGGTATTGTAGCAAAAAGCACAGAATCACTAGAGGAGCATTGACGTAGGTCATTAAATGGTAGGTCATTTAACAAATTTTGTTAAAGTGGAGCCCTGGGACACTCCAGACAATATAGGTTAAAAATCAGACAAACCGCCTTGTGATATTTCTAGTTTTCACTGTTGATCAAAAGTGGAGGGAACCGATCAAATGATCCAGTTATTATTGAGTGACTGATTGATCTGCAAAAAGCACTGAAGCACAAGAGGAGCATTGAGGTAGGTCATTTGTTGAAGTGGAGCCCTGGGACACTCCAGACGATACAGGTTCAAAATCAGACAAACCGCCATGTGAACTTTCTAGTTTTCACTGTTGATCAAAAGTGGAGGGAACCGATCAAATGATCCAGTTATTATTGAGTGAAACAAAAAATGTGTTCACCCTGAAAAAAACTTCAATTCAAATCAGTTTTCTGGAGGTGTTCCATACCGATTTCATGGAGTAATTCTAGTTTGAATTTCCTGATAGACTTAGGAAACTTTAAAAGGGACTCTACTTGGGCTTGGGAAGTGAAGCCAGCTTGACGGCCTGGTGTGGGGGGAGAGGAGTCGAGCCATGGACCGCCTGATCACGCGAAACGGGAAATCAGTGAATTTACTAAATCGATGTATCTGGCATGCTCATCCTTAGATATCACACCCGCAGTGTTTAGGGCCACAGCTGAAATGGTAAATGTGAGGGAGGCAACAGCAAACAAATGTCCTCTGTGTATATATATTGGATGAGCTAGGGACCAATTTCATTTTATGGCTGTGTCCCGTGCTAAGTGAGTTCCGAGTGGCTTGTACGGGAAGGCTCACATTGAAACCTTTTATTTATTCATTAACTTATTTCTTTCTCGACAAGAAAAGAGAAAAACAGTAAAAACAGAAGAAAAAAAAAAACAGTAGAATTACCTAGAACAGACAACTACAACAGTGATATTTTTCGCTAGGAATTCAATCAATAGTGCTTCAAGTTTAGAAATATTGCGATCTACGCTGCAAACCATTACACAGAAGTTTATTTCTGCAGAAATCTCTCCTATTTGAATCACTGGTATACGGTTATCAGCTGTAATCTGCAGGGAACCTGAACAATGAATCTGAATTCAATAAATGAGTGAATTAAAAATTATTAAAATAAAATGGTACTCATTAAAATTCGAATTAAAATGAAACCAAGAGCTGAACGACATTCTGAATGGCTCCGAGGGGTGGTCGAGCCTTATTCTGTACTTGAAGAAAGTAATAAAATATAAGAAATTCTTAATGGAGGAGTTAATTACAAGTGAAATGAAAACGTTTTTATACATTAAGTTGAACCATGCCAAGTGGATTCGTGGCTCTGGCGCCAGGTAAGTTATTGTTATCCTGTAATTTATGCATTATTGGTTATGTTTGGTTGAATTCAATCGTAGTTTCTTAAGTAAAATAATGTTGTGTCAAATATTTGTACTTATGATTACTTGCTAAAATGTGCTTCAAGATTATCAACACGTGATTAGACAAGGTTTTCATCAAATCAACAATCTTGCCATTGTACGTAAAAACAAAATACGTTATCTCACGTGTCGTTTCTACCCCAAACGGTTTCTTTCAACTCAAATATCTACTAGAAAAGTTCATGGAACATGTGACGTTACTGCACTAACAATGAAATGTCACATGTGTCGTTTCTGTAATAACCGATTCAATTAAATATCCATGTTACCATTAAAAATAGACAGAAAAATGTATTAAATATTAAAAATTATTAATTAACGTATAGAACAATTGCATATTTCTTGAAAGCAATAAAATTTGTTTAAGATTTTTTAAAATATTGTTGAGCTAGTACAGAGATGACAATCCTGAGGATTAGAAGTATATTGGAACATTTGATTCTAAGTGAATCCGGTGTTTTGAGTAAAATTCATGCAAGAGAGCGATAGTGGATAGCTACAAGTGGGTTTTTCTCAAGTGAAATGAGAGAGAGAGTGTATATGTGTGTGAGTGAGTCAGGATAGGATCAGATGAAATGACGTAAGTACAAGGGACCCTGACACAGTGATTTTAGTCCTTGTACGAATTGCAAGGGGGGAGGGGGCTCAAAAGCAGCATAAGAGAAGAGAAGGAGGAGGTAAGTGGGTCAGGAGTTCCAATGTTAGGGGAGCAGGGCAAGGCCGGCGGGGCCGGGGGCCGCCAAGGACGCCCCCAACTGGGTCAGGCGCGGACCGGCGCATGCGTCGCCCCGAAGCGGGGCGCTGTGCGGACGCCGGAGCGCCGCCTCCGCTCGTCGGCGGGGGCGCGGGAAAGGAGGCGGCGGATCGAAGTAGCCGGGGGCGGCCCGGGGGTCCCGCACGGCCGCGTTGGGGAAGGCGGGCCGGGAAGACTCCGCGGGTGAAGCCGAACCTCCTCCGCCGATCTCTTCCCTCCGTCTCACGGCCGCTTCTGTCTCATCCCCCGACCCGAACAACTGACCACGCATAACTCAATTTCAGATGAGCCCGTCCTCGAATTCTCATGAGTAACGTCACTTCGCTAAGGGCGCGTTCCTCTGGAGAGGTCTGAAGAATATAGGGCCGAATTCATAGTCTTCACTTAGATGAATAAAATAGGCTTAAGTTAAGCTCTGAGGAGCTGGTAGCTACTTACTCTGTACAAAGAAAAGACATTCAAGTGTTCGAGGAATATTTGAGCATATCCTTACATAAACAGAAAACCAAGCAAATGCTCAGCTATATTTGAGTTCTCTCGCATATTTTATTAATTTCACGTAAACGAATGGTTATTCTCACAATATTACAATATTGATTTTCTACAATGTCTAAAAAAGGCTTTTCGGGGGAGAAAAAAAAGTTGAAAAATGAATTAGCTCGGTTATTTATTTGTAAAATAACTTATTCTCTTCCTTATTATTATTAAGTGGTTCTTAAAAAACGTAAATTAGCTCGGCCACTAAAAAATAATAATAATAATAAAATAAAAAATAATGAAGGTTTATTCTTTATATATTAGGCCTTCCACGAAAATCATTTATCTCTGCACATGAGACGTAGTCTGTGGTGCATTATCTAAACGATCTCGTTTAGCTACGTTGCAATTGCATTCAAGATGAAAATACTTGAGCGGTCGCCAGCCACGCTGTCTAAACCTCCCGTTGAACGGGCTCTGATCAACCGTCTAACTAATTATAGACGATCGACTTTCAGTAGCCCGTCCGCAAATTCTTAAGAGTAACGTCACTTAGCTAAGAGTGCTTTTCACCGAAAAGCTCCGAAGAAGGGTTAGGACGAATTCATAGCCCTCACTTAGACGAATAGAAAAGGCTCAAGTTAAGCTCTGAGGAGCCGGTAACTACTTGCTGTATTCATAGTCAAGTCATTTAAGTGCTTGAGCACTACTTGATCATATCCTTAAATGGGATTCATAAACAGAAAACCAAGCAAATGCTAAGCTAAATGAACCGAAAAATGAAGGTAGGTCCAGAGCTACTTGAAGTTCCAAGTCACCATTACTGAAGTTCTCCCTCACATTTTATTATTTTCATAGATGCAAATTATTACTTTTTACGATATTGTTTTTTCTACGAGCACTAAGAAAGATTTCTGCAACAATAACAACGACAAATTTTAGGTTTAAAAGTATTCAATAACTCAGAGTAGAAAAAAATATTCTTTCGCACTATCTTATTTACGAATGTACGTGTAAAATAACTAATTCTTTTCCTTATAATTAATATTTGGTTCTTAAAGAAACGTCAACTAGCTTGGCATGGACTCTTTTTGTCCACCTATCTAATCGTAGACGACCGATTTTCATTAACCGAAAATGAGTTTTTTCAAATGGTAAGCGAATAGTTGATCGTAAGGCAAGTGGTCTCGTTCGATTCAGCGAATTAAACTCTATCTTAATCCAATAAATTTCGATTTTTGATAGAGTATTCCGTGAATCCCTTAGGGTTGATTGATCAAAAGGCCAAATTTACTGGCACGTTTTGGACCAATAGTTTCGTTTGAAACGTAAACCCTTTTGACAGGGGGGGTTGTACTTTTACTTTTTTTTCGGGGTCGATTAGAAAGGTTTATTGGAAATAATAAATCAAAAGATAGGATTTACGAGAACAAAATTCAAGAAAAATATAACAGCTTCGGTGGTAAAACTGTGCGTGTTGACTTGTAGTAAAAATGATGGAAAATTCAGACGTAAGTTCATTTCTATTGAAAATGGACGAAGCAAGTCACTTCAACAAATCGACCCTGTGAGACTGTCGACTAGCGGCCAATAGGTGAAATAACGAGTTCCAAAAGGAGCAAACACAGTGAGAACCAGTGAAACCGAAAATTTATAGGGTTAGCAACTCGAGTCCCCATCCCGTTTTAGCTTCTCAGAATAGGTACATGAATATGAATGTATGGATGGTTTTACTAAACAAAAAGAAAAAAAAAATCAAAATTTCAATAACTTTCGACGTATTACAATAGTTTTTTAGTTTGACTCAGAGATAAATTAGTTTTGTGAATTAAATGAGACCACTCGGGTACGATCATTCGTTCCATCCCCATTTGAAAAAAAATTGGGAGAGTCCAAGCGTACATTGGTGTTTTAATATACCTCGCTAAATTTCAGTTCTATATTCGTGGATTTCTAAATAGCGTCCATACATTTACAGAATATTGTCACCATTGTAGATATTGACATTGTCTGGAATATCTACCAAGGCAACGGATTCTAGAATCGAGAAGGGCCAACTAACCATATCCATCGCAATGTGCTTCTGCTAAGTGATCAGCGTAGAATGGTTATTGTAATACAAAAATTATGAACCCCTGTGTATCAATTTGTAGCCGGTTTTTTTCGAAATCCGATCACCTCAAAATGGCCTGCAATCTAAGAATCACCCATTTGCAAACAAATGTTTAAATTATTGTTTAGTAAACCAGAAGCGCATCTGGATCCCCTGGTCAAAATTAAAAAAGGTACTTGATAATAAAAATATTAAAAGAATAATATTATCATACTGTTTTCCAACGTTTCCCCATGAATCCTCATTGAAGAGCAGAAGAGTTTCAAATTCACGCGCCAAACAGAGCCTCAAGATGGTGGAGTCGTGAGTTTAGTGAGGGGGTTAGGGGTTCACTGTCCAGGGGAGCAAAGCTAAAGTTCTGCGATTCGATCTATCTCCAAAGAATGAACCAATCAGAGCGCCTGAAATAAAGCGGAATTTCTGAGCGCACCCTTAGTTGTTTGCTCATCCCCTAAGAATGCTACAGTGCGCTAGAATCTGTGAGGGTGATGGAATGGTTTAGAAGATGATTCAGACGCTTGCAGGCGTCGGACTCATCTCCCAAGGCGACAGATTCTAAAATCGGGAAGGGGCCAACTAACCATATGCATCAAAAATCACCAAAACACACTCTTATCCTGTTATCATTCGATTGTTGCCAAACCTTGTGACTGTACTGCATTAGCTGTAAATACGCGATTAATAAGTAAGCGCTATAAAACGGGAGTTCGCGAAATTGGTGGTGGAGCAAAGTGATTATTCGCGATGCAGGGCGCCCAATGCCACGATTGACAGGACTGCAACAAACCTCAAAGGCAAGCAGAAATCGTTCCACAATCCGCAAGTTCAATCGTCATTACCAGGAAAAGGTAGATTGGCTCTGCGGATGTGAGGTAATTAATAAACTTGCCTGCTTCCTTTGTCTTCTTTGCTGCAATAATAGGAATAAAGCTTGCGTTTTCTAAAGTTCGACAATCATTTCAAAATGTTCATTTTTTTTTATAATGGCATTTACGTAGGTACTTACTAGTGAAGTACGTAAGGGTAGGCTTGAGTCGTTTGTTTCACGATTTGAAGTCGAGAAAGCAAACAAGATTTATTTCCTCAGCATATTGGTAGTTGAAAATTTAATTTGGCTGGGAAAAGCACATTTTTGTCTCACGTTCCCTCCGTGGTTGTCCTTTACAGTCTCGATGCACCCCCAGGGTTTCACTGTAGTGAACTAAACATTCTCTTTCCAAACGAAAATTATATAAGCGATAAGTTACGGATTAGAGGGAGCTATATGTCCAACTTTCAACCTGTCAGAGGTTTTACTGTGTGGTCAATATTGAAATCTACGTTATCGCGTGTTCTCGCGGTAACTCCAGTTTTTCAGTCGCCCCATCTTCATTTCTCTCGGAGGCGAACCAAGAGGTGAAAGGTAGTTTTGAAAACTAGATCGGCAGGTGGCGTCGTAGCACAGGTGACTCGGCCGTCATAATACGAAGTAACTGAGAAGATATGCCCGCATTACCCGGCGGATGTTGGTTTGAAAAACGCTTTTAGTTCCTCTACAACAGCTGCTCTCTTTCGGAGTCTTGTTAAGTAATAAGTACCCACCCATCTTTCTCAGTACCTACATCACCTGTTCTCACCAGACCTGTACGGCTCGGTTCGTGTTTTATTTTTCTTGTTTCGTTCGTGCATCTTAGATCCATATATCCTGATCAATATCATGGAAATAGACTGCTTAATATTCGATTCAATTTTCTATTTCATTTCTAACATGAAACTGAAACAATTTTTACAGGGTAACAAGAGCCTATACAGTAATAGGGAACGGTGGTGGTTAATGTCAGGAATGGGCAACCTTTGACGTGTTGTGGGCCAATCTTTAGTGCGCAAATACGTTCGTGGGCCGCCTTTAATGGTAGTGTCCATCATTTTTAGCGATACATATCAGACCAAGGAGTAGTATGACAATGTTATTATAGTACAATTAATTAAAATAACAAAATTAAATTAAAAAAATAGGAATAGAATCATTATCGTTAAATTTGGAATTGTCACAAACTAAGAAAGTTGAATGGCGACACCGAAATCAATGAGACATATGCTGCTTGAATTTGGGAAACTAATTCATCGATGTTTGGATTATTTCCACTGACGCAAAGAAGTAAAGAATTTTCAATATTATCTTCAGTCAGCCTTGTTGTTGAAAGTTTGTTGACAACCCCTCATAAGAACCCCCCTCCCTGACATTTTTTTAACTTCAAGTCAAAACGAGAAAATGAAAAAAAGGGATTTGAAAAATTGAAATATACACAAAAACTGTAGACAGCAGAAAAATATGAAATAGTAGTGCTGTGACTTGTGGTTCAGGCGGTTTCCGCTGTATTGTGGTAGGAAGCAGCACTGTCTGATAAGAGCTTCGAGAGGTAATGACGAATTGAAATCAATCTCAAGTTCCAAGGAGTTTGACAGCCGTTTGGCTTATCGTGTAGGTACTGATGAACTGCACCTCACTCTCTGATCAATCATTTTCGACAATGGGCAATCAGACTACCAAACGAATACGATAGATAAACAGGCCCTTAAGATCTCTGAGGATAGGGTATTTGCAATAGAACGCAATACGGCGAAACACGGAACATTGGTAGCCATAACAAATCCAAAAACGCTGCAAATTCTTTCACTGGGGTTTATTATTCAATTGGCTGTCGTTCATAATTTGAATTTCTACTAAGCTTTGGAGTGTGCGCGTTTCACAGGATAGAGCGATTATTGAATTTCAGGAGATATGCATGGAGCACGTAAATCTGTTCTCAGCCAAAATACCTATTTGGATTGATCAGTTGATCATATTTGTGTTCCTCCTGAAATTCAATAATCGCTCTATCACCTGTGAAACACGCACACTCCGAAGCTTAGTACAGATTCAAATCATGAACGCAATAATAATAAACCGGAATTTCAGCAATAATATTAAACCAAGTGAATAATAAACCGGAGTGAAAGACCACTTATTTACCCCAGTAATAATATTGAATAATAATCCCCAGTAATAATATTTACCTATATATTATCAGCGTTTCATACAAATCAGAATGCTTCAACCCCTGTATCGGCTATAAACTACAAGTATCCACATCGGCTATCACTCCAGTATCCACATTCACTACAACTCGACGGTATCGGCATCACTAGGTTACAAACAAACAATAATAAACCAAAAAACGCAAATGTTGTCACCATAAATCGGGCCATACATCGGGAATGGTTTGACCTACGGACGTGGGGAAGGGCTCATTCGATTCCTCATGGTATGTTCTTCAAGTAGAGAAAAATTTAGGCCGCTTCGACTTGTTTTGAGGTTTTTAGGGATTTTACAAAACTTTGACAGCCCTTAAAGGGCACTTTAAATTGAGTGAGGGAGCTGGCTCAAGAATTGGGGCGTTGTCGGACCAAGATGGATTTTTCCTGAAAATTTCAGATCTTTTGCTCCAGCCGTTTGGGAAATATCGTGCGTACGGCGGACGGACGGAAAAATTTTTATTGCAGATTCGGATTCTACACCCTTTGAAACGTAAGCCATGAAATTTTCAGGGGGGTTTGAATTTGTTTTTTCCAGAGCGATTACAATGGTTTATTATTGAATAATAAACCAACATGAGGGGAAAAATTAGGATTTAAGAAATTGAAATTTACTCAAAAGTGGCTATATGGATAGCAGACAAACATGTAATGGTTGTGCAGTGACTTGGAGTACAAGCGGTTTCTGCTGTATTGTGGTACGAAGCAGCACTGCCTGATTGGGGATTCAAGAACTAATGACGGATTGAAATCAATCTCCAAGTTCAAAGGAGTTTGGGAGTCGTCTGGCTTATCGTGAACTGATAAACACCAGCCCACTCACCAATCAATCATTTTCGATTATGGCCAATCAAACTACTCAACAACTACAATTGATAACGAGGCCCTTAAGATCTCAGCGGATTGGGTATCAGCGATACGACAAAACATGGAACATGTTTTTGCAATCACAACCTCTCCAAAATGAGCACGAAAAACCTAATAGGCCTTCCCCCCCACCATTTTTGTTTTAAACTTTCAAGCCGTCAGAACAAGAAAATGAAAAAAATTGGGATTTAAAAAACTTAAATTTACACAAAACTGGCTGTGGTCTGCAGCCAAACATAGAATGATTGAGCGGTGACTTTTAGTTTAGGCGGTTTCCACTATATCATGTTAGGTAGCATCCAAGTTCCTAGGAGTTTGAGAGTCGTCTGGGTTATCCGAACACTGATAAACACCACCCCAATCACTAATCAATCATTTACGATGATGACCAATCAAACTACCTAACGAATACGATTGATAAAAAGGCCCTTAAGATCTCTGGGAATCGGGGAATAGCAATACGAAACAACATAATAGTCCAAAACTAAAGCCATAGCAATTCCATGCTAAGGTTACAAGAGGTCAGCTAAAATGAGAGAGTGTAAATTTGACTCTACCAGGAAAGTTCACTAGAAAGAGTAAGACCCAAGAAGTTGACTGAATCAATCAATCTCCAGAGAATGAGTTTTTTTTTCGTACCTATTCAATAAAAATTGGTTGGTCTTGCATCACACAACGCTGTCAAACAACCAGTAGTTCTACAAGCATTCAACATATTAAGAAAATACATCGCTGACTGCGTTTTCAGTAAACGATTATCAGAAATTACAAGCACGCAAAGTGGTCTAGCGTGAAGTTGTCAGTTTGATTGATAAACACAAATTTTGTCGATGTTTGGTGAAGCACTACAATGACGTTCCAGTAAAAAGGTCTGTCTCAGCTCCAATTCATAAGTCTCTCATAAAAGCCAATCAGGTGGGTATTTAATCGTTGGTCTCTTTTCAACCATTTGGATTCTGCTCAGCTTTTCACAAAGAAATTAGTTTGAATGAGGACAGAAGGATCCGAGTTGAAATCGAAACTGATCGTATGCTTACTACTCAGACTAATGACTGTCACGTTCTTGTAACATTTGCGCATTTATTTACAACTTGTTGGTTTACCCGGCGTTGCCCGGGTTAAGGTAATAAAACAGATGGGGGTCCGCATTCATCATCATCAAGCTGAAGTCTTGTTATTCATTTTCTGTTCTTCCCTCTGATGTTTCCATAATTGCGTGCTTGCCCGCATAAATGCCAACAATAAAACAGCAACAATAAAAGACGTAAAGGCTCCTAATAAAATGTCAGTATCTATAATGAACCGGAAAGATATTAGTTAGAATAAATTAAATACGCGAAGCTCATGATTACAACTAAAATGTCCGAAGTGCTATCAACTTCATCACAGAAATATTGATTTTCAAATTTAAAAACTATTATTAGACCTAAATTCGTAAATTAGTACGTGTTAATAGACTGAACTTAGGACAGCCTAAGTGGTGGTATTTTCCTTATATAGGGAATTTGTATACAGATCATAACTTCTAAAGAAAAAGCCCGAATCGAATGAATGCATGCATGTGGAATTTTCACGTTCCTAATCAACCTTAACTATTAAACAATTTAAATGGATGAGGACTATCATCATGATACAAAAATTATCAGTATTCGATAAAGCCCGTGTTTGAGCTTAATGAACGAATTTGGAAAACAAAAAACTGATATTGTGGCCGGGAAAGAATCTGTAGGAAAATTTTCACCTCACCCAACATAATCAAAGATGATCCATTTTAGGTTAACCATTTTCAATAATAAGCATTTGTGCAGTGAATAAATTGAATATCAAACATATTTTCTAACATTCCCTCAAAGTTCTTCACTTTACGTTTAAAGTTGCGTAGATGCAAAATGTGTCAAGTCTGTCTGCCGTATATAGAAAAGGCCTTGGAATTCATATTTAAAAAACGCTGTAAATTCTTCCACTGGGGTTTATTATTAATTTGGCTTGCGTTCATGATTTGAATTTCTGTTAAGATTTGGAGTGTGCGTATTTCACAAGTGATAGAGCGATTTTTGAATTTCAGGAGATATGCATAGAGCACGTAAATCTGTCCTCAACCAAAATACCTATTTGGATCGATCAGTTGATCATATTTGTGTGCCTCCTGAAATTCAATAATCGCTCCATCTGATGAAGTTCATCAACTGTGAAACACGCACACTCCAAAGCTTAGTAGAAATTCACATCATGAACGCAAGCCAATTGAATAATAAACCCCAGTGAAAGAATTTGCAGCGTTTTTTCTGGTTATTAGAATGCTTCAACCCGTGTATCGACTACAAAGCCTTTTAGGAGTTTGCTCCAGTATCCACATTACTACATCACTACGTCACTAGGTTACTGATATCAACACAAAAACAATAATAAACCAAAATAACGCGAATGTTGGCACCATAAATCGGGCCATAGATCGGGAATGGTTTGACCTACGGACCTTAGGAGGGGCTCATTCGATTCCTCGTGGAGTGTTCTTCAAAAAAGTACAAATTTAGGCCGCCTTGACTTTTTTTGAGGTTTTTAGGGATTTTACAAAACTTTGACAACCCTTAAAGGGCACTTTAAATTAAGTTAGAGAGCTCAAGAATTGGGGCGTCGCCGGACCAACGTGGATTTTTCCTGAAAATTTCGTGGGTACGGCGGACGGACGAAAAAATTTTTATTGCAGATTTGGATTCTACTCCCTTTGAAACGTAAACCATGAAATTTTCAGGGGGATTGAAAATTTTTTTTCAAGATCGATTACAATGGTTTATTATTGAATAATAAACGAAAAACCAAAGTTTTTCCGCATTTTACCGTCGATTTCTACATCAACTTCAAGCGAAAAATAGAACTTGATTATACCATTGGAAAGCTATGATAAAACTAAAAGGATATTTTAGCACTACAGGCTAAAATTCACGTCTGAATTACAGGGACCTACAAACGATTAAAAAAACTGGGGATTTTCAAGATTTGAAAATTTTTTAATTCAAGCCCCTTGGATCCTGATGTATTTGCTAGGAGTTAGCTAAAATTCAAGCTATATGCTACACCGTAGGTCGCCAATTATCGATTTAGGAACTTGTAGGCGTATTGCTCCAGGTTCGGTTCCGGACATCACTCCCTCTCTATGGATGTTTATCGGTATCACGCTACTTTCGTTCAAATCTCATATAACGTTTTTCCGAAGTCAGGCCCCAGCTAAAGCATATTCATCCTAAAATCCGTCCGTTCGCACATGGACTCCACTAAGGGGTCTACTTGGTCCCCACTTCCAGCCAGCCCGATCGAATCACACGCATACGTGCTATGCAAAAACTAGCCAAAACGGTGTTCTTTCGAGGATTTTGTTGACATGGGGAATAGTGGTGTCATTTTAGTAGCAATGGACGCAAAATCGACAGGGTCAGCTTTCAGATCCACAGGAATTCACCCGTAGTAAATAACCGCAATTTCTGAACCTAAAAGTCACCTCACGCAATTTCAAAAATTATAAACCCATTCATTGGAATAGGCAACGTTATATATTTTGAGTTCTACCTTTCACGTGGTATGCGAAAATTTGTACTGCCATACTTTGGCTTCTGCAAATAAAACTTCTGATTCTGTTCAATACAAACAGGAAACCCCAACACGACAAACAAGCTACACTAACTGTTCGAAATGGTAGATTTGTTATCATTTTTCGCCCTCAAAGATAATCTCGATTGGATTTCGCGATCTCTCGATCGATGAGTCAGTCTGCTCGTTTACTCACCCCCTCATATAAATGAACTTCTCATTCTTGATGACGATTCAAAGAAGTTGGACCGTGAATAACTATTTTACCGTTATTGATGTGTTAAAATTCATTATTTCCCGCGCCATTTAAATGTACCCGAAGACAAGTTGAACGATCGCGGCAAGATGAACGTTTTACGCAACGGAATTTTTTATCTCCCGCGAGCACAAAGGTTTTACGACATTTTCCACGATAAAAGATGGTTTGGAGATGTCTGACGAAATCTGAGAAAAAAATTAATACAAGATTGCGTTTATTAGGTAACCAGGTGACGTGAGCCATATGAGCCATTTAAATATTTTTCGTATCTGAAAATGTCACAGCCCTAAACCGTCCATAGGGACCTCTATTATTATATAGAGCGAAAACTCACAATGTGATAAGGAAGTGACAAAAGCTAATTTTCCAGAACTACCGTTATGGTATTTATGTTGAATAGAGTTGAAATTCAAACACTTTGTGAGCCAAAAAATTGTATTGAAACAAAAATTATGGATTTTTGGAGTTTTTATCATTTTAGGATGTTTTGGTATAATGCAATTATCATAATAAGTTCGGGCTACGATTCTGAAATGACCTGCTTCATGGCTGATGAACTTTTTTTGAGTAATATTTTGTAGTAAAAATATGAATAATGTGATAATGAAGCTATTGCAACGGCTCCAAAATGTTTTATATAATAATTTCAAATTAATTTCTACTCCGAAATACGTTTCGGTGTATTTTGAAATGATTACTGCAGTTTAACGCTTTATATTTTCAAAGATGATGAGTTGTGCTGGAGTGTGGTACGATTTGACAGGTACCTTTATGACTGAGTTTTCAAAAACTTAGCAGACAGTTCAGAGCAATTTGTACACCCAATGGTATCTTACATGGAACCGTTATTCGTTCTTTAGGCAAAAAACCAAGCAACCCAAAAGAAAGAATGAGTTCTAGACAGTACTTTTTGAGCGTAATAAACTGTTCAAATTTCAAAAACCGTACTGAAAAAATCATTAAAAATGGCCTAAAATAGGTCAAATTGAAAAAAATTGTAATTAATACTGAATATTCATGTTGAAGTAATATTTTAAAATTTTAATTATTGCTAAAAATAAGAAGTTAATGATACCTACATACTAGGATATTGACATTTTACGCACAAAATTGTACTGGTAAATATTCTTAAATTTCAGTTAAATGAGCTAAATATTGATAGGAACAGTTGACAAAATCGTAAAATCCACAAATTCATTTGTTCGCCGCAATATTTCATTAAAAAAGCTAATTCGGTATAAAATGTATAATTCACATCATCATTGTCTCCAAAATGCACAAATTTCAACAGAATTATCAAAAATTTACTCGTATCACAATAATTTAGGAAAATTCTTCCATAAGATCATATTGTATGACTGGAATGTAGTTAGAACATTTTTTGAAATTTGACCAGTGTTCAAGAAGTGTTGGAGAACAAACTCATCCTTTCTTTGGAATCCTTGACTTTTTGGTGGAAGAACGAAGTTTTTAAATCAAGTTAGTATAATCGTCTGGAGTTATGTCCTGAATGACAGGTACAGCGTTAAAATCCAAGCATTTCACTATGCTTCAAAAGGGATTTCGATGCAGTAACTTCTAGCTTTTGTATTTTAAAAATTTTGGAGCCAGTGCAATAGTATTATTTTCCAGGAAAATCTGCTCTAAAACAAATGCCTGACTAATAGCAAGGGCACACGACCGAATTTTCGCTTTTCTCGTACTACATTTATGTGAAATTGTACTGAAATTGGAGTACTTTTGAGAGCAGAAGAACTATTAACTATCAACTTCAGAGCAAACGAGTTTGCACATAAGCATGGAATCCAAGTGGAAATTTTGATTTTGGCAAAAGTCCTGTTTCATTTTTCGGAAGTGAAACCAATGCTTCCATTAATGAACAGGTCCTTCTCTTCGGAGTCACAGTATTGTCGCTCAGTTCCAAATATATCTACGATAAAATAAAGATGTAAATGTTATGAAGAACATTAGTTATATACTGTTTCTACGGAAAAGTCGTTAGATATTCCATCTTGGAAACATTCAATGACGTAGCGGGGCAATGGAAACGGACGTTAGAGGAAAACATCTGAAGTTTAATGTTTCCAGGCCGGCTCCGGAGGGAAATGAGGTCAACTCGGCATTTTGAAAATCAATCACATGGAAATAGCAGTCACCACGGTCGAGATTCATCGGGGCGGTCACTCGATCAAGGACAGCTGCCAAGAAACCGGGGATATCCGTTTTTTCCTTGGCAGGTTCGACTCAGTTCGAGTATAAGACGTGGTACTTAACCGATCAAGATCGATGTCAACAACGTAAGGAAACGTAAACAGTTACCGCAATAATACCTTTGGTTAAATAATTAAATCCAGACCCGGGTTAACTCCCAAAATTTAAGATACTACATATAAAGACTTCAACAATCTACACTATTCACTTCATTCGTAACTAGAACCGATTGCTTCCCAAAAATCATCGCTTCATCCCCAGAGATATCTCACTCAGGATCTCCCAATGTCAGATGCTGGGTTCTGGCAAGTACGTGCCAAGGATCCTGGTTCAAGGCGTCAGAATTGACTTCTCTCTGTCTGCATGTTCCATCTGCAACTGGGGTGTCAACGACCCGGCTCTGCAATTTACTCTTGGATCTCCTATGCTGACCAGCCATCGCCTAAAGTTTTTTACTACCTAGTGGGTGTCCTGAAGAGCTCCACGTTTGTTGCAAGAAGAAGTGCCTTTACCAGAACAGTTATCAACTGGAAGACTAGTGTAACCGCTGGTTCGACAAGTCAAGCCGTTTAACACCCGCCGTCTACAACTATTTCAGCGGAACCATCGACAGTAGTTGAGCTGCAGTTTGATGGAAACGGACGACACCGAGGTTGCTAAGGTTAAGTGAATGTTGGATGGCTCAATTGTTCCAACGATTTGCAGTTAACGGTTGTGAACAGTAATATAGAAGGCCGTTGTTTAATGAAACCCAACATGAGCAAATCTTGACACCAAGTGACCGTATAGTGATCAACAGGTTGTCTTATTGTCTAAGGAAAACCAGTGCAACAAGACTACTTATTGTAAAGTAATTTGTGTTTTACTCTTATTGTTCGTTAATTTTCCAAGACACATCAACATTTTTACCATTATTTCTATAATTTGCTATAGAGGTTTGTCCCGATGGCAATAACATATTTATCCAATCTATCTAATTTTGTAACAAACTAATCATTTTTCGTGGAGTGGGTATTTCATTATCTGGACGCTTTTCATTCGGTAATAACTTCATCAGGTAAGATGCTTCGACAAAGCATTTTGGCTAAAATGTAGGTTTTATTCTAGCGTTGAAATGTGGAACATCATGTATGATATACAAGATCACTATGGCTGCGGATGCAAGCTTCTTTGCTGACGACCATATGGAGATTCCTTAATCTAGGGACGCTGTTCTCATTACTCATAAACCAATGAACGAATTCACGACGTTTAGCAAATCCGGGGATTTCAGTTATCGAATCTCAACTTCGTATGCCTCGGTAACCATTAACTTCAAACTGCCGTGTACAGCGCTTACGGACCGAGCACATGCCAACTCCTAAAACCAGATATCACTGGACTGCTCGTCACATTTATTTGGGATCAGCACTTGGCTGAGTCCAAAAAGTACTTTGACTCCAAAATCAAGATTCCTACTCGCATTTTACGTTTTATATCATTTTCTTATTTCTTATTTTTAAAAATTTAAATATTGTAAACTTTATTGTACATTGTACATTAAGTATAGTTTAGCTAAATATAAATAAATGACTACATAAATAATAGGAAACTTGTTGAGTGGTTTCTACCCAGTGGTAGGCCACTTCTCATTCACTTCGTAATCATACCATTTCTTTATATAATTTTGAACTTTACTTTCGTGTATGTCTCTTTTTCCTTGCGTCTGCACATCCTTTGAACAATTAAACAATTAACTAGTTTTAGATTTACAATTAATTAGATTGCTCATGTTCGATATCCGAGCAGTCCTCCGTAGCCACTTCCAACTCGTGGGTATCTCACTCACAAAACGCAAGACTCGCCTCTCATTGCGGGCCCTTATATGTACCATGAATGGAAAATGAGTATCGGACAATAAAAAATTGTTACGCAAGTCTTTCGCAGGGACAATTTCGGCCGCTGAATTATTCATCGAGTGCCGGTTAGCGAGACAGCCCGCCGTGCCTCTGCCCTTAACGACATTTTTTCGTCGGCTGGACTACGTATTGTTTTTTTGTGGGGGTCCTTTTTTTGGATGGAGATCATCCTAATGTCGATTCAAAAGTCGAATGACGTAACTCCTTAAGGTGAAATTGTCGCCCTAACTTGTGATGTAGATTAATGCCACAGTTGTGTATAGGGTTAATTATATTTTCAGGCTCTTGTGTGCACAGCCGCTCCTTATACGTCATGTTGATTAGGATACGAGATCGGACCAATAACCCCCTCCCTACACACCTAATTATGTTAGTTTGTTTTTGATAAAATTTGAAATTCTAACTCCTCAAAATCATAGTTCTTACTCCATTTTTGGTTGCGTTTTTAATTTACGTAGCGTAGTGTTGTGGTATCCATAAGGCCCAATTATCACTAGCAAGCATACACGTCCAGTACCTATGTTTTCAAGATTGATTTCAAATTCAGAATTTTCATTCAAACCAACACAGTATGTTCAAAGCAACAACCTGTTGAAAAAAACAATGAAAAAACGTGGCCTGTCGTAATTTGCGAAGGGAATATAAAAATGGAAACACTTGATAACATCCAGGTAAGTCTACTAGTAATAATCTTTCTGGTAGCATGTATTGGACCAAACAGATTAGTTGACTGAATAGATCACATGTCAGAAAACTTGTGCGGGAATGAGTGATGATCAATGCCAACTCACTCTAGTAGTAAATGTTGGAACTGTATATCGTGGGGTTCCGAGTAAAAGTGACCAAGTAACATTTGCAAAATTTTACAGGGGAGCGATCTAAAGTTTCACCTATTTTCTTCTTACGAACACTGGTTGTGTGATGTCTCATCCGACTATGTTTCGATTTTTCTTTATCCTGTAGGTAGTTAGTTAGTGCCCGCCTATGATATCGTGCTTCAAAATTCACTTCAGATTAAATAAGAGCTGTTTTCCGGAGAACTCTATTTGATCATTTTTACCTGCCTGGAGTTTCAAGCTTTACTCATTTGGTCAATTCAATTCTTCGAAAATCTGTCGCATAGTTACATGAAATTGAGGGATTGAATAGTTTTTTCGTTAATTTATCGTGTTGCCAAGCATCTAATAACAATGATATACCTATTTCTGTTAGAAAAGGTTATCCATTACCTATCACTGTAATTGGTCATTTTCACCTGCCCACTTTGCAATCTTACAAATCTTACACAGTAAAAGTGATCATATGGCAATTGATAACATTTACATGCACCAGCGAGAGAACATTTATAATCCATCTCGTGTTTTGTGGTTGAGTTCAAATGCTATTTGGTCACATAAAACTCTTTGGGTCAGGCAGGTAAAATTTATTTTCAAGTATTTCTTGCACATCAGTTTGAAGATAACGTTCTTAGGAACAACACACAGTAGACAACGTTCCTTAGTACCGGAATGACAAAAAAAGCTCATTTTGAAAAAAATGTTACTTGGTCACTTTTACCCGGAACCCGACGATATATTCTCTCTCCTAACTATATGTATTCTCTCTAGTAGCCACTAGAAGCCATTACAGAATATCACTGGCAATAGTCAAAAACCAGGAACTACCGATTAAAAACGTGCTAGGAAACAGAACTTCGAAAGACACATTGGTTCATTTAAAAAAACTGACAATGAACAAAGATCAATGCCTTATTATATACTAAATATCTATAAACAAAAATTAAGCGAATCAATGTAGAAATAAATGAAAAATACAGAGGTTCGTGGTTCATTTTCACTAATAGCATTCAATTTTGTAGTGAGACGCAGTTGTTTGTATACCAAGTGTTTGTAGAAGTTGTCATAGGCATCTTTGAATATATTCACCGAGCGCGAAAGTGGCTATACCTACCTATACTCCCTGTAAACAAGCAACCTGCCTATAAATATCCCAGAAGGATCCTCCGGGATACATGCTGACGAGTTAGTTTAGGGTGCACCACATGAGGAACCAGCTACCGCAAACCAGAACTTACAACAAATGTTAAATGTACTACGGTAGG
This sequence comes from Creontiades dilutus, assembly GCA_031894815.1. Lineage (NCBI taxonomy): Eukaryota > Metazoa > Arthropoda > Insecta > Hemiptera > Miridae > Creontiades > Creontiades dilutus. Next base: position 568,048 of record JAVIWC010008066.1, read on the forward strand.
TAATGGTGCACAGAATGGATAATGAAAATGAATAACAAAAATTTCTAAGAGTGGTTACCTATACCTAAGAACGGAGTCACACGAATCCGGAAATACGCTATGGGGTAGCTAATCCCGATCAAAACCTCTCATGAATATCTAGGGGTAAAATTAGACACTTGTCAAATTGCCCCCCACCCCTCCCCCTTCGCGGCCAACAGAATTGTATCTCCTTTCACTTTTTTAAAGAAACCACAAGATTGGATGTTCTCCACACATCTTGACCAATGGGATTGAAGCACCCTTTCACTGCAAACCACTGTTTTCTCGAATGTACACTCAGTTATTGTTACTGATGATGATCCAACCGTTGATATAGATTTAACGTTGTAACGGTTGTAATTTAAGCGGAAATAGACAACATTTCCTCAACAAACTGTGTGTTTTTCTTGACAAGGGATTCCATAATTTCGTCGCGAATGATTCAGTGCGTATGGTAGTGGCATTGGTATTTTCATGGATAATGAGTGTGAACCCCTAACCTAACTAACGTCAGGCAACGCCGGGTAAACCAGCAAATTATTATTCCGCTATTTTATATGCAGTATGAATTTTCTCGTCAATCAGCGGGGTGTTACACGCAGTCAACAGCCGTCAGTACAGACGAATGAGCAATATTATTTCAAACCGTAAATTGACGTGGAAGAAACTCATTTCACAACTGGGGTGCAAAGGTGACTAGGTGCAGGAATTTCATACCCCTCATCATTTACTCATAAGAATGACGTCATAAAGGTCACGGAACGAGTATAAAGTCGGATAGTGACTCGATCAACCTTAGAACCGGGTAAATCAACATCAACCGTCTGCCAAGCTGGGATATTGCGTTCCCACCAATATGGGCACCTACAGAGTCATATTCTTAAATAAGAATTCGAGTGAAATTCATAAATTGGAAAATATTAACAAGAATACGGATGTGTATATGAATAAGAATACAAATATAGAAAGTATGAGCCCCACTTTTTAAAGTGAATTTCACAAAAATGCACACTTTTCTGAAAATTTCTCTTAGATTTACTTCAGTTTGGTTAAATTTTATTGAACTTCTCGATTTTACAATATAACGTAAACCTGAATTATGATAAAAATTTAAATTTTCTTCGTAAATTCTCCCAAAAATCGTTTTTTTATTACGAATTTTTGCTACAACTCACATTTTTTCTACACTCACTTTTTTCTACAATAAGATGTCAAAGGAAAATTTATTGATAGAATCTACAATTTTCATGAGATTAACAAAAAACAAGCGAATTGTAGAAACGTTCATACAAAAAATATGGATCTTTTAATTTTGTGACACATGGAATGGTATTGTTGCCCCTTCCAAGGGTTCTGAGGCGGTTAACGCCCGCAACACTCAAGGGAAGCCCGGCTATGTGCTTGAAAACACGCTCTTTTTTTGCATAAAATCTCAATTTTCTCAAAAAAGTTACCTCTAAAAAGTAAAAAATAATTACACCATTGGAAAGTTGATACTTTTGCGCATTATTTAGTCTTACAGGCTCAAACGTACCATCAAAATTAAGGGGGACTAATGAGCCATTAAAAACTTGTTTTTTCAAAATTTGACAAAATTTACTTTTCAGGCTCATTTTTCACCCTTTAGTTATCTTTAAAAAATTACTGTTAAAGACTGAAACAATGGGAAATGCAATACTCTTTCCAACGGCATCCGTAGATTTGCAAATACTTTGAAAACGCCGGAGTTACGGCCGTTTTAGTGACGTAAGGTCGAAAACACGGAAAAAATCTTAAAAGTGAGATAATTCGAAAACGAAGCCTCTAAAAAGAAAAAAAAAAAACAGTAAGAGGTACTTTTTGTTGGAATCTAGTTATAGAACACGTGTGGGAGGTTTTCGGATCATACGCTGGACACCCTATAGATCGTTTAAGGTGATTTATCTCCCTCACATTTTGAAGTGCTGAAATTTGATAATCAGCCCAATGAGACCGCTGGGATGGATTGGTAGGATGACAGATTAGCTGAGTAAACGATAAAGCTAGATAATTCTCGCCTGTTCGCCGTTGGGCGCTGAAATTTGGAGATTGAGGATTTCTGCACCGATTTCGATTGGGGTAGTTCCCTTTTGTGTCACTTTGTGCCTTTTGTTCTCGGGCTAACTTCCATCCTGTTCATCTTAGAGCTCAGAGATTTGATAGCCAGCCTCTTGAGACGACGGGGGAGTGATTGGGAGGAAGTCGCAGCACTTGAGAGAGCAATAATGCATGAGAGCCTGTGCATCCCACGGTTAATGGTGCAGTCTATGATGAAACTAGCGGGGCGATAACTAGTGGCCTCTTTATACTACAGGCAATATGATCCTTTCTGACCACCTAGGTCGATTGATCGACGAAACCTACCGATCGAGCTCTTAAAACGTTGTCTCCATTTCTATAGATCCCACAGTTGGAAGGTAGGTCAATGTAGGTACTAGGTTGGTATGTAATTGGTGAACATAACAGTATCACTCTTAACACATTCAACTGCGCCGCTCAAGAACCTATGAATTCTTCTTGGATTCTAAAAATTTGAGTTGGTTTTGTACTAGTACACCGATATTTTCCTCCAAAATCAAAATTTCAACTCGATTTTGAGTATTAGACCATTTTAGCCGATTTCGTGTCTGTATGTTGCTATGTCTGTCCCTTTATGTGTGTCTTCGCCCGTGTATCCGCTCAAGAACTTTTCTCGGATTCGAGCTTTTGATCTAAAAATTTGAGCTGTTTCTGGACCACCTCGCGCTTTTGACAACCACCGATATTGTTTCCCCAAAATCAAAATTTCCACTCGCATTTTGTGTATTAGACCATTCTAGCCGACTTCGTGTCTGTATTTTGGTTTGTCGGTCCCTCTGTGTGTGTCTTCATCCGTGTGTCCGCTCAAGAACCTTCGAATTTTTCTCGGAATGAGTGCTTTGGATTCTAAAAATTTGATTTGTTTCTGGACTAACCCGCGCTTTCGACAACCACCTACATCTTTCTACCCAAAATCAAGAATTCTACCCAAAATCAAAAGTTTCCACTCGCATTTTGTGTATTAGACCATTCTAGCCGACTCCGTTTCTGTATGTTGCTTTGTCTGTCCCCCTGTGTGTGTCTCCGTCCGTGTGTCCACAGATCCTTGTATCAAACATCCCTTGTCATTCCTAAACTTTCCATCCAATCATTACGAAATTTTCAGAGAATGTGTACATTAGGCTGTAAATAGTGCATTATGTGTTTCATTTTTCACAAATCAACGCATCATTATTGCGCTAAAGTAAGATCCACTAAGTATCTCACTCAAAATTGGAGGCTAATCAGGAAAAACGATTTTATAATCTCATATCAATTTCATCACAATAATGTTATTAGTAGCTACTGCGCTTGCGTAAACATAATAATTATGATTTTTCGATTCAAGTCGATATCAAAAATATGTTTACTGGAAATAATGAACCAAAAGCTAGGGTTTTTTGCTACTAATTTTTAAATTATTCTGAAAAAAGCTCAAAATGGGATGTCGCTACTTATTTTTCAATTATTTTAGAATATTTTGTCAATAAATAGATCCTATATTTTGCGCAACTTGAACCAAGTCACGTAAACATTTGATCCTCTATCCGACTGAAGCGATGGTGTGAATGATCTATCCGTCCTCTATCTTCGAAATATCCGAAATGATCGAATACACGCATAATGATAATCAAACAGGGTGATCTAAAAATATTATCTGTTGATGCCCCACTGCCCCATTTCGAGATTTGGTCGGTTCGAGTATGTAGCGGTCGATGAAACAACGGGGGCGTATTGATTGAATCTCACGTACCTACTCGCAGGTTAAACTTGTCAGTTCGACATGGATATTAATGTTGGACTGGTGCTTCCCTTCATGCACTTATCAATGAATTAGGTGAAATGGGATTCGATAATCAATACTACATAAGGAGTCTAATTGCAGTTCAAAAACTTCAACATTTAAAAAAAATAATTACCTTTCTGAAAATACTTTAACTCCATGTCCGAAAAGGGTACTGGAAGCAATCAAATTAAAAAAATAAATGAATAAATAAATAATAATAAACAAATTAGCCAGATATCGTTGCCGTTAAGCCCGACGGGTCTGCCATAATCCTGGATGTCCAAGTTGTCAGTGGCAGCGTGGACATGGAGCAGACCTGGAGGGCTAAGATAAGCAAATATGATAGGAACGACCTGCGGCAAGCGGTATCTGAGCTTAAAGGAGTGGCGCCTAACAACATCAAGGTTATGGCTGCGACCGTGTCATGGCGCGGAGTGTGGTGCGGGAAAAGTGCCACGGAGTTACTTGAGCTGGGCATCTCGTCAGGAGTACTTCGTGGTATCACCACCCGAGTCTTCCGGGGCTCGTATTGGTGGTCATTTTATAGGGGCACTTCCTTTCATCCCTCCCTTCCTCCTCCTTCATCCTCAACTTCCCGTATCCCAAGGGCCTGCGTCGGGTAAACCTGGGCGTCCTCCCCACTTTTATTTTATTTAGTTTTTTTTTTCGTTTTTGTTTAATGGCTTGCCCCCTCCGTCTTTGAGGAGAGATTATTGTTAATTTAGCTTATGTACTTATGGTCAACTTTGCTATTCCGAATCGGTTTTACCCACTGAGGATAGAAGAGTTTTACCCAGTGCTATTACTCACTGGTTTTACCAAGAAATTCCAGTTTGAACAAACAGATAACAACGGACGTTCAAAACAGAGGAACTCCTGGGATAAAAGGAACAAAAGATCAAACAGTACTTATAAGTTGGGAGAATTATCAAAATCCAGGAAATTTGTTTTTTTGGTACAACCTAGTAGTTGCCCTGTACCAATCTTTAGTTAAAGTTCAATTTTTTTATCTTTTTTTTTTTAATGTTGAACTCTTGAACGGTAATTAGTGTCCTTAGGGTCAGTTTTGGTTTCTGAAAAAACTAAGCGTACAGGAAACATAACGCAGGATTTGAAAATATGGTCAAAAGTTTAAAAAAATCGCTTTGGAGTGGAGAAATGTTTGTTTTTATAGAAAAAAACTGGGTTTTCTGAAGAAAAAAAAACCTTAAAAAAAATCATGTTTTGAAACGAGTTAAGATAGGGCATTGCGGTTGGCAGCGTTTTGTTTCATTGTCGATGTAGTTTTACTCAAAAAAATTGTCTCCATAACGTAGCAGTGTAGTACCTAGCCTGTTCGATTCGGTGCTCCTAAAAGGATTTTCATATAGGTAATTATATTTTGGGAGTAAATATTTATTAACTGAATAAATAATTTTGGTTAGCGATTTCAACAGTACCACATATGAATTTATAAATTCGTTGAACTGATTCTGTTTTTGTACAAAGTATTTGCTGAATTTTTAGCAATTCCAGGCTCTTGCTCCAAACTCCGTGCAGTGGATATTGAAACGTGAAAAATCCTCTGGCGCCCTAGATTTCAGATAATGATTCAATCCGTAATGAATCATTCACTCATCCTGAATTCGAACAAGTTCTATAAATAAACTGAAACTGGATCGCATAAATTATACACCGCTCTGAAGGGATAATTCAAATACCCTTTGGCCCGGGCGACGAAGAGGGCGGTTTTTTTTTCGGGGGAGGGTTGTGGGCGGATTCCACGTTCAAAGATCGAAGGCTTTGGAGGGTTGAGAAGGGGGTTGGAAGCTAAACTGTGCCACTGGAGTTGTCGAGGCTCGGTTTTAGGAACTGGGTCAGTGGGTCGCGTATCGCACGCTCCAAACACTACGATCCAATCGAGTGGCCACTCGAGCCTACTCAACCGATAAACAATGTCGTTATCAGGGAAATTTGACGGTCTATATTTATATGAGTGTGAACATAATCGATCGGTTCGCACTGGAAAGAATGATATTTACGTGTGACGCAAGATTGTCCCGTATTGATGGGGACTTGACAGAATGACGCATCTGTATGACACAAGAATGTGTTACAGTGATCGGCCCCATATTATTCCGAAGTCAGTGTATTTGAGGTAATCAGCGCATATAGGTATGACCAAAAACATTACAAAATTTGAAGTGCCACACAAAAATGGATAACGAAAAAGCTATGCAAATTCCAAATACAAACGCTGCAAATAGATCATCGAATCCAGATAATCCCAAAATGATGGCCAATAAATTTCATCGATAACAGTGAACGGAAAGGGTCATAAGTTCACTCGTGCGGCACTTAGCTTATTATAAAATTTTCCTAAATCATCGTATTACATTTATGTTAACGACTGTTGCAACTTGAGCATTTTTGTGCAAAGAAATGTTAACTATAATTCTTAAAGGACGAAAAGAAATAGATAACGTTCTGTTATTGGAGTAAAAGTAAAGATTTGATTGATTACTTTTTTTTAAGAACAGTTTTTGCCATAATTTGATGAAAGAATCGTGAGTTGGAAAACAGAAGGAAAACGAGATTTTCAAAACTAAATTTCGACTATCCCGATGAATGACATGAAAACTGCTAAGGTCACAGAAATGGATTTGATCTTGTTGGATTCGTTGCAAAAAATTATTTTATACAGTTTGCATCAAGTCCCTCTTTGATTTCGGAAATTGTACAACTACGATACCTTTCTTAACTAAATTGTTTATCCAACCATCGTCACTAAGATCGGTCGATTCCACAATGAAGGAAAAAGTTGTGCAACGTCAAATATCGACAGGAATTTTTTCTGGAACTTGCTGATTGAATGTGCGCACTGGAGCAATCCACATCGAAACCTATAAATTTAAGATATATTATACTTAAGGGACATAAGATTCTGATCAAGTTCCCCAACTAATGAAATAGATTACTAGATTAATTGATCTAGGATATTATTTTACTTTTGAGATGCGAGTAGAGAGCATCCTGACCACTACATTTGTTGGAATCTAGTCATAGAACTCGTGTACGACGTTTTTCGGATCATACGCTGGACACCCTGTATGAGCTATATCCCCCTCTCCTACCGACCCACCAGCTGACTCAAGAAGTCAAAATTGTAAGACTAATAATATTCTCAAAACTTCTCGTGATTCCATATATTCATTCCATATAAATTCCTCTGTATAGTCAGCGATTCCTCACTTCGGCCCAGAAAAGATTCTGCTTCATGAACTTTATTCATTTTTAGTCGCTCGCGCTTTTAAATCAAAATGATAGCACGCAAACTCGTGCTTTTCGCTGGATTAAACCCACTAAAAAATTGTTCATCTCCCAAAAGTGAAAACAATACTTCCGCTACTCAAAAGACTCAAAAACAATGCCAGACCTATAAAAAACTATAATTTTTTAACGCGGCAAAGACAAACGGCAGTGAATATATTTGTAGCGTTATTTTTGTTCTCCAGGCGATGTTTTGAGTCAGAAGATCTCCGCAGTGGCGGTGCCTCAGGAGGTGCCGGCTGGGTGGCTACATCGCATCGGTCCCAACCATATCCAGGTCAAGGCGGCCCTCTTCCTCACTCGTCTAATTATAAATAAGTACCTACGGTCTGTCTATCTGGAGCCCTCCCCCACCACCCGTATAATCATAGTAGAATATAATACAATTACAACGCGTACAAATTACAGAGTCGTGGTTGGCGGTTAATAAACCAGCTTCATGAATTTGGTACGGTCATAAAAACTGAGGAGCTAAAAGATCAAAATTCAAGGAATACACTTCTGAACGAAAATGAGATTGCATTTTCTCGATTTCCATTCAAGTTCACAACAAGTATCGCTAGCTTTTAACCTTGAATCTTAATAAATCTTTATTGAAAACACAGTTAAGTTCAGTGTTCTTGACAAAACGTCAATTCATTCTCTCGTTATCCTGCACCAAAACAGAACATTTCTCAGTGTTTTAGGTACCAGACGGTACAAGATTTGAAATGTTTCCAAGGGATGCCGGAAGGTAGCAGTATTATTCAATCAACCATTGAACCATTCTTAGTTATTCAGTTTACTGAGTACTGTGAAACCCAGAGCAAAAGAAGAGACCGTTAGTTGTCAATTGTTTGCAGACTAACTGAAGAGATGACGATAGATGTACTCCACCTTCTCGAGTAGGACTTTTGGAACAGATTGGAAGGACGGTGCATGTTTGAAACATACAGGGGTACAAATCACTGCTGGTCTGCGATTCCGAAGGCCCTGACGAAGCCGAACGCCAGTAAGACTAATAATGTTGTGAATATTTGGTCAAAGATGGAACAGCTTTGATTGTTTGAAAAGACTAGAAGGCTTTGCCTGCCAACCTCCGTCTTTGCGATCTGACAGAACGGACATTTCGACTTGGCAGGCTGTCCAATTGCCTGGTCGGGCAATTTCTGTAATCGCCTGAAGGTTGCTATTGGAACGGCGTCACCAGTTTGTGATGAGTAAGATTGGATGGTGAGGATAGGGGTTGCTTCTAGAAATATGTGGTAAAAAGTCTGAAAAAAAGGGGTGGGGAGGTGGGTGTCTTTGAAAACAGTGGTGTAAGATGTGAAGGAGTGGATGAGTTACTGTTGAAGATAGCAGTGTGAGACTTGAAAAAGGAGGGTTGCCATGGAAACGGCGACACCCGATTTGATGAAGGGAAAAGCGAAAAGGCTACGGAACCATTGGCGCCAAATTTGATGGATGGTTTTGCAGCTAACAGTTAATACCAAATTTTCGCAACTTAAATGGACTTAATCCATGAAATTTGAAGAAACTAACGTTTTGGATTAGTAGATCATAGGCTTGAGTTTTAGTACCAATGTGTTGGGGTTTTGTTGATTGGTACAGCTATCTTTTTGATCCTCCTTCTGTGCAGTTTTATTAGGTTTTATAAAGAATGGCTCTGATGATCTTATTTTGCGCGAATAAAATATTTTTGTTAAATTCAAAGCCCATGTTTTGGTTCAAAACTTGACTCATCCATATTGATGGCTGCCTTTCGGTTAAATGCAGCACAAAAAATTGATGATTTATCTCTATCAGGCTTCATAGTTCAATCATTTTCTGCACAACGATATTCATTAAGTTCCATTTGTACAACCGTGTCTGCTAATCCACTGGTCTAATCGTGATTGTATAAATGATTGTTCTTATACTTGCGGCAGTTCACAATGATCAAGCCGACCAGAGAGCAATAACGTGAGGTGTGTCCAGATTGAATGACGATACCTGCAACAGAAGAGAAAAGGAGCGTTAGTTACGACACTCGTCAGAACGCGAATCACATTTCGGGCTGAGGGTGAGTTGGTATCAAATACCTCCAACAAACTCATTCAGAAATGTCACTGACAGACGACTGATTTTGAATTTCTAGGTCTTATTTTGTTCTCTACTCCCACAATGTATTTTGACAACATATCTATTTATATGGTTCCATCGGGTTTGGTTCTGCTCAGGATGTTAGCTTTTAAGCTGGACCTGAACTGCTCGGTTTGGACTCCATATATGTCGAAGAAGTTAGCAAACTTAATGGGGGTTTGTTGTTATCCGTTGAGGACATGGTCCTGGAAGATTTACTACTACATTGCTTTCTACTTTCCATCATTTAATGAAACCATTTCCAACCTCTCTCGCACCTTATCTGTAAAATTGAGCCTAATCATATCAAAATATCTCTCTCTTAAACATAATTTACTAATTTAATATTTAATTGATTGTTGAATTATTCATTACATTCTTTACTCGAAATAATAAGTTCGAATTTCCCAGTTCAGGTTTACGTACGTTTTTTCAACAAACATCACGATGGGTCCTCTCGATACACAAAGCGAAAAAAATTATTCTCAATTAAACTATAGAGTTCCGAATGCAATAGCCTTCACATTTAATCAAATTTCTTCATTATTACGAATCCATGACCTTCATTTCGTATGTTTTGAAAAAGTATACTTTGTATCCAAATAAATTAGGATGAATTATGAATTGGTGTTAATTGTCACTGATTCGGAGCCAGCTTGAAGAATTTCATTTCGTTGTTTGAAATATTCATTTTCTTCTTGCAAACTCCACACTAGATCCTTGTACCACTATGCCACACCCCTGTTGCCTATGTCAATAACAACCCCGAAAAAATACGTTGTTGAGCAGATTTTGGGCTTTTGGGCCATAGAATCTATGCGTGTGAGGCGATGGGGCCAACTAGAACCCGAATAGAGATGTCCATGTGCGAAAGAACGGATTTTTCACATCAATTTTAAGATCTTTTTATGGCCCGTGAGGCAGACGGACATTGCAGAGAGGAGAGGAGAGGAGGAGAGAGAGAGTAGAGGAGAGAGAGGAGAGAGAGAGAGATGAGAGAGAGAGAGAGAGAGAGAGAGAGAGAGAGAGAGAGAGAGAGAGAGAGAGAGAGAGAGAGAGAGAGAGAGAGAGAGAGAGAGAGAGAGAGAGAGAGAGAGAGAGAGAGAGAGAGAGAGAGAGAGAGAGAGAGAGAGAGAGAGAGAGAGAGAGAGAGAGAGAGAGAGAGAGAGAGAGAGAGAGAGAGAGAGAGAGAGAGAGAGAGAGAGAGAGAGAGAGAGAGAGAGAGAGAAGATACATGAATATGGTTATGGATCATCATTCACGCAATGAGGTTGTTTTATGGGCAATGCACTAGGATGTGTATTAATTTCAATATTTTACACCACTATTTACCAGAGTATCACGCGTTATGAGAAAAAAGCAGAGTAAATTAGAATACAGATCGGTGTCAGTATATTTATGTCATAGGCACGTGCCGCAGTTTACACGCAGGAAAATCTGAATTATTATTAAAATCCCTCTCAGTCAACGTACATGAAAAATTCACTTGAAGAAACTAACTAGGTTCCCCACTAACTGTCTAGGTCAGTAGATGCAAATGCAGCCGGCTGGCACGCAGAGAGCTGCTTTACACGAGAACATATTCAAAATCCGAAGTAAATCACCTTTGGAAATGAATAAACCTCCCCCCTGTCTATTAGGGTCAACGAAGATGCCGGTCTTTTTCAAGAAATCACGCAACGGGTCTGTGCAAAAACCCAGAGGCGGGCGAAGCGAATAGAAGCAAAACGTCCCAAGGTCCCCCGTCAGCGCCCCACTGGGTCTCGGTGTCAGTGTGTCAATGTCGCTCGGGACCCACATTACACCAACAACCTATTAAATGGGTAATCCATCCCGTAAATATTGATCTTGGCCAGGCGGAATGAGCCAGTTTCCCTCAAGAAAAATAATAAAGAGAAAACTAATTATAGCTCTTGAATGGATCGCCTGTTACCCCCTCCATTCGCCCTCATAACGTGAAATAATAAATTTCTGCGGTTTGTTACGCAACCAGAGTAGAATTAGGGTCCAACAAAAAAATTGTTTTAATGAATGAAATGACATGAAAATAGTGTGAAAATAACATACACACCCCACCACCACTTCGATAATGGAAATTGAATGAGCTGAAATATGTTTAATACTGAACCAATAACTCAATTGAACAGAAAAAAAATCCATGAATCGGTAGAGAATTCTTTCATGAGCAGCGATTCAAAGGATTGGCTGTTACACCCTCTATTTCCCTTCTGTCACCAACAGCGAAATCTTTTCCGATTGTTACGTAACTAGACAAAAATTGGTATGGATCAAAGTAAAAATTAAGAAAAACGATTAAAAATTGTACCCCGAGTAGCGTCGAAAATGTTGTCACCAAAAAACACTTTTTTTGGCATTCCGTCCTCCAATTCCTCTCTGCACAAATGGAGTAAAATTGGGATAGAACCAAAAGAGAATCACGAAAGTCGGTAGAGAATTGCGAGCCGAAGAACTGAAAGTGAGCATCGTCGAAAAAATGTGTCACATTCACTCACACATACCTGGGCCATTTCAACATTTCGTTCACTTTTGGGTATAGACTTTTCTAAAAAAAAAAATTTGAAACTTGATCAGTTTTCTTGTTTCTAATCAATCACTGCGGTTCTCTCGTCATAACACCCCAAATTAGCTTAACTTTAGCAGTTGCTACAAGCAGATCTCACTCCCTTCAATTTAAGAGGATATTGGCTGGATGCTGTAGGGAGTGAGGTTATAGCCTTTACAGGCCACAAATCAATTGAACCTGGTTGTACCAAAATGTTATCAACGAACTTCCAACAACTACACTAATTGTCAACAAGTGCGATCAAATTTCGCTTGCCACAGTCAGAATGTTATTGAAGTAGGGACTGAGAGTTAAAAAACCCACGTTGCTGCCTCCAGGGATGGTTTTCCCGGTAGAACTGACTGGGAAGGTCTAGGCAAAATCCAACCACCAGCGTTGGGAATAGAAGCAACTTCATAAATACCCTTTCCTGCCAGTAGGGGGCTACTTTTCAAAACATTGTAGGGAGTGAGGAAAACCGTGTGACACTGAAATAATGGGCTGATAAGGCTACTTGATTTGATCCAATTTTTTTTCCTGAGGCGGATATCCATTGTAGATGGTATGTTCTTTCATAGGGTAAGTGGATATAACAGCCCCAATAAATATTTCGCTGAGTAGTGACGATGGAAGTTGTACACCTCTGGTTACTGACAGCTGTTGGGAGTGAGAAATACGGACTTTGGTATTTTCTCCGGGGTCCTGTAGGCACAACTGTTACATAATTTTCCATGGAACAAGTACATCCACATAAGAGACAATTTTAAGACACTTACAAAACTGTATTTAATTGAGATTTGACGGCAATATTGATCAGTAACATAAATTTGACCGAAATTTTGAAATGACCCACCTATAAGCGTTTGTATGTAGTATTTTTTTTTAGGTTCGTGTGAACCCATTGGGGAAAAATTAATCTATGGAACATACACCAGGAATATTTGTTATACTGTTTAAAGTAGTCAAATATAAAAGTAATTGCCTAGCAGCTTCAAAACCCATCCTGAATGCCATATCATTTATTAAAGCAACAAAAGTAATTAAAATGTCGTCAAAAAATTACTCATAAAACATGCATATGGAAACCGGCTTAAATTTCTCGTGGGGCAATTCGCTGTCAAAAAATCGCCCCCCCCCCCCGCGTTCTTACTAATGCGCAGACTGATGTATTAATTTCCGGGAAATAAAAACTCAAAGATAACTAGCTAGCTAACTCATAGTTAGCTTCATGCTAACTCGTATAAATCCTGAAAATTGCATCATAATCACATGATCTCTGTAGAAATTAAGTCGGTTACGGGCACACCAGCTATTAATGATACTATTGCGTTGGAATTGATATGAAGTTACCAGATGGTTTTTCCCCGACTACCATGGAAATTGGATCGAACCAATAGAACTTGAGAAAATGATTCTTGGTGAACCTTACGTTTGCACAGGGACAGACTGGTATCGATTTATGCAAGATTAAGCTCATAGGGGACCATCTACAGCCTCAAACGCACATTCCCAGGAAGTTGAAAACAACAAATTTCATTAAAAAAAAAAATGTTAAGGGTGAACAACCCTCATCACTAAGGGGCATGAAAAATAAATGTTAACCGATTTTCAGACCTACTGAATACGCATATAAAATTTGGTAAAAATCGGTTAAGCCACTTCGGAGGAGTTCGGTGACTAACATTCTGACACCGGAACATTATATATTAGATTATGGTTTGGGCAATTAATAATAAAACAATTTTCAATGGTTGTTCTATAAAATCTATGATCATATTTGTTATATACATAATTGTTAAAATAATATTATTTCAATAGGTAGTTTAATTGAAATATTGATGCGGGTGAAACAAGTCAATTTCAAGGTATATTTTTTGGGGGTTCTTACGTCATTTTCTGTAAAACATTTCATGTGACAAAATTGTTTCCCTTAACTGTTAGGAAGCAGAGATTCTGGAGGAAGTTTTTCTTGAGAAGTGGGAGTCACAAAACGTGTTTATTATGAACAAGTCCTCATAATCTCAGTTTTAGGATGAAAAATTGCTGAAAATTGGCCCTGGTTCGTGCCGAGTTCAACGGGAACTACGATTGGGCTCTTATCCAGGTCAATATCGAATCGAAGCCGATCGTTTTTCGACCGTGATCGATTATTCGGGCCCCCGAATATGCAGCTCGATTCGATCCTCGAGGAACAACAAACATCCCACCTTCCGATCGAAAGTGCGAGCAATTCGTACGTCCTTGAGCCGGGGAAGAGTGGAAGGAAAAAAACACTCAGGCGCGGGGGGGATGTGAAACGACGCCGTGAGATAACAGCCGACCCATTGACCCACTTCGGGGTTTGACATTGACACACTGGCGAAAACGGGAGGCGGGGAGTTTATGGGGCTGAGCTGGGGTACTCGTATAGCCTCATGGGGCTGGAGAGGTAGAGGGGGGGCTAGGGGCCTTTGATTTACAAAAATAGCCTCGCGATACGAAGATCCTACTGTTCCATGAAACTGGAGAAGTGAAATGGAATTAGATGCATAATCTGTACATATTATAATATAATATGTACAGATTATGCATCTAATTCCATATTATGCATATTGCATATTATGCATTTTGTGCGAGGGAGGAAGTAAGTAAGCCTCTCTTCCCTTATTTCATATTTTTCTACTGTTCCCTTCTGGTCATCTTTTAAATGATGACTTCATACAAAAGGATAGAATCACTCCAACAATAACATGTGAGTGTTGACCAGGATGATGTTGGTTAGATACGCACACTTAAATATGACATAGTGACAGGACTGAAGAAGTCCCCATAGCGGGACGAAACGTTTCCAAAAAAGAAAAATAGACCTATTATACGCTCCAATCTGGTGACTTAAATATTTCATATTTTTAATTTTATTCATCGTGACATAGTTCATGTTTCGTCTCTGTCCTCATCAGGCATAGGTGTGCAACAAAAGTATCGATTTTCTTTTTTTTCCCTCAAGTATCGAAGGATCGATTAAGAATTTTGAGAATCGGCCCGATTCTTTTCATTTTGTAGGAAATGTTTGACAATTCCAACAACAACAATGGAAAAGGAGCAAGAAGTGAAAATACTCAAGAATCAAGAACACTCATCACTGCTTATCAAAATCTAATGACCAACAGTTGTTTCTCATCTAAATCAACTATTATCTCCCCATACACATTAATTATGTCCGGCATGGCTGCGGCCAAGACGTTGGAATTTAAAGAAGAAAACCCTGTCCATCATCCACGGTGGGTCAAAAAAATGTGAAAGAAGTTTTTTCCAAGTTGTGTCCAAAAAATGTGAAAGATGTTGTTTCCAAGTTGTGCCCGTAAGGAATGAACAAGTTTGCTCTGTGCCCCTTCAGTGAGTAACATCTCATCGGGGGTACCGGGTAATGAACAAGCCGACAGATACGCGGATTGGATTGAGATGAACATATTTCCTAGTTCAAATCTTCCTCAATTTTACCTATTTCTACACAACTGATGGGTTGATAGACAGTTCATCAAGAAAAATTCATAGGTAAGCGGTAATTAATCTAGGAGGTGGGTGACACCAATCGAACTCAATACGAAAGGTATAGTTATTGGGGTATTGAAAGAAACTATTACAATTTAAATGAAGAAGTTTCTAGTATAATTTACAGTGCATTTAATGCACTCTGACTCGTTTCCAAATTCAAAGACGCATCCATTCTTGAAAAAATCGATATTTTCAAGAGAGATTATAATTTATCAATCATAAATTTTCTCATTTGAATAATTACTCATTCAAAAATTACAAAAGTGTCTATTGCTGATCAATCCAAATAGGTATTTTGGTTGAGAACAGATTTACGTGCTCCATGCATATCTCCTGAAATTCAATAATCGCTCTATTCTGTGAAACACGCACACTCCTAAGCTTTGTAGAAATTCAAATCATGAACGCAAGCCAATTGAAAAATAAACCCCAGTGAAAGAATTTGCAGCGTTTTTTACCTACGATTTGCCTACCTCATCTGATATAATTTCCCTATTCTTCAGTAGAAATTATAAAATTAGTTTTAAGCAATAAGATGTAGGATTTGGTCGATATGATGATTTACGGCTGAAAAATATCGGATCCGAAAGTTTACATTTAAAGTCGATATACCGATACATCGGAATAGAAAATATCGCCCTAAAATATCGATATATCGACGGAAGAATATGGTGGATCTGGACACTTCATGAAGCTCGAACAATTTCCGTCGGCTTTCCGAAGAATTTTCGTTTAACGAAAATTTATTGTAAGTAAAGTTTTCCTTGGTGTTTTCCTTTTTTCTTTATCACACCGCGTAGAGAAATCTATCGGCTTAGTGAATTTAATAGGACTGTCGAATTTCATGGAAAAACTTTTGATCCACGTTAGTTTTTCTGGAAAAAGGAACATTGGTAGAAATGCAGCCATGGCGCCAGAGGAAATAGGTCCATATTCTTGTGGCTAGCTCTAATTACCTAATGATTAGGTAAGTACCTATTATATTGGATAATTATTAATTATTAATTAACCATTACACACTCCGCAATAGCTAAATTGTAGCCTGCAGCAATAGCAGGTTTTTTACATTTCAGAATTTAGCCGCTATATAGTCTCAAAGTCGCTAAAGTCCTCAAATATCAGCACAATTTAATATAAAATGTATGTTACTATAACAACATGTAATGTAATATGGCAATTTAGAAAATTCGGTTTTGTGATTATGGCAGTTGACTGGAAATTTTCTTTGGTTAATCGATTCTTTGTCATAATTAATCGGTAAATCTAGTAAAAATGATTAATATATGTCACTAATCGATATTTTGCGGTTCGATACCTAGTAAAAATGATTAATATATGTCACTAATCGATATTTTGCGGTTCGATACCCATCCCTAATTAAAACTAGTTCAAAATGGATGAAAAATTATATTTCATGTTTCTGACCGAGATTCCACTGAAAGAATTCGAATTTTCTACCACACTTATAAATCCAATTCTCTCAAGGTATAATTCGACCGATCTCGTCAATCGTGGATTCTCACAGACGGACCATTTAAGATCATAATAATTGAATTCGGATCACGGGAGTCGGACTCTACAACGTCAACTGAAATTGACAACACATAGGGCGAACTGGGACTTCATCGGGGTGAATCACGTGGAAGAGGAGTTTATTAGTTACAAGGCCGATTTCTCCTTCGCACCTGCCCTATAAACTATTTATCAGCCTCACCAACCACTTCATTACGGCAGTATGTCAATGTCGATTATTAGCATAAATAAATGCAGTTGGCTGCACCGATTCCGACGTTCATTGATTGGATTTTTTTTTTTTTTTTTTTTTGAGGTAGATAATAATTTATTGGTGTTAGTATCAGTGAGCAAATTAAAACAGAGGACAAATGCAGAGGAAATAAATTCAGCGATCGGCCGCTATTACCTTATGTTTTAAAAATTAATAAAGTGAACGTGGGCGTTTGTACAGTGGTCGTAAGTGAATCAATGATTTTGGCTATAGTTCAGATTCGGTTATAATTTTAATTTTTTTCTAATATGCATAAGTTTCTAAAGCAATTTGTGACGGCAGGTGCCACCAAATTTAAACTTAGGCATTTTATTTAATCTAGGGAGCTGGCTTGATGCTATGACTGCCCTATTGAGATCAACCTCCGAAATATACGGGAATTGCAATAGGGGATGGTGTACATAGTTGAAAAAGTTGGTGGAGCATGGATAGAGGATATGAGTGTCTACAAATTTATACCTAGACATCATATTTTGTCTATGGAGCTGGGGTTGACGCTATAACTGCCCCATTGAGATCAACCTCCAAAATGTACGAGAATTGCAATAGGGGATGATGAATAGTTGAAAAAGTTCGTGGAGCATGGATCGAGCATATGAGGACTGACGAGCTGCAATCAAGAAATCCAATCCACAGACTACGCGATTTTGATGTAAAGACCAGCAGGCCTGGAGGGACCATCAGTGGACGTATCCCAATGGGTGCTTTGATACAGAAATTAAGAGGTGCACTTTTGGCTCTCAACGATGGGATTTGTATCAGACCAGGCTTTGTTCTCTTCGCCTGGGGGACTCCGAAAACATATTGCACTTTCTTGCTGTACGACCAGTATTGGCCGAATTTCGCAGACGCTACCTAGAACTGGACCAAGCTGCAGCAGTGGGTTTGTTGGACGACAGTGTTAGGTGGCTGCAATTGCCGAGGTATGGCCACTTTGCCTGCAAAAACCGGGCCATGCTCGAGTCAGATTTCAATTGGAATGAGTGACATCAAATATCGAAAGACTAAAGCTGGCGGTTCGAAAACTCGGAGGACGGAAGACACATCTATGCCTATCATGTTTTTCGTTTGGTAAATTTATAAGTAAAATGATACAATATGTATTTAAATTATTTACTGATACTTATCACTTTAAAATCTAAAATTTGTTTGAATAAACGTGTTTTCTAGTTAGATAGATAGATAGATAGTTTATTTACATCTTCTAGTTCTTTATATTTTGTAATATTTTGCTTCTTCTTCTAAAAACATCATACATTGGTTCTTAAGTCATATTTGGGACTATATTTCAACATTTTGCCAAATTTTGATTCAAAACTGGTCAATTTTCCAAGTTTTGTTAGAAAATACGGGTGTAAGAAAACATTTTCCTCAACCGAGGTACTTTTTCGCCTTCCAACTTTGCAAATTAAGTTAACGTAGGATTTGGTTATATTTGCTTTTCCGGCTAATATGGTTAGTTTTCTCCATACGTGCTTCCGATTTTAAACGTATACATATATTTCGTCATATTTCGCTTTTTATTCTAATAATATCATATTTTGGTTAAGATAAGTGGACTAAAAAAAGTAAAAAGCCTTCAAAAATTCCATTTTTTATAGTTAAAAAAAATACATAACGTTAGAAACCAAATGAAAAAACATTATTAAATAACGAGAACTAGAAGAGAATAAAATCGATGCCCGAAGAGACGCATTGCGACGATTGATGCCTAGAGCGGCTGTTTAACAAAGCAGAATTGAATGATGCAAAAAACATTATAAAAGGCAACCGACCAATATTGCCAACAAAATACAAATTGTAACGCGCATCACAACTCTAATCCAGAGAAAAATAAATTTTTGGAAACATTTCTGGACGGGGAACCGCTTTTCCTGTAAAGTTGGCTTTTTCTCGACGTTGGGGAATTTTTTATTCAGCGAATACGGGGCCGATTGAGTTGTTATTTTTTTTCTAGGTTGTATAGCACTTCAGTTACACTTTAACGTTATAGAACTTTCCAAAACACCTAATAGAAGGTATTCAAAAGGGGTGCCCACAGGGAGGGGGGCTATGACGCAGACTGCGTCATTAAAATTATTGAGGTTCCAAAAAATGTTTTGGGGGAAGGAGGGGGGTAAAGTTGATTGAAACAGTGTTTACGTGACGACATTCAAAAATAAACTACATCCTAGGTAAATAACCTCAAAAAATATAAACGTTTTGTCTAAATAGACAATATTGTTGACTGGGTTTGCATTTTTTCCATACCTATTCTTTTAATTTTGGATAAAATAAGGGGTGCTTTAAAGTACTTTTTTACCAAATTTGTGGGGGGGGGGGGGGGGGGGGGGGGGGGGGGGGGGGGGGGGGGGGGGGGGGGGGGGGTGCGTCATGAACATTTTGGAGAGGGGTGCGTCATGAAGCTGGGGGGGGGGGACTCCTGCATACAATAATGTTTTGAAGAATGGAATTTTACCTCCATTGTTTCCAACATGTAAAACTTGAGTTCTAAACAGAAGTTTGAAAATTGTTATGGCTAAATTAAAGAATCAAGGCCATAACTTCCGAGAAAAACGCCCCCGAAAATGGTCAATTCGACCCATTTCCAGCGAGCTTTCCCGGTACCCTTAATTCATATATAGAACACCCTAATCCTGATACGCTTTTGGGATTATGGCTAGTCGGTGACCCGACCACACATAGCTATGAATTATACCAGGGTATGTGATATATACCATGATTTTCTGGCCAACTATCAACACCCCAATCCTGATACCCTTTTTGGATGATGGCTAGTTACTGACCCGACCACACGTAACTATGAATTATACAAGGGTATGTGATATATACCAGGATTTTCTGGCCAACGATCAATCCTAATACCCTATTTGGAACATGGCTAGTTGATGACCCGATCACACACATCTACGCATTGTACCAGGATACCCAACCCAAGTGTGGCTCAGAGGTTTGGGAAATCCCAAAACCCCTCTTCACCAAAAGCATTTCGATGACTCAATCTATATCCTCCTGTATTTATATCCTCCTGACTATATCTATACCACCTTGTCACCTTTCACTTAAAAGAATCGATTACGGTCAAACCGTCCGCTACCGACTTCTAGTGAGTGAAAATTAGTAGCTGAAGGCCGAATCTTTCTCGGACACCTTGTATACGACGAAATGTCACGATGAAATTGTGCAACATAGGTCCTAAGTGGCGAGGGGAGCGATGATGTCTCCATTACAATGAATGAAACAATCCAATGAATGGGCAGAATCTAATGAATGACGGAAGCTCAGTTTGTCGGCATTTCGCGTCGAAAATCGCGGAGGTTCCTCCCTCCAATGATCCGCGCACCTCTGCAGTTTCGTCGAGTCGGGATTTAGACCAAGGTCGGCGCTGGGTCAGTTTGCCACGACCCCCGTCCGACCTAGAAATAACCGAGAAATGCGGTAATGATGTTCAATTACTTGGAATGGTCTGTATAATCATATTACCACGAGTATGGGGACTTTCTCAACCCCCATAGGGTCAAAGGATAGTTACATAATCGGTCAGGATATGGAATTTTCCATAGTACTTGGGTTCTGTGTCCTAACGTATTAACGAGTCTGAGAAATGTGAGTACTATTAAAGTTTTAACCTTCTCAAAAACTAGATGAGGAATTTGGATGAAAACCACAGAACTTCTCATATACATACGGTGACCATAGGTACTCCTTTTGGGAGTACTGGTCCTACTTTTTGTGTTTGTGTCCTCCCATATTTTTGAACCCATGAAAACGAAGGTAAGATCCTCCTTTTTTGAAATGGTACTCCCAAGGTCCTACTTTAATAGGTTGTGGGTAAGCTGTGGGGAAGTGTGGCTGTGGTTCATACACAACGTCTTTTTGTGAAAATTACCTACGGAAGTGGAAATATTCAGGATCTTGCCCTATTTTCATGGATCCTGCTCAAAAAAACATTTTCATGGAATGAAGCGTCATGAGGCGTTTCTGACATCTTTGCCCGATCATCTGCTAAAATTAACGTAGATGTTTGACGAGATATCCCTTGTTAAAAACTACATCTCGGAGGAGAAGATTGGAAAATGGAACGAGCTTAAAGCAGCCTCAGAAACGCGTTGGAGTGAAGTTTTCATTCACATGCGCTCCTACCGTGTGTTTCTGCCCAACACAAAGATTGTGTGTGAATTTGTATTTAGCTTACCAGCAACAAGTGCACCCATTGAACGCTCATTTTCAATAATTAATAACTATTGGAGTGCAGAGAAAAAAATTAGGCGTTGACACTCTGAAGGAGGTAATGCAAATTTACCACAATTTTGATGAAAGTTGCTTACAAATGTTTGATTTTTTGAAGAACCACGAGCATCGGCTTAAAGCCATCCACGGTTCTGCCAAATATTATTGGTTTAAAAAATGACGACTATGGTTTCATATTATTTTCACAATTTGTTCAACTCGTTGCAATTCCTAAGTTCCAATATGATAATGACGTTTATTTGTGTAACAATGATATTTACCTGTGTTACGTACCTGATTCAGAAGCTGTTAGAGTAATATTAATATTATATGCATAATGTAGTTCGAAAGCTCCTATTTCGAACACATATTTATTTTTTTCTGAATAACATTTATTTACCAATATTTAATACTGGTTGATAAAATTTGTGTTACACTTCTTGTGTTCCAGTAGTGGCCATTTTAAAGTTTATACTTCTTATATGGTCCTGAGGTTGAACTAGGAGTGCGCAGAGCATCCTCAATATTTAGTTTTTTCTGGATAGAATCAATTTTGTTCATCTGGTATTGAATTTAATGATATTAAACACGTAAGGAGGGCAAAATGTCATATACATGCCTACATAGTATTGATACTAAATCAAAATAAAGGTGTGAGAAGAAATTAATAAAAAATAGAAAAAATTGTTCTTTTGATAGTTTTAGGCAAATGTTAGGGAAGACTCTATATTCTAAATGAGTCCTTTACTGTTGGCCCACAATTGTCAAAACTAAATTCTTAACTGTGGCCACTTACCGTTACCTTATATGGTCCTCCTTTTCTTTTTCAAAATTATGGTCACCGTACATATACACCTACATAGTATTGATACTAAACACTTTTCGACAAATATAATTAAACCCTTAACAGATATTTCAAAACTTTTGCTATACATACATTTTAACTTGGGGAAAGTAAATTTAAGGGCCTATTTATTCATTCCAGAAAATAATATTTTTAAAAGCCACTTTTTATTAATAAGTGCATTAACGCAAACAAAATCAGGATCAAAACCTGTCAGAAAAACAGTTGTCCTGAAAAGTCACTTTCCGCCAACTTTATTCTTTCTTGGCAAAACTAGTCAACCAATTTTGTTCCAATTTTAACAAGATATTCACATTGATGTAAACTAGAGATGATGCCATTGAAATTTCGTTTGTAACATTCACCCTAATGGTAAAGATTTTTGTGTCACGGAAATTGGCAAAACTTGAAAAAGAGCAAGGCAATTTTTTGAGCTTTGTTTACCTGCGTCAAAAAAATCAACTATTTTTAAACAAAATCAAGCGGTAATGTTGGTCCATATCTGTGAAGAAGTAGTAGGTGTGAAAATTGTTTTATATTAAGATGTAATGTTTGCCTGTCACCAAATGTTACCTATTCGACCGGCTTGGAAAAAATTATTAGGAGACACGCTTCTAGATCATAAGCTTGAATTTTCAAAACATTTAGTGCGTATTGTGAGAACTAAGGAGGTAAAACGAAAAGAGGGAGCCAAAACGGACTATTCCTGTTAAACGGAGTTGCAGCGATATTTTAGATATGTTAAAATTTCGTCAAACCTTCCAAATTTGGCCATGCTGAACATGTTTGGTATCCAAATTGACAATCCAATAAATTTATTATTTTTCCTCCTTTTCCTAGAAATCAATCAATACAAAATTCGATCCTTAACAAAATTTTTGGTGACAGAAACTGTTTCGATCATTTTCAACTGTTAACCACGTCCTATTGAAAGAAGAAATGGGGATACGTTTAAAAAGTATCATCACACCTGTTATCTTTTATGAAATGATGAACCTTTATGAAGTAATTTGTGGTTGATGATTAGCTAACAACAACAGTAACTAACGAACTATGAACATGAACAACTTCATCAACGAAAACGGAAAACAAGGAGTAAAACAGTAATAATTTAGAAATGTAAAGCGAACAGTTCAAAATAGAAGGGGAATATAGGGAAAATTGAAACGATTGTTGATTACGTTATCACTGTCATCTCGTTATCACCCGAATTTTGCGGGCAAATGCCTCCTCGATATCGTATAAATCAACATTTAAAGTTTAAATCTACATTCTATGGAAACCCAGTAAATCGACGTTTCCTGATAACAGTGTAACCATTGATTACATTGGTGAAATTCGTTTGTTTAAATCGAAGTTTAAATCTCTGGTTCCGTCAAACAATGATTTACTTTAACCATGATTGTCGGAGAAATCGGCCATAAGGGCTAATCTTTTCTCAATCGAAGGCTAAAGAAACCAATTCCTGGCAGCCCCGTATAAAGGGGAGGGGAGTGGGGGGGGGGGGGCTGGACCCGACTCTCACTTAATTTTCTTGAAAAATACACAATTAATAAATATACACATACAAAGCTGTAAAACTCGATCATTCTCAATGTTCCTCCCTTAATTTTCTTCTCTCTTGAAATGGCTTATAATTTAGTGAACGCTTTTTCTTTTATTGTTTTATGGAGCCCAGATGAATGTTGCCCCTGGGCCCGGATTTTCTCTCTTCGGCCCTGATTTCCGAAACACTTGAGGATGAAGAGCTACCGCGTGCAATCAACAGATGACGAAAAGCAGGGATAAAATACGAGGGGCAAAACAGAGAAAAAGGAGTTGGAAGGTGGGAAGGCGGATTGAGAAAGAATCGCACCAGTTCGACAATCGAACGTCAGATCGCAGCAGTAGTCGGAGAGTCTGAAATTCACTATGGATCCTGCTGTAGTTTATAACATCCACGGAGATTCCCCTTCCCGAATTGAACCCCTTCCAATTCAAACCGCGAGGTTCGCCTATAATTCCGATAGCTCACAACCGAACCGGAGGCGCGTAGCAGACCGAGCCTCGGAGAACCAACTACCAGGAACACAATGGCCCGCGAGTTACGGAGTTACGACATGTTGCCTCATACGAGAAATCGCTCCGGAGAACTCAAGCGATAAAAATTCGAATAAATTATGTCGTTTGCGGTTGAAGAGAACGTCGGAGTTCTGCTGGTGGTTTTTCTGCTTGGGTTTTCTCAGTTTAAAAGCCTCCCAAGGATATTTCAGTTCGGGGCTGAAAGCTCGATCTAACAACTAGTTCCAGTGTTGTGATAGACCACTTATTCGTTAGAAATAAATTGATCAAAATAAAGCAAAAATGCTGCAAATCATTCTATAATAGAAAGGCCTTTAAAGCAGATAACTGGTCGAGGATAGTTTTCAAAAGAGTGTATGGTGTATAATATCTAAATAATTAAACGGATGTAGGCACCTAACGAAAAAATAAGTGTAATAAATGCAATAAAACATGAAGGTTCAGTTAATTTTTTTTTCAAGTTAGGGTTCCCCTGAAACCCCTGGATCAATAATTGATTAATGTGATTGGTGTCCCTCTACTGACGACGCCTTGATTCAGAAGGACGTCCCCAAAAAAAAGCCAAGTTGGGTGTGGCCCTTGTATTGGTAACGTGAATGAATAGAAATGGTTTGAGAGTCTCATCTAAGATGCTAATTCTAATCTCAAAGATTCTTAATCTAAAAAGATGTAGAAATATAGCTTGTTGGAAGGAATTTTGGGACAGAAATTTCAAGAGACATGTTCCCATAGACATCAAACCTTCGAATGGCTGGCTCTATGTATTTTAGGTTCATCGCAGCTTCATTATATGGTGATTACAATAACGTCACGATGGACTCTAAATTAGTGGAAGATGACTAAACCATCTTAAGCCGACTAAGCTAATAATAAAATTGGGATTGATGGGTTTTCCGTATACTGCAAATGACAACCGTGTTGAAATTCATATGATATGAGCTGTTCTTTCCTCATTACCCTGCGAATTTGAGCAAGACGAGACCTCAAGTTTGTGAGAAGATGATGCATCATGGATTTTGACATGGATCCTTCTACAAGCAACACTAATGTAATGCCCCAGAGAGAAAGATCGGGACTGTGCAACGACTGCAAGCCAAGGAGGACTGACCATGTTAAGCCCCATTTACACTGTTCGAGCATCGAGCATTTGCCGGTTTTCAACGAGCACGATTAGAACGAACACCACTGTTGACACAGCCCGAGCATTTCCGACGATCAGTCGCTTGCGAGCATTTCCTGCGATCAGATGGCACCCTTGTTATTATAGAGATTTGACGAACATCGGTCCGGGGTGTTTACACTGACCGGGCGACGAACGAGCATCTCTTTGATCAGGTGGATCAGCCTCGAGCACGAGCAAGCCTTCCGCGCGAACATTGCTCGGCTAGAAGCGGCTGTTCGCACTGCCTGAGCCTATAATGAATGCTCGTTCGAAGCCCCTGTTCGCGGCTGTGTAAACGGTCTTTTGGAAGATAACAAAGGACATCGCTGTTTCTATCTGATTCCATCTCAGAATCAAAAAATGCCTTAATCTGTTTTAACCTTATTGAGGAACGTGGAATTGAATCAATTTGGAAGTGCTATATATAAATGGGATAATAATGAAGGTATTATCTCGGAAGAGCGGAATTATTGTTCTGATTGTGTGGATCTATACAAAAGATTACTATTGATATTGGACTAGAGGTACGGGTTATCGATCACATTAGATAACTTCGTAATATTTTACTTGTCACGAGAGGCTCTCGCCAGCTGATATGCCTTTAACGAGGTTTCTAACACAACACTTTAAACGGTCCAAAAACGGATACAATGGGTCTCATATACTTGGAAACAAAATTCACGGAATAGGTACCATCAATATCAATTTCGTCAGTCAAAATTGATAGTTTTTACTACGCGTAAACGTAATATTTGAGAAGGGCCTTCTACGGCAAATGAGCGGTTTGACAGAACAAGATGTGTAACTTTCAAGCAGGGTTTACACAATACGGATATTAATTAGGTAAAGATTTATTCTCAAATTATGCATCAATTTTAGTAAACATATTTTAGCACTATCAACTTGTAATATGAAAGGGATTCGATTGATAAATTTTGATTATTTTCATATGATTTTATTGATTTTTAATTGTTGGATTCCATTTCAATCTAGTTGAGCAACAAACCTTGAAAATATTTTTTTTCTCAGTGGAGGGAATGGAGGGGGTAATAGCCTAATGCTGCCATACAGCTACCCATATTGCTGATTTTCTTGGTCTTTTTTTATTCGATTAAGAATTTTGATCCAGTTTTGAAACTTCCAAATTTAATCATGACAGAGAGTCCTGGAGGAGGTGATGATGATAAATCGTTAGTTCTTCACTATTTTCCTCTGATTTTCATTATTTTTTTGTTCGACTCCGAATTTCGTCTCGTTGAACAAAAAACCTGGGAAATTTTGAATTTGCTGTTGGAAGGGGGAGGGGATGGCGGAGATAATAGCTGATCCAATCCAGATATTGCGTTTCTCATCATTAGATTAATCACATCAACTAATTATAATTATTCACTGTGCCAGTATTGGAGCCAATGAATCGACGATAATTTATTTTTAGTAGAAAAACCAAAAGTTCAAAGGTCACTGTAATGCATGCATTACTTTCAAATACATACAGTCTCTTGTTAGGAGTTAAGAATTTAATCTATTAGTTTCAGTTGTGTTGTTCTAATCTTCATTTTCCAATGTAATGATATAGGGTATGAAAATTCAATCATATAATTGGACAAATGCAATCAGCATTGTCTAGGTAACATGAACGACTATATCTATTGAAAGGGTGTAGATTATCTCTGAATGTGTAGAATAAAGGTTTGTAACAACGACTCACGAAACTGAAATGCCGCGGAAGTGTTGTCGAAGATGTCAACGTCGTCATAAGGTTAGTCGGCCTGCATTGAGGGTCTGTCACGATAATCTACAGACCTAGAAGGTTGAATGATGACACAGTTTTTTTGAAATTAATACGAGATTAGTAGTCCTTTCTTCCCCAGGCATCTTATAAAAATGAGCTAGATCGAAGCACTATGACACGAAAAAATTAGGCATGGTCAATTGTATGATCGTGCATGCGCCGAGAGATGTGATGATTTGTGACCAATGATACTCATAGGAGACTATCTACGACTCAATTCTCACATTCCCTGACTATTTTCATCAATTAGATACAAACTGTATGAGTCGATGGTATCTGTAGGAATCAAATCAAAAACTGGTTACGAGGATCTAAAAATGTTGATTTTGAAAAAAAATTGTTCCATCTCCCATGTAGCTTGACCTACATACATACATAGACGGGGAAGCAAAATTGTTGATAGACCAACTCATTAAGTTGACTTCTGACTAGGTGCTGTAAAAATTAGCATAAGGAGCCTCACAACTGATCTGGTACCTACGCACCGTCAGGTAAAAGTCATAAAGAGTTTTCATACTAAATTGTAGCTACAAAATATGAATGCCTTAGAAATTAGGTTTAGGAATGAAGAAAATTAGTACTTCATGACGGCTTGCACTCAATTTTCGAGCACACAACAAACCGGTAAAACATGGTACATTTTTTCATTTTTTTTTCCTTTTCAATTGTTTACGAAATGTAAATATACATTTTTCAAGAAAATGAAATAATAAAAGAAATTCCCGGAAAAGCTCTTCTTCTGTATGGCACAGTCCATGCACTTGTCCTTTTATTGTAACAAGAGGGAAATATAAAAACGTGTATTTTACGCCAATCCCTAAACAAAAAAAAAAAAAAAAAAAATTAAAACATCCTCTCAAACAAATGAAAGAGAATGATAATAATATAGTCCAATGAAGTTATAACCAAACTAGGGAGAAATCAATTCATGAAAATTAACAATTCCGAACAGTTACATGTTAATTTAAAATTTGAAACAGTTCATGTTCATAATAATCTTCCATATATTTTTCATTTCTACTCAAGTATAGTAACAACTCGTCCAGGGAATAGTTGTCACAGAACTAATGCATCTATCTTTAGTTTATTGATGTGCGACATTACACAGACAACATAGATATAAAGTTCCATTTATTTTTCATGACACCCTTTTGACGTCTCTTTTATACGAGTCGGTACGTATAGACAAGTTCTTGTGACACGCAAGTTTTTCGAGGGTTCCTCTTCCTCGGGAATGAGGCAAATGCAGAAAAGGAAAAAAAAACCTCTCCGACCAACTTGGCAGAGGATGGAAGTCGATGACAAAACAAAAGGGAAATATTACCAGCGGATCTCAGAAACTCCCCTGCGCCGCGGCGCCACGCAATTGTGAAAACTCCCAGGACCCGACCAAAGTGGGGGATTCACGACACAACCTTGGCCCGATTTTTACCTCCTTACCGTTCTTTTTAGTTACTTTTCTCACTTTATAAAAACAATATAAGTACATTTCAGCATCTTATTACGAATAATATGTCTTTTTTTCAATAATTTCTGCTGGAATGATCGAACACTGCGCAGACGAAATGCCGTACGAATTTGCTAGATCGAGTAATACATGAAAATCGGGGGGAAGATCTAGATTTCAGATGACTTTTCCAAGAAGATTTACATTTTGAAATACCCACTTACGGAGAGTGTAAGTAAAGGAGTTAAGTATAGGAGTATAGGAATTGTAAGTCTTGGTTTGATATTCAATAATAAACCATTGTAATCGCTCTGGAAAAAAATTCTAACCCCCCCTGAACATTTCGTGGTTTACGTTTCAAAAAAATTCTAAGCAGAAAAGCCCCCCCCCTGAAAATTTCATGGTTTACGTTTCAAAGGGTGTAGAATCCGAATCTGCAATAAAAAATTTTCCGTCCGTCCGCCGTACGCCGTGCGCACGATATCTCCGAAACGGCTGGACAAAAAATCTAAAATTTTCAGGAAAAATCCATCTTGGTCCGACGACGCCCCAATTCTTGAGCCAGCTCCCTCACTCAATTTAAAGTGCCCTTTAAGGGCTGTAAAAGTTTTGTAAAATCCCTGAAAACCTCAAAACTAGTCGAATCGGCCTAAATATTTTCCTATTTGAAGAACATACCATTAGGAATCGAATGAGCCCTTCCCCACGTCCGTAGGTCAAACCATTCCCGATGTATGGCCCGATTTATGGTGCCAACATTTGCGTTTTTTCGTTTATTTTTGTTTGTTTGTAACCTAGTGATGTCCGGCCGAAAGCGTCGAGTTGTAGTGAATGTGGATACTGGAGTGATAGCCGATGTGAATACTTGTAGTGTAGTTAGTAGCCGATACACGGGTTGAAGCATTCTGATAATATATAGGTAAATATTATTCAATATTATTACTGGGGTTTATTATTCAATA
Organism: Creontiades dilutus; assembly: GCA_031894815.1. Classification (NCBI taxonomy): domain Eukaryota; kingdom Metazoa; phylum Arthropoda; class Insecta; order Hemiptera; family Miridae; genus Creontiades; species Creontiades dilutus. The sequence continues at coordinate 597,721 of JAVIWC010008066.1, forward strand.
TTATTACTGGGGTAAATAAGTATTCTTTCACTGGGGTTTATTATTAAATTGGCTTGCGTTCATGATTTGAATCTTACTAAGTTTCGGAATGTGCGTGTTTTACAGGTGATAGAGCGATTATTGAATTTCAGGAGATATGCATAGACCACGTAAATCGGTTCTCATCCAAAACACCTATTTGGATTGATCAGTTGATGATATTTGTGTGCCCCCTCTACATTTGTCTACCTTTGGCTACATCGTTTATATTTGGATTTGGGGAAGTTTTAACGCAATACGAGTTTTTATTGTGGGGGGGTATTGAGGTTCAATAAAAAAACGCTGCAAATTCTTTCACTGGGGTTTATTATTCAATCGGCTTGCGTTCATGATTTGAATTTCTACTAAGCTTTGGAGTCTGCGTGTTTCACAGGATAGGGCGATTATTGAATTTCAGGAGGCACACAAATATGATCAACTGATCAATCCAAATAGGTATTTTGGTCGAGAACAGATTCACGTGCTCCATGTATATCTCCTGAAATTCAATAATCGCCCTATCCTGTGAAACACGCAGACTCCAAAGCTTAGTAGAAATTCAAATCATGAACGCAAGCCGATTGAATAATAAACCCCAGTGAAAGAATTTGCAGCGTTTTTCCAGTGGAATCTTTTTCAAAATCTTGAAATAGTAGTTGTTATCCAGTTTAAACAGCAAGTGCTATACATTACCTTTCTGAGATTTCGACCTTTGAATGGTACCAGTACGTGCCTAATTATCGAACAAACAAGGTTTTTAAAAACTAACAGCGATTCAGAAAGTAGCGGAAGGCAATGGAGGGATTTGAGTTTCAAAGACCGTTTTTAACGAGAGAACAAACTTTTAAAAATTGTATCACAAGAACGGGTCGAGATGAAAATATATGGTCGGCTGTGAAGTCGGGTGAAGTTTTTCCCAATGAGTGACGGGTTTGCCCTGCCTACACAGTGAACTACTATTAGTTTACAACAGACAGTTGGCGTGGACTGATGAACATCCAGTTTTTGATCGCTCTGAATGGTTTAATTCATCAACTTGATATTAGGAAAGGCTTAGAAAAAGGCGTGATGATCACAAAGGCATGATCCTCTGGAATATCTCTCCGGAAACAGATATGAGTTAAACATTTGCCTAGGCATCTATCAATTTTGATCAGAGCAGATAATTTTCGAGAATTTTTCCTTACACCAAGTGGTTGAACCTGATTTGGATCTAATTGGATAATATGACTTTAAACCCCACCAATGAGTTACACGAATGTGACAGAAATTCTAGTTTTTCCAGTACAATCTGTTTCAGAAGCTTGAAATAGTTGTTATTAAGTTAAAACTAGTTTTAATCCTCCGCAGAAAACAGGAGGAGGTTAAGAATAACCAACGTCTGAATAATGGGCACTCGCATATATACTTCAAACAATAGTACAGGGTATTTTCACTATTACTACTACTACTGTGGGATTTTCGGCATCCAGATGGCTTCCCCTAACTCTTCAGTTAACTAGTATTTGCGCGTTTTCAATTTCCTTGACTGTTGTCAGCCATTCGAACAGTGCGGACGACGATACAGTAACTTTCAACGTTCGTTATATACTGACTTCAAATAGTTGTAAAGGGGATCACCACCATGTATGCTAAACGTCAAACGTAGTGGTTGGCTAAGATGAGTTGTATTGAATTACTAACGGCCGATTTGTTTAATTTTCCCAACCATCATCTTCCGATAACTAGTATCCTATTAGCGCATTTTTAATGGTCTTGACTATCGACAGATATACGAGCAGTAGAGACAACAATAGGGTAAAGTGCCTTAATATGGCATAGCGCCTTATATGGAGTTTATTGGAAACTAGAGAGCTACTCTCTTAAGTGGAATAGTCAACCTGTAAAGTTCACCGAGCGGCCACTAGGGAGGGGTCATTACAGTCCTTATCCCGAATCCCAACCTGCACAGTTGAATCAACAAGTTTCGGTTGGATTTTTTTTTTTACTTAAACAACAGTTTTTCGGAAAGTTTTGCGACTTTACAACTGCTCTATCTAGGTTCCTATTCAGCAATTCCTAACGAATCATTTTCGTGAACGATTTTTCTCCTAACGATTGCTTCCGAGTCTACCAAGGTAGCGGAAGCATTGTTTTCACTTCCGGAATGTGAAAATTTTTTTGTCTCCAAAATCAAAAATTCCACTCGCATTTTGCGTTTTAGACCATTCTGAACAATTTTGGTTCCTTGTCTGTCTGTGCAAATCCTTGTTACGGGCAAAA